>JAPUBQ010000002.1:10000000-10657231 GCA_035578125.1 Mellilla xanthometata | reverse complement strand
TATTTATTTAGGATTGGCTTGCACTTTTTTATATAGGTTTGCGTAGATAGGTTTATACTTGACTGTAACTTATCCTATGTATGTATAATGTAACAGTCTAGTATCCAGCGCGTTTGCCTAGAAGAACTTGTCATTATCGTCTTGGAAACAGTGAAGTTGTAGTATGAGGACATTTACTCGTATATAAAGATATTTCATCCTGATCTATCAAAAAAAAATTACGAAACTGATTACCATGATATTTGTAAAAAAAATACAAAATATATTACTTACTAGTCGCATTCGCTAAAATTTATCTTAAAGCTTACCCCCTAAAGCTTAGGCTCAAATTTTGTTTGGAGGAAAAAAGTTTAACTGTATCAAAGCCATGAGAAAAAGTTGCAATCAAACTTTATTATCCTTAAATCTCAGGGAAAATTTAACGACTTTATGTTAAGCAAAAGCAAAACCTCAATAAGCGGAAACGAGCATTTGAACTAAGAATTAAAGCCTCCACCAGGACTAGCTACCATTTAATAAACTTCCTTATTACTCACTTTCGATTTCTAAAGAAACGGGCGCAAGCCCCCACTTTACCGCCTCTGCCTCACAATTTCCTGAGTTTATCTCAGTTTTCTGTTTAATTATCTCAGGCCGTTATGTTCTTGATCAGCCTGCATTAGTTATTTGATAGTCTTAAGTGGTCGAGTTCATTTTGTAGTAATACAATTCGCTATGGAAAAGTAATACGATTAACATTTGCTTCTGGCCTGTTAAAAATACTTATTTATATTATAATAAAGACATAAACATTTTATAACGTGAAATGGCATTTTCTAGAGCTCGTCTGACTCATGTTAAAAAATCTGTCGCCAACCATCTAACAGTGTGTCGGTAGCCTGCTAGAAAGCCAATTATTCCAGACTAGGCAGGCCCAAGTGTCGTTAAAGGCTTTGTTGGTTACATGACTGTATGTAAAGAGTCAAATCAAATCAAATCATTATATTGATTAACATAGGTACTTTAAAGACACCCTGTATTACTTCTCTTTAAAATAAAAATGCCTGTATGCCTTGTCACTTTTAAGTTGTCTTTAATAACGTAGCCCTATGGAAATATCCTGTTAACGGCGTTGTAATATAATTTCACAGCCGTGCACGTATATTCAACACACATACAAATAAATAAAAGCAAGAGTATATTGTCTAACCGGATATACTTCTTGCCAAGTCTTGGTTACTAACCACCTATTAACTAAAATTATTTCCATTAAACTATTAACTTTTTTCTGAATACGCGTCTCAGTTTTTCTAACCTTCTAAGTGGCTTTAAGTAGATTCGCTCAAATAAAGCGATTCCTTAGCTAAGTCGCTCGGTAAGCGGTTTAGTTTTGCTTGACACTTTTGTTTGAGAGGTAATTTTGCTAAATGTACAGAGGTATTATGACATCCTGACGTAACTAGCTTATGATGGAAACTAAAAGTGAGTTTCTTTTTTCTCTCAACCATTTACAATTTAAAGGGATTTTGCCAGAGGTTCATAAATTCGTATGTATATGATACGAGTACGTTAATATTTTATTTTATTCTAATAAAAAAATATATAAAGAATCAGGATTCGTTTTTAATCTTTATCTGTACATATGTACATTTAGGTAGATGATGAATAAAGTTTCGAAAGAAATTTTATGACCCAAAACTACAAGTATTACTACTAAAGTCATAAAAATACTTTTTAATAGAACACTGTCACCTAAGCCATAACTTAAAAAAAACTAACTTGATCATATTCACGTAAAAAGCTTTACCTTCATGAAAGTAGCGCATACTTTATCCATAAATCAACATAAGCGCATAATACGTTGCAAAATGCATCGATACGATTGCATAATAGGGATTTGCGCGCGTGTCCGTGTTGCGTCTCGATCGAAAGTAGGATTGAGTGGATCCCGCCCACGGACGTTAGATGTGCTTCGATCAGACACGAGAATATTTGTAACATTTTCTATGCAATCAGCGGACTCAGACAAATTCACTAGTAATGTAAATCTAGTAGCGCCTGTAGCTCGTCTAACTAAGATGATTTGAAACGATTATAGAAGTACATAGTAGAATAGCAACTGTCGATGCCGACGGTCTTTAAATGAGAGACGCTGTCAAAGACTAACATTAAAACATGTGATATTTACATCCGGTTGCTACCGTGAGTCGCTTGATACGTTAAATTGTAGGTACGAAGTACAAGTTATTATTCTGTGGCCCTGGCTGTTAACGTTTGTATAACTAACTTTGGGCGGTTTGAAAACACTCGACACCAGAACTCGGCCACTCAACTCATAAAAATTCAATATTTTATTATAAATTCAGTACTAAGGCCATCTTATTTATAATTATGTAGCTTGTTCATACAAACTTGTATTATTTGGCGGTGAAGGTACTATGCCCCACAACACCGGGTTTTCTCTAGTGTGGGGACATAGGGATCAAATTAAACTGGTAACGTCATTTGTTAATATTGAATAAGGTTGTCTTTTTATTGTAATAATATTGTAAGTGTTTACTGGACAAAAATAAATGCCTTTTTATTATTATCATTATTATATAGGACTGTTGACAATGACTGAATCAATTTCTATTGTTTCTTGCTTCGACCTTGAATTGATCAAAAATTAAATACAAAACTTTAATTCAGCGGTAAACTAGCGCCTCTAGTCTTTTATATAAACACATCAAAATAACTGAGGACCTTTACTCTCCGGAAGTATTTTTATTTCTAGAATAAAAACATAAACGTACGAGCTGACACGGTCGTAGTACGTAATTACATTTAGATAAATATAATACTAGTAGCTAGTTGTTATTTTTAATAAGATTTAATAAGTAATTAGTTTATAACCTAGAGTACCTAGACATAAGTTTTTAAAAGGCGCTGTTAGCTTCATAAAAACCTAGTATATTAAGTTAATGTTGTGTGAACGCTGTACAAACATATTATAATAATTATCTTAATAAAGTTCTTTCAAAATAAAAAAAAAATCTAATCAAACTAGAATTTTAATCAATAATATCGGGTACTAACAAGCTGGTCCGGTTTTTGCACCAAATCCACAATTACTTCGGCTTTCGCGTATATTTATGCTTCTAACCGCGCTGTCTACCTAAAACCACAGAATAATAACTGCTAAAACTTACTAAGGGCCTTACTAAAACTAAAGCACACGGCGCTCTATTCAACTAAATTATGCTAAGTCGAGTATTATAATTTTAATATAAACTTTAGTGCGTTACAATAAGGTTCAATATTCCTATGTATCATTGTCACAATGTGAACTGAATTTACCTAAAGCGGCGTTGGTAAGGCCCCTGAAAGCTGCTTACCTTCGCCGTCCGGTCGTAGTTCCGAACAAAACTGGAATGCATTCTTATTTCTTTTTGTTAAATATTGTTATACCTTTACGAGCGGCATCGAACTTGCAAAATGAGTTTTTTTAATTTTTGAGATAATATAAAATAAAAACTTAAGGGAGAACAAAACATTTGGAAATTTGAAATACCATAAAGCGAGTGCAAATCCACACTTATAAATAAATAAAATAGCCTTTATTTCCCTAAAAAATATTACATTTCATGAATTAATTCTTAAGTTGTTTAAAATTATGAAATTTATTTATAAAAATATTTATTTATTTGTGTATATTAGGGCACCCAAAATCCACACTTAATTTGAAATATAAGTCATTCTTGTAGGGCCGCGATCGAACCACGGGCCGTCTGATTGAAAAACAGACGTACTTACTACCGAGCCACACTCGCTTTTTCGATATAAACACTTCTACAATTCATTTTCTCTGTTTGATTTTGGCATAATCTTTTAAAACTACTTTATTTGTAGATACGATAGTGTTCTTCTGACGCATTGTGTTATTCGTCAAGGTCGCACTGCCCGGAGTTGATCGAAGCGCATTCTTGCATTTCGATTTCTTTTCACATCCTCTTGCCTTAAACAGCATTATTGTTTTACCCGTTCTGTATATAGAATTTTACGAGTTTTTGATTTTTGTTTTGTTTTTGGAAGTTTGATTTTCTGAGTGAATATTTCTATAGAGTTTTACAACATGTTTGGTGTCAAATTGATATTGGAGGCGTACTCTGGCTTGGATATGTCGAATTTTATTTTTTGCGTGGTATTGACTGGATTTAACTATATTTATTAGGGTAAAAAAATACAAATGTTTTATAATAATTTTCCTTATGTCAGTAATTTCATAACGTTTCTTTTTTAGTCACTTGTGAGTTTTTGTTACTTGAAAATAAAACAATTTGAATTTGAATAACTTAGCGACTTTAATCGTTATTATTCTAAGTTACTAACCAATAAACAAATTGTTTTCAAACTTTTAATTTTTTTGTGAGCTAAGAATCTGGGCATGTATTCGAAAACATAAAGCCCCTGAAACGGCATTTTCAAATGAAATATTGATTTATTAAAAACTTCACCATAAATTATATTGAGTAAGCTCAAAAAAATCTACTCACGAACTTGTCAACTCAGCTAGAACAGAGTGAAAAACACAAAGTTAGGAAATGACCACCGTTAACCAAACCAGTCGGGCGTAAGTTAACACTTCGTAAAAAGCGTTTTATCACGTATTTAGCGACGGCTCGTGAAATGTTACAAGGGTTACAACTTACCAGATAATCTCCGGAAGCTTTTATATTGTCACTTGAAGATGCATTCGAGTGATGATGTGTAATTTTTATATTATATAATTAGTACTGCATAGAATAAAAATAAGTATTTATTACATAGTTCGTCTATGGTTTTACTTTTTTGTAAATACTGAAAGTGCAAAAAAAAAGTATTGTATCTACTCAATCATCCTTATGATAACATAAAAAAGAACATCTTCACATCTGAACTTTACTCAAGTGTTGATTAGAAACAAAAAAAATATAGGAAAAACTGTTAATTAAAAATAAATAAATACAAACTTATTAACCTCAGACAATGTTGTCCTTTACTAACGCAATTAAGTATTGTACTCAAAACTAAAATTATCTTTATAGATTAAAAAGTAACATCTGACTAAAGAGTTTTAATGTGATACATATTCGTTATTTCTAAATATAAAACTAATGCCTATACCAAAATCATTTGTATCGGTTCATTCACTTCTATATGAAAGAGTAATATACAGCCACGCGCAGACATACGTTCTATATACTTTAGTATTTTCACATAATTATTAGTAAAATACAAGTAATAAATAGATTATTTTCTTTTCCCTTTAGCAGTAGCAACCAAAAATCTTTTGTATTTCAAAGACATCAAATGTTCCACGAAAAGTGGCAATTGACGCAATCTGCGCGTCTTATTGCAAACATTAAATTTTTCCATGCCAAATTTTGAGTTTTACCAAAAGTCTCTTATAGCCATTAAAATTCACCATTGTTCCGAACATCTGTCCCTCCTTCTTTGGCTATCTTCATCTGTTCAAATCTGGGCTATTACATAACCTCAATACAGCTTACAACAATGGTTGCGCGATTATTTTAAACAGAACTAGTCGAGCATTAGCATTCTGTTAAGAAAGTCTTTGTCTTAATTAAGAAACGACGTGACATAAGTGCCGGCTGGGATCGTTTAACTAATTACTTAGGCACCTTCTCTTTTGGAGGAATAGATTAGCTGCTTTTGTTTCTGCTTGCTTGTTTTCACTTGGAAAGTTTTAGTTGTGTATTCAGTGGAAGGACATGAAAGTGTTTTGCTTATTAGCCTTTTTGTTTTTTTTTTTACTAACGGGCTTAGACTTGATCGTAATTGCTAATATTGCTGGGTTCATATGTGTAATTCTTCTTATTCTTCTTCTTCTTCGTATGAGCTAAGTGGTCAAGCTCTGGTGTCGAGAGTTTTCAAGCCCCCCCAAGGCCTCTTACTTGACTTAACAGCCGGGACCTACAATTTAACGTGTCATCCGACCCACGACAGCGCCCAGATGAAAATGCCACTCAAAAACGACAGTCTTCATCCAAACACCGTCCGCATTGACCGTTGCTTAGCTTCAAAGATCGCGTTAGTCACAATAAATAGCTAAAACAGTTTTTAATCAATAATCATACAAGCTTAAAAACTATTGAAATCTATTTTCTGGCAGCCTTCTTAAGAGCTTGTTATTTTAGACTAGGCATGCTTCATATTTGGCTAGTGTGTCGTTAATTTTTAACTTTAATTGCTTATCTGTACTGTGTAAAAAACGTCATTTATGCCCCTGCCTCAACGCCGCAACCATTTATTGATAAATTGAATTGTAATTGTCTAAAAACAAACAATAATTTCTACTGACCGCTTTACTCACAATTATAATTATTATCGTCTGTAGAGGCAATATTAATTGTTACAGGACATTATCAACATATCATCATCATTTCCGACATCCGTTGTCACGCACGTTCTTCCCTGACACGGGTTAGACTAAACATCCTAACCTGCCCTAACATTGTCTCACAAATCAACGCGGTCGTTTCTCAAACGCGACAACCGCAATTGCTTTCAAAACCCTACGTAATGCGAGAATGTAATTAATAGACGTGATTTATTCTAGTGTCATAACGTTATAAGTTAGATTAGAGAGATGGAGGGCTGACGAGACCGGTCCATCTATTGTTCAAGGAAAAGTAGAGTAGTAGATACTTGTTGTTATTATGTAAAAACAGGCTTTAAAGTTGGCAGGTAATAGGTTTTGACGACCTCGTTAGCGTAAAGGTTACCATGCCGGACTGCTAATTCAGAAGGTTCCGGGTTCGATTCCCGGCCCGGTCAACATCTTTGTGCTTAACTAAATTTGTTGGCTGTGGGTCTGGGTGTTAAATATGTATGTATGTATTTTAGTATATCAGTTGTGTTAGCAACCATAATACGAACTAGAAATGGTTCAGTGTGGGGCTAACCAGCCGTGTGTGAAATGTGAAAAAAAAATAGGCCTCTTTTTGGTTAGCGTGTTGTGTTATGTCGTAGATCATAATATAGCTTAACATCAAGCTAGCAACAGGTACGAGCATATAAAGATTAAAAGGACAATCTTTAGTCAATAATAATGGAGTATAATAGTTTTTTTTTTTAATAGAAGAGAATTTATTGCAGGATAACTAATTACTACAAATTCAATATTACTTAATGCAAATCTAATCTAAAATTAATTAATTTAAATTTAAATCTAATCAAAAGGTTGTAGTATAATAGTTAGTCAATTAAATGTTACATACTCGTATTTTAGTACATTTAATTATCTTGCACTTGCACTTGATTAATATGCACCTGATGGTAAGCGATATTGTTATGTAAGATGAAGTGCGTTTGCCCAGATGATACATAGATACCTGCTCAATCATGTCTCGAAAACCGCTAGATTACAGTTTTCGAGGAACATGGTCTGTGGCAAAGGAGTCGTACAATGAAAGTAAACGCAAACCGATATCACCTTGGCGTTTCCATGTCGTCGAATGGTGGAATGGGGCGTCAGGATAATTTAAGCAATTTATATAAGTTCTTTTAATGTGTCCAACTGATTCTCTTCTCTCAATTACTTACTGTTTTTCCTTCCGAGCCAGTTATTAGATAGGAAGCAAGCTTCATCACAGGTCAGAGTCTCGCTAACTTATGCTGTTACGCGCACTGATGGTCAAATGCCTATACTAGCTGAACTATGTAAAACGAAGTACTTTTATCTTAAATTTATTATTATCTTTTAAATGTTTCGATTATAATAATAGCAAAATAAGCTCAAATCCTAATTTAAATAAATCTCGTGTCACAATGTTTGTCCTCAATGGACTCCTAAACCACTTAACCGATTATAATAAAATTCGCATACCATGTGCAGTTCGATCCAACTTGGGAGATAGGATAGTTTTTATCTGAAATTATAGTCGCAATTTTAATTTATTGCTAATTATTGTCTGCTATTATTTGACAGTCACAATTATCTGCTAACTCCAAATGATTCTAACAAATGTCGATACCTTTCGACTGGGTTGAGTTAGTAATCAATAGATGGCGCTGCTATGGTAAATCTACGAACGTGTCCTATAAGCTACACTATCTATTTTTCATACCCCTAAGTGAGGCAAAACAACGTTTGCCGGGTCAGTTAGTAATATATAAATTAAAATTCAGCTTTAATTTAAATCTACTCAAAAACAAATTAAAACCACACCTGTGGGCGCGTGCCACGGAAATTGTCATGCAATCTTGGTCACGTTTCTCTATTTAGTTTAGTTTCTTGTGCAGATAAGAATACTTTGTACAATGCTTGTTGTTGGGTCCGTTATGTTTGTTTCATTTTGGTACGGCCAGAGCAAACACAACATCCGTTATGGTTCCGATGTTGACGTGTGATGGGGATAGAGATTTGTCGATTGCAGGTTAAAAAAACACGCGCTTTGAAATATTATTGTTCATATGGAGATTCATTTAGAATAAAAAGAGCAGAAGCTAATAATACTCGTTTTGGTCAATACTATCTCCCCTATATTTGTTTGTATGTATTGTACTAGATAGCACTATTTACAAAGATCGTGGTAACGCGTCTTTTACAATATAATTTTAATGCAGAATCATCATGACTGCACTAGATAAGTTTAATTGCCATTGCCGGCTCCTATAATAGTTTGTTATTTTAACAAATAGTATTTATATACCTTTGTACTCATTTATAAACAAACACATTTAACGACGATGATTGTCTATGTTTTGGTATATTTTAGTCCATTGGCAGAAAACACTTAAAACTATTTTTATATGTAATAAAGTTTCATTTCAAAGTTAATCTTAAACTTAATACACAACTACGAGTAAGTACCATGATAACGTTTAAAAAATAAACATATTACTTACTTTTGAATATCAGTGTCAATCGATTGATTTCATATCATATTTGATTGACGTTTGTATCATTCGATACTCCCATTATCCTCGCTTTATACCCAAGTGTGGGTGGGCATTTCCCGGTATTGTTCAAACATGTGGTTTAAATCGTAGCAATACATTTTTGACTTCTGTTTACTCTTTTTACGTATCCTAGTACGAATAGTAAACGAGGCTCCGAGGTTTTTTTATACGTCAACGAATATGCAACTGATATATTGTATATATGTCTATATAAAATAAAATTGTAATCTCGGAATCGGCTCCTACGATTTTCATGAAATTTAGTATATAGGGGGGGAGGGGGGTTTCGTGGGTGATAAATCGATCTAGCTAGGAATCATTTAAAAAAACGAAAAAAAAACGAGCAAAGCTTGGTCATCCAGGTACTAAATCGGCCCTAAATGGTTGCCACTACAAAATGGTGGATAATATATTTTGTTTCAACTCCCTCAATATGGGTATCAAATGAAAGGGCTCTACTACGAAAAAACACATTTTAAAAATTTTACTCCCGAAAGCGGGAGTAAAATTTTCATTTAATCCTGTCCAATTTTTAACATCGAATATGTACCAATAGCATAACAGACAAATCCTTTCCAAGCTCTTTTCTACCTTAATTCCGTTACTCCCACTCTAGACCACAAGAAAATACTGTTACCGTATCCTGGGACCGTTACCTATTCTGTGTTTATTAATTATTGGACTGGACTCAAATTGGTCAGGTATGCGTAGCGTTGTAGCGTTGGTAAACTCTTAGCCTACGAGCCAATCAATTTTAGACTTTATCTGTTTGCTATAGAGTTCACATTTTTAAGTTATTTAAGGTTAGAGGTAGGCGCAATCGCAGCAGCTTGGCACGTGCGCTAAGTTAGCACTAACTTATTAAATAGAATATGCGAAATATCTCCTTAGAGCTTATTTAAAGTGACTAATAAGGTCGTTGCGAGTTTGTTTGAATTGTTTCCCGGTTGTCTCTTTAAGGCATTGTTTAGATTATGCAGGTTTTTGAGATACTTTGCTTTTTAAGACATTGTGCTTTTTTCTGTAGACATTTATATTCTTATTCATTATACGTGCTCTTCTTAGCATTTTTTTTTACACATTCACACACGGCTGGTTAGCCCCATACTGAACCATTTCTAGCTCGTATTATGGTTGCTAACACAGCTGATATACTACATATACATACATACATATTATACATAAATACATATTAAACACCCAGACCCACAGCCAACAAATTTAGTTAAGCACAAAGATTTTGACCGGGCCGGGAATCGAACCCGGAACCTTCTGATTAGCAGGCCGGCATGGTAACCTTTACGCCAACAAGGTCGTCATTACTGATCTATTTCCGAATGGGTGGTAAAAACATTGTTCCGACAGTAAACGTGCTCAGTGGATTCTCAGATGAGGGCCACAGCTTATAATAACCAAATACTTCAACTTTTATTTCACAAATCTTCATTTATTTTAACGAAAGAAATCTGAGATAAGGAAATAGTGATAACAATCTAGCGACACAGTTTAGGTACACAGTTTAGATACAGTATAGTAACGCATTTTCTATATATATACACAAACACGCTCAATAGTTTAAGACTTTATGGTTAATGCCGATTTAATGGCAGTAACATGACAACACATCACTTCTATTTTATCGGGACTTCATCCCGACATATATAATAGAAGTATAAGAGTCAGCCTCACCAACTTCTCAAACGCATATGTCTCGCAATATCTGAGAGCTTTCCTTTATAACTCGGAGCTTTCTATTATCTAGGCATCTTGGCGAAGACAATGGGTCGGCGCATGCGTAATGCGTTATCGAGATCTTGCCTCTTGCCTCACAGTACCTAATGAGGAATGGATAGGTTGGGAGATACTGAATCGGTTGATTATTTTTTAAATCTATAAAACAGATAAGAACATCCACTTTCGGTAATCGACTATGCCTCTCTTATAAAGTTATAATCGTAATAAAGGTTAAAAATCCACTCAATCCATTAATATCTATGTCTGGCAGAATGCTAGCTTGAGCGTTTGATTATTTATGGGTTTAAAAACCCAGAAACTTTAGTTTTAAACCAAATAGATTCAAAATATTTTACCACATTTCTTTATTATTATTTTATCTTTTTAGCATGAAAATAGAGGTTTTAAAGAGAAGAAAAAACATTCAAGCTAATATTTATCGATAATAACAATTTAATTACCATCATCGACCAGGTAAAAAAGAAACAAACAATTTAAAGAAACAAAAATGTTTACCCTAGAAAAGTATGCTCGCATAGTAATGTAAAACTTCATATCTGGTTTAGTAGAGTACCGAGTATATTTCGAACTTGTTTTGCCACTGTCTCCTCAACTATGGTCTACTTTTCTAGCTACGTGTTAATTGAACAACTTCGGGGAAATTTCAGCTAATTACGACTAACAGATATTTTTAACAGATCTCCTTTGTTTCAGATAACGGCTCTCACTAAAGGATGAGGTGTAAGCAACGATGGGAGCTTTGCTTTGGCTTGGACGCGCTAGAATCAACAGGTTGGTAAAATAACGTAACGTCTACGATATATTTTACTGTACTTTTTACTCTTACTCTGTTGCTTGGCCGTGTGGAGAGAATGAAATTGGATAGTACCGCGAAGAGAGCTTACCTGGGACGAGCGAGTGATCGCCAACCGATCGGATATCCCAGGTATCGCTGGAAAGACCAGGTGGAAAGAACTGCGCAAGCTTCAGGTCACGCAGTGGCAGGAGAAGTCATAGTATTGAGAACAGAGGTGTCTCTTGGTTTCGGAGCTTCCGGATCGACGCACCAAACAAGTAATTACGAGTAGTTAAGTTCTATGAAGTATAAAGTTGAATTTGTATGTGACATGCAAGATCAAGCGGGTGGTCATCACTACTTTTCTGAATAAGCCGATATAGCTTATGACGATGTTACAATCTGTGTATTGCACAGACTCGGAAGCGTCTTTAATTACAAAACGTAAAGTTGAATTTTGCATAGCAGTCATTTACTAACGAGCTTGGTCTAATGTTCAAAAACTGAATGTCATTTGGGAAGACGTACTCGTACACATTGACAGATTATTTTTCGAGGAATTTAAAAGTAAAAATTGATGTAATACTGCGTTATGGTGTTGTATTTCATTTGTGTCAATTTGGAACAACCGTAGTACGTACATTTTCGTTTAACCTACAGATCGCACAAATTGAACTAAACTGTTAAACAAATTCTTGGGTTTCATAAAACTTTTAAATTTTTTTTCGTTGTAATAATTATTATAAATTTTACGGTACGATAAGCTAAAATTTGACGTAACACAATTTCTGATTTGGTGTATAAGTAACAAGCATGCGTTCCAACAAAGATTTGTTTAACGTGATCGTCACAGGCAATAGGAATCTAATAACAAATTCAATATGGTTCATGGAATTTAATTTAGCCAGAAGCGCCAATTTTGGAGGAGGAAAATTCCATGACAAAAACACTGCTGGTTAATGAATTTCGTTCTTTCATTCATCGGTCTTTATTTTCCGCTACTACTTCATTGACTTTTTCTGACAATAGCAATACATTAGCACCATTCAAATTACTTGCCGGCCAATTGTAGCGGTACATAGCAAATTAGATTTGAATCCAATTGATTTCAATTGAAATTGGCAAAAAAAAAGCTATTTTTAAACTACTCGTATGTATCAGCTATTGAAACAAATTGCAGCTAAAGCCAATTCATAATAATAAAGTAGTCACCGTAATGCTCGGTAATAACCATAGATATGTAACTGAGTAGACACGTCACACCGTCTAGATCGGGCTTTGTTACCTATGCGTTCTGCATTGTCATATAACACCCACACATGGTTCCGTGCATAATTTCTCGATTCAAAATGCCCCTTTCGAAATACATCTAGCTGAGTGGGGCGATAAATAACCGGCAAATTACTCGAGTGGCGCGAATCGTAGCTACACAAGTACACGTGCGACGGTGACATTTGCATGCCTGAGAAATGTTTACAGCTTGCTGGATACACAGTTTGTAGGCAGGGAATGAATGCGACGACACGAGACGTTTAATCAAACAACAATGAGACGCTGTATCTACGTGATGTATGCGTCTGTGGCTTATGATTATTACAATCGGAGGTGCGAGTATGTGTTCTCATTTCGGTTTGAATTGAACTGTGCTATTTTCGTCTCACAAATTTACTGATTCATTTTCTGTTGAAAATATTTTGTTATGAAAAACCCAATTTGTTTTTGTATCAAATCAAAGTGAAGTATAAAGATGTTACTTCTGATTCTCTATTGGTATAAGCGTATTGATTATACATGTAGTACATGCCTAGCTTTATAGCTTTTTTTCTTCTCATACTTCTTTATAGCTTACCAACAGCATGTGGACCATGTTTAGTAAGGAAGTACTGGCTCTCAAGGGGGCTACTGGTTTGAGACCGATAGGTACTTGCTTACGGTGACATATTTTTCAAGTAACTGGTAGTAGTTAAGCTGCAGTGCACTAGAAACAGCTCCATCCCTTTGCTATAGTTTCCTCGTGATGTCTCTTCACATTCAATGACCTACGGGACATAAGACGACCGTACGCCCTTCTGAGCTATAACCGCTTCAAAAGTATTCGCATATATACGTTGTCTCATTGGACTATTTGACGAATATTTTGAATAGAAAGTTTCTTAGTTTTCTGTATAAACCTTTATTTACATTTGCGCAAATTAGTCTATTTTTGGCCTAATACGCCAAATACAGAATACCGTACACAAATAGAGAAGTCAAGTAACAAACATCAGTTAGTAATAACTTGTGTAAAAGATACTTATATTAGGTAAACTGGTAACAAATCCTCTCTTAACTAAGAATATTCGAGTATTTTCAGAAATGTTTACTTATTTATAAAGAAAACTCGAAATAACATAAAACGAACCAATTTGTTCTGTTCCACGACAAATAAGCGATTGAAATAATAACTTTTCATCGGCAATCATCTTGAATTGTTTCTCAAAGCTCGAGAAAGTTACTCGACGATTGAATTATACCCTTTTGTGCTTTATTCAGTCAACCAACGGCTTATCTAGACTTCATAGTATGTCATAGAGTTGGTAATGGTAACCTCGTTGGCGTAATGGTTGTCATACCAGACTGCCAACCAGAGAACCTCGTTCGATTCCCGGCACAGCCATCAACTTTGTGATGAACTAAATTTGTTGGCTGCCGTTTCTGGGTGTTCAATAATAAATCGATATAAAATATTTATGTATGTACAATATCAGTTGTGTTATATAAACTAAAAATGGTTTAGTATGAAGCTAACCAGTCGTATGTGAAATGTGTCAAACAAATATGTTTGCTTATATACTGTGTACATGAAGGTATTTGACCAGCAGAGCACTGAAAACCAGAGAACCCCGTTCGATTCCCGGCACGACCAACATCTTTGTGATGATTTGTTGGCTGCCGTTTCGGTGTTCAATAATACGAGTTATATACATAAATATTTATGAATGTATATCAGTTGTGTTAGCAACCATAATATATACTAAAAATGGTTTAGTATGAGGCTAACTAGTCGTATGTGAAATGTGTCCTAAAAAAATATGTTTACTTATATACTGTGTATATGAAGGTATTTCCAGGTAGGTACCAGCAGAGTGCGTATCTCCAGCTATACTGTATTTTGTGTATCCTTAAGAGCCAGATTTTCCAGACAAGGCATGTTCCACTTTAGACCAGAGTGTCGTGCGATACTGCGCCCTACTGATCAAATGTTTAGTTGTATAGTGTAAAAAATACTGTGGTCGATGTTGGCGCATCCGTGGTCTGGAATGACTAGCTCACAAGAAGGTTGCCGAAACCATTACTTGTGGAACATTTTTGACTCAAGGGTGGTAGCTAGCCAGGCGAGCTCCAGAAAATGCTCTATATTTTATTATTAGGTCCTAAATTTCGTTGCGGTACTCAATCTCAATATATATAAACCTCGTGTCACAATGTTTGTCCTCAATGGACTCCTAAACCACTTAACCGATTATAATAAAATTCGCACACCATGTGCAGTTCGATCCAACTTGAGAGATAGGATAGTTTAAATCTCAAATTATAGTCGCAATTTTAATTTATTGCTAATTATTGTCTGTTATTATTTGACTGTCACAATTATCTGTTAACTCCAAATGATTCTAACAGATGTCGATACCTTTCGACTGGGTTGAGTAAGTAATCAATAGATTAAATCTACGAACGTGTCATATGAGCTACACTATCTATTTTTTATACCCCTAAGTGAGGCAAAACAACGTTTGCCAGGTCAGCTAGTGAATTAATCTAGTTACATAAAAGCAACACCTTTGCAAGTCAAAGATAAACCGATAGTTAGTAGCGAAGCAACGGTAGCAACGGCGTTATGTTAGCAAGCCGCCCACGCGGTTGAGAAACAAGAGGTCAACATCGTGTGAACTGATCTTTAGAAATTATGTTTCATAGCCGATATTGATGATACTTGTATTCTATGTATATACAGGGTTAAAATAGTTGGTCAATAACTGCCCAAGTGCAGTTATTGACGAGTGGTAGACCAAAGAAGACGTGGATGAATTGTGTGAAGGAGGATATGAATGAGAAGGGAGTGAATGTGGATGACGGCTGATAGAGTGGCGTGGAAGAGAAAAACAGGCTGTGCCGACCCCACCTAGTGGGAAATGGTAAAGGAGAAGAAGAAAAATAACTGCCCAAGTGCGAAGCGGGCTCGCGCATGAAGGGTTCCTTAACGTAAAATGGTAAAATTTTAAACAGTTTCTTTTAAAGGAATTAAGTGTAAATTCTATTCTGTTTTAGTTTTAGGGACAAGAGAAATAGAACATTTGTGAAAATATCAACTCTATAGCTATCACAGTTCGTGAGATACAGCCAGGTGACAGACACAGAAGGCTCAGTAATAGGGTCCTTTGATACCTTTTGGGTACTGAGCCCTAAAGAGTACCAAATATCTAGCGAATAATCAGGTTTAGTCACCTATTAAAGACATAAATAAAATGAAACATCAAAGAGTTAAGCTAGGCCGAATTCCAAAATGATTTAACTTTAAATTCCATTTTGTTTAGTTCGAAAAAAGGTATCTGTATTTTAAAGTTCAAGAGGTAGTGTAAAAACTAGTTTTTCATTTCTGGTGCTATAGAATATTAGTTTTCGTAACCAAACAAAGTTCTAATTTTAGACATCAAAAAAAAAACTCAACCACTTGCATGAAGTACCTGACTTAATTACTGAATCATTATTTAATTATTTCATTTTTTATTTATTTATTCACCTTCTACCTTCATGTAAGTGTTGAGTTTCATATTTCATAAAAAGTAAAACTTAATTACAACTTAACTTAATATGATACTCGTAAAGTTAATACATACTATACAATGGTGATATGTACATACTAAAGACTCCTCCTAATTTTTTTTTACTGTATCTACTATACCTACCTATCCCTAATACCTTTTTATTTTATATCCTTTTGTTAATAGTCACACCACGATACCAGTTTTATTTTATAGCTCTGTATGTAGAGAAAAAAATAAAAAATAATAATTATAACTTACTTATTTACACCAGACACATTGCAAAACACTTTCTCAGTTACACCTTCATAATATTATACCTGTCCAGTTAATCAAAATCGGACCGAATCACGATTCCACTCACAAAACAAAGCAAGCTAGCATGTTCCTACCTATCTTTACATTACAGGCTTCTGCAATCCAATTTCGCTGGCGACGATGTAAATGTAACTCCGTGTTGAAATGCGACTTGATTTATAACCCGTCACAAATGTGTCACGGTGCAAATGTGTAACGTAAAGTAAAAAAAATATATAGACAGGAATAGCCCTCTCATAAAACAGGACCTACAGATGTTGGACATTCTCTGGCACTATTATAAAAAACAATACTTAAGCGCTCATCATTAAATCATCCATTTACTTTGCCACTTATGCTCATTGCTAGCCAAAGAGAAAGATAAAAATAGCGTTATTGGGTTACTGATCGACGACCTAGTTGGCGTTATGATTAATTACCATGCCGGACTGCCAATCAGAAGGTTTGGGGTGTGATTCCCGGCACGGCCAACATCTTTGTGCGGAACTAAATTTGTTGTCTGTCGCTCTGGGTGTTAAATATGTATCTATATAAAATATGCATGTATCTATATGTAGTATATGAGTTGTGTTAGCAATCATAACACGAACTAGAAATGGTTCAGTATAGGGTTAACCAGCCGTGTGTGAAATGCGTCCTAATATGTATTTATTTATAACTAAAGCCAAAAAATTATGCATGGCTTCAGTACGTCTAGACAAACAACTTTTGTTCTACAACTTCTGGAAATACGCGGAAAAAACAGCCTATACAAAAAAGCCGCGCGGCAAAATGTATGAAGCGTTTATTTTTCGCGTGAATTTCTTTATTCGTATATATCGTAAATTTGTCTCTTTTTCAAACTCATGAGTTTCAGTGACTTTAATTTAAACTCTCATGACATAAAATAAATAAAGTAAGCATATTTAGATATATTATGTACTCGAAATGACCTCCTTGAACGTAAATCTGCAAGAATGTAGGCGCCATTTAGCCGAGCGACAGGGCGCAGATGACCTAATGTCGTTATGCCTACACATAATGTTGCAATTCACTGTACTTAAACTAATATTAACTTTATTTGAGCCTTTATAAGTCGATAATCAGATTAACTTGACATTTCGACGTTTTGAATCGCTAATGCTTGCTAAGCTCGGTTATAAAATGAATATTTTTATTGCATTACAATTGAAACCACTTTTTATGTCTTTCGCAATATCTGTTTATATATACGTAATATCATGTTAGCATTCATGTATATTTTACTACTAGAAATATAAACAAGAGTGAATTTAAAATTATCAAAATTATCAGTGTACTAGGTACTGTCTGTACTAGTCACAAGTCCTTTTATTTGATACCCATATTGAGGAATTTGTAAAAACGTCATTCACCACCCACGTGGAGAACATTGGGGGAGACCTTTGCCCAGCAGTGTGACGATATACGTTAGATGAAAAAATCACTATTTTGTGCGGCCATCTAAGATTTATTTTCATCAAACATGGCTGAAAATAGTCTCAACTAACACCCATTTCAGACAAATAAAAACTAAATCGGTTTACCCGTTTGCGATTTCTGACTTGCAACTTTGGTGATATCAATAAATGATTTCTTTTTGTATTTGATTCACGATACAACAAGACAAACATACATTTATAACTCGCCATCTTTTTTGTGTCGTATGCTACAAATAAGGCCACACTTTCATAATATCTAACTTACGTGCTGAACTGACCTTAAAGATCAAGAATTTCACGTAAAAACTAAACTTTATTCATAATTCAAGACTTTGTGAACCCTAAAAGCCTCAAGTAAGTCTCGGAGCCCAATCATCGAATAAATCGAACAATTTATCGTATAAATCGAATACAGCGATTCGCGAAGCCTTTAGCCCTTAGGGCGCGACATACTCGCAGCTTCACAGTAATGACGGCTGATAATCGTTAACATCCTTCTCGGCGTCTTTGAAAACATTTTATAACATTCCCTTATTCTATTTTTAGCGAAAAATGTTGAATGGTTCAATCCGCGATCGCATTCTGGGGTTTAACTACCTTCTGGGGTATTTAAGCACATTACTTTGTTTCAAAATAAACGTAGACTTGAATTGTTTTTGTAATTCAAACAATAATATGCTCGGTGAAATATGTTGTGTTAGTTCATTCGTTTTTGTTGCATAATTTTCTTATGGATCGGATAAACTGTGTTGAATTTATTTAATACAATTATATTTCCTAAGAAAGTACGCCAAAAACGAGGCATTTGTAACAAAAAGTTCCTATCCATAAAGTAAATGGCATATAACTAATAAAAAAATAAAAATTTACCAATATTAAATTATCGAAAACGTTGCACAATAAATATATACAGAGTTTTGGGATAAAGAAGAATACAAAGTGCTGGCACTTATTTTTTTAATGAGATTTGATATGAAAAGATCTCATATGATGTTACATTTGTTAAAATTTCGGGACAATGTTCATTAAGGTAGGTAATAGATAAAATCAATAGATCAAAAACGAAAGCCATTAACACCGCTAGATGTACCTGGCTAAATTAATATTCAACATCTTCAATATGTAATTGTGATAAATCACAGTGTCTCGATAAATCTGTCGTTGATAAAATATATCGGGATTCAAGTATCCATTCATCTACTCGGGACCGAATACCTTACCCTTCTCATTGGTTTACAAACTCTTTTAGATGCGAGATTTTTGGAATATTTTACTGAGAATTATTTACAGGACCACCCATTAAAAGCTTGTATGGTTTTGTGACTGAAAAGTCTTCATGCCTTATAGTCTAGTCAACAAGTGCCTTTTTGGTCAACTTTTTTCAGCAGTCTCCGAAAATTATGATTGAGGTGTCATTCGATTCGGAATGGCATCTAGATAGTTTTCGAAAAACAAAGAAGTTCCGAAAAAAAAAAAGTTTTTGACCACGGATTAAATATTTATTCATTCAAGGAGGAATGAATAAATATTATTTAACCTTATTAAATATGATAATTAAAATTTGAAAAAAAACTTTTTTTTTTGCGGAACTTCTGAAGCTGAAAAAAGTTGACCAAAAAGGCATTTGTTGGGTAGACTATTAATGTTATACGTGTTAATTTAGTAAATTTTCCGATTTTTTGCTTAGAGCTTATAACTCCGGTTTCAGTTAAGGTGCTCTTGTGCTATGTTTACATAGCCAAGAATTATAAAAATACAAACTTCATGTGCTAGAATTAGGTATACAAAATAACACGAACGAGGTATATAAGAATATTAGCATGTAAAGTTTTAGTTACCTTCATCTTTCAAAAACATACCTAAATCAGACGACAGATCCATTCATACTTAAAATAGGTACAAATTAAAAATTGACAAAAAATCCTTGACTCAATATTTTGCGATGGCAGCCATCTTGGGTTTGAAATGTATCACAGTGTATGTGTTCTCATCAAGCCCATACATACGTATTTTTTTCACTACTGCCTCAATATGCCCATATATTACTCGTATTATGACTATTCCCGTGAATCTAAGAATACTCTCTACTAACACATTTTTCGAACTAATAAGCTAAATCAAAATTTGTTTATCCGTGCTACAATGCCACAGACACATACTCACATACACACACACACACACACACACACACACATACGCACAGAGACACGTCAATCTTATAACACCCCGTCGTCATGGCGTCGGTGGCTAAAAACTAGGCATTACCAAGCTAAGGCATGGTCGTGACACACCTAATTGACTAGCTTACTCTAAACCACGGGACGTATGCAAAACCAGGGTTGTCACATCGATTGGCCGCTAAAGCCACTACGCCTAAAAAGTCCTTCCGTGTAAACTGGTCGCAGAAACCAGCCTATTAGGGCTGCCCCTCGATAACATCAGCGTATTGAAAAGTTGCCTACATCGGATGACTTTTAAAAGCTCCGGTATGTTTGATGGCGGGATAAGTCGCTTCGTGTTTTTTGTATCGAGTTTAAAAGTAATTTGATCACGTTTTTATGGCGTCTTTTTGTTGGATTCCAATTTCCATTGACTTTAAGGATAGTCTTATAGTAACGTACATTACGTTTAAAAGGCAGTTTTACTCGTACCGCTTATCTATTCCACGTGCTTTCTTAACACTTACCATATTTTTAGTCACAGCAATCGATATTTTTTAAGATCCCCGACGCAAATACGACGGGATGTTATAAGTTCGACGTGACCGCGTATGATCTGATGAACTGATTTTGGTTAGGTATTAGTTTTATAAGTTTTGTGTTAGTGGAAAGTGTTTTTAACCACATTTAATAAAAATAAATCACCATCTTACATTTATTTTTATTCAATGTTGCCTTACGAAATGGCAAATGACATACTTTTCTTCATCTTCACAATACGGGTATCATAGAAAAGAGTTTCTTTGACTATATTGTGATAAACTTTAAGTCCAAAATGGTCACTACAACAAAACATTGATTGAAGGGTTTTCTAAATTTTTATTTTAACTTGCTACCTTAAGCAGTTTACTAGCTTAAAAACTAGTTGGTTATTTAGGATAATTTGCTGGTTTTTCTTCTTCTTTGTATAAACTAAGTGGACAATCTCTGGTGTCGAAAATTTTCAAGCCGTCCAAAGGCCATTCACGTAGTCGCCAAGAGACTCATTGAAGCGTAACAAATCTAGTAATAAGCGCATGTCGTTAAAAATTCCAAGCAGGACATATCAAGCGCAGTGGCTTGCATATGGTAGCACAAAGAGCAACGGACAGACAGTCAGACTGCCGCGTCCTGTGGATATGTGCTTATCGAATAGCAATACAGATTATCAGTATTAATATCGCATTAGTAACACAGCATTTACCACCAACAGTGAAACACACGTGTTTGTCCTATGCCGCATAAATGGGATATGTATGTAGCTAAATACTTCCCTTATGATTATGTACTCGTTGTATGTTTGAGATTTGATGCGTGTTTTGCTGACACTATTAACGTCGTAAGAGAAATTTATTTATCTACTTTGTAAATATTAGTCGGGTTATTTCTAACTCTTTTGTTTACGTACTTTTAGTAAAACGACAAAAAAGTATTTTTAAAAATAAAATGTCTTCGCTGAGGAAGTTTTTAATCAGCAAAATCTTAGTTTGAAACGTGGATTTTGAAGTAAAAATGTGCCAAATATGTGCAGCAATGAAAGTGATCAGAAAAAGACACATTGCCGTTCTTTATGATAAAAAAAAGAAAGAAAAAAGCCAACACACAATTCAATATAAATATATCACTATGTGTGAGAGCCAATCAAGTCGCATAATTCAGTGTAGCGTCATTGAATACCAATCAGAATTGCTATTCAAGTGGCCACACTAGTTGAGTTTATTATCTTAGATGACTCTCGTGCTGTGAAAGGATAGACTATATAATATAATATATGCACCAATTCTTTGTACAAACTTAAGAGTCGTTCTCACTACACAATTATTTAAAATATCATGATTCAACTAATTAACTGCTTCTCAGAGGTTCGACAAATATTAAATAAGTTACGAGTATCTATTATTTTCACACAAACCAGCTCTTTGTTTTAAGCTATAACTGTACAATAGATATTTTAAAAGCTCTCCAAATGCATTTCCTTTAACAAAAATGCAAGAAATTCAGTTCTGACTTAAATAGTACGCTTTAATAATGCCGACAAGTCGGCGGCACTATTGTTCCCTAACTAATATGCATAATTATGTGAAGAATTAAACCACGATATTGAATAAAACACGCTTTAATTGGAAAAGGTGATACTGTAATAACTAATGGTGTGTTTTATGAAACATAGCCACAAGAGGATAATAAATTCACTATACGTTCTCACTGGGACTCAGGACCTTCTCTCACGAAGGTTGAGAGGCCATAATCCACCACGCTGGCCAAGTTTGGTTTGGCGGTTGACACATGTCTTATTTTGTGGTCCTCAAACATGTCAGATTTTTCACGATGTTTTCCTTCACCGATATGCAAGAATGACGCGAAAGCATATCCACATATCTTTAAAAAAATCATTGGTGGGGGCTGGGCCGGAACCGAGACAGCGGCCGTCAGATTGAAAAGCAGGCTTTTTCCCACCGAGCCACACTCATTTTTTGAGGAAATAAGACCACACACTGTCATAAATTCTATGTGCTCATTATGCAAAGCTGTCACGAAGTATATTGGTTGACGTACGTGTAATAATAATCTGTTACGTTTAGTAGAGCATGGGTATGAATAAAGGAATTTAGATTGGAGACTGGATATAGGTACAACCCGCGTTACCTAATCTCCTCGGATATAGTGACCCCATACATGTCGGTTTCTTTCGCCACAAAGCAAGTGCGATTTCCTAAATAATTTAAATAATAAGTCATTGGTGTAACTCCGGGATCGAATCGGCACTTTCTAGGTAAGCGCGCTCTACCGTAGACCTCAATATAACTTACCTTAAATTGTGGTCAAGCGCTGACCTACTCAGAGTAATTAGTTTAAATTTTAAACCAGGGGGCGTCAGATTGAAAACCAAACGTTTTTGCACTGAGCCACACACGCTTTTTTTAAACGCAATAATGTGTATGTCTGTATCTCATTCATATATCAAGATACTGAATCTATATCACAAACAGTAAGTCATGCAACTCCTGCGCATGCATTGTTGCAACATATACATCCGGTGAACGGAAACGTCGGATTACACTCAGACATGGGACGTGATATAAAACATGCACCAATGAATGCAAGATTAGCTTTTGTCAGCTCATGTTTTGATTTCCAAGTATACGACACATGGTTAGTAAATAGGCAGCTGTCCGGTATGGAATAAGCTTTAGTTTATATAATTAGTAATTTATAAGCACGATATTCACTTATTTCCACTGCTAAGACTCTGAACTTTCTATATAGATATGATATGTAGGCCTCTAGATGCGCCCGCTGTGTTATGAACGCTAGATGGGATAAAAAGTAGCCGATGTGTTAATCCAAGGTATAAACTACCTCCATTCTAAATGTTTGTGGTATCGATTCAGCCTTTTGAGTGCGAAATGGTTAATATACAAACTAATATATTAACTTTTTCGCGTATGAAAATAGTATATACAAACTTTCGTGTTAATAAATTATTAGGAAGTAATATAATCCAACACGGTGGCAAAGAACGGGCTATCCTATTTAGCATGAATATTCAATTATGAACATATGTATTTCAATACAAAAATATAAAGTGATAATTACTCGTGCATTGATTAAAAAGTTCCAAAAAGTCTTATAAACCCATCTTAGGAATTCCGCTTGTAACCTCAACCTTTATCAATGCAAATATTACCACTACTTATTTTTTTTTTCTAAAGTTTCATTTTGCTCTACCATAATAAACGAACGACTTTTAAGGCTCAACAATTAAGTTACGTCATCAAGAATGAGGTATTGTACAACTTAAAGCTTGTCAGTGCCTTTTAAATCAAAACTCATGTCATATTACATAACTTATGCTACTTACGAGTACATATCTTACATGTTTACATCACTTCTTTTCTTTACTAACTTTGCTTTAATCAATGTCATGTGGGAACCGGTTCTGTACCGGTTTAACCTTATATTGCATTTACCGTTTGTTCCCGTGAGTTGCACTATTTTTTGTCTCAACTATTTATTTTATTATATTTTTATTCATTTATTTCCATTTTATGAGAAAATATAATGGAGCAAAAGCTTATATGTTTTATCAAATGTTTGAAAGTCAGAGTCAAATATTTTTTTTACTAAATTAAATTAATGTTAAATAACAATATTTATTACAAATGTAAAAGCGCCTGTCTTGGATATATGTGATAGTAAGTGTTTATCAAAACGAATTCATCACATGCATACTCGTATGTCCAAATAATGTAAACAAAATTAGAAACGAATGTAATAAGAATAACATAACAAAATAATTGAATTACTCGTACAAATGAAAATGTCGATGCTCGAAAGTAATATTGCATTCCAAAAACCTCCAGGAAACCCATTTGTACCTTTATAGGACTTATTATAGTTTAAACTTGCTACCACAATTTCTAATTTTAAAAACGATCTATTAAGGTACCTCAGTATATTGTTCTGTTTGTTTATTTTAACAATCGAATAAATAGGACTGTTGTCGCAATTCAGATTGGATTGTGGCTAGCAATCATCTGGAAACAAACGTGACCCGTCCCTACATTAATCAATCAACCTATAGTTTCCCCTGGTTTGCTTGAGATGTCAGTACTCTATGAAGCAACTTTGACATAGTTTGTCAAAACTTTATTAATGTCTTTCCTTGTTAAGTGTCGTGATGCCATTCCCTAACAAACTCTTGACTGAAAGAGATCAATCAATTTAGGAATTATATAATGAAGAGATAAGCCCTTTTGGCATAAGGTGACAATTAAAAATAGATCTTTCTTCTTTCTTTTTGTGATAAATTAATTAATTTTATAACCGTAAATGTATTACTTTAATGTATTTTTCTCCCTTGATACGGTTTATTTTGTAAGTACTAAGGTTATGTACAATTATTATAACTAAACTAAAAAATAAAATAGTAAACATGCGAAAAAGTGATTCAGAAAAAATATAGAACGAGTAAGTCAGGAATTCGAAATGTTCGGAAATTGGCCAGGATAAGCAGCTGAACAAAGGAAAAAGAAAAGTAGCAAACATACAGTGAAGTTGAAAACTTTTATAGGTTCAGTGAGAATACATTTAATGTGTTTTAAATACTACTGTCGCTGCTAAAAAAGACGTAAAAAAACAAGCATAAAAATTCTATGATAAAGTTGACACGATGGTCAGACATCCTAGTCACGTTTCAAAATATCTTGATTGAATCCCAAGCTAAAGTACTGAATATATTTACTTGGCGCGTCCATTTAGACCTACAGAAGGGTCCGACAAATGTTTAATTAATCACTTCTTTGTACCGGGACTTATTTGGCGTACTACTTACTTGTAAGGAATTTACTTTGCTGGATTTTCAATTGCGCGGATAACGATTCTAACAGATGGACAACTGTGCGCAGAAAATGTTAGAAAGAAGAATTTCATTAAAAAAGCAGAACAAGTTAAACTCAACTAACTTTTCTTCAAAATTGTAATATATGTTTCACACTGTACAGCCAAGATTCTAGTTAGTTAATAACACTTTATGTTTTACGAGTATTTTAATAATACATGATTTATTTTTAAGCACCGACGGGGTGTTATAAGTTCGAAATGTGTGTATGTGTGTGTGTGTGTGTGTGTATGTGTGTGTGTGTGCACCGTTTGAAAGGTGCGTTAGTCGGTAGTATTCATATTCATATCTAATGAAAATCCGACCAAAAGGGTCAACCCCACAAAATAATGATCACATGTTTTTTCAGTATTTTCTGAATATTATGTGTAATTTATAGTTGTTTCAAATTACTAATGCTCATTGCAGATATTATAAAAATTGTTTTACTAGTTATATACATACATTTATTATGTTAATTTAATAAAATCAATGCGTCAAGTTTGATGGGCACTTTTGGACGGGGGCCTTAAGATATGGTGAAGCTAAATTAATCAATTAATATACTCGTATTACTACATTTTTAAGGCGTTGTTAACATGTAGGCTCTAGATTTATAATTTCAAGTAATGTAGCAATAAAAAAAAGCAGAACACAGCAGCTAAAAAAATAAGATGCAGGTGATAAATAAACAGACTTTGTCATTCACGCCCTACCTACATACAGAAACACAGAACTTTATTATCCATAAGTAACATACTTATTATAACATACGATTTATAATTAAAAATGTACAATGTTTTCCATCTGTCGCTTACTTAATCTCTGTCTATATACTTCATATTTCAGTAACTTTCAAGGGAAATCTCTTGCGGCGATCAATCGCCAAGCTCGCCGTAGATGCTTTGATTTATTGAACATGTCTAACTTTGTTTTATAGAAGGGTATTACAAATAAGGACTCGCGCTTCAAATTGTACGTTCAGGTCATACATTTACGTTACGGTTCTTTGTGAGAGATCTGTTGATTACGGTATCTGGTGAGATTATTTCTAGACTTTCTGTTTTAAGGTAATTTAGTAAGTTAGATTGTGCTGTAGTACGATTTAAAATTGATCTGTATTTTTTTGTGCTTCGTATTATGGATAATAACACAACTTATATACTACATAAACATACATACATATTTTATATACATACTTATCTAGCACCCAGACCGACAGCCAACAAATTTGGTTCAGTACAAAGATGTTGGCTGTGCCGGGAATCGAACACGGAACCTTATGATTGGCAGTCCGGCATGGTAACCATTACGCCAACGAGGTCGTCAAAACAGTAAACAACATTTGCGCCCTGCCTCGTTCCATGTGTTGTGAACCCTGCGGTTTGTATTTGCTAGAAACTAGCGTCCGTTACGTGACACGACCTGAACTGCAGAGTGGTCATTCCTCATCACAAATTGCTGATCTGCGCTCAACCAGTCATGTTCGCTCCAGGCGCGTACATATACGTAATCATTTGTTTGTAGGTACGAGTACTTATTGATTATAGTATAAACACAAGCAGCCTTCCTTACGATCCCACTGTTGGGATTGGGGCTCTGGGGCTTCTTTTGTAGCGAATCTATACTAATATTTTAAAGCGGAAGAGTTTGTTTGACGCGCTAATCTCAGGAACTACTGCTGCGAATTGAAAAAATATTTTTACGTTGAATAGACCGTTTATCGAGGAGTTTTAGGCTATATAACATCACGCTGCAACTATTGAGCGAAGAAATAAAGGAAAATGTGGAAAAAAGAACGGGGAAAATCATTCATCTGTCCGTTGCGTGCGCTGCGAAAACGGTTCAAGATATAAATAAAATATGTACCTACGAAAGAAATATTCCTCATAAAATGAGCGACACACGCGGGCGGAGCCGCGAGCAACAGCTAGTGAGTTATATGTCTAATTTAACCACGCTGGCCATGTGTAGTAGTCTGATGACACGTGTTTTCGACTCTCTCTGGTTGGCAGTCTTTATTGTATACTTTTATCAATTTTAACAATAGCAAATTTGTACAATTTATAGTGTATCATGTTAATACCTATTGTTAATATTTTTTTATATATACATTAAATATAGTTAATTAAACGATTTTATAACAAACTATAGTTATTGATAATCTTCGTAGGTTACCTTTGTCGAGTTTACTTAGATGACGACCTCGTTGGCGTAAAGGTTACCATGCCGGTCTGCTAATCAGAAGGTTCCGGGTTCGATTCCCGGCCTGGTCAACATCTTTGTGCTTAACTAAATTTGTTGGCTGTGGGTCTGGGTGTTAATTTTTTTTTTATATATAATATGTATGTATGTATATGTAGTATATCAGCTGTGTTAGCAACCATAATACGATCTAGAAATGGTTCAGTATGGGGCTAACCAGCCATGTGTAAATGTGTAAAAAAAAAAAGATTTAACTTAATTGAAAAACTAAAAATAAAGCAGCAAATTGTGTGACCAAGTAAAGTATTTTCATCACACCAGTAGCAAAAACGTGATTAAAACTTATTTTTGTACACTCTCATAACCACCTTGCATTATTATATTTTTTTAGACAATGAATAGAGCATTATCCAAAGTGAACGACCTATGTCGTCCTTGCCGTTTAAATTATCACTGCGCCACAGAAGAATTTATCATTAAAATTTCAATCTAGCCAACAAATTAAACCAGACACGACCTGGGCCGATCTGAGACACGTTTATATCGTTTATATCAAACCCTTTCAAACGAATCTTGTTCAATTTAATACGAATATGTATCATATTCGTTATAAATGATAACTCAGTGTGAAGTTGTTGCCACGATTACTCGAAAGTTGTCTTCGTAAAGAAGTTTTAGAAAGCTTTCAAAAGACGTGTCATTTAAAAAAAATAATTTGCTTCTGAGCATTACCGTGGATCGGATGATACGAGTATGTTTCGGCTGTCTGCCATTAAGCCGTGTTGGGAGACGTAGAATGTCTTAAATATCCTTTTTTTTTTCATTCGCACACGGTTGGTTAGCCCCATTCTGAACCATTTCTAGCTCGTATTATGGTTGCTAACACAACTGATATACTACATATACATACATACATACATATACATACATACATACATATTATATATAAATACATATTTAACACCCACAGTCAACAAATTTAGTTAAGCACAAAGATGTTGACCGGGCCGGGAATCGAACCCGAAACCTTGTGATTAGCAGTCCGGCATGGTAATCTTAACGCCAACGAGGTCGTCAATAATATTAAATTATAATCATAGTCTAGTCACATAGGTCGTACGAAAGGATTTATGCTATAACGGTCACCCATCCAAAGACTTTTCGCATCAACCGTTGCTTATCTTCGCTCATACGAAGGAAAAGACGAGTAAAGTTTGCAGTCCCGTCACGATGTTAACAAAGTAAGATAGGGCTTTTTTAGGAGTTATAACACACATCATGTTCGTATGAGAAAGATTTATACAGGACCTTATATGGTTTGAAGATCTTTAAAATGTAACATCACTACGTGGTTAATGACAAAACTTTAAAGGGTAACTTTTTCAGCAAAAAAAAACTTTTTCATTTCATTTATTTACTTAAAAAAATATTAAAGTATCATATTTTGATAAGAACTAAGTAGCTAGGTTTTGTTATCGAGAGTTTCTACTGGTACGAAAGACTCTTACTTCCCTAAATACTGAGACAATCAATCGGAACGTAGCATGTATCATATTTTGATAAGAACTAAGTAGCTAGGTTTTGTTGTCGAGAGTTTCTACTGGTACGAAAGACTCTTACTTCCCTAAATACTGAGACAATCAATCGGAACGTAGTATATCTATCGAACCGACCAAACAAAATGGTTAACATAATGCTTATCTATGGCTACGGCAATTTCCATAGTTTATATGAATATGATCATATGCTCAAAAGACGCCACGGCAGCAGTTATTCAATATATTGCCAAGTTTAAAGCGATAGTGAAGCAATGACCGCTCATTCAGGCGTGTAGCTGCCTTACGTCCTGATTGTCGTAGGCATGATACCATACATACATCGTGGAAAGGTGTTTGCTAGTGCTCGCTTGGCTAGCAACCACCCTCAAATTAAAAAAACCAAGCACCTATTTCTGTGTTCCAACAGCTTCCTTGAGAGCCAGTTACTGCTGACCAGGCATGCTTCACCTTAGGCCAGGGAGTCGCTAACTCGAGTGGACACACGCCGTCTTGGTCAAATGCCTCGCTGGAATTAGAAAAAAAAAATTTGAGAAAAAAAATCCTGAGTATCAACCATCTGTCAAGTAAACTAGTACCTATTAAAGTATGAACACCGCAAAAAGCTTGCGACGTAGACGCCCCGTGGTACTAATATTTCAACTTGAGATGGGAAAATAAATCTTTATTTATGTTTCAGAACCAGAATCCCCAATGGAACTTACCAGTCGTCATTATTCTTAAATTTATTGCGTTTCCTTGTTCCGTAAATGCTCATTTCTCATTCTATGTCGTTTTAGCGAAGTCAGCGTTTACTTGGCTTCGGAATAATTTGGAACGTTATTTTCTGACGAGTCCAGTCCTTGAGAGTTAGTTATTCCAGTCTAGGCATGCTCCACCTTAGGTCAGAATGTCGATAGCTCATGTGGTTACGGTTAAGTGCATAACTGTAAAGAGTAAAAAAAAGTTTAAGATGGACAAGTATAGATATGATAAACTTAGATATGCTATATACAATACTTATTTTTAATGTAATTTTTTTTTTATTGCTAATACTAGCTGAGCCCTTTACAAAAATTTACCCAGGTTAACAAGTAGCCATTGTGTCAATACAAAGTTTAACCTATCTTCATACCAAATTTTATTGAAATCGGTCTAAGCATTTGAGCGTAAAAACACATACACTTTTGCCTTTGTAATATTAGTAGGACGCATAAAATATATATCAAGTGAAAACGAAATAACAAAAATGAAAAATTTGGCTTAAATTTGGAGGATGTATACATATTCAGCAACTTTTAATGTTCCATTACGTAACAGCTGTGAACAGTACTAAAATATTTACTTAAGTTTTTACCACATTATATATTTGTACTTAAAATATTAGGGAAGGAAATTCTGTACCTTTCCTACTGTTTGGTCTCGGGGCTTTCCTTGTGCGAGGACAGGCATACGCCTTTACTCAGACAACACTACCTTGTGGCTTAGTGTGGGCTAGCATATAACATTAAAACTTGATACTTTATATAAATAAAATAATAGTAGTTTTAAAAAAACTAAAAAAACGTTCGTTTGGTCGTTTTAAGTGGGTCAAAATCGCGCCCAAAGAAGTCGGTTAGAAACAAACATACAAACAAAAATACAAAAAAATGCAATATTTTTTTCAAATTAGTGTATTGTCATCGGTCTTCAATAAATCTACAAAGTATGAATGAAATCTGGCCGTTTAAAGTGGGTCAAAATCGCGCCCAAAGAAGTCGGTTACAAACAAACATACAAGTGAAGCTAATAAAATGGGTGTTAAAATACGCAGATTTAGATGAAATGTAATGCCATACTTTACGTAACAATCAATTGACTGAGGATGATGATGATTTGAAGAGTATGGACTAGCATTCTTAAAAGGTTAGCTATTTCTTAACTTTGCAGTACTTCACGTGTTTCCTAGCCATGCATGTTCAAATAAGTCCTACGCCGCGTCGTCGTAGCGTCGTTTATGTTAATTTATTCGCATTTCAATGAGACGCCTGTAAAACGTTATTATGTATTATCATGTCTTATTTTCGTATTTATGCTTCGCCCGGTAACGGCTTTTGGGGTCTACCATAAACCGCAACCATCATGATTTTAATTACAAAAAGTAAAAAAGTTGTATATCTGCGCCCTCGCCCTGCGGTTTCGCCCGTGTTAGGGCGGGACTAAAAGTAGCCTATGTGTTAATAAAATTAATACATAAATACCTTCACGCCTAATTTTTAGCGAAATCGTTTCAGCTGTTTGACCGTGAGTAAGCAATGTGACAAACAAACACAAACACACACTTTTAGATTTATAATATTAGTAAAATTGCCATTAAACGCGATATAATGTTTGTAGCACTGCCCTCTAGTTGTGGGCTAGAGCTTTAGTTTTTTATCGAAACCATGATTAAATTACTTCCTTTTTAAAGTACTTAAGTTGCTTAAATTATTCAATTAAAGTAAACAAGAAAGTAATGTTAAAATCATTATGGTTTAATAACGTGGTAACTTAACTTATGTTCTATCTTTATATCGTGCTTTATGTACGTGCTTTATATATAGTTCAGGCAAAATGCCATCATATTCTGTTAAAATGTTTGTCACTGCATTTTATGGTCGTGATATTGATTTACGATGCGATCAATATAATAATGGTCTACTCGATGTTCTCAACTTCCGAAGTTTTATGGCTTTTGGTGATTATAACAATGTTTGTGTGGAAGAACTTCAAGTTACTTTTCTTCCTCGTTTCTTGTTCTTATAAAGTTCTTTGTTATTGATACGATCCTATTTATACTGTACATACAAAAGTTTGTGTTTGTAAATGTGTAGGTATATCTGTTACTTCTTGGCGCTCTAAAAGCTGAGCTCAATATTTGGATGTAATGAATTAAGCATGGATGTAGCGTATATTTAAGGATAACTTGTAGAGCTTTTTGTACCGTAATATATATTCAGTGTCCATCAAATCATAAGTAAGCTTTGTGATATTATCCCCTCTCCCTTTTCTTTCTTATCCTCTTTTACAAATTTCAACCGTGTCTCCTCCTCTATTATCTTGACTGATATGTATATGATATAAGGACGGCTACCTCGTACAATTTCATCCATACCTCTCCTTAGCACACTTATCATAAAGTGCTGTTCATAAAGTTTGTTAATCATTAAAAATACATTATTATTAATTATATTGTTGTGATTAATTATTTTCTATACGGTCAATTTACTTGTATTTCATAGTACTATGCTTTTAAGACTGTAAGAAAATAATTGACATAAATAATTAATAACGTTTGCATTCGCAATGATGATGAATGATTATGTCATAAGAGCTTGGTTGTCAAACGTTGGTGTAAAATTCAAGATATCCAACGGTCTCTGCGCTGCTGAGCTAGAACCTAAAATTTAATATGTCATGCGACGCAAGGTAACATTTTTAAATGACAGACAAAAATTACATTTTTCCATGGTCACCCATCTGACCTAAGATGAATATCTTTTTATTCTTTCTCATTAATCAACGACATTTACCAAATGTCGTTGTCATTAATAGCATTTTTAATTAACTCTCTCTCAATACATTTAAAACTGATAAATAGTTTCTATTACGCTATTCAATTTATTCATTTCACAAAACCAAGCACATTTGCCTCATATAATCTCCCTGACATATATATCTCTATGGATATACTTTTCGCCCATTTTCTAACATTAACATGATAATCACGCGTTAAATTATATAAAAACACGTAAAATACAAAGCGTGTTCCCACGCAAATGACCTGAGCGCGTGCCTGTATTATATAATTTTATGAAATAATATGACTGACGTTCTCGCGATACGGAATACTAAATGTAACATACTTTGGGTGCTATTTTCGTCAGACACAGCCGATTTTTACAAATAGATGCGTTACCGTCCTTCCTACTTATAAAAAAAATATAGCAAGATAATGGCACAGATAACAGTAAGGATGTAGTTACTACGTAAAAATTACTTAGTACTGAGCTTATCTTATCTTATTTTAATAGATATAAATCGTGTGTCACAATGTTTGTCCTCAATGGACTCCTAAACTACTTAACCGATTATAATAAAATTCGCACACCATGTGCAGTTCGATCCAACTTGAGAGATAGGATATCTTAAATCTCAAATTATAGTCGCAATTTTAATTTATTGCTAATTATTGTGTGTTATTATTTGACATTCACAATTATCTGTTAACTCCAAATGATTCTAACAGATGTCGATACTTTTCGATTGGGTTGAGTAAGTAATCAATAGATGGCGCTGCTATGGTAAATCTACGAACGTGTCACAAAAGCTACACTATCTATTTTTCATACCCCTAAGTGAGGCAAAACAACGTTTGCCGGGTCAGCTAGTGTCACTATAAAATCTTGCTTCTCAAAACAATACTATTATCCAAAATAAGGGTGTAAAGTTAAGTTAATTACATAATTACTCAGTAGATTTTTATCAGGTCCCGTAGCTTTTTACAAAAAAAGAAAGCACAAAATAAATTACGCTACCATAAACTAATTAGTGATAAAAACTATCAAATATTCTGTGACTCGACGACAGATATCCAAACAGTCTCACGGTATTACGTTGGCTGTGTAAATGAGAAAAAGAAATTCCTTGTCAACTCGTCGGTTTCATTTGCTTTGGTCGGAAAACGTAGCTATCTCAGGATCTAGTTTTGTTTTGTGGACATTGCGAGTCGAGTTTGTTTTGTTTGACCTCTTATGACATTTGGCTTGCTCACAAATTACTCAACCGAAAGCACTTTCATCCACTATGTTTGTCTAATGATTGCTACACACGCTCTGAAATACATTCATTGAATTGTTGGACTGGTAATACATCTGTATAGTGCAAAAAACTCTGCAACCTGAGTAATGACAATGCAATCTTTATTCACATAATGCATTTTTCATTCACATTGACTAGCTTTAGAAAAGTTTCCAAAGAATAACTAGTTTTTTTTTAAACGCGGGTGTCCCATTACAATACTTGCTGTAGTAATTAATGGTTAAGTTCAATAAGTTAATGTATTCTTTACATAAGATCGGGTCGAACGAACAATACTGCCCACAAAGACCCGAATTACTTATGTTAATGATAGTTCAATTCACGAAGAAGTGTGGTTTTATCTATTGTTTATAGTGAAAAAAAAAAACAGTTTCCTCATTTAGAAACAACGCAAGAAAACATTAATAAAAGCAACAAGAAATATATATATATTTTCATTATCATTAAATTTCGTAAACTCCTTAGGAACTTCGCTCTAATAGTTATTTTCTCAGATTTGCTTCAGAAGATAGTCATTTTAGTGCCACAAAAGTATCGTAGTTACTAATCGTTATTGTAAATTAGTATGTAGTAAATATCAACAGTAGATATTATTTCAACAGTACATCGTAGATAGTAAAGCGGAAAATATAAAAAAGCCACGAAAAATAGTATTAAGTGTTTTTGTAAACTAAACTACCTATTAATAGTTACGACCATCGAATCATGCATAGTTTGTACGCATATACATCGGGTTTAACTGAACGATCGCCCTTTGACGTAAATCGGTCACCGAAACGTCTTGTTAGCCGATGAACAATGGTAACACTGTTACCTCGGACTGTTGAGGTTGTGTAACTAAAATAATAAGACACAGTAATTTATCTTACTTATTCGCTTGAAAGCAAAAAATTGCTTGCTGCTAAGCAATACTTAGGCATAATTCCTATATATCAACTGAATATATTTTTATTATTGTTAAAGATGAGATCTGAAGGTCGAACTAAATAAAAACAGTAACGCCAGCATTTGTAAGTGCACTTTAGACGTGTGAACCGTCTAAAACATGACATCAAAATTGGACTAAAGTTTATAATTATCGAGTTAGTCATTTTAGTAACGCAAAATGATGATTACTCTTAACTACTAAATTCTGATTTAAGGCGATATGGGAACAAAATGTCATTGTTTGAAAAATTCTGCGTAGGTAAATGATTGAATTCTGTTTTTTTTTATTATTATTTTAATTCAGTGCTTAGAATTTTTAGAATTCCAAAACACGATTATGTAAAATTTGCACGAGATTTTTTTTTAATATTACTTTTAAATTTCATATGATATGTTTCTAGAAGTAAGAAATAAATTAAAACTAATCCTACTTTTTATATATCGTTTAGAGCTCATAATTTTAATGCTGTTAACTGTTGATTTTATATGAATTTATTTTGTGAATAACTCATAGCTGCGTGTCAGACGTTTTTCTCAAATATGTACGAGTATAGCACGGTTAAACTCTGTACAACAGCGCCTTAAGCAAAGTACTCACGAATGAGGCAATATTAAGAGGCACCTTAGTTAACAATGTACCGTCACGATCGCCCCAAATTAAAATTTAATGCTCCATCGACTCGACCCACATTCATAAACAAGCGCTCACTTATCAGGCTCAAACTGTTACCTAATACCTAAATACCTAAACAGGAAAGTAGATCAGGTATTACCTTTAGAAAGTTTAATAAAGGATTAGAGTAATCAAGTTTTGCTTTCGTGTGACCGATGGATTAGTAAGCCAACGATCTATCACCATTGGAGACATAATTTTTGCTCAATAGGCTTATAGATTATTATATTGTAATGAAATACGAGTAGGCAATTGTAAGAATATATTTTTATAGGCTTCTAGAATTTAACTATTTGAATTGACATGGTAAAAAGGTAAATTGTTTGTCTAATGTGTTCTAAAAATTTATGTGATATTAAATATCTATTAGTGAATATTTTAATATACTTCGGTATATTTTATTAAATCCTTCTTATAAAAAACATAGTTGTATATATCTGTAATTATGACAAAACCTCAAGCGATAAGAACTAGTACTAGAAGTCTAAAACGGCTAACCTAAAACAATTTTAAGCACCAACCCCATGAAATTAGGAACCTTTCGTAGACCTGGTAACCCCCAGACCCATTAACATTAACACAGAAGGTTCACAAGTGTTAATTATGTCTCATGTCAAGAGTAAAAATATATGCACTAAAGAAGTAAGGAACGGTCAAGTTATTTGTAGTTGATAATTACAATATTTGTTACTCAGTTGAACATTTATGAAACCGCCATAAATCACTCGAATGTTTTATATTCAAACAAAGCAAAAACTATACATCAACCATATGAGCAACAGCAGCAAATCCACGATTTTTTATTTGTAAGTAAACCCGCAAAGTGTTACTTGTAACAAGTATAAAATAAAAATTTAAAAAACCTACGTTTGAAAGTGGGGGCCATCTTGGATTTCAGATTTATCATAATATAAATATATTTTTTTTATCTTCTTTTATATAAAATTTTCATGTCACAATGTTAGTTACCGTACTCCTTCAAAACGGCTTGACTGCTGTTTACCAAATTTTATATGCGTATTCCGTAGGTGTGAGAATCAGTTAGTATCTATTTTTGATACCCCTAAGCGATAAGGATTTTTTTTTAATTTATGAAGATTTTTTATTGTGTGGCATTAAAAAATATATACCACCTTAAATTTTTACTTTTTTATCACCACCTATTTTTTATGACAATTTCATCCCATCTGTACTTAAGGCAAAACAACGTTTGCCGGGTCAGCTAGTAAATATGTATGTATTTCAATAGTCAAGTCGTTTCATTTGATACCTATAATTAGGGTGTTGTAAAAAAAATCGCTCTACTGTTTTGTGGTAGCGGGCATCTTAGACCGATTTGCGTCAAAACTAACTAAGAACACTCTCGACTAACACACCTCTTCTTCTGCTTCACCTTATCCCACTTCATGTGGGGTCAGTACAGTATGTACGCTTCTTCCATTCATCTCTGTCTTTCGTCATCTCAGTATTCACACCCCTCCTGATCATATCATCATTCACGCAATCCATTCTTCCTATCTGTCCATCCACACTCATACTCATAGTTTTCTTTGTGATATGGTCTTCCTCACGCCGCATAATATGACCATACCACGACAACCTATTGCTCATCAGTTTGTCAGTAATAGGTGCTACTTTCAGGCTTCCTCTTACACACCTATTAAACAATAAAAACTTTTAACACTCCGTAGTTTTCGCGGCGGGGTTAAAAATAATCAGATCCCGCTTAGCAGGTCAACGTAAGCTCCTTACCCGTCAACCAACGCTTGACCGCAATCTTGTTGAGTTATGGATTTAGGGTGGAGTAGATGTTATTATAGTTTTATTTTCGTTGGACAAAGGGCGATGTTGTTTTATTATTTTGACCTAATAGAGACTACGTGCTGTTGGTGTTTTCTTGGCGTTAAAGTTCATTATAGCAGTTCAAGTAGGTGCGAGAATCAAATTTTCCAACACTTTTTTTACCTTATAAGGTTTTTTTATAAAAGTCACGGAAATACGTAATCAATTTTGATATTTCATTATGAAAGTCTGCGTGAACAGATGTTCTTTTTGAAGTGTTCTCTGGTAAATGGCTCATTAATATCATTAGCATCAAGCATGTTGACAATAAAATACATTTAATAATAATATTCGTACATGTCCCTCAAAGGACGAAACCTGTGTTAAAATTTAAATTCCGTTCTTCCGTTACTGCGTATATATAAAGAAATCGATATAATGATAGACTAAACTTAAATAAAAGTAGAGACAGGTTTACTTTAATTTAAGTTTAGTCTATCATTTTTATCATTAGTTACAAGAATCTTTTTAGTAACAGCACGATATGAACCATAGACAAAAGAACTGAACCAAGTCAAATATAAAAAAATGTGTGTTGTTTTATAGCTAATGTGCGTTCTAAAATCACTTACATTCTCTAAATTTGAAGTGAATTTAGTTGTTTTGTTTAGCTCTTGCTATCTCTATCTAGTCACTAATAGTGAAAAGACACAGGGCTGATGTAAATTTAATGTAGTCGTGTGTAGAACCAGCGCCTATATATTTTTATTCTACAATTGAAACCCTAATTGACTCAACGTCGTTCTTTGTTCTCAAGTAATAATCAGTAAGTAAAGATCAAGTGGCTTCTTACAAACTTGGACCTGCTAAGTATTAGCCTTAATAGTATTAAACTGGACTTTACCACAAAGGCTTCTTAAATACCATCTTATCCGTATTTTGTGTTGCCATCAATTTAACGACCGCGTAAAACATACGGAAGTCTTAAAAAATAAGAACCACTTAGTGTGTTTAGGTTGAAAATCTTATATATAAAATTTCCATGTCACAATGTTAGTTACCGTACTCTTCCGAAACGGCTTGACCGATATTTACCAAACTTCATATGCGTATTCCGTAGGTCTGAAAATCGGCTACTATTTATTTTTCATATCCAAGGCAAAAAATGATACGTTTACCGGGTCAGCAGTATATTTTTTTAAAGTTTGATTTTAGTTTACACGAAGTTAAGGACGAATTTGGGAAATATGATATTTGCAAAGTAGTTGCATACAATAATATGTTGCAGTTTATCAAAGTAAATCAAAATTCATAAACTCTCGTTTTATCGTTATTATACTAACATGAAGCCACAAAAAGACAACAATGCATTGTTTTTTTTTTTCGCAGAACAGTAACGATCTTTAGTGTTGTAAACAGTAGGTACAATTTTCGTCTCAAAGTAATCTAGTAGTAATGAGATAGAATAAAATAAGCTCTATTTAAAAATAATAATTATTAAAAAAAAAACAAAAGGAAAACCACCCAACAAATCTCAAGATCCTCTTACTAACGGTAAATTCAATTCAGAAATTTACTTTCCTCAAACCAATATTGGCACCAGTAAATAGAAAATAGGGGTCCCACCCTTGACAAATTCGTATGTAATGTACATATATACGAGAATCATTTCAAAAACTTAAATCTGCTTTCTGTAGTTTCTGTTACTCGTACTATGACGAGATAAATCTCATAAGCTTGACCAAGCTGTCAAACCTTTGCTTTAAAATCCTGGTTCCATGATTTATTATATGAATGACTGCATTCGTCATCACTGCTCAGTCAGGCGTCCCGTAGCATAAGCATAAGCAGCCCACTATAAGTTCCCACTGTTAGAATTAGGGGCTTTCTGTCACAAGGAGTCATGGCCATCCACCTCGCTGGCCAAATGCGGGCTGGTGGATGACACACGTCTTTAGATATTGTAGTTCTCAAATGTATCGATTTCTTCGCAACGTTTTCCTTCACCGTAAAACGAGTGCAAATCCACACATAACTTGAAGAACAAGTCATTGGTATAGGACTGGGATCGAACCAGAGGCCATCTGAACCATTAGATCACAAACATCTGATTGAAAAGCAGACGTTTTACTACCGAGCCACACTCGCTTTCCGTAGGGTTCAAGCTTATGAGCAGGCTCAATCCTCGCCATTGGAGCTTGAGCTTTCGGCGACGGACAATATCGTGAGGAAATCTGAATATGGTCGTTGATCATTTTCATCCTATTTTCAATTCCAACCACCCTCAAATTGGAAAAATAATGCTAAGCATGATATTCCATCCTCCTTGAGAGCTAGGGATTTCGGGCTACGCGTATTCTACGTTTGGTCAGAGTATCTTTCACTTTCATAAAGAACGGACAAACATACATACATACTTAGTTACATAGATTACTTACATAAATTATAAACATTCCCATATACAGGACAAAACAGATAGTTTTCTTTGCGTGGTCGGGTGAAAAGACACAAAGACTTCAAGATAGCCACCCGCACCATCCGTCCACTAAGCTGATTTACTGAGGTCCAACAAAGCACTCGCAACAATACAGAGGAAGGATTAAAATAAATTCAAACTGGCTTGGTGCTGCAAACGTGCGCGTTGTGAGGTTAGTGTGATTAAATGTAACTAGGATACAAATACAAATCATTTATTGATAACACCAAAGTTACAAGTCAAATAATATGATATCATTACAAAAGTATATGATATGTATCCCTGTCAATTTTCAATTATATATTCTAGTACTATAATATCATTACAATAGTATATGATATTAATCATAATGTCAATTTTCACTACTAATTCTAGTATCTAATATAATATCAATACAAAAGTATATGATATGAATCAAATGTCAATTTGTCAATTTAAATGTCAATTTTCAAATTTAGATAATCATCTATATTGTCATCATATAGATAATCATCTATATCACCATCTATATTGTAATCATCTATGAAAGGTCAAAAGCTTTACAGTATGGTAAACTTAGATAAGAGGCAGAATTTAATTCGGTTAGATTACCTAACCGCGTCTCACTGCGATGGTGTTTTCCTTTACTGAAAGCTGAAGCTCATTGGGGGGGATCGAACCCATGACCTGCTGAACGTAAGGCGGTTACACGCCCGACTGAGCTGTCCTTTCCTGCATATCATACAAAGTGACTTTTCAAAGAGAAACTAAAGTCCAAGCTGCTTAGCTTATAAAAACCAGTTAAGACACTGGAATATGAAAGTGTAACATACTATCATGTGTAATAATATTCTAATGTAGAACTATCAACTAAGAAATACAATAATAATTATAAAATCAGGAGTAAAATTACAATAATAATAAATAGAACATCAGAAGGTAGAGAACTAATTATTAAGGGCAAACTTAATTTCAAAATCATATAACCAATAAAGTTGCAGTGCACAATAATATTTTTTCGGTGAATACCAGCAAATTCAGTGATAAAGTATCCAGATTGTAAGCTTCTTTATTGTGCAAAACTGCAGCCATACTTAGTAGAAGTCCGCATTGTGTTGGCCCTTAGTAAATGTTGATTGTCATTCTGAACGTATTGTTACAAGTACATGGGATGTGGATGAAAAATTTATGACCATCCTTCGTGCAGAACAATTGTCATACAAGACTTACAAACTGCCTGGACCTGTCTACAGAGTTATTGAAAATGAGGCCGAAATCGCTCCAAATATAGAACCTGCCTAAGAGTACCAGAGTTAAAGGTACCAGATAATTCCAGACTAGGCATGCTCGACCTACGGCCAGACTGTCACTGACTCGTGTGCTTCCGCGCCCTGCTCCTAGCCAAGTGTGTGGACCACTGAATAAAGCCGTCCGTACTACAGTATAAACTCTATATAACGACACTGAAGGGGCTGTGCATTTTATGACGTTATAGAGAGTTGTCGTCAAATGGAGAGAATGTATCATAGTATGGAAGCTAAATAAACTAAAGCCAATTGATTTCGACGCTTGACAGAATTTGTTGTAAAATCGAGTGACGTTACATGGAGTATACACTGTATCTTTAAAAAAGCAAAAAAAATAGTTTTAAAGGCAAAATATTTTAATTATACAGTGTTTTAATTTGCATTTTTTTTAAAGCGGCAGGTAAAATATATTAGCTATGATTAACTCTCAATCTCAATAAGAGTTCTAGCTAAAACGGTTCATGAGATTAGGCCTGGGGACAGACGTATAGCCAAGTCTCAGTGATAGTCCTAAAAAAAATTTTCTTTGTAGTTGACGTTTTCTTTTTAATAATAATAAATTTATTTTATTAGGTACATTCAATTAAATTTCACAAAAACACAAACAAATAATAAAAGTTACATACAGAAATTACAATTTAAAATAAAATAAAAAGCAAAAAATAAAACATTCTTTTGTAACATTTTTTTTTATGAGTAATTTTTTAATGATTAGTTTCTTTCTGTAAAACCCTGTAATTTGTATCGCTTTTATTGCCATTCATCTTGTGAAATACGAGCCCTGCCTACTTTTTGCACCACCACAGTAGTAGGCTTCTGTTAATATTATAAACGTTCTTAACTTTTAAGTGTTCATAACTCGCCTTCTACTTGTTCACCTTTTGTGTGCAAAGCCGTTAAGCGTTTCGCAATTCGCCGGCCAATTTCGCTTGAATGTTATCGAGACTATTATAATTCATCTAGGAAACAAAACCAGAACCGGAATAAAAGTAAATGGTAGCCGCACAATTTGTCAATGGCTCACAAAGAGTTCAATCTTTAGCTAGGGCCGTATACTATTAATCATGTTAAGTCACATTGGGTGAACACATGACATTACAACACGGCCTATGTATGACTGGCTGAGACAACTCTGCGCCCGTATGAATGGCAGGCCCTAATTAACTGCCAACTAATTCTGCTGGCTATTAGATCAATGCTCTCGATTCTTAAGTTTCAGAACCTACGATTACGTTTTTTGAGTTTTTATAATCATATTCTCAATCATCATTTATTGATTGTACAATTGTTAACACGTCAGAACCATAGTCGTAAAATGACTAATATGTAATATGACTACTAATAGGTTCTACTTAGTTTATCATTTTGTAACAGTTACATAACAATGTCAAAACTTAATTTAAGAAATTTGTGAAATCTTTAGATTGTCCTATCGGTAAGCCAGCATTTGAGACGGCCTTTTCAAACTTGTCATTTTCATAGATTTATAGCCTCGCGTGTCTTCGATTGCATTTCTAATTGTCTTATCACACAGCTTACGTTGCAGCTGTCATCTTCAGAGATAGTGTTTCTCAGAAGCCCTAAAGCGTTAATGTTACAATTTTATTATCTGGTCTCGTGTTCGCCGGCGATCAAGGTTGCTATAAGAATTTATAGCACTGCCTAATGGTGCAAGAAATATTACTGGATTATGTTATGATTATGACCTGTCAATATACAATCGCTGTCAAGATACTCGTACTTTATTAATGCAAACTACTTTTGCACTGCGAAAGAACAATTGCAAGACCTTTGTCCGTAAACTCGGTAATTCGATAGCAATCAAGCTTGTCGATCGTTTACAACTCGCCAATGAGATCTAAGCTGTTCAATACGCATGCAGTTACGGCTATGAAAAGATATTGGTCTGAACTCAGGTCGATGTTCGTCGAGGCGGCGATCGGATCGCGTTCGCACGCATATTACCCGGCGCGGGCGCACGCCCTGGGCCATACACCGAGCTAACAGTACCCGCCGCGTGATTAGACGCCACACGATAGGCCCTATTGTCGGAACACGATCGCCTCTCGTACGTCTCGAAATTGCGGAAATGGACGTCTTGCACCCACTCCACTAGCGGGACATTTCAATTGCACTCCTCTCAGTATTCCCACTGCCCGAGGCTATGCGAGCTCTTGTATTGGCGACGGAGCGACGACTTTCAGACCCGGCTTTATTTATCACAGGGTCAATTTGAAGGTAAAACTGTTTCGGAGTCGTAAATGGTAATCGGACTCACACTTTCTCGTGTTTCTTTCCTTTTTGTTCTGTAATTTATTAAGGGTCTATCGACGTTTAAGTTTAAGGGCGTCCACGTCAAATCGTCGCGGTCCACGGTCGTAAAACATTGACGCGGCGACATTAGTAAGCGTCAAGTTTTGTTGTTTACGAGCGGACTAATGAGGAACGTTAATGTAACTCTGCTCTCGTAGAACCTGTTATTCAAACTGTGGTGGAACTGACGTGACTGTTTTATTGATGGGAAAAAAGGACTCAAAATGTTACTCTACGTTTTAACGTGACACTAAACGGAATAGGAGATTAACACATAGTATATTTTATCTGTTTTGAATAATACCATCAAAAAAATAAGATTGCAAATAATTCTCACAAACATCATCACTGTACTTATTATTCGCCATTAACTAGATCGTATTATTATATTACGATTAAAAATACTATTCTCATTAAACTCCTCCTTCAGTTCGAGTAAAATCGCTTCCATTGTAAACAATTCGCGATATCTATCAGTTTAGCAAGCTCCCTGCGATTGGTGCTGGAAGGAACAATCAAGGAAGGCCGAAGGCCCGCTATGGAGGCTATTTCTCAAACATCACTACTTAGAAGCAGAAATTCTTACAGTACAAATATAAATAGAAATAGGAAAGCATGCAACCAGTAACTTAAAGTTTCCAAGGATGTATTGAATTATAACTGCTTTTTATTATTTTGACAATGGGTAGCGATAACAAATTAGTAATTAGACTTTGTCAACACAGAACTGAACTTCGAGTATAAAGCTATAACTAAGTAATAATTGGATAGGATCTAAAATATTTTAAGTTAATAGGAACACATGTTCTTCTCTTTTTAAAATATTTTTATACTTGAAAAATAAATGGTTGTTTTGAGTACTATCCTATCAACATCCATTTATAACCGACTCCAAAAGCCTCTAAGCCTCTCTTCTCTTTTTGTTTGACACCGAAATATCGTTATCTCATCCCGACCGCTAACAATCACACCATTTTTACTCCAATAAAACAAAAATGAGACTAAAATATTTACACTTGACGTCATACAAAAACTCCCACAGGTTCGAGAACAATCAATCTTCGGGGTCCTGAAAGAAGCTCCAATCAAAACAGACTACGGGGAAGGGACCGGATAAAGGGCCCTATAAATCATAAAATCAAGGCCTCATTCACGGCGGTTTGGTTAGCGAGAAAAAAAATAACTCTTGACCCAACGTTTCTTCTTGCATTGTTCAATAGGAGATAGGTTGTAACGCTACTAGTTGCGCCATGTGGTTTCGCCCGTGTATTAAATACAAACAATATTTATATTTTATTCATACAAAATACACGTCAATTACAAATTTAAAATGTACTAAATGATTAATAATGGATTAATTTAACAAGATGTAAATATTTTGGTCGACAATACCTAGGTATATGACGATGTATTTGTACGATATAGTTGACTGGGCTAGTTATTATTCGCTGTATGTCTAAATACGTAAGTCTGTACCACATATAATTCTTATTGTTTCAAGTGCTTAATGATTACGTAGCATAGAAAAACAGCCATTTTTTAAAAAAATAATTTAGAACATACTATTTATAATCACTTTTTCTCATCAAAGTTTTTAGCCTAGACAAAATACACGTAGATGGCACTATTAATTGACGGTTTGCAAGTTCAAACTTATTGTATTCTATAAAAATGCATTCATATGTATATGGAATTCTTTATGACCGTGCCTTGACTAGCTCTTGGCCACTTTTAATAATTAAAGGATAGATGAACGCGCCTCCAATTTGTCCTGTCAAGTAACCATCGCCCCAAAATTATTTATCGCCTCATTAAAATTTCGGTAATCAACTTTTTATAGATCGGGAATCTTACACATATTTTATCCGCCCGCTTTGTGCGTAGGCTGTTTTTAATAGTGTATCATTTTTATTCACTAAGTGATGACATTAACTTTTACTGTTCAACTCGAAATGTTACAAATCTAATGGCCATTATCGTCATTAAAATACGGTTAATGGATATTTTATGTAATTTGTACAGTGAGATACATTGCTTGAGAGAAACAATATTTTTACGCCCCTACATTAAATTCTTTTAACACTTAAATGACATTATTGTGAGATAACTTTGTTAATATAGGTATTTGGAGTGATTTTAAAAAAAAGTATTATTGTTAGAACACCGGCTATTTCAGTCATCTCATCTTTTTATCGACTAAACTTAATTACCTGTTTTAATAAAATATCTTTCATTTAGTATAAACTATGTGCGCTTGTTTGTTATTTTATTCTATAGTTCATGTTCATATTTGTCACATTTATTTCTTAACATATCATCTAATTAACAGCTATGTAATAAAAAACTATCAGTTTTATTAAACAGAAATTTACAATTGAGCTAAGATTTAATAATTAATTATATCCTTCTCTACTAGGCTTAATTACAAATTTTATCTCTCATACATTGTGACTGCAGTTTCATGGTTGCTACTGTGACCATCATAGCTATTGGTTTTATGAGGATACATTTTTAAAATATTTGTTTTAAAATAGCAACAATAAAGTTATCATGATTAGTTTTTAGATAAAGGATCTGTACTTTGTATACATCTAGTTACATATATTTTGTAACTAGCTGACCCGGCAAACGTTGTTTTGCCTTAAAAATATATAGTAGAAGATTCTCAGACCTACTGAATACGCATATTAAATTTGGTAAAAATCGGTCAAGCCGTTTCGGAGGAGTACTAACATTGTGTCATTGAGTAACTAACATTGTGTCATGGAAATTTTATAATTCTTTATTGGACATATAAATAAAAAAGGCACAGTAAAAGACAATTAACTTAAAATTAGTGTACCACAATTGGCGGCCTTATCGCTTAAAGCGATCTCTTCCAGGCAACCTTTGGATGGAAAGGAATTTATAAACGACTAAAGAAGGACGTAGTGTACAATAAAGAATAATAAAAAACATACATATAATATTAATTGGATAAGGATTAATACTGTATTGCTTAAAATCGCTTCGTAAATAAGCCATTATTTCTCGTACTAAGTAAAGGATAAAAAATGGTTATTGTGGGTTATTCCTAAGAGATAAACATATACCATCACGGACTTTTTTGTAGACCTTTTTAAGTTGTACAATACTGTAGTAAATTGTTTTGATCTATCTTGTAGGATTCAGTCAGCGTTTGCAATGTAAGCGCAAAAAATGTGTTTTTTTTACGACCTCACATTAAAAACCTCAAAAATTGTAGCCTATGTGTTATTCTGATGTATAAGCTATAGCCTATGTGTTATTCTGATGTATAAGCTATATTGTGGTAAAGTTTCATTCAAATCCATTCAGTAGTTTTTACGTGAAAGAGTAACAAACATACATCCATACATCCATACATCCACACATCCATACATCCATACATACAAACTTTCGCCTTTATAATATTAGTAGGATATGCCAGTTTAATTAATTTTTAAACACTCAGATTACAAAAAACTACTAATTACTAAACTAATTGACCATATATTTGCCTTAAATAATATAATAATATGACCTTTACGTGAGTATATCAAAATTTCAAGAAAAATATGTAACTGCTCAGATAAAATTTTATATTTCAATTACTTAACAGCTTTGTTATTTTGTATATAATTTTAATTATTTTTTTTATTTTTATTTATCATTTCTGCATTGATATTTTGCTAGTCAATTTGTAAGTTTATAATATTTAATTTCTTGTTTTACTGTGTCTGCCAACAAATTTAATTCTATTTCTTTTACAATAATTCAACAACGTAAGAAGTGTTAAATTCCTCAAACATAATGGTCACCCAACACCATTCGATTAACCCATGCCCTCCAGTCGATCGCATCGTTGTCTGACCCTACTCAATTACATTTTTAGCTCGAGACGGTAACCGCCACTATGATTGATATACTAGATCTTGGTGAAACAATGGCTCGGAAGTACTCGTATAGCCAACTGGGTATAGCTTTATTAAACTCATACAGGGTAAATGTAGCTACGAGTATCTTGGTACAGCCAATGAGACATGGAAAGGGATGACTGAAAAAAGAACGGATAGATTGCGTGAATGATTGAAAGAGTAGAAAAGGGTGAGCACAGATATGGCGAGTGACAGTGGATTTCGTAAAGTGGGAATGGTACAGAGGAAGAAGACAGCTTATAAGGTAAATTCCGTGCCTGGCGTGAATACGTTGACATCTCGACTTGCACGTTTTTTTTTATTGGCCTAATGCATTCTACGCATACAATATTTGTATGTAAAAAATTTACAGCTCTTAATGTACACAACTTTTTGAGATAAAACCAGTGGTAATAACATGAAGAGGTTACATTACAGGAAGAGGTCAAACTTTTAAATGGCCGTCCTGAAAAATTGTCATTTTGGACATGTCAAGTTATTCACGCCAGGCACGAAATTAGTAAACTCTCGTATCGTGAGCTTTCAAACCACCGCGAAAGCTTCTAACATGGCTTGATGATTGTTCAGCTACAAACATTCAAAATTCACTATATTTCACTCACCCATCGCAGACTTGTCTGAAATGGTATAGCTTAGTAACATTTATCTGTAATGTTTTTAACCAACCAGCATTATGCCGAGTTAAGGCTAGTTTGAGTCAATTATTGTGTTGGAACTGCAGAATTTTCAATCTTTATTTTATATTTTCATTTCAATTAACTTCAGCAACGTTTCTCATTCGCTTATGTTAGCTAAGCTTTTTTTTAAAGACTTAAATTTTCAGAATATGCCTTTAGTCAATCAAAAGTATAAAATCACAAATAAAAATCTTATCCATATGATATTGACGGGCGAATCCAGAAACAAAATTCTGCATGTGCTATGCAGAATTTTGCGCTACAAATATTTCGCGTAAGTTCCAATAACCTTGTAGATGAGCCATAAAACTGGCTGTAATTTTGTCGGATCTTCTGATACTGTGTGGAATTATAGCTTCATTCATGGGTACTTCGTTTAAAAGATAGTAATATTTTATGGGTTGTTTGTTGTGAAATTGCGATCCAAACTATAAGTCATGTGAAATATAAAGTTACTTGGAACAACACATATATTTGGAGTGTTCTTTATATATAAATCAATGGAATTATACATTTATAAACAATATTAACTTTTACGTCTTAATATTTTTTGTTTGTTTCAGGTACGTCTTCTACAAAATGGTGTGATCGAATGTGATAAAAGAAACAAAGAGTAAGAATATATTTTTAGTAAATATACATAATATAATATCATTAAAAGGAAAGGTAAGACCTACAAAACTATCTTGAGTTTAAAAATAAATCTAAAGAGTTTCACAGTCTCATTTTATCGTTTTCACAACAAGTAACTAACGAAATTCCAAAAATTCGTGCAAAGCATTCGGTTGGACCTTCATTGACTGCGAAACTCTTCCTAAGTCTCAGTTTCTTTAGAAGATCCGTCTAAGACTTTCCTAATATATAAAAAGATTAAAAAACGTATTTTTCTAGGCAATCGAGCTAGGCACATTGTTACCTACAGTGAAGCTTGAAATCAGGCAAGCTGAGGTCAAAGGCGATAGTACTATTGTAAGCAATAAACGCTTTCTTATTTATAATCTTTAACTAGGCAATTCGTAAAAAATCTAGTAAATAGAAGCATATCAGCACGTTTATGATGCACGTACGACGAATTTATTTCGTGCTTTTTATCGTCGAAAAACGAGATAATCGCACTGTAATTGGTACTATGCACGCCCAAAAATTGTTTACCTACACCTACCTACCAAAGATTGTTTACCTACCTCTACTTGGGTCTAACATTCGGGACTTTGACATTAAAATCTTGCCTCGCTGTAAAGTATCACAAGAGTGCTGCCCGCTCAAGGCCCAGGCCACATAATTCTTTACTCCTATCTCGCACCAAAACACTTAGGTCAGAGGGCACTCTTCATTCTTGGCGTTGTCCGTTACTTCGTGCGCTCCATATAGAGCTCAGATAGACTTTATGGTGATTTGATACCATTGAACTGGGAATTGGTGTTCAAAGTGGTGCTCTGAGATCGGGTGGAGCGAATCGCATAACTGATCTCAGGATTGTCATGTGCGAAATCGAGACCGTTAGCGTACAAGATCGCGTTTGTAGTCTAGGGTTAAATGCAAATCTTAGGGCTGTACGGTCCAAAAGATGTTTGAAAACTGGCTGCACAAATAATTTTTTGGAAGTGTTGTAACTCGGGTAATGTGTTACTTTTATGCTTTGCGAGAGTGGGAGCGAAAATAGTCTAACAAAAGCAAACACAAAAAAGGTTAAAGTCAATGATATCAATGAACTTAACGACTAGGGTAATTGCCTTAGAATAATCAAAAATATGTAGATAACAGTGTTAGCATAATTAAAAGTTACTGAATGGGAAAATAAGATGAATACATTTTAATTTTTTTCTAATAATTTATTTAGAATATTAGCTTACCTTAACAACTTTTCTATTTTATTATTATTTATATTGATTCGTAAGTTGATTACTTTTGCTATTATCATAAAAGTTTAGTTATACTTAAGTGCCTACTGAAATAAAAAAACAAAGTGCAAAAGCTTGCTTCTAAATGACTGAAAACACTTCCAACATCAGCAAAAATGATGCTAAGTACTTCATATCTGAACTCAGATATAATTATGCTAAATGGCTCCTCGATAATCGTTCTATACGTGAGTTAAAATAAATATAAATATTCATGTCTAGATTCCAGTACAAAATTAACACTTTTCTCTTCAGTAGTTTTACTTTTTTTATATAATTGTAGCAGACGTTCCTACCTATAGGCATAATATTTAAAATTAACTACTAGAATTTAATGTGTTAGGCAAACTGCCTGTACCATAAACTCATTAACTTATATTTAAATCTTGCAGTGTTCGTCTTGCAAATTGAGCTTAATATTTTTTAGTTCATAATTTTATTCAACACATAAATTATTATGAATACTAAAATATTTTTGAATAATTATTCCATTTTACATCTTTTAAAGTTATCAAGAAACCCCGTTATGCTCGTTCAAAAATACAACATGTTTATTATTAGAAACATACAAACAAAAGATGAATCATATAGTTTTTCCCAGTTAATTAAAAGACGCTTCGTTTCCTTGTCTCTTTTTTTCCAAAGTTTCTATAAGTTCTCATCATAAACTATTCAAGAAAATATCGTAAAATTATACATTACTAGAAAAATAAATGAATGCAGTACTCAATTTAAATGTCTAGCAAAATGCACATAATTGTGTAAGACAGGGTTCTTTAAGGAATATGACGTAGCATTTAGAAGTAAAGAAATATTATGTTCCCAAGAACTGCAAAGTATTCAAAACAAAAAGCTGAAGAGCTCTCCAGAGGCGAGTCACGAATAAAAACACTCATTTTGAATAACAATGAAGGAATGTATCGTTGTTAAGTACTCGCTTATGCTTGTGGTTTACTTGAAAATTACTATAAGCATATTATAAACGTAAATATATCTATACATTTTTTAGAAAGAAAGAGAAAGAAAGAAAGAAAAAACATTTATTGTGCACAAAACAAAAAAAACCTTACAATAAATGATGCGAGTAGATAATTTAAACTAATAGTATGTGTTTTTTTTTTTTTTTTTCGCGTAGAAAACGGTCACACTTACTTATTATTAAAAGTTGGAATGAGTCCAACATGTCCAAACAAACATGTCAAGTCCAGTGCACGCGCAGATCTCGTCGGCGGCGGGTCCGTGTAACACTCGCCCCTGAAGATGGTGCTCGGAAAGCACCGAAACTGTTGGACTCATTCCAACTTTTAATAATAAGTAAGTGTGACCGTTTTCTACGCGAAAATATTAAGATGCCTTACGTGAACAGTTTACAATGTTTAATAGTATGTGCACAATAGGAGCAAATTCAGCATAATGCTGAGAGCACTAAGTACTCCAGCGCTGATTTTCAATTTAGTGATAAATGGCATACATTTTTTATTTTGTTTGAAGTCTAAGGAAGTGAAATATATTTTATAAATAAAATTATCTTTAAATAATTTAATAGAATATACTTTTTTTTTATTCCAGGTGTTTGATTATAATAGAAAATAATATAATTTATTTATTATCATAGTGATACAACTAACTATCAACAATATGGACTCGTCGATTTCAATAATATTATGATGAATTAAAATGGCATAATAGAACGCCCTGGCTGGATAAAATTGAATACGACGATCTAGTTTAATTTCCGTAGAGACCCTATAGAGTGCAAAAGTTTTATATGTCTTAGTTATAGTTATTACTAATTTTAGACAAAAGAGGCCACTTACTCTCATACAAACATTGTTATAACAGAAAACTAGGGCAAATAGCCTTTATCGTTATAAATTATATATTCCAGCCGTTACTCCTTACTGAAACTGAACTTCAAATTGGTGACATCAATAATACCTCGGTGTACGAATACGTTTGTTGTTTTATTTATTCCAGTCAAAAGTTCAAAACTTAATTTATCGTTAAAAAGTATATCTACCGTAAACTTTGCAAAGGTCGTATAGGAGAAGTTTGCATATACACTTACTGCTAAAACCCAAGTCCAAACCAAAACATACATATACGAGTATTTAAAAACAAACAGCGTGTTACTTGTAGGTACGAGTAATTCCTCGTAACGACGTATCGTATCCGTCGTTATGTTTGCGTTGCATAAATGCAAGAGCGTCGGATACCGACCCTGACCTTAGGCCGTTGAACCCGCGCGTGACACTTCGATTCTCTATCGATCACGACTCGATTGTGCCGAGGAAATATCGATACATCGATATTTTTGTCCGAGGATTATCTGATTGAGTTTGGCTGATCACAGCGTGACTGTGGAGCTTTCCCGCGATGGCGACCATCTCTAGATGAGCGTTAGGGTTGATAATATGTGTAGGTATAAACAATTTCTTTTCAATATTTCTATATCTTAATGTACCTATATGAATAAAAGGATACATAAAAGCGTTGTTCAAAAATTTACTTTCTGAAAATATATGACCGATATCAAATTGCCAAATTATTATGTTAGTTGACTTGGTTAGGTTCAAATTTCTACTCTTTCAAAAAAAAAATTATTAGTACAAAATACAACAAGTAGCATGTGCGTACATTTGAAAAAACCATCGAATCATGCTCAAGTATTTAGTTGTACTTTTTTCCTAGAAATGACAATGAAAAAGAAAATGAAAAACACGCGTACGTGACAACCCTAATTTTAAATCTGATCATTATAAGTAACAGTTAGGTTATTGTGTTGTTGTTTACCGTTGCCGTATCTTTGGCAGGTGCTGCGGTGATACTATCGATATCTTTAACTGAACGCTTGTGTTCAATGAACTGAACATCTATTGTTCAGTTATGCTCAACTATTTGCCGAAAGATTGTTTTGTAGTTTTTTTTCGAAAGATGTGAGATGATAAACTTGAATTTTATAGAAATTTCTTTCTTTGTACATTCAACTCATTGAGTCCTGTTAGATTATTTTACCTGATTTTAACTCTAATTTACAGTTTTTTATTTATTCGGTTGAAACGCCAATGAATAAATGAATAAGTTAAAATTATATTAGTTTTTTAACAACTACCGTTTTGTTGATTTCTTAGAAACCATAAGAGCTGATAAGTTATTATAATAGCGAAATAATGTGAGTATCTAAGTAATTAATCATTCACTTTACATCGACTGAATTGATTTGAATGATATAAATATATTTGGAGAAAAAGCGCGCTTCATCTTAGATCACAATATCGCTTACCATCAGGTGAATTGCGATCAAGCGCAAATAAAAAAAAAGCATAAGCCCTGAATAGAAGTAGATCAGCTTTAACCCGAGTTAACTCACATAACACTGCAAGGTTAAGTTTGCTTTCATAAGTCCAACAACTGAATCTCAAAAAGACAATTTAAGCCATCCATAGAAGCAACTTCGTGTCTGACCTATGATTATCTCAAATAGATACGTCTCGTATAAAAAATATCCAATACATCATCTGTCAGATAACAATAGATAGCAATAATAGATTACGTGTGAAGAAAATCGATTTAACAAGAATCTTGGTTAAGGATCAAGGTAGGATCAAGGTAGTTACGTATATTTTGATAGCATTTTGATGTTATGTACCTGATAGAGCAATTCGTAAATATCTAGATATTGGTTCTACTTCTTTTTGAATGTACTTACTACCTTTTGAGTTAAAAAAAACCCAGGAAAATGAATGACAGTCTTTTGCATGGTCACCCATCCAAAGACCGCATCGACAGGTTTTTAACCTCGATGATTGCGTCTGATCACCTTAGCCGAGCTACAGGATTTGCTTCTATAATATTTGCAATGGGTAACAAAGTCTAAAATAGGGTAAAATACAAGTACTACACACAACACTTATTTGTAAAACTGCTAATAGATATATAAGAAATTTATGTCACATACACATTTTCTCATATATATTTATGGGTGACCATGCAAAAGACTGTCATTTAAAAAGTAGCATTTTCATCTAGGCGCTACCGTGGATCGGAAAACACGTGAAATTGTAGTGTCTAGGTTAGTCTTAGTATTAGTAGTCGTGAAGCCAAGTCAGAGGCTTTTTTTAGCTTGTCCACTTAGTTCAAACGAAGAAAAATAATAATTCTTGTTTCTCACACTGAAACAAGAATTATTATTAACATAATATTTGTCACGGACTTCAAAATACAAATTGGTAGTGAAAAAAATATATGGAAATAAATTCTTTCATGGCAGAAAATTAGTTTCGGTTATTTTAGACAAAATACTTTGATGATTGATTACCTCATACCACTTCCTTATTGCTTTTTTATTCCTTTGCCCAAATTAAATTACATTAGTTATCAAATAGAGGTTTTATGATCTAATAATAGTTGTTATGATTATTTTACCTTTTGCCACACCTGCCAGGATTGGTCGTTAGACAAATGATATCAATTACGATGGTTATAGATATTGTTATGGTTCATTCCGTTTTCTAAATTATTTATGATTTTTAGTATGTACCTGGTTATATACACTTATTTCTTTTTTGAAGTCTTTTGATAAGTTCGGAAAAATGCCCCATGCTAACCTTATTAACATAGAATAAAATGTAGCCTATGTGTTAATCCAGGTATTTTCAAAGTGTTTTTTTAAATCTTTCGACCCGATTGAGCGTGAAGAAGTAATAAACTTAAACACTCACACAAAAACTTTCGCGTTTTTAATATTATTAGGAAGTAGGATGTATTAATATGTATTCTAGCACTTTCTAGCACTGTTCTTAAGATACGTACACGTTGCATAAAAAAAACTAGCACAAAAATACAACGATTTATAATACTTTTTATTTTATTCCGACTCATATTTCGAGGCTCTATCATCTTCTAACAATCTCGGGTCAAAAGTTTCGGCATTCTTACCTACACGTTCTGCAACGTAAAAGGCTGGAACTATCGCAGTATCTTGATATTATCCTGCCTGCGTATGCATCCCTAGGCTAGACTTAAGCACTGGATTGCTAGTTATGTTCCTAGCTCGGACTAGGAAGCAAAACGCGTTGTCTACACATCATTAAGGCTGCTGATCTTTATCCTTAGCGCAATTTACATGTTTTAAGTGTTTTAAAAGAGGTTTTGTTTTGTTTTACATAGGTTTTTTTGAAATTTCTTTAAAAGTAATTATTTTGATTTAACATCCACAAAGCCTCTAATATATTGATTTCATATTATTGATTACTTATGTAAGCCATAAAACAATATCATCGGGGTTCCATCGACTTCATTTAAAAAAAATATTCTCCGGTTCGTAAGTCTATACGAGCGAAACTCTTCATTCATTTGCTTCAGTTTGAATGTGTGCTTTGTTCCTAGTCCTTTCGAAGAGATATTTTGAAATTAAACTTGGGATACAGTTACATTTTTAGTCGTCTAGTATTTAATTAGGGTGATGGTTCGGACAAAAAAAGAAAACAATTGCTGAAACTAAAATACTAATTATATTTGGCAGAGCTATTATCATCTGAATCATAAAATAATGTGAATTTAAAAAGAATTGGTCAAGTGATACAAAGATTCGATAGAAACCATGTTCCAAATAATAATATGTTGTCTGGTCTATTATTCAGTATAACTACTAGTTTGAACATAACCTTAGTCATTAAATTAAAATAATTAGCAAAATATACTATATTCTTGTTATATATTTACTAATTTCATTGTTACATAAAAGTAGTAAAATATTTAACTGTGCACATACACACGCATTTATTCACAGTCAAAATACACATAATGTATAAATTTACATAAAAACATTTGAATCTAACTACTAGTTACATATTTATTTTGTAAAATAAAAATTGAACGTAACGCAGTGTTTCGACACAAACCACAATCGGACATCCAAGTTCCTGCTTTGGCTTGTAAATACGAAAACTTTGAATGAGCATCCTAATTAATATGCTCCATTTCATTCATGCACAGAAACGGAACATCGAGTTAGTTGAAACACTTATTACTCACGTTCGTTTGAATTAATCAATGTTACAATACTGCATGTATAATTCTTCGATATAATAACTGAGACGCTAATCTTTAGTACCATTAACTTATGAACCGAATTTAACACCCTTGAGCGCTAACAGTTAGGGATCATTATTGCTGAGCAAGTTTTTTATAGCTTTATGCAAGTCGCCCCATGAGTTGCCACCCACACAATCGGGTCTTTCGACACTCAAATAAAGTCATAAATTATAATTTTAAAACCCGTCACGTAAGCGGGAGTAAGTTTGAACTTGATCGGGTTCAGTTGCGTTCTTACTTGATTTTCAAAGCCTACTATCATTACGTAGTTCAGAAAAAAAAATAGTAACTATTTAATCAATGTATACAGGTTATTTATGTATATTTGTTGAAAAAAGAGAAATTAATTAATTTATTTTAGTGCAATGGTCCTTATAGATTTGAGTCTGGGTTGTAACTTGTATGTCAGATTAATAGAAATGAATTGAAAATAGTCGGATAACACGTTAATATGAAGGTCTAAGTTGTAGTTTTTAAACCAAGTCAGAGACCCCTTGTGGATTTAAAACTGTCGCCACCAGATCTTGACTTCTTAGCTCACATGTCGAAGAAGAAAGATATAAAATCAAATCATTGATTTCATAATCATAAATATAAACATATCTTATAATAATGAAGAAAGATATAAAATCAAATAATTGATTTTCGTATTCATAATTATAAACATATTTTATTTTTATTATATACATAATCATTAGTCTTATTTCCAAACGTTTGTCTGATAAAAACGATTAAATGTGCCTTATATACTTTTGCAAAATATATCTCGGGCTCTGACTAATCGAAAAGCTATACAATTTGCTACCGGAAACTTAATCAAGAATCGGAAGCAAACCTAAATACGTTGACTAATCGACATCCTAGTAGCTTGACCTGACCAATAATTCAGCCAGCCCATTTGCATAATAAGACCAGCTGTAGCTAAACACGAATCTATATTCCTTAAAACAAGTAGGTACTATATACAATCAATATTTTACTCATGCAACCATCACAGATTTAAAATTAATCATAATGTATTTTTCTAATTAAGCCCTTTCATATCCATATTGTGAGAGTTGTGAAAAAAAATGTCATACGCCATGTTGTGGCGGTATAACTACCGCCACAACATTGCATCTATTTGAGTCGAAAAAAAGCTCCTGAATATAACACCTTTTAAACATAAGCATACAAAACGGTTCAATCTTTTTTTAAGGCGAAGATAAGTGTAAAATCTTGATATTACAGTTTGTTCAGTATAAACCGTAAACTGTACAAATATCGAAAACATGCTTAGAACCACTTTAAGAATATTTAAACATATATTGGTACGCATCAAACTTATGAATTAGGAATAGAACCATTTTTTTCATATTGATAAGTCTGGTTGGAACCAAAATAAGTAAAAATATGATCTTAAGACGGCCTTTAATATATTTTATTCATATTTTTTCCGTTTACTATCTATAGTAAAAAAAAAAATTGTAAAATCATGATTCTGATTTTGTCTTCGCCTAGTAACAAGCGTATAAATACGAAAAAAAATTAAACAAATAAGTTAAAACGTATGTGACATTAAGACACGTTATTCTTTAAGACGTATGCATCCTAAAAGAGGTGTGACCTGAAATTCAAAGCGTTCTCACATAGTATATCGATTTGTACTTTTTATGCAACACATTCAATGATAGTGAATGGGATAATTCAATTTACAATCGTAATAGATGCATTTATCACTTATAAGATAGGTCTGCTTGTTCCAAGCAAATACAACCGTGTACTCCTAGGGATGTAACGGTATCGAAAGATTTTATCGATAATCGCGAGAATGTTAACGCCTCATATCTTTACGGGAAGTTAAACATTAATAAGAACTTTAATTCTTATCTAAATTACTACTACATTATGCACTTAGCACTTGATACTTGAGTAATTAATAGCTCATTATCTATAAACACATTAAAACCCGCTACAAATCTGTACTTATCTGAAATGTTTTCCATCTCATAGCTTCCGGGAGTGAAGTAATATTTTTCTGAATTCCATAGTTTGAAGAGTTTAAAATGCTCAAAATAAACATATGTGCAAACCAGCGTAAGTAAAATCAATAAAACCATTTACTAATATTTTTTTTATGTTTTTTCCGCTAACTGGTTTAGTAGTATAGCGGCATTTTCATCTGGGCGCTACCGTGGTCGGATGAAACGTTGAACAGTAGGTCCCGGCTCGGTGTGAGTCTTAATACAATCAGTCGTTAAGCCAAATCAGAGGCCTTGGGGCGGCTTGCAAACTCTCGACACCAGACCTCTGCCACTTGGCTCAAACGATGAAGACGAAGCTCAGTCAACAATCGATAATATTTAAGACATACCACTGATACACACTCATCCCTATCTCTGGTGGGAACAATGGCCGCGGCTCCGCCAGTGACCGGCGGTCGCCTCGCCTCTGCCCATTGATTCTACCTTACGACGACAGCTCCAGCTATCGCAAATAAGTATTTATTACCACCACACAGCCCCCGACTATGATCCTTTGTTTGCTGTCCAGTAGTCAAGACTTTTACCAGTAAACTTGAAGTACAAGTTGGAGGCAATAGAGCGTCGAGCGAAGAGGCTAGTTGGCAATAATGCTCTGTGCAAGGCAAGAGTGAACCGGTTTCTTCTGGGCAAGCGTGCTCCACCTTAGATCGCAATTTCGCTTACCATCAGGTGAACTGCGATCAAGCGCAAGCCCATTATGAGTAAAAAAAAAAAAAAGAAGTCTACACGGCCTGTGAAAAATTGTCTGCGCGCAATGTTGGTCTGTTGGTATGTTGGCGGGCTGGACTGTGTAGGACTTATTTTAGAGCTTATGAGCTTTAAGCCGGCTAGACGGGCGTTGAAAAATTGCACCGGCACACGCTTTTGCAAGTGCTGTGTTGAACATACGGATTCTAAGCTTTTCGTTTCTAAAAATGTGACTTTGACAACCACCACAAACATTTTGCAGAGGTCACATTTAATTTATTCACGATACATTTTATTTAGATAGATAGATAAAAACTTTATTAAAACACTCACAAAAAAAATGGAAAAAATTACAGAAAACACATAAAGTACATAAAAGCTAGTGCCTTAACTGGCGACCTTATTGCTAATAGCGATCTCTTCCAGGCAACCAATTTCAAGAAAGAGTACAAAGATAGAACATCATGACGAGTTGTAATACAATAACATAAGAATATTACATTAATTTAGTGTAAATCATCATCATCAGGCTATGTACGAGTATGTTTATCCAGTAGCTACTACGAGTATTACATAAACGTCTTTCCGAACACTCTTCATTCACCTGGGCCCTATCTTTCTATGTTTAATCCACAAGCATACTGTCAGCTTGCTAACATAAAAATAATATATTAAATATCAGCGGGATCTATCTGTATGTGGTCCATTTTATATTCCGATTGGCTCTTTGTAACCTGTCCAGACTCAGCTTGTAACATGATCCTAGCAGAGCATTACACCCATGATCCATTTGCGTGTAGGTTCCTTGCAATGGAGGGCCCATTTATAACTGGCTATTTTATGACCACACGCAGCCTGGTTTAAATCTTGAACAAACTTTACTAACTGGTTACTAGAAAAGTAAAAGAGAATATTTACCCAAAATAGAACTGCTAAAAAGTAACAAAATAATATAAAAAAAGAAAAAGCCATCAAATTTGACGACCTCGTTAGCGTAAAGGTTACCATGCCGGACTGCTAATCAGAAGGTTCCGGGTTCGATTCCCGGCCCGGCCAACATCTTTGTGCTTAACTAAATTTGTTGGCTGTGGGTCTGGGTGTTAAATATGTATCTATATAAATTATGTATGTATGTATAATATGTAGTATATCAGTTGTGTTAGCTACCATAACACGAACTAGAAATGGTTCAGTATGGGGTTAGCCAGCCGTGTGTGAAATGTGTTCTAATATTTATTATTTATTTATTTTTAAATAATAACTAAGTATTTTTATTTGACGCGTAGTTCTGCTTAAGTCTAAAATAGGTGGTAAAAAACTCAATTCTTTGAACGCTGAATATTTGATAATCATCAACAATAGTCCACAAAATAACATAGATCAAGATAGCAAGAAACTGCATAATAAAAAACTAAATTTAATTCGTTGCACACAAAAACATCTCGTTCTGGCTGAATCGGTACATCGATTGCATCACAACTCAGCTAAAATTATAAGAATAGTGGTTCAACTGTCATCGACTACAAGTGTTGGTTATCCGCTTTAGATGACACGATAACCAACTGACAATAAAACCCCGTCGATTGGCCGACGATGGTTGGATACGATTATTATTAGCAGTTCAGAGGTCAGATCGTATCGGTGACTGTAATAGTCTTAATCGTGTGCTTAAACTTTTTTCTTTATTTGTATTAGATACTATTTATTGTGTTGGTTTTGAATAAACAAGGATATTTTTATAGGCATAAATGAAAGTGGATCACACCTGAAGAAAGTTAAATTGTTTATCAATAATATCTTTGTACGTATACTATTAATTATTTATTATTACATCAAAAAATAATTATTGTTTTCTGTAGAGCAGCCAAGTTGAGCAATGCAATTGAAAATAAATCAAAACAGGGCGGTAAAATCTTGACTCCACATCGTAAGCTTCGTGTTCATATCAAATCAACCTAGTTCAAATGAAATTGTTGCCCAAGGGTCAGCTCAACTTGTAGGTAGTTCTAGTTATATAGTTTGCCACCGGTACCATTCTGTTGGCGACCCTTACTCTGCACATTCCTTCTGCCTTAATAATACACATGAACCGACACAACGAACTAGCCCCTCATTATTATATCGTACTGGATCCGTACACTACTTGCTTGTTATGCTTTCCTGGTACATGCCCACCCACTTCTCAAATCATCTGCAAATTATTCGTTTGGGAAAATTTCACGTGAGTGGATTGTTCACTACATTTATTAAGCATTGAAATTCACAATGCAAGAAAATTATTAAATGCGCGTTTTTGTTGCTACAAATAAAGACTAAATTACTCCAAAGAACGTAGTTGCATTACGCTACATTTAGCCGACGAAGTGAATTCAAATGGTGTGGATTAAATAACTGCCGACGTGGGTGAGAAGTAAAGAACTAACGTTTGAAATTTTTCAACAACTTTATTCGATTTTACGAAGATATTTTCGAGAAAATCGTTTCTAAAATACTCATAAAAGTAACTGCTAACAAAACGCCAGATGGAATGTGATAGTAAAACATTTTATTAGATAGAAAAAATGTAGCGCTTGGGATAGTAGAAGAGCCCGTGAAGATCGTCCTTCACCGATCTGATAACCAGATGAGGCGTATTTTTTATAAACAAATGTGCCTAAAATTGCTTGCCCATCGAAAAGTGCTCATGGCTATTTTTCATTAAATAAACTTTTATTGTTTTTTTTTTCTTCACCTTCATACTTTTGATAACCAAATGAAATTAATTTCACTGATAGTTTTTAATACACAGAATATGCCTCGGTATGCTTGCCTACTCATTTCAGTGTATAACTACCTGGCAAGCAGGTGTAAACAGGTGAGTCAAAATAGGTGACTCATTCGATTTTGATGCGCTTCATAGGAGTAACAACGATTCTGAACAGTTAGAATGTTATTTTTATTTTTGATAATTGTAGCTAAATTATCATTTGACTATACACGAGCATGCGCAAAAAAAAAAGCCATGAGCAGTTTTCGATAGGCAAGCAATTTTAGGCACATTTGTTTATAAAAAATACGCCTCATCTGGTTATCAGATCGGTGAAGGACGATCTTCACGGGCTCTTCTACTATCCCAAGCGCTACATTTTTTCTACAATTTTAGGCATATTTGTTTTTAAAAAATACTTCATAAAAAATACGTCTCATCTGGTTATCAGATCGGTGAAGGACGATCTTCACGGGCTCTTAGACTAGGATAGAATTATATTATGGTAATGGAGACGACGCTTTGCATCCGGCGTGCGATGACGCCCAGGGCATTGTTGGGGACGCGGCGACATAGCTGTTCCTGTATCGTTATTAAAATTATTTGTAATTCTATTTCGGTGTTTGGAAACCTGGACAATGCCTTTGTAAATTGCGTGGGATGGAGCTTTAGGTCCCCGTATAATTTGAGAACGTTTAGTGGAACCCTTTATGGTGGTAATTTGTATAATATTGTCAACTTAAAGATGAAGACTAAATTAAGCCTCACATGAAAAAAATATGTCATTGCGGTAATCAAATATTCAAGAAACATTCCCGGGGCAATCATGGATTGTCCTTATTTGGTAATGCTTTGGAACTAAAAATCCAAACTGAATTCAGGAAATCGCGTTTCTTGTGTTTAACAACAAATTATTATTCTTTTTTGCAAAGTATTTAATCATTGGCATTTGTATATGTTACCATACTCCAGTTTTTTTTTTAAGTAACTATTGCACACTAAATTAAGGGCTCTTCGTAAAGCTTTAAAATTAAGATCTGTTGTCAAAAGGCAAATTTTTCAGCCATAGTTCACATTTTGAAATCAAATTCTGTCCATATTCGAAGCTCAAAAATAATCTCGCTAAATAATATCGTATTTACTTCGTGTCACCACATGCTTGAGACAGTATCGTTACCGGTTACGGTATCATGTTGCGGTAACAGCCTTTGATACAACCAATTACGCTAACGACGTACACCGGAATCGATTATTAAGTATTAGTCATACTTATTGATTTAATGATATATCTCTTCTATAATGAGCGGTTAATCTTATATATAAAATTTCCGTGTCACAGTGTTTGTTACCGTACTCCTCCGAAACGGCTTGACCGATTTTTTCCAAATTTTATATGCGTATTCTGTAGGTCTGAGAATCGGCTACTGCATATTTAGTTTTTTTTTTTATCAAGGCAAAGCAACGTTTGCCGGGTCAGCTAGTAAATTTATAGAATTTCAGTAAGCTATGGATAAATAAGATAAATCAGGATTGATAAGTTGCATACATGCGGAAAACCCAGGATTATAATTAAAATATTGATTATTTTTTACGCAGTACAACTACGAGTAGACAAAGAAACAGCAGGGTGCGACCACACGAGTGACACCTTAACTAAACAAAAAACTTAAAACTTAAAAAACTTAACTTAATATTTAAATAACTTAAATTAACAGAGGAGGCCTATGCCCAAGCGGCAACTTTTGCTTGAAAATGTGTAAAAAGCATGGTATTTTTAAAAATATGTAAGGCAATAGAATAAAGGCTTTTTTACTTTTTACTTTTACTTTACTATATACGAGTATTTATCCGAGGAAAAACTCTACATTTTATAACAAACAGTAAATCAAAGCGACTACTTCAAAACATTTGACAGAACACTGATTACACCAAATGGACGCTTTTAACACTTCTTTATCCGTGTGGGAAAAACTATTGGGACTAATTTTAGTCAAACAACGACATTTATCATTCTGTGACGTTTACAATTTTTTATTGACTATAAAAATAAATTACTATTTGTTGTTGTAACAAACATTAGAGAGAACGAAGCGGCCATACAGAACAGAAACGGTCATAAAATATCTCCTTATAGAATCCAGAGTACTAATAACAAATGTACCTTATTTTTATTTTTTTACACATAATAGGCTTGCGCTTGACCACAACTCACCTGATGTTAAGTGATATTGCAGTCTAAGATGCGCGCTTGCCTAGAACAAACCGGTCCACTCTCGCCTTGAAGACAGTTAGGTTGGGTTAGGTTAGGTTTATTTGAACCATTACAAGCCTGTCTAAGTTTCCGGCTCAGGCCTAAGAAGGAACATGCCTAGTCTGGAATAACAGGCTCTCAAGGAAATTGCTGGAACATTATTGTTACATACTTGGCGAGAGATTTTTCAACTTCTGGGTGATTACTAGCTAGGAGAGCACTAGATGCCATGCAAACCTACTTTATATAGATAACATTGAATATTTAACGCAGTCACGCTCAAACTGTTCAACTTAGTCAGATTAAGTTAAAGGTAAAAATTTAACTTAGACCGTGAATTGAGACAAAAGCTACTTTTCATTTCATTTAACGTGAGTAACACTACTAAGCTTGCAATTTCTTTATAACACATTGCATTTCCTTGTTATCAAAAGATTCAAATATAAAAATTGCGAACCTAATATCATTTAAAAATTTTGAGTGGGTTGAATCAGATAATACTTAGTTATTAATTTCGAAATTTTATTTTGAGGGAAATTAATATCAACCAATTTTATAAGCTCGTGTGTGGGTACGCTTTTTATTTCTCAATTTTCCCATTCCTGATTTGACTAGTTGTAAAATATCGACTATAAAGTAGATAATAAAATGTACTTAACGTCTTTAGAACTTATTTCGATAAAAAGCCATGAATATAGAGCAGCCGTAATTGTCTATTTCATGCCTAATTCAATTACAATGTAAGAAGTTTTTTATTCATTTAATTAAAATATAGCTTTCGATAAAATTGGGACGGTGACGTTAGATTTTTTATATCTTTGATGGAAATTGAACTTGTGTTGAGTCTGATGCATGAAATTTGTATTAAACTACTTAACTTATACAACTGTTATGTTCACTTAAATTAAGAGTAAAATGTTTTTTTACTATGTATAGCTAATAACTAAAATAATAATTGGTCATATTATGCGACGTGAGGAAGACCATAATTATCACGAGGAAGACAATGAGTATGAGTGTGGACGGAGAGATAGGAAGGGGGCGGCCTAAGAAAGTTTGGATGGATTGTGTGAATGACGATATGACCAGGAAGGGTGTGAATATAGAGATGACGAATGACAGAGATGTATGGAAGAAGCGTACATACTGTACCGACCCCACATGAAGTGGGATAAGGTAAAGAAGAAGAAGAAGATAGCTAATAACTAAACATGTACTTCAGTACAACAAGGCTACGTAAGATATTACAATACACAATATTTACGAAACCCGCATTGCCTTTGAGATATTAGTTCACATTACAGAACTCCATTCACATAACTTAACGCTGTATTACCTAACAAATTAACAAGTCCCACGTTAAATAGAAACGCACATTAAGCTTTTAGCAGAATAACGTTCATTGTTTCATATAGGCAAAGACGGAAAAAATACTCATATTGTGAAACTTTAGGAATGTGATGAGTTCTATTGATACGTGATGACTTATTCGATTTACTTGTACAAGTCGAACAACGACGCACTTAAATTTGATGCAATGAAAAATTATGATGATATTTCGGATTATTATATTTGTAAAAATATTCTTTTTCATTATTGTACGCCATTTTATTTGGACAAATAAACGTTTTATTTATTTATTATTATTAAGATAAATATTAGGACACATTTACCATACGACTGGTTAGTCCCATACTAAACCATTTATATTTTGTATAATGGTTGCTAAAACAGCTCATGTACATATACATATATAAATACTTTATTTAACACCCAGACCGACGGTCAACAAAGTTACAAAGACGTTGGCCGTGCCGGGAATCTAACTCGGTCCCTCTGGTTGGCTGACCGGCATAGTAATCATAATTCCGAAAAATAATACAGAAAAAATAACTGTCTGTAAGTGGTTGAAAGGTGATGAATGAGTGAAGATGAATGGGATTTATATTATATTTTTATTATTGTCTTGTTTTTGTTTAATATTTTTTTTACTGTTAGGTTAATTGTAATAAGTGCATGTACTAGTTTTTAAATTAATAATACAATAAACATAGACGGTTTGGCTGGAATGCTGTAGGTTTATGTTTATAGTTAAATATATGAATAAATGATAATGAATATGAATTCCAACGAGGTCGTCAAATATCCCTAAAAACATTTGTATTGTTTTAATATATTTTACATTATTAAGCTTTGTGTCTATTCATAGGGCACAAACATATCTTGTCCTCTGGTAAATTTAATGAAAGTACTCAAAACATAATGAAATCATTATTCACTAAGATGCATTATTTACTTCTTGTGTTAGGCAACAGTAGTCCAGTATACATAGACACCTCTTGACACTCCCTAGCTTTCACTCTTACCTTAGATAATAGATCTTTGTACGCTGGTCGTACTAAGGTCTCGAACACACGCCTAATGTAACTGCCGGTAGCTGTTACTAATGAGTATTTATTTCTTAAAGCAAGCTACAATATGCGATTTAGAGTCAATAGCTAATGTTTTTAGTTAAAAAGACACTCAATCACAGTTAAGAATGAAGTTCAAATGCTTTTCATTATTGTTTTTATTGCTTTGTAGTATTATAACAGCGCATGAGATCTTTCAATTTTTTTTTTGTAGACTGTACTAAATATACTCTGCCACCAAGCTAAAACGAACTGTAGTTGCATTGGTTATGTCCAAGGCTTTACCGGATTTACTACTGGGCACAAAGCTACTGAGGAAATAAAAGCCGGGTCTTGATCTGGATTGTTGTCTTAGCGCTCGAGAAACTTAGAGATTAGCCTATTCAAAGTGTTTTACAATAATTATAAAAAAAAATATTTGTAATCAACTACTAGACGACCTCGTTGGCGTAAAAGTTACCATGCCGGTCTGCTAATCAGAAGGTTCCGGGTTCGATTCCCGGCCCAGTCAACATCTTTGTGCTAAACTAAATTTGTTGGCTGTGGGTCTGGGTGTTAAATATGTATTTATATATAATATGTATGTATGTGTATGTAGTATATCAGCTGTGTTAGCAACCATAATACGAGCTAGAAATGGTTCAGTATGGGGCTAACTAGCCGTGTGTGAATGTGTCCAAAAAAAAAAAAAACTAACGCAAAAGCTTATATGTACGTTCAATTTTAGTAATTCAAAATACGAATATTTTTTCTAACTACAAATCATCCTACAGTTTCATTAAAAGTTCGTCCACTAGCGACAACATTTATCAAGCAGCCGCAATTTACAAATTTGTTTCACAAAAGCGGGTCTATACCGAGGTTTATAAGTAACAAAGCCACCCTTAATAGGTAACTGACATTACTAGAGTTTTTTTTTTTATTAATTGTATACGTCGTAGTCCAGTCAACAAGTGCCTTTTTGGTCAACTTTTTTCAGCAGTCTCCGAAAATTATGATTGAGGTGTCATTCGATTCGGAATGGCATCTAGATAGTTTTCGAAAAACAATGAAGTTCCGCAAATAAAAATTACAAAAGTTATTAACAATTAACTAAAAAAAAGAGGGGTTTAGTTTTTTGCAAATATCTCATAAACTAATACAGATTTTTCAAATTTGAAAAAAGATTCAGAAAGAGGAGTAAATTTCGTTTTCGTATCGTATTCAAAACGAAGTAAAATATTTCATGATTAATAACAAAATGCAAAAACACTCCAATAAGGCCAATGTAACAATTCAAATACAAACGTGACCTGAACAAATTAACACAAAATTACATTAAATTAACGCGTACAACGTGTTTAGTGAACCAGTTGTAGGTGTACAGAGGGTAAGTCCTTTTCGTGACCCAAAAGGCACGGAAATAAACATTTTATACACATTTACCTACATTTTAGATGCAAATCTTAGTGGAAACAAGGCACTAATTTGTGGTAAACACAGAGTTAACATTCAGAGACGTGACCAGGGAAAGTAGGTTGTGATAGTGCGAATTTATCAACCGCACGAGATAGTCGAATACTCGTATCTACTGGATTACGCAAACTCGGTAGTTTTGTGGGCGTAGGTAATGTACTTTTAAGGCATTTCTAGCTTTGCCAGATTGAGCATTTCCGTGTATGAAAAATATCTTTCAATCAATTCTTTTGAGTGTAAACTCCATGTAACGTCACTCGATTTAACGACAAACTCTCTAAAGCGTTGAAATCAATTGGTTTTAGTTGGTTTAGCTTGTATTCCATACAATGATACATTTTCTCTATTTAACGACCACTCTCTATAACGCCATAAAAGGCACAGTCCCTTAAGTCCCTTCAGAGTTTACACTGTATAAGTGAGGTACTAGGGTTAGAGCCATATTCACATTATAATGTACATTAAAATGACAGACCCGGTGTTGTGGGATTCAGTGCCTTCCCTAAATCTCTAATATAACCAATAAAATATTCTTTAAAGATAAATAAAAGTAAACTAACTACATAATATTACGTATTTATATGTTGTTTGATACTTGGTACATTTTTTTATTCCTTTTATTTTATTCGTATCAATGTAATTTATCCATTTTTTATATGGCACAGTTAATAAAAAATATGTTTCATTCCATCTTGCTCAGCGTAGTTTTAATTAATATAAAAGGTATCGCTGAAATGTTGGCTGCATTTCTTTACACACTTTGCAGATCTACAAGCCTAAGGTGCATTCACACTTAAACAAAAATAAGTTAAAATAATTTAATTTTCAAACAAATAAAATTTTCAAAATTTCATCAGAATTTCAATGACAAAAATAAAAAATTTAAGGAAATAACAAATCACCTACTTAAATAATTTATTTTATTTGCAATAGGTTTGGTTTGACCACAAATTGCCTGATGTTAAGCAGCGCTGTTGCCTACCCTGTGGCACGCTTACCTAGAAAGAACCTATATCATCATCCAATCGTGTATTTCTAAGTCTTGTTTGCATCTCTAACAAAACTAAAATGAGTAACGGCAAATTAAAATATTCCAAGAAAAAGTTAAATTGGGTGTGTCTTTCAGGTAATACTATAATTCGTTCATATTTTTTGATTTATTACAATCGACTTTCCTTGCTTCAGTACAATAATTACGTAAGATCTTAACTGCATGTCGGTTGTAAACACGTCGTAACTCAGTAAGGTTTGCAAACACCAGTCTTAATTGGAATAAATGGATCTTATCAATGACAAATTACAATTACAGATGTGGAGAACGAGTAATTGAATACGATTAATCAAGTTTAATCTAGAACATTTTTATAGTTCTTCGTTATAACCCGCCTTGAAAAGTAATAAAATAGGTATATGAACTTGCATCTGATAAACGGAGTAATAAAATTGTGTTCGAGCTTCAACTCCTCGGGCTATGTCTGTTAATACGTTTCTGTGTGTTTATGCAATAGTTATTATTTTCGTCGACAGTAAATTTTAATAGCCTCGCGAGTATTAATTAAAATCAACCTTTGTACAGGGCTTAATGTTCAGCATAGACGAAATATTATATACCTATTTTATCCAGAACTTTTTATTTACGTTTAACATAATACTCTATAAAACACAAACTTAACTTAACTTTAAAATAAAAAGGACCAGGGGTAGAGGAAAAGGTGCCTAAAATGCTGGCAGCATTGCCACGTTGGATGGCAGCCAGCAACGTGTCTTTTTTCTATGTGTTAAGAAACACATTTTTTTAACTCTTTAGAAAATAAGGATACCGATATTGTTTATGCACTTTTAACTTCTTTAGCTGTTTAAAATACAAGTATCGTTAAAAACTAGAAGTGAACCCTTTTTAGCCACAACTTTTTTTTTACAAAATCTGTGGCAAAATATACTAAAAAAATATACTAATACACTAAGACTATATTTAATTTAAAAAAACACGGCAGAAGCTCATATTATAGTACGTAGTAGTACGTAAAAGCAGTCCTTGCGCACGGTTTTCAAGTTATTTTCCATAACTTAATTTTATTACCAGTAACCCAGTAATTTCCAAGTTGAACCTGGATAAATTTGCTGTTTTCTGTTTAAAATTACGAACGAGGAAATCATAAACTTCGCCTGAAACTAATGGCAGGGCCCGGAAGCGTGCAAACACAAAAGTTAGTTAATTTGACCCCATATCCATCACCGTTTATCGCTAGCTTTTCCCAGGGTTGAGACGCATTGACACCAGGCTATGACGTTATTTCCAAACGTACCCTTTTCCATTTTAGTAAATTCAGTCAATGTACAAAATCATTTCAATGTCAAAAAATTGTAAAGTATTATAAATAAACATAATTTACCTTTTTCTTGATCTTATTTGATAGATTACATGATCTTGATTTCGGTCCTATTAAAACTACATATATCTTAAGTTACTTTGAAACAGTATGTTAATGTATGTATTCGATTTAAGGTAAGTATTAATATTCTTTATTGTACAACCCTTCTTTTTCTCGTCCTTTCAACTCCTTTCCATCCAAAGATCCAAAGTTGCCTGGAAGAGATCGCTGTTAGTGATAAGGCCACCGTTTGTGGCACATTGTAAATAATTTTGTGTTGTTACTTTTTATTTTGACTTGTACCTATAATCTGCCCAATAAAGAGTTTATCTATCTATTTTTTAATTGAATAAGGCTTGTCAATAGCAAAAACAATCACTCACGTACTTATTTTCTAAAGTTGATGTGGTTTTACAATTAATTGTTTCACGTGTGTTCAAACATATCATGCACAAATATAAGTATTGAAAAATAATTAATGATAGTTATATAAAAATAGTATGTAGCTGTAAATGTTACGCATAATAAAGATATTTATGATTATTGTATTATTATTATTTTAAAGAAAACTAAGATCCTAACAGACTTTGATCCTAAATATTCCACAAGTTCTAATAAATATTCGAACGCGCCCTTTTTCCGTAAACTCGCAAGTTAATGAGTTGAACCTATGTACGTGAAATATGTCTTTGCAATTAACACCGAGGTTCTAATTTGAGCCACGCTTACTTTGGCCCTAATCCTTACGCCAAGTAAATTTATACAAACAGCGCTCTAAAATTAAGTTAAGGTTTGTAGCTTGGAGTTGACGCAAAAAATGTGAAAAAGATACTTAATGATTTTACAATATACACCTATGGTATAGAGGATTATTAACCTAATCTTGGAAATGAAAATGGCTAAAAAATGCAACCGTAAAATACCGTAACTAAATGCCTATGTCAATAGAATTTAGATTCGATTGACTGTTTTTGGAATAAACATATTTAATGAGCAATTATTTAATTTAAGTTATTATTGAGGTATTTCATTACAAATATTTACAAAAATGTATCATTATCAAATCTCAAATCTCTCATAACTGTTACGAATACTTGTATTCGTTATTTTAGCCAAATTATCATACATTGTATATCTACAACTCCACCAACCAGACATTTATGTACGAGTACATGAATTTTGTAGGTGATACGTAATTTAATTCAATTATTTATACAGATAGTCTTATTAGTAATGGAATGTAGCTAATGACCAATGCATTCTACAGTAACTGGACTAATTCCAAATACCCTAATGAAGATATCGACTCAGATAAACCTTCTACTAAATCGATCTAAGGTAGTACATTAAAGCTGACCGTACGTAATCTTAGCTTGTTTTCATACAAATTATTTTTATTAATTTTAACTTTTGGAAGTATATTATTGTTTTCAACTGCAAGAGAATTTTTATAAATATTTGATACTAAAATTCTTTGTGCGTTTGTTTTTGGATTATTAATTAATATTAATTGTATGACCCGCGACAGTATGGAGACGGTATAATGATTATTTGGGATGAGAACGATTTACTCCTTAGTGTTATCTCATTTTCGTTTTCAGTAATGGTGAAATTAACCTTAAGTTTATAGTAAAATAAAAATATATTTGAATTGAGAGGATGTTTGTGTATGTTTGCACTACGCGCTTGCCTGATTTTGATAGGTTTGGGTGCGGTAGGTGCGTGTTTTTTTTAATACAAGTTCCGGTGACAAATCACCAGGAGGCGCTGCAATAAACAATTGATACAAGTAGTCACAAATGTAGGTTTATTCTTTTTTAATATTAGAGATACTTCTTATAAGGCATAAGAAGTTTCACCCAAGGGAATAACTTCTGCTGTGACCCCGTAAAATCCACAAAAAAACGGAAGTATAAAATCACTGTACTACATTACGTTCTTATGGTGTTATTAATGACGTTCAGTTAATCGTGACCTCTATATAAGGGATAAATAAGGTATATCGTGGCATAGTAAATCGGGACGAAATGGTTTTATGGTGGGTATCACGCGAGTTGACCCTAGTGACCTCATTATAGGTCGATCGGTTAGCCTCTAAGGACATAGTGGGTTTATACAGGCTTATATTAACTCAAGTCAATAAAAAAAACCTTGCATAACATGGATGAGTGCAAGCTTGTTTTTTTTTAAGTACAAGCAAGGGGAAAGTTTACGCGAACTTTCAATTGTTTTGTTTATTGAGTTGAGTTATAAGGCAAAGTGATTAGCCGAATGAAATCATTAACAACCGTTGGTCGGTGCTTTACAAAGCGCAAGGTTTGGTTCCTAGGACAGGGCAGATTTTTTAAATATTAATATTTACTAAAAGTAGCCATATAATAATTCATTACAAACTTACTCACACTAAATGTCGCTTTGATCCTATTCGCATGAAAATTTCATTAAAAATATCATATAAGGAAAGATAAAAGCAAGGCGAACAAGAGAAGCATGCATAGGTCATTTTTAGACCAAAATAAAGAGAAGGCGAATGCCATGTTTAATAGGAAGGTCAAAGGAGGAAATATCTGGAGAAAGCACCAAGGATATAAACCCAGGTCCTTAATTTTGATCGAATGTTTTCTATATTATAATACCTATGTAAACACATATATATTACTATTACTCCTTCTCTTATATTTGTTTTATCAATACCCTTATTTATTGCAAGATTTATTGATACCTAATATATATAATGAAATTTCAATTAATCACGAGTTACCCTGTATAACTCGTTAGCTGAGGTCGGGATCAGTTATACAGTTTTGGAGATAGAGATCTGACCATCTAGCGGTCTGCACAGACTTATATGGCCACAAACGGATAATGTTCCAACTACAAAGTAAACTTTCATTATTCCCTTAGTACCTAATTAAATCTTTTAAAAATAAGGCATCGAAATGAAAATCTATAGAACTCGAAATACTAATGAAAAGAATATGAGCATTTATTTAATCTTTATGCAACTTTCAATAAGTATAAATAAAACATTTAAGAACCCAAACATTATGTGTCTAACCATTTCATTTGATATCCATATTGAAGAGTTGTAAAATATACTCGTATATACGAGTAATCCGTAATGTCGGCAAATTTTGAACTGATTTTCATCAAACACATCTATTATAGCTTTTGATAAAAAAAAAAAACAAAATTGGACCATCAGACATACATATACTCGTATTATAGAATACTTTGAACTAGAATACTAACGATTGCTTTTTGCAAACCTTTCACAACACACACCATGAATCTATGTGTGTGTTTCAACTTTATAAAACTTGTAGTCTCGCTGAAGTGAGGCAAGGAGAAAATCAATACTTATTGACCGATAGCGGACGAGGTGCAATGACCGCTACAGATCTTAGGTACGAGTTTATACAAAATACAAATATCATTTATTGTCAAATATATTGTATTGTATTTTACTTGTACGATCGATAGTAAAATCCTACCAAGTGAACAATTAGCATTCGGAAAAACAACCGCATTTCATAAAAGTTTGAACCAATTTTGATAATATGGACTTAGCTATTATGGACGTAAGTTTATCCATTCCAATAAAAAAATACAGATTAATAGAGCTCCGAATACAAAACAAAAACATTTAAGTAGCGCATAGGCCACATACGTAAAAAAAAGCTAGCAGTCTAGTTTACTAGTTTCGTAGGATTAGTTTTTGAAAATTACCCTAATTATAAACAAATAAAGTGATTATTTTAAGCGAGATGACTGCCAATTGGAATATACATTTTCTTCTAAACTTTTCTTTAACTTCAATAAACAGAACAACTACTCCTTGATTCATTAGTTATTCTAGTCAAGAGAATCCTCATAAAGCACCAAAAATAGAATAACAAGGAAAAGCAATCTAATTATGCTAAGCAAGGGATTTTGTAATGATCCAACCAATATAGGATTAAGGGCTAATCTCATGCTAAACCGACTTCCTACGATTTCAGCGTCACTGTAAAGCGATTGTGTATTATTTACACCTAAGAATAAGGGATATATTTTCAGGCACTTAACGTCGGTAATTAATTGTTTTAGTACCAGTTCAGCTTTTAGAACGAAACATTGAAGCACAAAATTGTAGCATAAAAACAAGTGAACAATAAAAAATTGAAAAACCAACTTTAATTAATAATTTTAAATTAAATTTATAATTATAGATTAATTACGGAAGTGTTAACAGTTCCAGTATTTTTTTAATCAGTGCTTAAATAACAATTATGAAGTAAAAAACACAAAACATATCTTTAAAAGTCTTTTAACATAAGGCTTCATAGAAAGCTACTGCATGCGATCTTTAATATCTTTCTTGTAAAAAAGGACATAGACTCTTTGAGATATATCCTTTATTTTAAACCTCTTGAAATAAATAATATTAATAATAATAATAAACTTTAAAACATTGACACTACGTCAATGTTTTAAATTAAGCTCTCATTATGTCTTATTATTTACACTCGACACAAATGTTGGCACTACGTCTATCTGGCCCTTCTGTCGGGATTCTCGACTAGTGAATTAGGTTGGTACATGTGTCCATAACATCATCATCTTCGACTTTCAAAATGTCCTGTTGCTAAATCAGTTATTTCGTTGTCTATCAGAGTTAGAGTTCTTATAATATTAGTAAAGATGTGAAGTATCGTCAAGCTTAACTTTGCGTCCTCGCATCTCTAGTGTTATGATAATAGGCAACCGTGACCAAAACCGAACACCAGCTTATTATGTGCCGCGGTCAAAGTCGACATCGTGATGTGACGACGGTTTTCGGAACTGATGCCTGTTCTGCACTATCTCCTCTGCTTAAGGTGCTTATTGGCACTACCGCCGGTACCTTCACAGGGAATTACCAAGAAGCTGCGATTCTTAAATTTTGAATAGACAAAGCGGTCGTGTTTCTCGAAACTTGTATGGGTGTTGAAAGTATAATTGCTTATGAGGATGTATAGCTTCACTTTTTAAATTTTTACTGAAGGTTAATGAAAAACTCATAACAATTAGTTATTCATTTTTGTTGTTGTTGTTGTTCATTTTTACTTCAATACTTTATCTTCTAGCAAATTATTTAACTTCTTATGCCAAAAAAATACTGAAACAACAATTTGTCGTAGTAACTGATGAGTAGTGACACAAAAACATTTTGTTCCCTAATTTGTAGCCATCTTTTTATAAGATAAACATAAATTACCAGACCATAAAACAAAGGCTTCATCTACTCGTAACAAAGACGAAGAGAATCCTCCATAAAAACATCTAAAAAGCGCATTACAAAATTGCAGCGCCCTAACAGCCAGTTTTCGTTAAATCGCTTCCCAGAGCTAACATTAAAGTCTATTCTAACGAACTCAAGGATGATTTAAAACCTGGATCCGAGAGCCTTGGTAATAGTTCGCGATTTTAGAGTCTATACCTGGACAAGAAATATGACTGTAAAGATAATGTTGAAATGTTCTTTTTTTATAACTTATAGGATTGCGTTTGACCACAGCTTGCCTGGTGTTAAGCAATACTATGGCCTACGATGTTACACGCTTACCTAGAAAATACCTATTAACTCTAGATTTGAAGACCCCCAGGTGGTACTTCTCAGGAAACAGAGACTCAGGAAGAGAATTCGAAAGTTTTGCAGTCCTCACAAGGAAGGTAGAAGCGAATCGGCTAGTGCGAAACTTAGGGATTTAAACTGTATACCTACGTCTCTTCGCTGAGTTTATGCTCGTTCTGTAATGGAACGGAGAACGAACGTCTTTTAAATGTTGTCTCTACATTTATACTTAAAAACTATGAAGTTACTCGTAGGTGTTACGTGTTATTCCGAATATATCCGTGTCATAAAGAAATTATTTGTAATAGATTAGTGGTTTTAAATATGGTAAGTTGAAAAAAAACCTTATAGGGGGAATTTAGTTTTAGGTACTTTGTACAATGCATACTTGAAATCACGATATGACCATGAGGGGTGTGAATACAGAGATGACAAATGACAGAGATGTATGGAAGAAGCGTACATACTGTGCCGACCCCACATGAAGTGAGATAAGGTAAAGAAGAAGATACAATGCATACATACACACTAAAAAAATACAAAATCACGAGAGCACAAGACTAGAGTGCATAGGTATAGCCACACGTTAAATTACGATCCTGTGCTTTCCAAATGATCGGAGGACAGTAATTGCTTTTCAGCCTGACTCGGAACAAATCAAATTGGCAAAGGGGAGGGTGTGTGTCCATATTTCATCTGTTATTCGTCATTTTACCAAGCGATACGATCAAATTGTATAAAATTTGAATAAATAAACGGGCTTACCATGAAAACGGTCTTGAACTTTAGAAAATACAATGGGCTATTGGTTTATCGAGATTTAAGACGTTCTTACGGTTTAGTTACGTCAATTTCTGGCTCAAGAATGGTGAATTGCAAATGTTATGGCCGTAATAAGTGAATTGGCGTTCACTGATAAGCCTTAAGCAGATTGTTTACGCACTCAATAAATCTTTGTTTTGCCTATGGTAACCTTTCAATGTGTACCTTAAATATTATGTATCTGCAATTATGGCCATAAAACTCACACTGCTGAAAATAGACGAGAATCTAAATTACTATCATGTTTCAGTGTGCTATGGATGGCTACCTTTTCTTTAAGAAGTATAAATAAAGTTCTTTATTCTTCTCACAATTTCACAAAACGACATCTTCCTGTCGCATTGTACATGTGTGCTATTGAAAGACACGAAAGCTTCGAAAGTTCTAAATACATAATGAATTTGAACCGTTTTCTCTTGTAATAGAATTTTAAATAGAATCGTCTTTTCTTCCCCAACTACAAAGTAAATTCAAACTATCAAGATGTCGATATCTGGAACTCTCATAGTCACACGCGACAAGATTTAGCGTTCTAGCCGTTAGTATCACGTTGGACAAATATTTCACCTCAGTCTGGGCCAGTGTTTCTCTAACTTAACAGTAAATTAGCAGTTTAATTGAGCTTCTACTAGATGTTGGTCGGATAACACGTTAAATATAGTTCCTTTGGAATAACATAATAATTGCTGCTATCAGATAAATATCCGGAATTCAGAATGCAAATAAGAAAGAACCCTAAATAAAGTGGTTGGTACATTTGCCTATTAACAGTGCTTAGCATCAAAATATTTAAACCTTTTTGTGTTTTTTTTACTATTAACACAAGCAATTGAGAAATAAATAAGACATCATCATAACTTTCATACAGCTACCAACAGAGCATTCCAAAACGTTATAAATTCACTTTATTGACTTTACCAACTCATCAAAGCCAATTATTTATTAACTTACACGGTGTATTATTATTTTTAACCGACTTCATTCTATACCTACTTCCAATAACTTGTGTAATAAATGACTTGAAGCATGTATGTGTATAAAAGAAAGTAGAAAAGATTGTAAACCATTACCAGTAAGTTACCTACCCACTCCGTTCACGCTACGAGGAACTCTCTAGAGGCGTAAATCACAATGTTTCGAGCCCATACCCGTGTTTTACTGAAGAATGTTCTATATCTCACCGTGGAAATGCTGTCTATAAAACTTGACTATTCTGAGCAGTTTGTAGATGTCAGTTTCGAGAAACTATATTCTGCATTACGTATAATATTAGTTGTTAAAGTTTACAATATTTAATCAAGTCAATTCATTTGATAATCTTATTGAGGCAATTGTTTATTTATTACTTTCGTATGAGCCAAGCTCAAGAGTTTTCAATCCACCCAAAGGTCTCTGATTTGGCTTAACCATAGGCTGTTGTGAAAAAAAATATCATTGTGTGGCAGCCGCCATCCTAAATCTATTTCCATAGAACACTTGCTAGAATACGGTATATTTGCGGTAAAATAAGCAGAATTTTACAGAACCTTACAATCATGAACTCTGGGCAATAAATCGTCCAGACGTTGGAGAGACCATTACTCAGTAGCTATACTTATTGGCCGTCTGTTAAATACCGGTGGGATTAGAAGTGGTGCCGCACGCACGATGAGGAGTGTGAACTGGCTGATTTGCACGTATCGGTAATTTGAAATACCATTTACAAAGCACAGGACTGGTTTTGACATCGAGCTGATGACCCCAGGAATATCATTTTGCAGCTTTGAAACTGACTCTACTTGAAAACTGTGCTGAACACAACTAATGATCGAACCAACTTACCTAAGTGAAGGCTGATCAGAATTAGGCAAAGAGATAAAATAAGTATACCAGTTTGTAGGCGTGCTTCCACGTCTGAGCTTCGGCCGGATGTTTTAGAGATCTCATTTTAAGGATACAGTATTTTTGTTCGCTTATGACATTAAGCTGATGACCCTTTAAGTATTACTTTGCATCTTTAAAAACATATTTTTTCGAAAACTGTGCAACAGTAAAGTGATATTGGTTTTGCTCTCTGGAATAAAATACTTGTTTTTTCGCGCCATACGAAAACCAGACTGCTTCGGTACAACATAAGATAGTAACTGTTCAGTATCATGCTATCACCAAAAGATTGAGTTAAGGAACATTTATAACAATCTCTATGGTTTGACGCTTTAAACCTGAAAATATAACTTAAACCTAAATTTAAATAAAATGCCTTTTTTTCACAAACCCAAACATGTTTCCTGTCCTCATACCTCCATCGCTTCCATACTTCACAAAGGCGAAGAACGTGATCCTTTATCCTTAACAAAATGTTCGTATCCCAAAGAGCCAGACAAGTTCCGTGTAAACGTGCCAGTGAACTTGTTACTTGTCTGTTACTCGCACAACTGCTGGAACAGATAAACATGGCACGAGGTTTACTTTAGGACCCACTAGTATTTATTCTGCGCTCTACTTTTGCATTTTGTCCGAGTAAGTGCATATCTTGTGGAGTGCCTAAAGGGAGTGGATGCGTCTGATGTAGAAACGCTGTGCGATAAGTGAAGTTGAAAAAACTTTTGAAGTGATTGCAGCTCAGTTGGGCGTACGGTCGCCTCATGTATCGAAGGTCGTGTATTCGATTGCCGCCAATGAGCTCGAGCTTTCGGTGAAAGAAAACATCGTAAGGAAACTAAAGCTAAAGTTAAAAATATAATACTAAAGGAGTTAGGTATGATACATACGAGTACCTCTATTTAGTTCTGTTATTTAAATTGATAAATAATTTGAAAATATAATATTTGAAAGCTCCTGACAATTTGTCACATAATTTATTTTTAATATTGATACTCGTATGTCTGGTCTGCCATTTGCCATTTGTACCATGCCATTTTTAGCACAACTTATATTTTGTCTACGATGCTGCTTACTCGCTTACCTAGAAAGTACATATTTATTCTATTTCCAAGTCCCCCCAAATGGTCTGCTAAATATTACTTTTATTACTCCAAAATGTTTTTTTTCATTTTAAGGTAGAGAGACTATGACTTATTTAACGTTTGCTACTTAACTTTAACTTTTAATAAATACATAGGCAGAGTATATTTATTAGTCTATTAGTGTCCATGTCATACGTCGATATACAGTATAGCGGTCAAGGCAATACTTTATACTATCAAGCGTGTACCTGTACTTAAGAAAACAATAAGGAAGTCGATCTTAATTTATGCAGTTGACATTTCGGTGTTCATGTTTCATCCATAATTTATTTTTAGGTCAGCAAATATATTATGGTAATTCTTACTTACTTGTTCCTTTATAGTGCTTTTTGTACATATAATTTTTTAATTTAAAATAACACATTTATTACTAGCTGACCCGGCAAACGTTGTTTTGCCTTAAAAATATATAGTAGAAGATTCTCAGACCTACTGAATACGCATATGAAATTTGGTAAAAATCAGTCAAGCCGTTTCGGAGGAGTACGGTAACTAAAACTAACTAACATTGTGACATGGAAATTTTATATATAAGAAGAAGATATACTTATGAGTATTTAGTATACTAACTTGGGGTGGTGTGACAGCATAAAAGCTTATTTTGTAAATCCTATAAAATCCAGCGATAAAATAAGATTATGATTAATTTAGGTTACGATTCTTTCAGTTTTAGTACTCGTATCTTAAATGAAGTGTTAAAAATTGAATATTTAATTTTGTAATAGACGTTTTACAATCATAAGAGCTTAAATTTTAATAATGGTTCATTTTATATGAACTTTTTTCGTCAAATACCTTTCTACACAGTTAAGGCGCTGCGTTAAAATAGGTACTTGTAGCACGGCCGGTTTAACATCGCCTTAAGATATACGTAGATTATAACATGTCTACTATAGATTAGGTAACACCCATATTAACATCTGACGAGCACCGACATTTTGCATGCCTTTTTCAAAGCAAATATCACCCTTGTATATGTTATTAGAGTTATTTATAATATAAATTCTTAGGTTAACACATCGTACTTGTCTAGTTTTATCACTGCTTAAGTAAAACAGGATGTGGGAACTGAAATTAGAATAAAATTACATTAAATAGATGCATCCCCATAAGCTAGTTATGGCTGAGTTAAAGTGCTATGTTTAGGGTTACCAGCTGAAGAACAAATATTTATTTTAGTTATTTTCTAGGCTCAGAAGGAATTGTATGACACGTAGGTATACAATATCTTGAATTCTCTCTGACAGCAGATTGAATAAAAATATTTTGAGTTATATTAAACACTAGCAGCCCTTTCTTTCACTTCGGCTTCAAACGGGCTATAAAAAAAAAATGGTTGCCTGTAAAGTCGGTTTTACGGGCGAAGATTTTACGTGACAACGTCTGCCGCGTGCTGCGGGCGGGGCAGGCCGATCATAGTTGAGTGGGAGAGAGACGCAAGGCATTCGGCGGGCCTCTCTCTCGTTCGGTGACTCATCGTAACGTTACCGGGCGTTACACTTTTTCATAAGTGACTCCCAGCCGCAACCTAATTTAAAACGTTGTCACGTCAATAATGTACGTTACAAAGATGAGCAAAATAAAGCTTATGTTACACGTATATAATGTGCTTTCCAACGGTGAAAGAATTTTACAAAACAGACCAGTCGTTTCCGGACCTTTTTGCGTCAAACAAATAAACAATCAAACTTTTCGTCCTTATAATATTGGTATAGATCTGCTTGCAGTTTAATTACAATTAAATAAATAACTTGCAGCATGCAATCGTAACAGAATTTATTTTCCTATCTGAACTGCAAAGTAAAATATTTGACGAAACATATTATATTACAATTGAAGATGGCACTTGAAATGTTTTATATTTTGTTGTTGACTAGGAAAAATATAAAAACAAGAAGTGCATTATTTTGACCTGGCAACCCTGCCATAGAATAGCTTCCTGGTTGCACAGAAGCGGCATGAGGCTATATGAAGAGATATGATTTCATAACACAATTTTCCCTTTCGCAAGTTGAGTTAGTTCTGCGGTCGATGTTCTGATCTTGGGCGAGCGAGAAATGAATCCAATTTATTATTTAATAGCTCAGGTTATGCTACAAATTAACGGATACGTTTCAATAATAAATCTTTGTTCCTTTTTTTTACTTAGATAAATTTCACGTGCCTTCGTTTATTTGCACAGAATTTAAAACATAAGTTATAGTAGTCAAGTGCAGTTTTAAAGAAAAAAAAGCCTACTATCTTACAAATATTATAATTGCGAAAGTTTGTGCGTAAGTGAGAATATGTTTTGCTTCTTCACGCTCAAACGGCTCAATCGATTTCGGTGAAATTTGGTATGGAGATAGGTAAGACGTTGGTTAAGCTTTTCATCCCGGATTAACATGAGTAACATCGCGGAGCGCAGGTAGTTGTTAATAAAACTATTCTAATTTCCTTTCGAGATATACTTTCAAGCTATTTTTAAGCTGATTGGAATTCGAAGCTTTGTGTACTTTTGTCGTATGAAAACCGCAAAATTCCCTCACATCATATGCTAGCTTAGATGTATCATGCTGTTGTATTGCTCCAGATATCTTATTGCTCATTCTATAAAATGTAAAATTAGATTTATTAAACTTTTTAACACAGAAATTAACTCTTGGTGATGCAAATGTGCTGTCCTCTTACGCGTGTATTTTAAATTTATAGACCTTAAACGTCCTATCTCGGCATGAAGATCTTTCAGTTAAACATTCGTCCTTTGTTACCTCAAGAAAATCTAATTGATAAAACTCTGAACTTAATTATAACGTTTCTTTTTCAAAAGAAAGTCTTTAACTAATGAATGGAATTTCTATGAAACGAGAGGAATTTAATTTCCATTAACAATAACGTCGTATTGAAACGCAAATATTTTGCAAGAAATAGACTTATTGGTGGTGTTATTTTAATACGTTCCTCGCCGTATTTTATTCATAGAGATTCAATGTTATTTGTTTTGATCCAATTAAGGAAAGAGGTGGTTGGTATTTATTTACTTGAGTACGTATTTATCTAATTGAAAAAGTTTCAACGTTTTGATAAGAAATGAATGGGTATTATGAAGATAATAAACAGTTTTGGAAGATTCAAACATGAGAATTAACAATAAGTAGGTAGGGCTCCCGTTATAACGAATGCGAATTCTATACTTATCAATATCCGTATCTGTATCTCAGACTACAGGAATAAAGGCAGACGCCGCGGTGTCAAGCGCACAAGTGAGGGCGACTTTATATACATGTGTGCGTGGCACACATAGACACGTACTGTTTACACTGTAGCGACACGCGTCGTCGTGTGCGTGTAATGTTGCTACTAGAAATAGAAAACCTATTTCTAGTGACTGAGATTGACGTAGTAATTAAAACACGCGACGCTGATTATTTAACACACCTTTATTTTGCACCAATTTATTGAAATATTGCCTTTTGGCGTCTAATTTTACACTTTTCACGGTCATTTTTAGTTTTGATATATGATGAAGCCGTATATTCAAAATTTCATGAAAAATTTACTTAATAAGGTTAACCTTGTGGTCTGCTCTCATGCTCCAAAAAGAGAAAATCTTGATACCCCATCCATGACGACATAGGGAAAATTACCCCACAATTACGGATAAAATAATTGCCGCATACTTGTCACACTGGCCCAAACTGGTATAGGTTTTGTGTTCCAAGTAGTTTTATTAAAATATTTTTACGATTTTCTTACATATCATTGAAGAAAACAACAAACTCACCTATGAAAAGATAATCCATCGTGGCTCTTTTGTTTTTGGGAACTATTTTTGCAATCACAAAAGACGCAATACGGCATAAGTTAATAGAAAGATACGCTGCGAAGTGACAACTGCGGAGCCGTCCGACCCGAGAGTTGCTTGGTAGCGACTGCGGGCGGAAACGTATTACTGGAGCATTTAGTATTACTGAACTTACAGTCACTCGCAAGTTCGACACCGCGGCGTCTGCCTTTATTCCCGTAGTCTGAGATCTGTATCTGAATTTGTTATAACGGGCAGTTTTTTGAAGAATGTTTTTTGTACACAAACCTTCGTCTTTGCATTGTGCCCTTCGAGACCGACTAGCTCTTGGCTATTTTTTTTTTCTCAATATAATGATAAGGTATAGTTGTAGTAGCATCATATTTTTGTTGTTCCAGGATGACGATTGCCCTGACCCTGGTATTGCTGCTCGCAAGCGGGGTGCGGGGTGGAGAGCCGGTGTTCGACCCAAGCACTCTGATGAGACTGGTGCTCGTCCCATCTGATGCTGCAGTCGGCTCCGTCATCTATCGAGTACGAGCTTCCGATCCTGACTTCGATTACCCGCTACACTTCGAGCTTATTGGTAAGGAAGAATATTTTAGGAAAATTAAGAAAAACTTCAAACAAAATATGATTAAAGAGTGTTCCTTTGTCGAGTGCCGAATTCCGATTTCAATAATATTTATGAGAATGTTTTTTTTTTCAAGTAAACTCGTACGAATAAAACATATTCTGTGTAATAACAGAAGAATTTACAAAATTCAGTTCATAAATGAGTTATAAAGTGATGATTTGGTAATGAATTAAGAAACTCTTCCTTTATATTTTCCCATTCCACACACATTAGTGGAATAAGGAAGATAATGAAATATCTGATTATTAAAACTACTATTAAGACTTTCAAGTGATTATCAGTCATTCTATTAATTCTGTCAGGTTTAACATTCACGTGTAATCTAATATTTAATTACTTACCCAACATTATTTAACCAATAACTTTATTATTGACTTTATTTTTAAATAACTGTTCAGTCTCTCAAAATAATATAAAGCATATAAAATGATCAAACTTATTAACAAATCAAAGTGACTCATTCTATATCAATAACTAATTTTGTCTTATCGATAAACGTTCTAAGTGGTTCAAATACTCCTTTGCAAACAATTGCAAGACCTGTAATAGTAAAATTCGTAACTAATCAATCTTTTTCCCGATTAGATTTACTCCGGAATCCATGTTGACATTAAGCATTGTTCCATAAAGTGCACGTCGTCTATTGTTATAATAGTTACACCGATATCTTTACTGATAATTGGATCTTCTAGCAAAAACTAAAGCAGATATTGTAACTAGAGTTGAATAAAGATGGTTGTGAAAGAATCAATTTATCGCTCCAATGATCTACGGTGTCTTTTAAAACATCGTCGTTATTTCAAAATTAACGCAATTCATTATGATAGTAAAGACCTAAACAATGATGAATGGGTAGTTTTTAATTTCTGAATAAATCGTCGCTTGAATTTCACAAGTTAAATTATAAACAAACTTTTTGGTGATTAAGTAAAAAGTATACTGTTTGCCAACTGTAATGATTATTAGACTCAGCCCTTATAACAATTGGTTTTACAACATTTCATAACGTCTATTATAGACTGATATAAAATAAAAGAAATTTCAAGCCTTCGGTATTAAAGAACAAAACTTACATTTATCTCAAAAGAAAACAACATTGGTATACTTAAATTGCTTTAAAATTGAACTACGAAACTTCTTGTGACTACGAATCCTATTCTAACCAAACAGCATAAATCTAATGTAGCTAATTAATCCCGCAGGTCAGATGGGTCGTCTGGACATCGGTGTAGAGACACTCCCATGTACTCGCTACAACTCCGTGTGCCAAGCAAACATCATCCTTCTGAGAAGACTGGAGCCTGGACGATATGTGGACTTCAGGCTGTCAGTCAGGAACACCAGGGGACGCAGCTCGAGGATAGCCTGCTCGATAACTGGGACCAACGCGACCACTCCAAGAGACACCATATTCCCTCATCAGCCTAGCATCATTTTGGTACCAGAAGTAAGTTGCATTTATTATTCATACAACAATTGCGTTTGAATAATTACTTTGATATACGGATACAACAAAAATGCATGAAATTAAAAAAAAGATTCAATTTTCGAAACCTCCATCTTATACTTAACCTTAAATTGGGTCCACAATTCAATTAACTTCAACCAATAACTTAAGGTCGTTTCATTACAAAACATTGAAAGAGAACTGGTCTGGCCGGAGCCAAACCTAGAATTACTAATTCCAGTTTCATCTTTCTGGAAATAAAACATCACGACTACACAAAGATTAAGATCGGAATTGGCTTCCCCGAGTGGTTTTTACAAAAGCCGCCTTTTAGTCTAATGATCCGTGCAAATCGAGGTTCCGTGCTGCTGATAAATTGAAGATCTTACATTAAATATCGCCACTCGTCCGCAGTTATCTGGGAATACTCACCATCTCCTGAGCTTCTATCGGATTTGATTGGTTGGATGCAATTACAAACGCGCGCGCGCATGTACTACTCGTGAGACGGAAATAAACTAATTTTGCCAACAATTTTTCGGTCATATATTTTCAAAACCTAACCTAATAATTTGAGAAATTTCAGAAAAAAGTAGTTATATTTATGTTTAAGATTTTTTTCTATTCTCAAGACGCTACTGGATGACGAATCCGTTTAACAAGTTTGTAGAGCCAAGAAATGTAAGTGGCCAACTCGCGATAAAACAAGAACTCTACTTTGAGAAAGCTGGCGGCTATGAAAAAATACCAAGTAAAATAAATGTATTCAAACTAAATACTCATAGCAAAGTACATGTACATTTACGTAGAGGAATAAATGACACACCACCAGATGTCTGTCATGATGCGTCGTGATTGATGATGATGACGATACACGCTTCCCACGCGGATATGGAATACGGGAATTAACACGCACTCTATTAAATGTGTGCCATTTGTGCTGTTGAATACTTTTAGCTCTTATCTACGTTGTTCCTACAAAAACAAAGAATTAAGTGGAAAAAATATAATCTATCGATAATTTAGAATATACGATAAGTAGAAAATTGTCTGACAGCGTTATATAAAAGTCTAAATACGTCAAAAGTTTAAGGACTCGTTTGTCCTAGATATGCATCATACAATTCGTACGTTCATCTAAACCATAAAAGGATCCTCTTTAAATACATTTTTCATTCCAGGATGCGAAGCGTGGGAGCGATCTCGAGATTGTCATTGCCAGAAAGAATCCTCTGTCGCCGAAACCGCTGGAATTGGAACTTTGGGTAAGCCGTTCATTTACATTTTAAGAGACACTAAAACGGTGATTAGGGGGCGCTTGACGTTTTCATACGCCACTGGTGTTCATTCTTACCGCAAAATTAAGTTTCGCTTTAACGTGATGGAGATAATTTTCACGTATACTCGTACGTGCTGACGCGGAATACGCCCAACGAACTTATTTTACAATCTAATTTCGTCGAACATGAAATTCAAGCGCGCAATTTTCTTACATAAAATAGGAGCTTGACAACAAAGAACCGATTCTCTGGTTATTAGGGTTACGTAACCGATGGTTTGCGATGGATCTGACCGTGTGAAAGATCCGGATCGCCTTAATTTACATAGGACCTCGAATGGAGAATCTGTTCTGAGAAATACCAACACCAATAACTGTACTCGAATGTGTTGCAAGAACATTGTTACAGAATAATAAGCACCAAAAACTGATTCTATGATCAGTTGCAAAATTGCAACACAGAGTCAGCATAGATGTATTCATACTAAGATTTACTCATGCTCATGTTTAAATATAATCATGTTTAAAAAAAGCAAAGCTGAAATGCTCGAGATTTTTACGCATTAACATCGACAAGATATGACAGCTGCGTATATGCTGATGCTAATACACTTTTGTGATTGCCAGATTACCTTTCTAGATTACTTTTCAGCGTGAAGAGTAGATAGATATTGGTTCGAAACTTTTTATCCCCTAAAACTATTTTTTTCTAGGAATGACAACTCAAAAAACATGGCATCTCTTAAACAAGACAGCATTTTAACTGATATGTAATTTTCGAAACGACCTCGTGAGAATGCAATTTTACGTTTCTTAGTATATCCTGCTGTGGCATTAATAAATGCTTTTGTATTTAAGTAAAAACAAGGCCTAGCCTGGTCATCCGTCGTCGATGATGTTGCAATTACGGACCATTATGAACGCGTTAAGGCGTGTAGCTAAATTCTCACAGAGAAGCATGATGACCAAGTCAAAGCTCCCGAGGTCGATTGAGCTTAAATGCTACATAATATGGATCCTTACAAGCTTATGGCATATCGCCTATTATTTCGTGATATACCGATATATTCATATATGTAGAAGAAGGTATAATTGTGGGAAACAAAAACGTGTGAGGAAATTTTCAAGGCCTTGGAGTCAAGGCCTAGTTTAGTAATGACGAAGGTTAAGAAAACACGACCAATCGACATACTTTATAAATTTGGAATTATCTTATTTGAAAAATAGTAACATACCAATATTATCAATAAAAACTACATGGAGGAAATAGACAATGCTTTTGGAGAAATACGGCTGAGTAGTAAGAATTCAAAATATTCATATCTATTTTCATAAATCACCTATAGACCATAACATAAAAACTATATCTGTTTTTTGGGTTAATACTATTGCCATTGTTAGAGTTCTGCTAAAATATGGATAACAACTTGTGACTTGACACAAGTTTGAGGTTCAGGAAATATATTAAAATATATTATTTTTTCGCAGGGTTCACCACTGTTCGCAATCAGGCAGAGGCGAGTTTCGGCGGAGAATACAGAAGGCACCATCTTCCTTGTCGGACCCCTCGACTTCGAAGCACAGTCGATGTACCATCTAACCTTGCTTGCTGTGGTAAGAAACATTTTGACTTTCCTCTTCTGTCATATGAGCTAACTGGCCAGTCTGGATTTAAAAAATATGATACTATTTTTGAGACCTATGACAGGGCTTGAGTTGATTAAATGTGAAATTTACCTAAATAGTATAAATGTTTACATATCCATAATATTATAACATACCACTTAATTGTGTACAAAACAATTAGGTACGAAGTTACTACTGTATAATTCGATTCAATAAACATTTGAAAGCTCGCTTGCTCTTGCTCACTTTCCCTTTTCTTCTTCTTTGTATGAGCTTAGTGGCCGAACTCTGGTGTCTAAAGTTTTCAAGCCACCTTCATATGACCTCTGACATGACTTAACGACTGCTTATACTAAGACAAATAGCCAGGATCTAAAATTTACGGTAACACCCAGGCGAAAATGCCAGTTCTTAAAAGAAAGTTTTATGCTGGACACCCTTTTAAAGACTATCCGCATCCACCATTGACTAACATTGATTATCGCATCATATGACCGTTAGTGAGCCGAGCCACGGGCACTATACTCAATTGGTTGCAAGAGAGAGGACATGAACTTTCAAAAGTTTCCTTTATTGAGTTATAGTACATATGACTTACATAACGTGTGAGCTCGTGACTTGGGCTCGTAGTTTCGAAATTCCTACCAACGTCTATGAAATCTAGTAGGTTCATTACTAATACTGACTTTATCTAGATTTATTTGCTAAATGGTAGCCGCTTCTTGGTTTATGCAAAGCAACCGCCACCGCACCACCCACAAGCTGAAATTCAATAGCTTACTTCGAGGTTTCCATTGAGTTGAGCTGTGCATAAAACAATTCAATTGCTATTAGCAAGTTCAATCATTAAACTCATCTAATAAATGGTTTCTTGACTATAATGTATGATAATGTTAAGATCATAGTTTTGTTTGGTGATAGAAAGGTACATTTAGCAATTTAGTCAAGTGTTAACTTTAAAAATAAGTTTTATATTACATTGAAAGGTATACAATCAAAATAATATGTACAAACTGAAAGATACAAAGAAACGAACAAGAAAAAGTACAACATTCTACAATTTAAATTTAGGCAAGCACACCGTCCAAACTATCAATGTGGTAATTGCTAAAATGCGCATGCTGGCAGCATTGCCCCGTTGAATAGCTAAAGCAAAGTGTTTAAGTTAAAACCCAAAAACAAAGTCTTAAAAACAATCTAAGACTTTGTTAATTTGGTTTTAAGTCTTCTTAGAAATAAAAAAAAATACATATTATGTATATAAATAAATAAATAATACCTTTATAAATTAATGCACACTACTATTTTAAATTAGGAAATAAATATATGTAATTTGTTAGTCATTCTTTATTTATATTATGAATAAAGAAATAAAATTAGTTTTTGGTAAATTGAGAGCCAGTTTTTCTAAACTAGGTTTGCTCCGCCGTATAGGTCAAAGTATCACTGACTCGTGTGGTTACCCGCCCAGCTGGTCAAAATCCTTAACTGTAAAAAATCAATAAGCCTAGAAAATTGTAGTATCGAAAGTGCATGTAATACTAATGTGATAAATAAATAAAAAGTTATTAAAACTCACAGTCGGTATCGCAAAAGAGCACGAAAAATAAGATCAAACAGCTCACTCATCGTTAAAAGCTTACTTGTGTCCGGCAATTTGCTTTTGCACTTACATCGGATGGCAGTTAAAATGGCTTTAAATGTTGATCACTGTAAATGAACGACTGTGCTCTGATAGAGGTAGTGTAGTAACTCAGGCGTCGATTTAATTAAACCTAATTAGAAGTTAAACGACTGAACAGTGATTTAGAATGCTTTCCACGGCACTTGGATTTTCGTGAGAATTTTGTCTAGAGTTGTTTGGTTCAAGTGCGTCGTATTTACGTCTCAGGTTGTTGATAGGAAATACAATTAGATGATCTACTAAAGGTTGAACCCCTGATAAAAAACGTCCAGGTGTCGTAAGTGTGTAGTGTAAGTGCGTGTCTGTCTGTAGCATCGTAGCTCGCGAACGGATTGTCCGAGGGTGTGATGAAAATCTGTCCAAGATGACCGTTACCACAAAATTGCGGATTGCATATATTTCACTGTCTTAATGCGGGTATTAAAATTCAAATATAAGGGCTTGACTAGTAGAGTACATACATAGTCGGGGTCGGGGTTTCTTAAATTTGTATACTTGTGTTGTCATTCGAACAAATTGTGATATGTCTCACAAAATAATATCTACATTTGATGAACACGTTTGGAACTATACAAGCACTGGAAAATTCAGTTTTTTTTAAATATAATAGCGAAAACATGGGATAAATTATACTCGATTTGTTTTTTATTTCGTCAAAACTTAATGTTTGATGAATTTGACATTTAAGCTCTTTATTGATTTTTTTTTCTATTAATGTTTTATTATGTTTGGTTATAAAACTTTATTTTAACCATTATTCTTAAAAAATATCATTACAATGTTTTACACATTCCTCAGACCCCCCTGTGAAACATACTCTTGCAAAAATGTTGTTTATGAGTTACTTGGAGTAACACTACGAAGTACAAGTTATTATTCTGTGGTAACACGAATAACATGGTGGGCTACAATAATGTTTTAACTCGCATTTTTTTTGCCTTTCCAGGATCCTTACGTAGAACTTGGCAAGGACACTCGCAACATCGCTGGCTTGGAAGTCGTCGTGGTTGTTCAAGATGTACAGGACATGCCTCCAGTGTTCACCTCTGCGCCTCCCATCACCCACTTGCCTCGCCAAGTGGCTCCCGGAGACATGGTGGTGAAGGTCCGAGCTGAAGACGGGGACAAGGGTGCTCCGAGGACGATCAGATACGGGCTGGTGTCGGAGGGGAATCCTTTCACGCCGTTCTTTAACATCAATGAGACTACAGGTGATCATTTTATTTTTGCCACTTCTAATAACTAACGCGGTTCTAAAGTCTCTGTCTCTTCACCCCTATAACTAAAGTTAAGGCAATCATTAGGGCAACTTGTAAATCATAAAGGGTAAAAAATATTGGAAAAATAACCTAAGAATATTTGTCCTTATTTTGGTGCCAATCCAATTCATGAATTAGAATTAAACTGGTTCAAAAAAAAACCAAAGTAAATTTTTTTGACGCAGTTTTTTTTCATATTGGTAAATCTGATTGGTACCAAAAATAAATATTAACGTTCTCAAGGTGTTTTTTAGCCTAAACTTATTTTAACCGACTTCATTTTCAATATTGTTTACCTATTATGAGTTATGACGAAAAAGTGCTAAAAGTATTTACGCGCTAATCACAATGTGTAACTTGGACCAGTTAGTTACCCAGTTGGTTGACCGTAGACGAAAATACTAGTCTAGAGGAAATTTCGATTTGACATTTGGAAGCACACCGACAACACTCCATACAACTCAAAGATCTGGCAGTGAAAAGATCTTCTTCAACCTATTCAATACGACTGCCGCAATTGTACCAAAATAAAGAGATACAAACGACAATTAAAACAAGATACATTTTACGGGTGAAATACAAACAGTTTAGCATTTACGGTCATCCGCGAGCCCACCTTAAACAAATATAGCACCCACAAAAATAATCTAACCACTCATCCAAATGAGTGTGGATTGAGGTCAACCCAAAAACCCTTGACAATGGTTCAGACCCAACGTTCTCGTATTAAATGTGCTCCCATACGTTATTGTAAGGTTCCGGTGAAAAGTCCATTCGGCAAATCCAGCCGGAGATTTACCCCGCAAGAGTGGGTAAAGTCGGGTGCTCGGGTAAATATTTACACGCGTTGGTTATTAAAATTTGGTGAATTTTGCTATTGTTGCGTTTAATAATTTGTTTGAGATTGTTAATGAAATGTTACTAAAGTTACTACTTTGATAACTTATAGGTATCTCAGGTACTACACGGATTGTGCCGGGAAATGCGTACTTGAATGCATTTCGTCACGAAAAATATATATAAATTTAAAGGTACACCGGAGTTGGCTTTTATAACTAACCATTTAATCTATAACGGCATTCTGTTTTTGCTACATAAGCATAAGCAGACCACTAGACGTTTCCACTTCTGGGACTCGGAGCCTTATCTCATGATGAGAGAGATATACCTAGGCCAGTTATAGTGCGGGTTGGCGGATGACACACATTTTTGGATATTGGTGTCTTCAAACATGCTGGTTTCCTCACGATGTTTTCCTTTACCATAAAGCTAGTGCAAATCCACACATAACTTGAAAAACATGTCATCGATGTAAGATTGGGATCGAACCAAACGAAAGGTACAAAAATGCACGTGCTATAATATTTTAAAATTATCAATAAAACAGCATGTTAGCATTTGTATGCCCTAGTTCCTACATTACGATCACACCCACGCACAAATAAATGAAATTACAAATCTAATCAATAAGTACAGACAACATTAGGCTATGTTAGTCTAACCAATCTTGTTACAAACAATAATAATTAAGCACTTATACATTTGCTTACAAGTTAAAGCCTTGCTAACTTAGATATTTAGATCCCTACTGTTCGGACTTAGGTCATCGACTTCTAAACGAGATGTGCTTAATTTGGTTACTAGCTACTTGCCATGGCTTAGAAAAAGTATCGTGCTGGTGAAATCTTAGTTTAAGGTACCATACAACATAACCGTCGTTTTAATTAATTGGCATAATATTATACACATTTTATTATGAATGATAAAAAATTGAACCACGCGTATGCACACCTAATACCTAGGTAACTAGGTAATAATTAAATCGGCTCGCTTCTAACTGGCATTGTGAGGCCCTGATTAGAATACATTGCATGTTTTATGATCAATAATGTTGTATAACATTTAATAATGCAAGAAATGTTTTGAGTTTGGCTTTGAATTAGTCATCAAGGGGTATGTCTTAATTTTGAGTCTGTTCGAGGTTTCCTATACTTACGAGATTAATTAACAAATTTCATTATGTTAAAAGCAAAAAGTTTTGATTGCAGTATTAGGTAAATAGTTTAATAGACCAAGGAGACGCTGGCGTGACGATCTTGACCAGTTTTCGAATGCATGGCGAGAGGAGGTTATCGACCGGGATTTGTGGAGGTAGTTGGGGAGACCTTTTCCCAGCATAGGTTAAGAAAAAACATTAAAAATAGCAGCTTTACCGTTTTATAATGTATAGCATGATACCACCGTCTGCCGTCCGGCGGCTTCCGTAGGATTTCCCCGTTCTTTATCTTGAGTCGCCAGTCACTACCACTTGGCCTACTTACGCCCTCCCTACCTACCACGTCTTCTTTCGCGTGACCCCAACACTATCTGATTTACTTTTCTACCAAAACTCCAAGCAAACTTTAACACGAAACTTTCATCATTTAACAAAGACAATTAGCAGGCACCAGCTCAAAATTCGGGTTCAAATTGTATTAGAACGACAGTTGTTACTTAGTAATATAACTTACATGAACTAATTAATATTGTAGAAACTTGGGCCGTTTATTTGGGCCGACAATTCACGCCCCGGATTTGATTAGGCTTATGAGAATAGTTACCTACTTACCGCTTTACGCGAGCTCCGAGTGAAATTTCATAATAATTATTTCAGTCTGGAATTGTGAGACGCAGAAAATCTGTTATATTCTCGCGCACGCGAAATAAGTACCCCAATTGGCGAAAATATGTAGGTATCTATGCCTAAGCGTTGGATACATGTTCTCGCCTTTTGGACTTGAAACTATTGGCCCTATTGCTCAGAAGCTTTTAAAGATCTATCGAAATGGTTGGTGGACAGAAATAAAGACCCCAGAGCTGGCGCTTACCGTGGCAACGCTTAAGTTATGCCACCCAGCGAGGCAATGCCGCCATAATTTTAGGTAACCTACTCACGGACACCGACTTAGGTTTACCATATTATTTGTAAGTTAGGTTTTAATTTTAATACTAGTGTAGATTTTAATTTAGTTTTGTGATATTATATTTTGAATGAATAAATTATATTGTATTAAAAATGTTATACTAAATATGCAGTTTCAGTAAGCTATTTCTTTACTTTACATTATATAATGTTTATAGAATAAATAAAATAAACTCAACTTTTATAAATAAGAGAGAGACAATTTCCCATAATCTTTCATTCTAGTGGAAGCTCTTTCTAGTCAATCTAAGTCGCATCTTGGTCAAATACTTAATATATCCACCTACAAACAAATATTACATTTGTTTAAGTAATCAGACCGTAAAAAGCACAGACATGTAACCAATTTAAATGTTCAGCTATAATACCAGTCTGAATTTCCTCTGAATAGTGCGTGTAGGGTCGCTAACAGCGATGCAAACAAGCCTGCAGTCACTAACAGGCCTGCATTCTATACAAGCAGCGCATAATGCCTCATTAGACCTTACCGTCTCGGCCCAACATCTATTGTTTGTAAAGCTTACTTTATAATAAACGCTCTTCCTTTGAATGTCAAGATTGTCTAGCTCCTTGCCAGGCAGTAGCTGACAATACAATCTTGCTGCTTCTATTCCAAATGTCTGACTATCGCTGATTAGAAGAGAGAAAATACTTATATAGAGTAAAATATATAGACATAAACATGTCGGGCTTATGCCGACAAAATAAACGTTAGTGATAGCCGGTTATACAAACATTATTTAAAATATATTTAAGAGTAAGAGTTTGGAACAATATTTGAAATTCTTTATCAAGGTCCCTTTTTATTTGCCAATTTATTTAACAATATTTTAATTAGATCTTTAATTTAATTAATATTCCATTCCCTGCTTGCCAATTATCAGCATACCTAATGTTTTTCGCATCTCCTTGTAACCCACGTTTAATAATATCTAACAAACTTGACCTCAACTATAGGTTCGTCTATTAATTTTCCCCATAAATCAGAACACCTTACGGGACATACAATAGTATAAAGGTTTCAATTAAACCGGTAGTGTTCGACATTGAATACCTCTATCCAAAGCGGTTTCTTGCTAACTTGCGAAGGCATCCTAGTAAGTCTTACAGAACACAGAATTTTAATGTTATTTTTCATAGATTTAAAGTCAAAGTATTAGGGATAAAAATTATTATCACTTCTAACTTACTTCTCTGTTACATAATATGACTTTTGTGCTAGCAATTTTAATTTATTTATTTTGAAATACCTACATTATCGGAAGTTATTTGTTGAGATACTCTGGTAGTTTACAGTACTTTTGTCCACATCTCGTACATACTTCTATGATTACCTATAGTTTTGATTGTTTGCTTTTTTGTGAACCATAATACTTAAATAAATAAATAGGTACATAAAATAAAATAAAGTTATTTTAATTTTTTTATTCAGAGTAAGGCATCCTACTTCCTACTAATATAACATATCCGAAAGTTTCTGTATGTGTGTAAATGTGTATGTTTGTTACTAACTTGTGCATGTTCAAACGGCTTAACTACAGAAAATAATGGAGTACCCATTATAAGTAAATTCTTACCAGTAAGTCCCTTTTTACGTTAGTGTACTAAAAAACTCTATACTATTTAATTATTCTGTTATATTTAAATGAAGTAAATTATTCTAATTAAAATAATATAAAGGTCACAAACTTATGCAAAAGAAATAAATAATTCTAGCTATATGACAAAATCCTTTACCATACCCCTTCTTCAAAATGTCTACCCATATCACTAAAGAAGATTTTCAATCAAGTAATTTAATTTTAATTTATACTATGAATGAATAATAGTCCCGGGTAAAGGTCAAGCTTTGCCTATTAAACAGTACCGAAGAAATGAATAAAAGATGCAATCCATAGAGATGACCGCAGAATTTCTATATCGTTTCCGTGGTTTCAACGTCAGTCTTTGTAGTCATTCAAAGAAGATATAAACTCTATTTTAATGAGATATAAGATATTATGTGTATTCGTTATTTACTGAAATTAATTTGAGTCTTTTATCATAAATATAAGTATTAATATTCTTGATTGTGCATCCCTTCTTTTTCTCGTCCTTTCAACTCCTTTCCATCAGAGGAGTTGTAACTTTGACGTACAATTGGTAACATCAGCTTTTACAGTATAGTAGTCAGTAATTGATACAGTTGATACGAGTATATAAGGTTACTCTAAATCTATTCAGGTACATTCATTACAAACCCGTACAAAAATCTCTAAACGTACCAACAACTACTACCATCTACTGTAAAATATACGAACCAGCTAGCTGAAGCTTTTCACTACCATATTTAATTTTCTCTGCGGTCCCAGTAATGTTACACGGACCTTAGTATCCTTGTAGTAGTTCAATCTAAAACCACTAGATGGCGTTATCAAGTAATTCGAACTGCTAACTAGAGGGGTTGGCAGTCCAGAATGTTTTCCGCCTATCGCTTATTTATATATAGTCCCGGGTTCAATACCCGGCACGGCCAAAATCTTAATGATAAACTAAATTTGTTGGCCGTCGTTCTAGGTGTTAAGTACAAAGTTATATAGTATTAATGTATGTGTATCAGTTAAACCAATTATAATACAAACTAAAATGGTTTAGTATGGGGCTAACCAGCCGTGTGTGAAATGTGTCCATAAAAAGCTAGTAGAAAAAACGTATAATATACGTTATTTCACAAGCTAATTATAAATAATAATTAGCTTATTTTATATTAATTAATTTATACATAATTATAATATGGTTTCTAAATACATTTCAGGTGAAGTGACGTTAGAGCGGCCTATAGAAGAGATTGCAGCGATATCTCATGCTGGTGCGCCGATATTGCTGACAGTCGTCGCTGAAGAGGTCAGGCTGTCAAGAGAAGAGCCTGAAGCAATGTCTTCCACAGTGCAGCTTGCCTTTATTCTACCTGAGAGGGAGAATTCACCACCGTATTTTGAAAATCAGTTGTGAGTATTTGTAGCAATTTTTGTCATCTAGCACGTAGTCATAATCTTAATATTTTTGTAAAGTTGACAAAACTTAGTATCTAATGCTTACGATAGCCATTTTACTAGTTGGTTTTTCTAGCCCCTATTAACTTGCAGGAATGTTTTGCCCATCACATGCAACTAGGTATAGCTTAAAAAAACTCGACATCAGGGCTTGGTCATTTAGATCATAAAGCATCCTCTAAAAAGAAGAGTCCTCTCATATTATCTCTTCTACGTTTGAACTCTTTGTTGATTATGTACTTTTCGCAGTTAGGTACTTCACTTACCTTACTTACTTGCTTTTTCCAGTTACATCACTTACCTCGACGAGAACGCTCCACAAGGCACAGCTCTTACCTTCTCTGATCCATACATTCCTCAAGTGAATGACAACGACGCTGGAAAAAATGGTGTCTTCTCGCTCACTCTTGTAGGAAACAATGGGACTTTCGAGATTTCACCAGCGGTGGCTGAAAGACACGCCCAGTTCATCATCAAAGTTCGGGATAATACCATGCTGGATTTCGAGGCGAGAAAGTCTGTAGTTTTTCAGGTAAGAAAATGTCTTACTTATTTATTATTATATATTGCGCCTTAATCAGTTATACAGCATTATAATTATGTGAGTTTGGTATCCAAGCTACCTCCATAGCCTATTACATATTATTGTATCGAAATCTGTTTAGCCGTGAAACATGCAGAACTAGCCAATTTTTTGTTAGTATAAAGTGTTATATAGATATATTTTGACGACCTCGTTGGCGTAAAGGTTACCATGCCGGACTGCTAATCAGAAGGTTCCGGGTTCGATTCCCGGCCCGGTCAACATCTTTGTGCTTAACTAAATTGGTTGGCTGTGGGTCTGGGTGTTAAATATGTATTTATATATAATATGTATGTATGTATATGTAGTATATCAGTTGTGTTAGCAATCATAATACGAGCTAGATATGGTTCAGTATATGGGGTTAACCAGCCGTGTGTGAATGAGTCTAAAAAAAAAATATATATATTATTTATCAACTAGTTAAGCGATACTACCAGAGACAAAAATTAAGAATTTTGCTACATTGATTACGTAGCAGTTTAGTGCAAAATAACTAAATAAAACCAATAAGATTTACACCAAATTTTATAACATGCCTTATTTATATTACAGATTGTAGCTCAAGAACTCGGACCAGCGACTAACCTTTCAGCCACCGCAAACGTAACAGTTTACCTGAACGATATAAATGACAACCCACCTATATTCCTTGACCAGTCATACGAGGTGGAGCTTCCAGAAAACGTCACAGCTGGCACAAGAGTCGTTCAAGTAGCTGCCGATGACGTAGATACTGGGTCGTTCGGAAAAGTCCAGTTTACAGCCATATTGGGATACTTAAATACATCACTACACTTAGATCCACTAAACGGGGCTATAACAGTTGCAACGAACAACCACGGCTTCGATCGAGAAGCTATGCCAGACTTGCATTTTTTAGTAGAGGCTAGAGACAATGACGGAGTAGGTTTAAGAGTAACAGTGCCATTAATTATTAAGTTACTAGATGTTAATGATAACCCACCAGAATTCGAGAGAACACTGTATGAGTTTGTGCTCTCGCCAAGTTTGAATAATTTTACGTCTTCAGCGTTTGTTAAGGCAGTTGATAAAGACGCAGAACCACCCAATAATATTGTAAGATATGAGATAATACAAGGAAATGCAGATGGAAAGTTTGCTATCAATGAAGAAACAGGTAATAAAAACCTTGTATCTTGTATTTTGACTAATTATCTACATTAATTGTGTCTGTTCTTATTTAGTACTATTGCAAACAAATTCACATATTGTTTTGTTTCAGGTGAATTATATCTTCTAGAAGCTCTAAAGCGAACAAAAAAACAAAACGTTGTCAGACAAAAACGTCAATCTGATGATGATTCAGAGAGTGAAGTATTTATGCTCACAATAAGAGCATACGATCTTGGAGTACCAAGATTATTTTCTACGACAACCGTTAAAATATACCCACCAGAGAGTAAGACTAGGACAATGTCTTTTATAGTACCTGGTGCTAATCCAGATAGGAGAAAATTAGAGGAAGTACTGAGTACTCTATCTGGTGGGAAGGTGACTATAGTCGATATCAAGCCTTATAAAGGAAATGGTGCTACAGATTTAAATGGTCAGGAGTCTAGTCAAGAAAAGTAAGTTAACTGTAGATATTCCTGGTCTCTATGACAATAGCAATATTTATATTTACACTACTCTTTTAAACCCAGACGCAAAAACGACGTCAGTGTGTATGGCATTGTAGCTTGAGAACGGATAAACAGATTATGATTTAGTTTTATTTTTTGTTTGAAAAGTGTTATAGTTGAGTGTGTTCTTAGCTAGGTTTGATGAGAATAAATTCAAGATGGCTGCCACCGCAAAATGTTTAGTTGGGAGGTTTCAACGTTATGTAACCTAACACATAATTTCTGTGGTTTATTTCAGGAGTGAAGTAATAGCCGTGGTAAGGCTCTCAGGCAACAATGCTATTAATGTAGCCAAACTACAGGAGCAGCTAGCTAAAAATGCTACAATATACACCACCGGCACTGGAGTCAATAGTGGTGGAACGAATGTTAATCACAATAGTGGAGCTGGACAGAAAGAACAGACCAGCGACGAAAATGGTGACTCTGTAAGTAGTATGTGGTACTTAATTCTAATCAGTTTATTAATTTTGCCGAAATGTTTAGATATCAATCAATCAATATTATTGTTGTATTATCCGGCTTGAGGTTCATGAATATTTTGTATTTCAGGGCGTATATAAGGCAGAGAGTCGACTACTATTCTGGCTGCTAATTCTTTTAGCAATTTTGGTAGCCTTAGTTCTACTGCTACTAATATGCTGTTGTATTTGTGAAGGATGTCCTCTATATATGCCACCTCGGTAATTATTTATTTTTATAATAGTTCGAATACTATGTGAATTTTCACCCTTATATTATTTAGCCCTAACACCATTTCTTTTGTCTAACAGCCTAAAATGCACCAACTAATTCCAGTATACACACCAGCTTGTAGGTACCACTTTAGTTTTAACTACCATATCTCTTACATGATTAAACTTCAAAACTTTGAATATGAAGCTTTTCCTGTAAAATAAGTATGCTGTCCGTTTCTTTAGTTTTGCATGGCATTAGTTGCTTATTTTGTTTTCATTGTATGGTAAATGTAAGACTACGTAACAGCTAGGTACATAGAATGCATTAATAAATTCTAGGAAAAGAGTGATACGTGTCAACTCCACAGAGGACGACGTGCGATTAGTGGTACGCGACAAGGGACTTGGCAGAGAAAACAAGTCGACGCACAATATTCAAAATAAGTCAATACAGTCTAGCGAGTGGAGAGCGAGAGAGGCTTGGAGCGCTGAACAAGCAGATTTGAGAACAAAACCAACGCAATGGAAATTCAATAAAAGAAATCAAAGATCTAAAGAAGCCAATAAACCAGCTTCGACCCCGGGAGATATAAGACACGAGTTTGTGCAAACTGCGGCTGATAACGATTATAAGGACAATAGACAGTCTTTTAGACATAGGTAATTATCATGTTTGAACATATTAATAAACCTTTATTCCATACAAAAAGTTATATATTTCGTGACTAAATAACGTATGGGTGATATATTTCTCACAAATTTTGAAGTCGCTGAAGAAAGTTGTTTATCAAAACGTACTAAAGCTCTTCGGTGGTTGTACACAGTAGCCCTGTATATAAATATATCTTTTATTTAAACTAACAGCCTCCTTCCTTTTATTATTGTCTAATAAATGCTCATTAGGTACTTACGCTTACCTTCGCAATATTAATCAATATTAAATTTGATTGTTATTATGTTTCCATTATTTATGTACATACCTGATAACGATTTCTCATTAAAATTTTTTCTTTATATATTTCCAGGGATGGACCAAACATAATATACACAAAGGAAATGCAACTCCAGGAAACTTTCGCTAACAAGCACAAAGAATATATCGATGACTTAGAAAATGGATACGATAGGATTGCCACTTTGCATTACAATAGAAGAGAACATGATAACGATTCTATAAGAAGACATGAAATTGACCGCGGGTCTGACGTTGGAATATTTCACAAATCTGACGATAAAAGTGAGAATAAGAATCGAGAAGGTCAAGATAAAACAATCGCTCCAACTTCTCTTGGCAGAGATCAATTTTTCATCAAAGAAGGTAATACAGAAATATTAAGACTAGTGACTAGAGGAAACAATGAAGAGGAGAGGTACGTCAATCTTCCAGTTCATCAACACCGACCAGTCACTATTATACCACACACGCAATACGTTGTCGTCGATAGTGGAAAGGATCTATTAATGGAAAGATTTATAAGAGAGCAAGGAGAGGAAGCTAAAAATATAAGAGAAAGGATGGGTAAAGTAACGACTGATTTGGACAATGTTTCCGGGAAAGATGGAAAGAGCTATGGACAAAGGTCTCAGGTTGGGAGTGATATTCAGCAACAGTACCATGATTATACCAACCTCCAGCCAGATGTTCCAGGAACTGTTCCTTTAAAGGCAGAACTATTGCAAACAGCTATATTAGAAATGCAGAGCAAATCTACTATCAATCAGGAACTTTTAGAATCTTCATTGCGAAAACAAAATGAACTCTTACATCAAATTCTAATAGAAAGAGAAAGAATAATTCAGAATCAAGAAACAGCTTCACAAATCGAGAGCAAAATGGAAACTCAAAGTTTGCCTGGACATTCAGTAATAGCTACTCAAACTGAATGTCATATAGGGACTCAGACAGAACCTCAGCTTTTGAAGCCATCTCGCAGAAAAGCTAGAAGTGATAATGATTCTTATAGCGAAGATGATTCTCAAATTATGGTAGAAGATGAAGAAACAAAGAAAACAGTTTGGGTAAAAAGAAAAAAGCCTAAAAAGAAAATAAAATACAAAGACCCTAGAAGAAGTATACGAGCTTATGATTTAAAAAGAAAAATTAAAACCCCAATTCTCGAGGAAAGTGAAATTTCCCCGTCACTAGAAAGTGAAAAATATGTCAAAGTTAGTAAGACTAATGAACGAGAGGAGCATGTCAAAAACTATGGTGACAGAACCAAAAGTGTCGTCACCACTTCCAAAAATGAGACTGTAAGTTCTACTCAAATCAAACTATCAGAAAGCGAGAAGAAATCACGACAACGAGTTTTAATGGAGATCTCAGATTCCCTCGAAGATAGAGTAGAATCTGATATAAGTGATAAACGCGCACGGCTTCAAAGACAATCGCCAATAGCTATTGAAGAATCGAGTTCTAGGCTTGCGCTTGAACATGAAAGTAGCAAGGAGAGTAAAAGCCGAAGCAGTACCGCATCAGGTAAAGATGGACGTAATTTGGTATTTTCAAGGCAAGGATCGTCAACTGAAGCACGTGATGAGGCTGACCTCTTAAAACTTAAGTCTCCTGAAATTGATGAGGGTAAATCAAAGAAAGAAACGTCTAGTAGCAATGAATCAATAAATAAAAAGAAAAACATTGAAACTGAATCTGTGAAATCGGATTCAAAACAACAGAAAAGTTTACCTCGTTACATGCAGTGGTACGGAAAAAAATCTGCTGCGCCCACAAAACAAGCAGTTTCTGATAAAGTTATACCAAACAAACCTAAAAGAGGTTCTAAATTGAAAAATGACGATGAGAAAACTGGACGCTATGGGAAAATATTACCGAAAGAAAGCCAAGAATCCGAGGTAAAAAAAAACTTCAAAGGAAAAGAAAATGAATTCATTCATCCACGACTACTAAAGGAAGAGAAGGTAACGCCTGTACCGGAAGGGCCGCTTCCCGACGTACATCCTCTTCTTCAACATTCTGAACATAGGTATGAGCATAACTACGAAAATCAGAATCCTCTGTGTTACATTCAGCCCACTCATATACCCAAATACTTAGGAGGTACCCCCAACATTCCGATGCCTCGTAAACAATCAGACCAGCCTATCTACGTGAACCAAGATGATGTGAAAAATAAAGAAAAGAAAGAAATTTCCGAGAGCGCTCTGACTCATAGCATATCGATTTCAACCAGTTACGAAGAAGATATCAAGAATGCTCCGGAAGTTCACGTGTCCAAAATAAATATAGGCGGTGATGATGCAGTTCACAGAATTGCCACCAAGATTGAGGACAATGACTCTGGGATAGCTATGAATACCGTAGTTCAGCAAGCTGGTAACATAAAACGGCTACCAATCACGGAAAAGAAAAGTGTATTCAAAATTGCTTATGATGATGTTCAAACCAAGCAACTGAGACCAGACAGTAGTTCAACCTCTTAATATTTATTATTATGTTTAAATAATAAGTAATGATTTCGAGTGCCTTATTATGTGTAACCAAAAGAGTATTATTATTGTGTAAATTAATAACGTTGTTTATTTGACAATGACTTATGACATTTTATGCCGTCCATTTCGAATTGTAAATAACTAATAATTATATCAACTGCCTTAATTAATGTTATCGACTGTTTTATTACGACAAGTACCGAATGTTATTGTATTGTTTAAATAAGCATATCTATTGTAAATATAATAAACAATGACGTCAAAAGCTGAAAGTATTATGGTTATAATAATGATTATTTAAATTATATTTTTATTGTAATTAGCTTTAAAATTATGCATGTAAATATGTAATTAGGGTTTAAGAAACTACATTTTATAACAACAATACTCTATGATACAATGATAATTTTATTATGACGTTCACTGATACAAACAGTGTTCAATTATATATTTGTTAAAAAATATAAAGTTTTAAACTTCATAAGAATTTCTTTTATTTATATTTATAGTTGTAGCGTAATGAATGAAATATAAAAACATAACAAACTATGTAGTACAACAAAAGACACATTGAATTAAACATTTAGATTTCTGTCTACTGTCGGGTTGTAATACACACATCGCAATAGAAAATTACAATACCTACTGAGTTCAACATATTCAACCTTTGTAGTAACCATGTAAGTTGAGGTCACCTTGGCTTGGATACAGTAATTATATGATCCGTCCCAAGATGGCAGCAGTTGTTGGTCAATAAATAGTGGATTCAAATGAAAGAATGGCACACAAGGTGGAAAGACCTATTTTATTCATCGTAAATTGTTACCTACTTTAGCCCATTCCGATTATACTAGCATCCTGAGTTTTAGATAACTAAACTCAGCGTTACTGGTTACTGATAACTATCACCACAATACTAACGATAATAGCCACTACTTATCAGTGGCAATAGACACAAAATTACTAAGCTCAACGACGTGACAACACTTTAAAATCTGATTATTTAAAAAATGATTGTTGCTGCTGACGCAACGATCGGGGGCTGTTTGGTTAAGATATTACTAGGCGATCATAAGATATCAGCAACCAGCTGTAACAGGTTCCCTACATACACAACCATACATCTGTATATGAGTAAGTATAGCATAGTATCGATATGAAGTTGCTTTGTAGGTAGTGAGTTTGTATCAGCCATCTCATTCTTGCATTGCAAATTCAGGAAAGTCGAAAAGAGACAACACTTGGTTGGATGCATGATTATGATAATGTCTACAAAGCTACTGGAAACGCTACTCAAATATAGATAGCGCTGTCAACTTTTCTTAGTAAGAACCATAGCTCAAGTACGGTACATGGTTCAAAATGATCTTAAAATCACGATCAAAATTTTACTCTAGAAACAAGTCGTAGTAGTGCTACAATTTGTCAACAGATGTCGTAATAGGGTGAAAATAATAATAAATAAATAAATTACAGAAACCCATTGACAATATGCCTTCATTTTTCCGTCATCGGATTTCTTGTCATGATACTATATTTTATTATGTAAAATAATCGATCAATTAATCATATTATATTTTTTTTTACTCTAAATAGGTCAGCGCTTGACCACAATTCACCTGATGGTAAGTGACATTGAGGTCTACGGTGAAACGCGCTTACCTAGAAGGAACCGGTTCACTCTCGCCTTGAAAATCGCTAGATTATAGTCATTGGGGAACAGGGAATTCGGCAAGGAGTTCCAAAGTTTGGCGGTTCGGACAAAAAAAGGTGGAGGCATAACGCTTATATGTAAGTGTAAGGTTAACTTCTTGTATAAAATATTGTATTGAACCTTGGCATATGTATTGAATTGTAGTTACTGTTAAGACATAGACAAAATATATTATATTTATATATTTTGCTCTATGGTTAAGAGTAGGTAACATCCATCCACTATTTAGAAATAATTAAAGTTTCTTGGATACCTTATAATTATTTCCTTAAAACCCATTGTCCCTTGGCAAATCATGTAGTTTATACGAAGACGAAGAAGAATGGGCGGTGTCCTGGGACCCAACGCTGTTCAAACTATGCGATCGTTATGTTACTAATGTAGTACATATATATAGAATTTAAAAAATATTCGCCAAAACAGAACAAACATGTTAAGTATTAAAATGTAAAATAATAATATTATTAAGTTCATATTTAAAATATTTCTAAAAATATATTTTATTCATGCAGAGGGAGGCCTATACCCAGCAGTGGGATAAAGAGGGCTGTGGATGATGATGATGATATTTTATTCTTTGCAAAATTTACCAAACAAATGTCAGTAGAATTCCGGATATTTTTGCTGGCGACAACGATCGGGGGCAGTTTGGTTAAGATATTACTAGGCGATCATAAGATGTCAGCAACCAGCAGTAACAGGTTCCCTACATACACAACCATACATCTGTATATGAGTAAGTATAGCATAGTATGGATATGAAGCTGCTTTGTAGGTAAGTAGTGAGTTTGTATCAGCCATCTCATTCTTTCATTGCAAATTTAGGAAAGTCGGAAAGAGACAACACTTGGTTGGATGCATGATTCTGATAATGTCCACAAAGCTACTGAAAACGCTACTCAAATATAGGTAGCGCTGTCTACGTTTCTGAGCTAGAACCATAGCTTAAGTATGGTTCAAAATTATCGTAAATTTGCGTTCAAAATTGTACACTAGAAATAAGCCACATTCATTTCGGGGAGTGCGCAACGGAGTCGCATAATATTATATTACCGTCTCCGTTCTATTACAGAACGAGCAGAAACAGCGAAGGAACGTTAGGTATCGTATACAGTCGAAATCTCAAAGTGCAAGTACAAACCAATTCTCTTCGACCTTCCTTGTTATGTGAGGACTGCAAATCTTTGAAATTCTCTTCCCGAGTCTCTGTTTCCTGAGAAGTACTATCCGAGGGTCTTCAAATCTAGAGTTCATAGGTGTTTTTCTAGATAAGGGCTTAACATCGAATACCATAGTTTTGTTTAATGCCAGGCAAGTTGTGGTCAAAAGTTGTAAAAAAGTAGTAGTGTTTTTATTCCTCAACATATGTATGTCATAACAGATTGAAATTTCCGATGGTTGACGACAGGAAAAATAAAATCAAATTCAATTCAAATTTGAATTGGACGACAGGAAAACAAGGCAAATTATGTAAATATATAATATTTACTTTGTTACAAACTTTTTAACTTGTTAAAAAATCAATCAATTAATCGGATTATATAAAGTTAACTTCTTATATAAAATATATTTATATATTTCATTTTACTGTTAGGAGTAGGTAACAACCATCAACTATGTAGAGATAATTTTTGTGTTGCATATATACAATATAGTACAAGCTGTCATTAAGCTAACTCAGAGGCCTTCTTGCCACTTAAAATCTCAACACCTGAACTTGGCCACTTGGTTCATACGAAGAAGCGACGGCAGTGGTTGCTGGGTTGGGACCCAACAATGTTCAAATGCAATGTGACTTGAGTTGTATTACATGTATTACAATTAACAAAATTAGTCACTGAAATATAACATGTTTAGTATTAAAATATAAATAAATGTATTAAAGTGTAAATGATAATAATATAATAATCTTTGTTTCCTCTTTAGTGAAGTGAAACAATAACATTGTGTGTAATCTGTAATTGTTGCGAGCATAGCAAAGGTCATAACCAAAAAATCCAGCGTGATCCTGCCAACAACTAATACGGAGCATCATATACTCAGCAACAGAGTGGTTCATAATTAATTGGAATAAGTTGCCTGAGGAAGTGGTCAGTGCTACATCAGAGAACAGCTTTAAAAACCGCCTTGATAGCTCTGTTCAGAAAACAAAAAATCTCTTGCTTACCTGTGATCAGTGCACAAGTGAACTTTAAACATTGACTTTGATCAGTGGACATTATGTAATCTGTTAAAAATTTCAACTCGGTGTGATATAGGCACATCAGCATAATGCTGCTCACCTATAGTTAAATCAAATAAATAAATAAACAAATAGTTAAATAATTGTTCTCCTGCTTTCAAATGAAGTTAAAATTAAAAAAAATATTCATTTTAGCCGTTCAAATATAAATAAATATAAATACCTGACATAGTGAATTTCCTCAGTGAATTTTAACATATTTCCTACACAATCATTGATCACTTTGCCACAGTGTCACTTATTAATTTCAATCATAGTGCTATGGAAACTGTTTTGTACTTACAAATCCAACTTCAACAATTGTTCTTCAAGATGGATGGCTTTCAAGCTGAACTTAAAGGATCATTTTATCTTCTCCTATTGTAGGCAGCCAGCCTACATTAGCAGAAAAGATTGAGGAATTCCGTACCTTCATGTTGGAGGCAATGCAGTTTCTGCAGAAACAGATTTATTTGCTAGCAAAACAGACTGAAAACTGTAGCCCCGCAGCACAGGATCGCAAGATACTTAGCGCGGGGCACAGCATCCCAAGAACATACCACAAAATTTACTTACTTATCTCACTCTTGGCACATAATTATTGTACGTACACAACATTAAAGTAAAAAAAAATATTTGTATTGTATTGATTCGCAGGATATATGAGCACGCATCAAGATCTTGCTCTTCCATGGAGAGGTTGAGAAGGATGATGATGCTTCCTCCACCACTGTTGACATGGTGGCTAAGCAGCTGAAGATCAGTGTTTTTACAGCCGAACATATACACTAGTTGCTGTCACAGGATGGGCTGCCCCTCATCGTCTGATAAGCCATAGCTCTTGTTAGTAAAGCTGCCGGACCTCTCTATGAAACTATAACTTTGGCTTGCGAAGACTACTCCAAGCGTTGCTGGCGTGACTATGTCGTGAGTTCCTGACCAAGCCGCGACATGATGCGTTTATGACGGCCTGCCAGCGATACGGCATCAATAAGTGTTGGACGCGGGACGGTTTTGTTTATGTTTTGGCGGCGGATTGGAAACGACATCGGATCACATCAACCGTTGAGCTGGATAAAATCGATATGCCGGCAGCAGCAGAAACAGCGGTTTCCAAAGTAGCAGCTCCTAAAACAAGACACCCACGACTGCATCGAAAGGCAAGGACGCCAAAGCGTCGTGTAATAGCCAAGTAGTTTTAGAAGTGTAACAACTGCTATTAGCCTTATCTTGCTGACAATATAAAACAAATTTTCATCAAATTAGGTTTTCAAGCACTGATTGTTTGAACACCATTATTTTGTAAATTATTTAACAATTTTAACATTGAATTCAATGAATTCCATTTGTCTTTATTTATTTGTTTGCTTGCTCGCTTCTGTCATTCAATTCAACTTCATTTTTTATTACTGATTATATGACACGATGCTGTTATTTAGCTTAAATATATTCTTTCTCTTTAGTATTTCGTCCCTTGCTATATATATTATATCGACGGTTAAAAGGCAAACTGCGTTAAGCGACAAATATTTGAGTTTTGAGTTATATACATATTTGGAATCAGCGATTTTTTCTGCGTCATCTGAACCCAGTTTTGTTCAATTCTGAGCACTTTTTTGTCGCTTGAGACCATTGCAAAAATTGGCCTATTTTTGGCTTGCATGGTTTAAAGCGACATGGAATTTGATCATTTTCGACACAAATGTATTTCAGCTGTTTTAAATTGTTCTTAATTTCATATACATTGGCACTTAAGCACACTGTTTGAAAACATGAAGTCGGGTAAGATAATTGACCTCGAATTAAAATAAACAGTGATGTCGCTTGAAACATTTTTCTTTTCATTCAAATGAAAGCATCGTGTCGCTTAAACTGTTTCATTCAGAGTATGCTTTAGGGCTATTTGGGACTTAAGCTGGTTTGCCGTGATGTGATATCGATGTCAAGAGTCATATGAGCCTGTTATGTTGTCATAATATTTTTCAATATTGGTCGTTTCAAACAAAACATTAAATACATTTTAGAACTTAAAACATTTTTCAACATGTCGAGAAACGGAGCCTTGGAGGATAATCATCTCGAAATCTACTTTGGCAGCGTAAATAGTGTCGGTTCATTCAAAAAAAATTTCTCGCGCACATGTACTAACCTCCAGCGTGTCGCGAGAAACGCCATCTGCACGGGCGCTTCAGTCAGCGGTAATACATCGATGGGGACGGTTGTGTGTACAAGTTTGCTTCGAAGTAAGTATTAAACACACCACACGGAAACAGTATGCTGCTATTCTACTCAAGAAAATATGCTGTTTATAATTTATGTTTTTATGCAAGCATAACAAGAAACGGATTTAGTTTTGCATGGGTCCCCCCATGCAAAACTAAATCCGTTTCTTGTTGCTGGAGCTGGAGGAAAAAGAGGTGGCGATGAAGTAACCACGATTTTACAAAAGTATATTGCTGATGTAGATTCACGTGGTACGATTAAATCCCCGATTTTATACACAAATTCGTGACCGGGTCAAAACAAAATCAAAATTGTGCTTGCAGCTCTTCATAATGCACTCTTGCAATCAGTGCATTTAGAGACCGATACAGATGAACTATTTGCTCCCAGGGCATACTGAAATGACGGTAGATAGCATGCATGCTACGATCAGAAATTCAATACGAAACAACATTATATGAGCAATTTTTTTTTAACGTGAGGAAATGCTTTTACCCATGCCCACCACACCTGGGGAGGTGGGTGGGGTATGTCGGGCTCGATGCCAGAAGGGCATCACTGCCCACTAAAGCCTCACGATGGCCTCCTCACCGGAAAGCGGGGTGAGGTTCCGCTCTTTGCATCAACCCACCATCCCGCCCACCTCGGCTAGCCGGCGACACTCCTCTTGAAGGGATGACTGCCTTAGCAGTGCACCACTTGTGCACCGCAACCACCTCGGGGACCGTGAGTGCAATGGACGCTGGACAACTCGGGTCCGACGTCTTAGGTCCCCGCAACGGGTCAGGTCTGTGGCCCCGTCACCTGCCACTACGGCCGCAGAGAATAGGGAGAGTGGCAGATAGTGGTGCCACTTCGTTCTTCCAGCAGATCCACCGCGCCCGCCATCAACCGGTGGCGACCCCGTAGAGGTAGCGGCAGGTAGGAAGAGCGGCGCATCGTAATACCGACACTTCTCTCCTGCCGTGGCCCCACACCTTTGGCTGCAGTGCCTCCATATCCACACCACAAGCCCGCCTCAGTTGCAAAACCCCCTCCGGATCGAAGTTCCGCAACCTACTGGTGCCACTCCATCTAGAACTAGCATGGAGGAGTGAGTGAGTACAAGTCTAGGGAGTGCCCGCCTCAGGGACCTTCTTTGCTTCCCCGTGGGTGACCAGACCACGGTTACTGACCGCCCCCGCCTTGACAATGCGGGGCCCCACGGGGGGATTATATGGGCACCCTCGCAATGGGCTACAGATTTTCAGCTGGCTAGAAAACATCCATCCATACCAAGTGGAGACGCTGACTCACTTTGATTTCAAAAATTATGAAGAGATGTCAGACAAGTTTTTCAAAGGAAACCTCACAGGAAAGATTAGCAAATACGGGTAGCGACATTTAAAAATCTCCGGGCATAGTGACAATTAAAAACAGTATTTTATATAAAGTGATTAATTAAAATTTCCGTTAAAATTATAACACTCATAAACGCTGTTTTAATGCGATCAGTCATTTATTCAATTCCATTACAGGTTTATTTTTCTTATCGATTGTCATTAAGAATGAGGTTTATCTGCCAAGCTTACAAATATTATTGCATTTTAGCGAACTTAAGTCAATCTGGCTAGTATGTCCATTGTCGCGTGAGTCACTTTTCCTTTATTGTTTTTAACTCTTTGATACACTCTTGCCAATTTGACTTGTTCTATTTTTGTAATTATGTTGAGCTTAAAGCATTTTACTTCGATCTAAATATGAGGTCACCTGCACTTAAACATTTTTTGCTTCAAACTTATTTTAAATCCTGTGGCGGTTCAGTCAGTTATCCTTATCCCTAAATAATGCATTTGGGATTAAGCGACACTTATTTTTCAAAATAATGCTTGTTAGACCACGAAACTTTTGCAGTAGTAGCGTTTGACTAAATAAAAAATACGTTTTTCATCATTCTTTAATCCACCCAGAAATTTCTTGATTATGATTTTTTTTCCGAAATAAAAAACTTTGAATGGCTCTCCTGTAAAGTTCAAAAATTGTCGCTTAACGCAGTTTGCCTTTTAACCGTCGATATGTTCATATTATGCCATTCTACAAATAAGTACGTAAAATTATGGTATCTAAGCAATAAAAAATTTACCTCTAAATAGTTGATAGTTGCTATTTTCTCTTAACAGTATCTACAAATATACTTATTTTTTCCCTTATCGAATTTCTGAAATTTTACCCTGTTACAACATCTGTACAAATAATAGCACGACAAATTTTTAACCATACTAGAGCTATGGTTCTAACTATAAGAAATGTAGACAGCGCTATCTATATTTGAGTAGAGCCTCCAGTATCTTTTGTGTATATTATCATAATCATGCGTCCGCCCTCGTGCTATCCCGTTTTTACTTCACTGAATTTGCGATAAATGAAGGAGATGCCTGATACAATCTCACTACCTACAAAACAGCTACTTATCGGAATTATAATAAGCTTACTCGTATACAGATAAGACGTATAGTGAGTAAAATAAGAGTAGGTATGTAGGGAACCTGTTAACAGCAAGATGCTGATAACTTATGATTGCCTGGTAAAATCTTAACCAAACAGGCCCGCAATGTTGTCGTCGGCAGATGCCTTTTTTTTATTATTTTATTGCATTCAATTTGGAACCATTATATTGGTGCATGAGATTTTTACCGATGTTAAGGCTGTTCGTTAGCATGCCACAAGTGCTCAGATGCCGCTAGATGGCGTTAAATTTTCATAAGTATGTTTTCTTTACCCTAGCGGCTCAAATTATCCCTTTCAGAACTTCTGAATCGTTACGCGAAATCTATTGTTAATGTATTATTTTTAGGGCTCATCACAAAACACCATCTACTAAGGCGTCGGTAGCAAAAGTCAAATAAACCCATATCTACTATCATCTATTCTGTGACGATGCGGCTACACTCACACTAGCATTGACAATTTTTTTTGTCACTTGAACTTCATCATATTTGAATATGCATGCCAATTTCGAACGCTCAATTGTCGATTATATGGCTCGTTCGTAGAGGAAGCATTTTTGGAACAGGAAATATTTTTATGATTTAAATTGACTATGGTTCAAATCTCATGAATTATTAATTTTGCTATTTTATTTTGTTCGAAACTCTTTTTTTTTAAAGGAATATTATGGGAAAGTCAATATTTTCAATAGGTTTCGTTTTCGTGTATGTTAATATTCATAGTGCATACCTTAAAACCTCAAATGAAATTAAAAAATAAATCTATTGGGTACATGATACGAGTAACAAGAAAAAACTTTTCTCACGAATCATCTAACATATTGCATGAAACAGTTGTATTTTTCGCATGATTCCAAAATGTAAGCCATTTCATTTGGGAAAGTTGCGAATAATATCATATCCGCTATTTTGGCGGACATCCGAATATCATCAAACATAGCTAAGAACATCAAAATCGGTTCATCCGGAATAACAGCTTCAAGTCTAATGATTAGATAAGTAAATAATTACATATTATCAGGGAATTTATATATAATAGACTATGGATATTATTTTAGCTTCATTTGAAATAAAAAAAAAACTATTATTATTATTCTAAGGTAAGAGGCCTGTCGAAATCTTAGTTATTATAAATGTACACCTGGCAGTTTACATGTATCGTTGATATAATTATACACTAGTGGCCCGTCCCGGCTTAGCACGGGCATAAAAAAAAATCCATTCTAGGAGATATGTTTGAAAGTCGTTCAGAAGTGTAATATTTTATTCGTTACGAACAAACATTTCAACTTTATCGCATTATAATTTTGACATAGATTAAAGTTTTTTTTTGTATATATGGGTTCCGCTGCTCTCAAGACATACTAAACGACACCCGCCACAACTAACTTTTCTTAGCGCATGCGATGAAACAAATTTTTTACTCTTTTTTATACCTTGTGTTACATTACTGGAGTCTTAATAAGAATTTCTTACCCTTTGCAACAAAATATAATGCCTATGTCATTTGGGGATAATGTAACTTCCCAACGGTGTAAGAATTTTTAATTTTTGTCCTATAGTTTCGGAGCCTATTCGCGTCAAAAAAACATAAAAACATCCAAACAAACAAACAAACAAGCCTTTTGTAATTATGAGATTGTTAAAGATATTGATAGGTAAACAAAAGACGTAGGTATAAAAATTTGATATAATTGGCCAAGTACGAACCGGGCTCGCGCGTGAAGGGTTCCGTACCATTATTAAAATATGGCGAAAAAACATGTTTTTTGTATGGGAACCCCATATCAAACATTCATTTTATTTTGAAAGAAAGAAAGAGAGAAATCATGAAAGAATCTACCAAGTGTCATTGTAAAGATAGAGTAAAAAGAGGTAATACGTAGCTTAATATTCTGTAGAATTCTTTAGTGTCCTGTTATCGTTTTTGATATTGAGCAAAAATACAAAATATAACACGTCTTTTAAGGTACACTTTAAAAACGTGTCATCCACCCTTTATATTTGTATATTTTCTGTTTTTAGTATTTGTTGTTATAGCGTATCTAGTACTTGTATACTCTTGGGTTATAACGGCAACGGAAACAAATAATTTGTGAAATTTTCAGCTATCAAAGTGTATAAGAAACAGCCTGGTGACAGAAAGACAGACAACGAATATTTTGTAAAAGGCATTCGTTTTTATCTTTTAAGTACAGAAAAGATCGCAGTAGTATATTAATTTCATTCTTAGGGTACCTAACCCTAAAAATTATTGCTGCAATATAAATACGTTTTTTTAAGTATGTCAAATATGACAAACTGACATTGACATAACTAAATTTCATTCAAATAATCAAACAAAATTATACATATTTTAAATTTTTAATTCTATTACGATACTTAATATAAAAATAGCAATAATTTATTTAAAAATAATAAATAAATTTCATCAAACTCTTTAACAATACTGTTTTTGATCCTGCCATCTATCGGAATTTTGTTGATTTATTACTACGGATGGTAAGCTTGGGTTCATGTTTGGCAGAGAGAATGACACTAACGGAAACGGAAACTAACAATGTATACGTATACATGTCACCAACTTAGCTGTTCAGGTGGCCAAAATTGGAATTACAAGTTCGACAGCACTCTTAGGTGGCAACAAATCTCCACTAGCGACACTGTCAACTGAACAGCTAAGTTGTTGCACTGCACTCATACATGTGTATTTTGCTGGAAAAAATCACGCTGATATATCTGTTTTGCGATAAAAAATGTATAATATTACCTATTTCGCGCCCCAATTAGACCATTTTAAGTTTATGTTAAGTGATTACTATTTAAAAATCTTAGAGGAAATGGTTGCCAGTCTGAGAAGCATTTAGTATGGGGCTCGGAAAGCCTTAAAAGCAAATATTTTAAAAGTAGCTTCTTTCCATCACTTGGACTGTGACGTCACTTGGGACATTTTATACATTTTTCAAACAAAATTTAAAAATATAATATTTAGTGATCAATTCAAATTATAAATTGAACGATAGATAGATAGATAGGTAAACTCTTTATTGCACAACACAATTAAAAGACAATAAATAATAGCTAAAAAAACTTATAAGTACTGTTACAAATGGCGGCCCTATCACTAAAAGTGATCTCTTCCAGGCAACCAACCAATGCATCCAAACAAAGGCTCCAACTATAAAATAAAAAAGCAGAATTCGATTTTCTGACGACGACAACATTCCGGGCCTGTTTGGTTAAGATATTACCAGGCGTTCATAAATTATCAGCACCTACGAGTAGCTGTAACAGGTTCCCTACATACACTAGTATACGTCTATATACGAGAATAGTTCCGGTAGTAGTATGTAACTGTTAGTGAGTTTATATCAGCCATCTCCTTCATTTATAACAAATTCAGTAGAGTAGAAAAGAGATAACACGAGGGTACACTACTAGAAACGCTACTCAAATATAGATAGCGCTGTCTACGTATCTGATTTAAAACCATAGCTCAGGTATGGTTAAAAATTTTCTTTATAATCGCGATCGAAGTTCTACTCTAGAAACAAGCCGAAGTAGTACTATTATTCATCAACAGATGTCGAAAAAATCGAATCACGGAAAAATGTACGCAAATAATGTAAATGTACTATAATAATCTATACAAATTCGATCAATTAATCGGCCAACTGCTGATAAAGTTATAATCAAAATCGCTTAAGCCGTTTGAGCGTATCTTTCGCATTTATCATATTAGTAGGATTTTTAAGTTGCAACCAATTTTCAACAAATCTGAACGATCTAAGAGCACTGACCTAGGCTACACATCTCCTCCGTGAGGCCCCGCACAGTCGATGCGAGCGGGTTCAGTAAGTTATTAAATAACTTACTTAACTGTTAGTATTCGATTTTGACCCCGCTCCTACCAGAATAGGGCGCCAGGGTGCTGGTAAGGTTGCACACGGGCGCCATAAGGGCTAGAGATGGCTCTGAAAGCAACACTCAAAATAACAAGTGATAAAACATATTAAATATGTTTTATCACTTGAATAAGACAATAAATAATAGCTAAAAAAATGATTTGATGATTTAACACTCAAAATAACAAGTGATAAAACATATTAAATATGTTTTATCACTTGTTATTTTGAGTGTTGCTTTCAGAGCCATCTCTAGCCCTTATGGCGCCCGTGTGCAACCTTACCAGCACCCTGGCGCCCTATTCTGGTAGGAGCGGGTCAAAATCGAATACTAACATTTAATCTTTAATTATCTGTTTTAAGGCTGGTTTCATTAATGTAAATTTAAATAGAGTAGGAAATGAAGTAGTTTTCCTTTGCTACCGCGGTGGGTGTGGCGGCGGGTGTACCGTACGGCGCACACGAGCGCAGGGTCTTTGAGAGCGACTTTCATCGACGCATCTTTGAAGGTGTCGCTTAGAGGGCGCAGGACACTCGGCGCCCCATACTACACTAGAGGTTCAGACGCCACTGGTTGCTTTTTGTCATAATTTATATTTTTCTCCTTTCACACAAACAAATAGCACATTACTACTCATTTATATTTTGTCTATTTTAAGTTAGATAACAAAATTCTCGTTAAGTGGGAAGAGTTTCGAAATACGTTCACTGATGTACCTATATTAGAACAATTTAATAAGTTTCTATCCAATCGTGCAGATGTTTTAGAAGCTACTTGTATTAATCGTAGTAAACACGAAAAACAACACAATAACAATTTCACAAGAAATACAATCACGAAGCGGCGTCAATAAAATTGCCAATTTTTACTTTTTACTTTTTACTACAGCACATGAGTTAATGACACTCTGGCCTCTGCTTTCGAACAACATATGTGTTTCTACAATAATAATGAATGATAGTTGCTAGAGTCAATATACACATAAAATAATAAAGTAATTGCTAGTGTCTAAAAAAAAGATTTGAGAAGCTGAGGATATCTCGTGAAGGAATTATGCTAAAAACAACGCATAATTTGGTCGGAACATAAAAGTTGCATTCACGCATTGCTTGACGATCCATTAACTAATAAAGAAATTATTTAAAATGACATGTCCTCTCAATTGCATTAATTATGTATTTAACTATTAGCAAGTGAGAGTAAATAAATGTGAGCAGAATCGATTTGTGCTGCCGACGACGAACGACAACATTCCGGGGCAGTTTGGTTCAGATATTACCAGGCGATCATAAAATATCAGCAACTAGCTGTAACAGGTTCACAAATGTATACGTCTGTATACGAGTAAACTTATCTTAGTTCCATAGTTTGTATCAGCCATCCTCTTCATTTGTCGCAAATTCAGTATAGTCGGAAAGAGACAACACGTGCATCATTATGATGGTGTACACAAAAGCTACTGGAGACGCTACTCAAATATAGATAGCGCTGTCTACGTTTCTTAGTTAGAACCATATCTCAAGTATGGTTCAGTATTTTCTTAAAAATCACGATGAAAGTTTAACACTGGATACAAGCCGTACTAGTGCTATTATTTGACAACAGACTGATGTCGTAACTGGTTGAAATATCATAAATCCATCTCAAATAGGTACTTAAAAGTATTAACTCGTGAAAAAGTAAACTTCTTATATTAAATATTGTAATGAACCTTGGCATAGTTATGCTTAAACTATTAAATTTTAGAATTGTAATAGTGACGTTACAAACCAAGCAGTGAGTCACATATTTATCTACTCCTTCATAGTTATATAGTATTTACTAGAAGTCCGGTCGCTATGCTGACAACCATAGACAAAAAAAATGTCTATGATGCCGACGACATCAGTCGGGGGCGCTTTGGTTAAGATTTTACCAGGCGATCATAAAATACCAGCATCTAGCTGTAACAAGTTTCCTACATACATAAGTATACGTCCGTATACGAGTGCGCTTATCATAATTCCGTAGTTGTGTAGCTGCTTTAGATAGTGAGTTTGTATCAGCCATCTCCTGCATTTAACGCAGATTCAGTAAAGCCAAAAAGAGACAACACAACACGTGTGTGGACGCATGATTATGATAATATGCAGAAAAGTTACTGGAGACGCTACTCAAATATAGATAGCGCTGTCTACGATTCTGAGTTAGAACCATAACTCAAGTATGGTTCAATATTTTCTTAAAAATCACGATGAAAGTTTAACACTGGATACAAGCCGGTACTAGTGCTATTATTTGACAGCAGATGTCGTAACAGGTTGAAATTGCATAAATCCGATGATTTATATCCGAGCATTTAGGGAAATCATGTACCTACTATACTATATTTTAATTCGTAGTCGTACTGTTTTTTTAGTTATTTATTGATCTGTCCAAACGGCTGGTGGACAGAACAAATGACCCAAAAGCTGGCGCTTACCTCGGCCAACGTATAAGCTTGGTGATCCAGCGATGTAATGTCACCAGCATTTTAGGCACCTTACCTGCGGACACTGATTTAGATTTAATCTACTATTTGTAAGATTTTGTGTGTGTGTGTGTTTTTATTTATATAATTAGTTTTATTATGTAACCATTGAATAAGCAATATAATATAATAATTATTTTTGTCATTGCTTTTAAGTCGTTAAAAGAATATCAGCTAATAGGATAACTCGTGAAAATGTTAACTTCTTAATAAAATATTGTATTGAACCTTGCCATAGTTATGCTTAAATTATAACATTTTAGAAGTGTACTAGTGATGTCACAGACCAATCAGTGTTAAAGTCACATATTTATCTATCTTTCTACTTATAGATAGTATTTGCCAGAAGTCCGGTCGCTTTGCTGCCGACCATAGACAAAAATAAATTGTCTATGCTGCCTACGACATCGGTCGGGGGCGCTTTGGTTAAGATATTACTAGGCGACCATAAATACCAGCATCTAGCTGTAACAGGTTCCCTACATACATAAGTATACGTTTGTATACGAGTGCGCTTATCATAATTCCGTAGTAGTATGTAGCTGCTTAAAACCACTTGACTGTCCACGCTAGCAGACTATAACTGTCCGGCGTTATCGCTCGATAGGTGTACAAAAAAAATCGTGTGACCTGTCCAGGCAAAAACGTTTGTTGAAAGAACAATTACTGTTAGATAGTTTATACAATAAGGCATCAATAAAGCTGAAAATATATACTTCCAACTTACAATTACATAAAAAAAAATAATGATGACCACAAAACCAGCCATGTTTACTCACGAACAGTAGTTGAATATTATTTGTTAAAATTATGAACTATGGAGAATAAAACGCTATGATATTTATATATCACTGTAAAGAGAATTCTGTCCAGAGTTAGTATTTGCAAGAAGTCCTATTTGCTTTCGACCATAGAGACAGAAAGAAATGTATTTTATTAATTAATTTGTCTATGCTGCCGACGGGCGTCATCGGTTGGGGGCGCTTCGGTTAAGATATTACTAGGCGATCATAACTTACCAGCATCTAGCGGTAACAGGTTCCATACAGACATAAGTATACGAGTGAGCTTATCACAGTTCCGTAGTAGTACGTAGCTGTTTAGTAGGAAGTGAGTTTGTATCAGCCATCTCTTTCATTTAACGCAGATTCAGTAAAGCCAAAAAGAGACAACACAACACGTGTGTGGACGCATGGTTATGATAACACTGGTCTACAGTGGTTTTGTTGCCTTAGATATGACAATAATTTTAGGTCTATCTATGCACATAATCTATGAAACTATCAATAATTTTGTAGGATATGCTCAGTTTTTTTTTTCCAATTGATGGTTGGAAAATTATGTTTTATTATGAACAAGCATATATTGTTCAAGTATAACATATGCAAAAATCTTGAAAACACGAGCACATTGACTACTTTAATGAATATATTCGGAATCTGGGTACTTGAAACCGTACAAAATTGCGGTGATATCCAGGGCAATAAAAAAAAAATAACTTTTTGTAGAGCAGTGTAATGTGCACAAAAGCTACTGGAAACGCTACTCAAATATAGATCGCGCTGTCTACGATTCTTAGTTAGAACCATAACTCAAGTATGGTTCAATATTTTCTTAAAAATCACGATGAAAGTTTAACACTGGATACATGCCGTACTAGTGCTATTATTTGACAGCAGATGTCGTAACAGGTTGAAATTTCATAAATCCGATGACGAAAACATTTAAGGAAATCATGTACCTAAATTCTATATTTTAAGTCGAAGTCGTACTATTTTTTTAAGTTATTTATTGATCTGTCCAAACGGTGTATTTAGGCTTAACTCGTGAAAAAGTAAACGGCTTATATTAAATATTGCATTGAACCTTGCCATAGTTATGTTTAAATACAATAAATATATAATCTATTCTATTCTACTAACACACATGCTACGTTCTTTTCCGGATTAACGTGGGTAACCGCGGGGCGCAGTAGTATATTATATCTTTTCGCTTATGTATAATAAATAGATCTAATAAAAAAAAAACAATCGTAAAATAAGTAGTACCCTAAAATTTGGAATATTTATAGCAGTTGATCGATTATCGTACTCTCTATCAGTGAACACGCAAGCCACCTGTGGTTTTATTATAAGTAAGCAATAAGACCTAGTATTTGCAAGAAATCCTATTTGCTTTCGACCATAGAGACAGAAAGAAAATGTAAATATAATCCAATTTGTCTATGCTGCCAACGGGCGTCATCGGTTGGGGGCGCTTCGGTTAAGATATTACTAGGCGATCATAACATACCAGCATCTAACGGTAACAGGTTCCATACATACATAAGTATACGAGTGAGCTTATCATAGTTCCGTAGTATGTAGCTGTTTAGTAGGTAGTGAGTTTGTATCAGCCATCTCTTTCATTTAACGCAGATTCAGTAAAGTCGAAAAGAGACAACACTTGGTTGGACGCATTATTATGATAATATGCAGAAAAGTTACTGGAGACGCTACTCAAATATAGATAGCGCTGTCTACGTTTTTTAGTAAGAACCATATCTCAAGTATGGTTCAATATTTTCTTAATAAAAATCACGATTAAAGTTTTACACTGGATACAAGCCGTACTAGTGCTATTATTTGACAGCAGATGTCGTAACAGGTTGAAATTTCATAAATCCGATGACGAAAATATTTAAGGAAATCCTAAATACTAATATTTTAAGTTGTTTAAAGTATATCAGTTAATCGGATAACTCGTGAATAAGTAAACTGCTTATATTAAATATTGCATCGAACCTTGGCATAGTTATGTTTAAATACAATAAATATATAATCTATTCTATTCTATTAAGAGATATGCTACTTTCTTTTCCGGATTAACGTGGGTGACACAGCGGGGCGCAGTAGTATATTATATCTTACACTTATATAGATCTACTAAAGAATCAATCGTAAAATATAAGAACCCTTAAATTTGGTTAAAAAATTACAGCATGATCGAATATCGTCCTCTCTATCAGTGAACACGCTAGCCATTTGTGGTAGTATTTGCAAGAAGTCCGGTCTATTTGCTGCCGACCATAGAGATAAAAAATATATAAATAATTAAATTTGTCCTATGCTGCCGACGGGCGATATCGGTTGGGGGCACTTCGGTTAAGATATTACCAGGCGATCATAACATACCAGCACCTAGCTGTAACAGGTTCCCTACATACATACATAAGTATACGAGTGAGCTTATCACAGTTCCGTAGTAGTACGTAGCTGTTTAGTAGGTAGTGAGTTTGTATCAGCCATCTCTTTCATTTAACGCAGATTCAGTAAAGCCGAAAAGAGACAACACGAGGGTGAACGCATGATTATGATAGAGTGCACGTAAGCCACTGGAGACGCTACTCAAATAAAGATAGCGCTGTCTACGTTTTTTAGTTAAAATCATAAATAATCTTCTAATCTTATATATAATAAATATTTCCATGTCACAATGCTAGTTACCGTACTCTTCCGAAACGGCTTGACCGATTTTTACCGACTGTATATCTAATGTCTCTTCGCTGAGTTTCTTCTAATCGTTCTGTAGTAAGTAGAACGGAGACGATGGTATAACTATTTAGTATACTGATCCCCGGTTTATTTAGTTATTATTATTCTTTTTGTTGTTCAACGCATTTTATTTATTGTGATTTCCTATCCACGCATTGGTTGCCTAGAAGAGATCGCTTTTTGTGATAAGGCTGCCTTTTGTAACACAACTAATAAGGTTTTAATTTATTTTAATTGTGTTGCAGTACAGAGTTTATTAATCTATCTATCCATCAATTAATATTTACATATTATTGACAACAATATTATATACTATGTATTATTATATTGATTTAAATATACCAAATGTCACTACTGACGTGACAGTCCAAGATGATGGTGAGAAACATTTTTTAAAATGTTTTCTTTATTAACGGTAATCAATCTTACACCAAACAATGGCTAAAAAAAGAGACGGCTATAAAATAAAAAAACGCAGTGTCGAGATTTGTGCTGCCAACGACAACAACATGCGGGCCTGTTTAGTTCAGATATTACAAGGCGATCATAAATTATTAGCATATAGCTGTAACAGGTTCCCTACATACACCAGTATACGTCTGCATACGTGTAAGAGTCACGGATCAGAAAAAAAGATGGTATGTACGTTACGAGAAAACAACGTCTCTAGTTATGAATTAAGTGCCTAACTATGATGTCGCCGCCATTAGTCTAGCTGTGACGCTACTGCAGTTGGCATCTGGTACAATAGACATAAATATTAAAAGTATGCCTCATTGTGATAACTGCAAAACCAATAGTAGGTTTAAAAATCTTTCACGGAGAGGCATTTCGTACCGTAGATAGGTAAATGTACATTTGTGATTATAATTCGTCAATAAAATTTTATTTTGCATTAAAACATTAGGTACGTCTAACTCCGCAAGCAAAATTCGCTCTAAGAACAAACAAAGATAAAGTTGATTTTGGCCTATATTAGCTAGTGATGTGAAAATAGCATTATGTTGATGAATAGTTAGTTAGTTGTCGATAACATCATTAGAGTTGTTAGATTAAAAAAAATAGTCATTAGATAAGACGACGCAGTTCGTACGTCTGTCTGGTTGTGATAGTCACAGGTTCTCCTTTTCTCTTATTTCAAGGAAGTTCGGTCGATTTGCCGTCGACGACATCAGTCGGGGGCGCTTTGGTTAAGATTTTACCAGGCGATCATAAGATATCAGCATCTAGCTGTAACAGGTTCCCTATATACATAATTATACGTATGTATATGAGTGACCTTATCATAGTTCCGTAGCAGTATGTAGCTGTTTAGTAGGTAGTGAGTTTGTATCAGCCATCTCTTTCATTTAACGCAGATTCAGTAAAGCCAAAATGAGACAACACGAGGGTGAACGCATGATTATGATAATGTACACAAAAATAACTTAACGTGACGCTACTCAAATATAGATAGCGCTGTCAACGTTTGTTGTGTTAGAATCATAAATCAAGTATGGCTCAAATATATTTTTTTAACCGACTTCAAAAGAGGAGGAGGTTATTAATCTTCTAATCTAATTATGATATTTCCATGTCACAATGTTAGTTACCGTAATCTTCCGAAACGGCTTGACCGATTTTTACCAAATTTTATTATATGCGTACTCAGTAAGTCAGTTAGGCAAAACAACGTTTACCGGGTCAGCTAGTTTTATGTTGACTATATACAGTTTAAATAAAATTAAAAATAATGGTATTCCAAAGTTTGGCAGTCGTAAGGAAGCTCGAAGCAAATCGGCTTGTGCAATAATACTTTGTGATTTTACTGCATAGGTATCTTATGTCTCTTCTCTTTTCTGCTCGTTTTGTAAGAAGGCGGAGGCGGTGGTAAAGGAGTAAATAATAATATTATGTACAACTCCGTTACGCACTCCCCGAATATTTAAAACCGATAAACCCCAGTGTAGTTAGGATGGAAGAATAGATTTTATTGGACAAAATAAAATTATGCTACTGCGATTTAGACTATCAACGCATGAGTGAAATATAAATTCTAAAATTTTGCATCATGATAGAAATTATCGTACAAATAATAATATTATGCTATCGTACATCGTACGTAGGCACAAAATTATTGTATGTGTACGATAATTATCGTACGGTTCCGAACGCTGATTCCTTACGTTACTGTGGTTACGGAATCTGATATTGGCATAGGGAAATACCGATTACCGTAAAAACGCGTTACATGTCGGTCGTGTCTTGCCGCGTTACGATAGAGAAACTGCCTTACAGAATTCGACAACAATGCGGGCCTGTTTGGTTAAGATTTTACCAGGCTATCATAAATTCTTAGCATCTCACAATGTAACAGGTTCCCTACATACACCAGTATACGTGTAAGCTTATCATGTTTGACCAAGTCGCATAGCATCTGAACAACGTTGGGTCCCAGCACTCACCACCCATTCTTCGTCTTCTTCGTATGAGCTAAGTGGCCAAGCTCTGGTGTCTAGAGTTTTCAAGTCGCACGAAGGCCTCTGACTTGGCTTAGCGACTGCTTGTATTAAGACCTATACAGTCCTACCCATGCACAATAGATTTATGAAATTAATTTGTTATCTAAGCAATAGATTTTTTTTTCTAAATTTTTGGTGGTTGTTATCTACACTTAGCAGTAACTACAAATTTAAAATTGTATCATAAACAGAACTTTGCTAAGGTTTAATACATTATTTTATAATATAGGAAGTTATACTCCGATTAGTAATTATTCATTTTTTTAATAAGTCATAATATAATATTTACATGATTTGCCTTAATATTTCCGTGATCGGATTTCTGAAATTTCACCCTGTTGACATCTAATGACAAATATTACTTCTACCCCATGTTCCTAGAGTAAAATTTTTTTTCGCGATTTTTAAAAAACAGTTTAAACTATGTATTTGAACCATACTTGAGCTATGGTTCTAACTAAGAAACGTAGACAGCGCTATCTATATTCGAGTAGCGTCTCCAGTGATTTTTGTGTACATTATCATAATTATGCGTCCACCCTCGTGTTGTCTCTTTTTGGCTTTACTGAATCTGCGTTAAATGAATGAGATGGCTGATACAAACTCACTACCTACTAAACAGCTCCATACTACCGCGGAACTATGATAAGATCACACATATACAGACGTATACTTATGTATGTAGGAAACCTGTTACAGCTAGATGCTGGTATCTTATGATCGCCTGGTAAAATCTTAACCAAAGCGCCCCCGACCGATGTCGAGAAACTCTCGACCGGACGGACGGACTTCTTGCAACTAACTACAACTTGTACTAAAACAGTCGGTACAAAAAGAACATAAATCTGTGACTAATAATAGAACTGCTTACTTAACCAGACAGACGTACGAACTGCGTCGTCTTATTATTGTCATCATTTTATGACTAACCATTTAATCTAACCACCTTATTCTTCATTTTGTGTTTTTGTATTTTCGTGTTGTCATTTAATGTTGTACTCTATGTTATGTATTGTTACCTGTTGTCTGTCTACCTCTAGGTATGTTCCCTTTTATAATCTGGCTTTATTTGTATATCCTTATATTATGTCCTATTTTACTCATCATACCTATTTTACATAACACAATAATAATTTTCTTTCTCTCTTTCTTTCTTTCTTTCTAATGATGTTATCGAGAACAAACTATGTATTCATCAACATAATGCTATTTTCACACCTCTATCTATCTAATAGGCCAAAATCAACTTTATTCATATTATTTTAGAGCGAATTTTGCTTCCGGAGTTCGACGTAATGGATCCATGCAAAATAAAATTTACGCATAATAATCACAAAATGTTCACTTATGGTACGAAATGCCTGTCCTTGAAATATTTTTAAACCTACTATTGGTTTTGCAGTTAACACAATGAAGCATACATACTTAAACTCGTAGTTTAGTTTGTTTCCTACTATACACGAGGGGTACCAACAAAGCCCTAGAAAATACTCAAAATATTAGTAACAAACTAATTTTATTTAAGGAACAGTAATTTTATTTTCTTTTTCTTAAATGACTACTTCTTTAAGACTCTTGCCGTTATGGCCGTCTAGAACCTGCAGTGGGTCATACGAAATAAAAAACAAATTAATAATATTTTATTAATTTTGTAAATACATACTTTGTAAAAGACATTGTTTGAAACAAAATATTTTGGATATAATAATTATGTTGGCTCTTATTTTATCCTACTAATATAGGTACGATAGACCTTTAATTAACACATATGCCACTTTCTTTCCCGGATACTTGTACATCGCGGGGCGCAGTCTGTAGTATATCTTTTCACTTATATAGATCCAATATAGAATCAATCGGAAAATAAGTACCCTAAAATTAGGTTAAAATATTACAGCAGCAACACTTGATCGAATATCGTCCTCTCTCTCAGTGAACGAACACGCTAGCCAACCAACCATCTGTATAATAAATCTGTGGTTTTTTAGTATTTGCGAAGTCCGGTCGATTTGCTGCCGACCATAAACAGAAAGAAAGTTTTAATATGCCGACGACATCAGTCGGGGGCGCTTCGGTTAAGATTTTACCAGGCGATCATAAGATATCAGCATCTAGCTGTAACAGGTTGTCTACATACATAAGTATACGTCTGTATATGAGTGACGTATGTACCTGTTTAGTAGGTAGTGAGTTTGTATGAACCATCTCCTTCATTTAACGCAGATTCAGTAAAGCCGAAAAGAGACAACACGTGTGTGGACGCATGATTATGATAATGTGCACAAAAGCTACTGGAGACGCTACTAAAATATAGATAGCGCTGTGTACGTTTCTTAGTTACAAATACAAATATACAAATGTTTATTTCAGCAAACAACATATTTACAACAAGGAGTAATAATATAATATATATAACTACAAGTTGGTAAACATGCAAATAGGTTCTGTTTAATGCCGTAAGGAGGACATGTAGTGAAGAATCGCTGCGCTTAGCACTAAGTACCAGAAGGTCCTGTTATGCAGAGCGACAGTGGATCCAAACCGCTTTTCCCCATGCCTTCAAGCAACAATAGTAGTTTTACCTTATTTTTTTTCTTGATAAGTTTAACATTTCTTTTTAACTATTATAATTAAGTAATACATAAATATTATGCAAAGTATAAATAAATAGGTAGGTAGTTAGAACCATAACTCAAGTATGGTTCAATATTTTCTTGAAAATCACGATGATAGTTTTACACCAGATGCAAGCCGTAGTAGTGCTATTATTTGACAACAGATGTCGTAGCATGTTGACATTTCAGATATCCGATGACAAATGAATTTCAGGAAATCATATACCTTTATTTATACTATATTTTAATTAGTCAAAAATAAATCAGTTAATTAGATAACTCGCGAAAAAGTTAACTTCTTATAATTATAAATCTTCTTCTTCTCCTTTACCATTTCCCACTAGGTGGGGTCTTATAATTATAAAATATTGTATTGAACCTTGGCATAGTTGTGTATCAATTATTAAATTTTAGATTTGTTTGACCATTAAATTATTTTCTTAGAATCTATTATACATAGATCCCAGCTGTGTTAGTCTTAGTATAGAGGCCTTCGTACAGCTTGAAAGCTATCGACACCAGAGCTTGGCCATTTAGCTCATACGAAGAAGAAGAATGGGCGGTGTTTGCTGGGTTTGGTTCACAACGCTGTTCAAATAGCTATTCGGATAGAGTCGTTACGTTACTAGTAACGCGTAGTAGACTCAACAAAATTATCGCCTAAATATAACATAATATTTAGTATTAAAATGTAAAACAATACAATTTTTTTTTTTTTTTCTTTGCGAAAGTTCCAATGTCACTAGTGACGTCACAGTCCAAGCAATGTTATAGTCACAGATTTATCTTCTCTTTCTACGGTTTTAGTATTTGCAAGAAGTCCGGTCGATTTGCTGACAACCAACCATAGATAGAAAAAATATATAATTAACTAGCTGTTACCCGCGGCTTAATGCATCCCTGGCAAAAGTTTTTATAATTTTAATTTAACCATGTGATAAACTACTACGAAAATAATTTTCAAGAGTTTAACTTGATAAATAAAGAATTTTCCATACAAACTTTCACCCTTAATTCACCCCTGGCAAAAAAAAAACTTGATAACATTATTTTTAATTTTACATAAACTATACATATTCCAAATTTCATTGCTAGAAATTCAAAAACAAAGAAGTTTCATTAACTGTTTTACCCCTTTCATAAGGGTGGAATTTCCAAAAAAATCCGTTCTTATTACGCGTCTGCATACTAAAACAAATACACCCTCCAACTTTCACACTCCTAGGTCCAGCCGTTTCGGCTCTGTGTTGCCTATAGATGTATGAATAATTGAATGAGTCTGAGTCAGGACAAAGAGTCTTATTAGTTAGTATTCATTTTATTAGATTTATTTTTCTATGATGCCGACGACATCAGTCGGGGGCGCTTCGGTTAAGATATTACTAGGCGATCATAAGGTATCAGCATCTAGCTGTAACAGGTTGTCTACATACATAAGTATACGTCTGTATATGAGTGACGTATGTACCTGTTTAGTAGGTAGTGAGTTTGTATGAGCCATCTCCTTCATTTAACGCAGATTCAGTAAAGCCGAAAAGAGACAACACGTGTGTGGACGCATAATTATGATAATGTGCACAAAAGCTACTGGAGACGCTACTAAAATATAGGTAGCGCTGTCTACGTTTCTTAGTTAGAACCATAGCTCAAGTATGGTTCAATATTTTCTTAAAAATCGCGATGAAAGTTTTACACCTGATACATGCCGTACTAGTGCTATTATTTGACAACAGATGTCGTAACTGGTTGGCAGAAATCCGATGACAAAAAATGTTAGGGACATCATAACACCTTACTATATTTTAATTTTTACTTGTTGAAAATAAATCAATTAATCGGATAACTCGTGAAAAGTTAACTTCGTATAATTATAAAATATTGTATTGAACCTTTGCATAGTTGAGTATCAATTTATATTTTATTATAATTTATATTTATTGTAGATAGATCCCAGCTGTGTTAGTCTTAGTACAGAGGCCTTCGTGCGGCTTGAAAGCTATCGACACCAGAGCTTGGCCACTTAGCTCATAAGAAGAAGAAGAATGGGCGGTGAGTGCTGGGTTTGGTTCCCAACGCTGTTCAAATAGCTATTCGAATTGAGTCGTTACGTTACTAGTAACGCGTAGTAGACTTTACTATGCGTGCCAACTAAGAATAGGATCGCGCTTGCTTCAACTTCACACGATAACTGTCAAAAAAGTACTGCTAGCAAAGAAAGCGTAAAAAAGAAATGTAATAATTATTTTTTTTGGTTCATAGATATAAATTTAATTATTGTTTAATTATTCTTGATTTTATTACTGGATAATTTTGGATTAATTAATTCTACAGATAAGAAGTACCCAAGGCAAATTAACAACACCTAAAATAAAAACACGTGACGAGACATTGGTTTTGGATAGTTTCGACTTAAGTGCTGTAAGTAGTATGATGAACTATTTTTATTTGGTACAAAAAGAAGTGACAACAATGAAAAAGAAATTATATTTTTATAAATATGCTTTTACTTTCAAATCCTACTCATTTATAATTAATTTGCCGTAAAATGTAAAAGAAATAGCAAAACAGCGTACATTAAACATATAAACTGAATATAATTTGTTCATAAAATTGTTTACACACCATACACTTTGGTTATGAAGTTTGCGCGTATGATTGAGCAAGATGGCGGCTTTGACAGTCCTATTCTTAGTTGGCACGCATTTATACAAAATTATTAATTAAATATAACATATTTAGTATTAAAATGTGAAACAATACTAAATCTAATATTACAAATATTTTTTTTTATTTTCTTTGCGATCGTTCCTAATGTCACTAGTGACGTCACAGTCCAAGCAGTGTATGTTCACAGATTTATTATATCTTATTGGTCTCTTAGTATTTGCAAAGTTGTATTTGTCGATTTGCTGAAAAATATATTTATTATTATAATTAATTCGTTTATGCTGCCGGCGACTCGTTCGGGGGCGCTTTGGTTAAGATATTACTAGGCGATCATTACATACTAGCATCTAGCTGTAACAGGTTCCCTACATACACAGTAAGTATGCGTCTGTATACGAGTGACCTTATCATAGTTCCGTAGTAGTATGTAGCTGTTTAGTTGGTAGTGAGTTTGTGTCAGCCATCTCCTTAATCCCCTTAGGGGTGAAATTTCCAAAAATCCATTCCTATTAAGCGTCTAACATACCAAAACAAATACACCCTCCAAATTTCACACTCTAGGACCAGCCGTTTGGGCTCAGTGTTGCCTATATATAATAGATGTATGAATGTTTTTTAATGTGTCAGGACTATAACATCATTGGTCAGGAACAACATCACAAAGAGTCTCTCTCATAGTATGATGCCGACGACATCAGTCGGGGGCGCTTCGGTTAAGATATTACTAGGCGATCATAAGGTATCAGCATCTAGCTGTAACAGGTTGTCTACATACATAAGTATACGTCTGTATATGGGTGACGTATGTACCTGTTTAGTTGGTAGTGAGTTTGTATCAGCCATCTCTTTCATTAAACGCAGATTCAGTAAAGCAGAAAAGAGACAACAGCGTGTGTACGCATGATTATGATAATATGCAGAAAAGCTTCTGGAGACTCTACTCAAATATAGATAGCGCTACGTTTCTTACTTAGAACCTTAGCTCAAGTATGGTACTAATATATTTTTAAAATTTAAATAAACTATACAGTTTAAATAAAATAAAAAATAATGGTATTCCAAAGTTTGGCAGTCCTCACAAGGAAGGTCGAGGTAAATCGGCTTGTGCAATACTTTGTGATTTTAGTGTATAGGGGTATCTTATGTCTCTTCTGTGGGTTTCTGCTTTGTTTTATTATAGAACGGAGACGGTGGTATAGTAAATATACTACTCCGTTACGCACCCCCCGATTTATTAAGTATACCGATCCCAGGTGTATTTAGTTATTATTATTGTCTTAGTTGTACAACGCATCTTATTTATTGTAATTTCCTATCCACGCATTGGTTGCCTGGAAGAGATCGCCTTTTGTAATAAGGTAACAACCATCACATTATATACCATATTTTCTTAAAATCTATTAATTGTACATAGGTACCGGCTGTTAGTCTTAGTACAACCAGTCGTAAAGCCAAGCCTTTGTGCGGCTTCAAAACTCTCGACACCAGAGCTTGGCTACTTAGCTCTTACGAAGAAGAAGAAGAAGAATGGGCGGTGTGTGCCTGGGTTAGAAGGACCTACCGTTGTTCAAATGCTATGCATGACTCGTTACATCACAGTCCAAATAGTGTTATAGTATGTATGTAGTATTTGTCAGAAGTCCGATCGATTTGCAGACGACCATAGACAAAAATATAATTTGTCTATGGTGCCGACGACAACGGTCGGGGGCGCTTTGGTTAAGATTTTACTAGGCGATCATAAGATATCAGCATCTATCTGTAACAGGTTCCAGAATACAAAAGTATACGTTTGTATACGAGTATATACCACAGTTTTGATATTTAGGTAGTGATTTTGTATCAGCCATCTCATTCATTTATCCCAAAATTCAGTAAAGTCGAAAAGGGATGACACGAGGGCGGACGCATGATTATGATAATGTAATACAAAAGCTACTGGAGACGCTACTCAAATATAGATAGCGCTGTCTACTTTTGTTAGTTAGAACCATAGCTCAAGTATGGTTTAAATGGTTAAAAATTATCTTAAAAATCGCAATCAAACTTTTACACTAGAAACAAGGCAACAAAACAACAGGCAGAAGTTTTATTTACTTATTCGTCAACAGATGTCGTAATAAGGTGAAATTTCAGTAATCCGATGACCGAAAAATTAAGGAAAATCATACTTGGTGATCGGGCCGGCATTAGGCAAACTTATTTGAAAAATCGATCAATTAATCGAATTATACAATAAGCTTAAATTCTTATATAAAATATTGTATTGAACCTTGGCATAGTTAGTTATGTTTAAATTATTACATTTTAGATTTGCAATAACTGTTAAGAGTAGGTAACAACCATCAACTATTTAGAGATACATTTTATATATTGTTTAGATACCATAAAATAATTTCGCGCGTCTTAAAATTTCAAGACACCCGAGTTTAGTTCTTACAAAGAAGAAGAAGAATGGGCGGTGGGTGCCGGGTTGGGACTAAACGCTGTTCAAATGCTATGTGACTTGCATCAAAACAGCTACAGTATGTGCTACTAAGGAACTATGATAAGCTTACACGTTTACAGACGTATACTTAGAAGTATGTAGGGAACCTGTTACAGCTAGATGCTAACAATTTATGATTGCCTGGTAATATCTGAACCAAACAGGCCCGCAATGTGTTGTCGTTGGCAGCACAACTCGACTGTTTATTATTTTATAGAGCCGTTACTTGTTGGGTGCAAGATTAACAACATAAAGAAATATTTTAAAAATTGTTTCATAACACCACTTGGACTGTGACGTCACTATTATGATATACAAAAAAAATGTCTATACATAATATTTTAAATATAATTGATGGATATAGATAGATAGATAAACTCTTTATTGCAAAACAATTAAAATAAAATAAAAGCACAATAGTAGTGTTACAAATACCAGCCTCTTAGAACCATAATTTAAGTTTGGTTCAAATGGTTATTTTTTATTTTAAAACGACGATCAATATTACACATACATTTCGGGGAGAGCGTAACGGAATTGGGTATTTGAAAAAAAAATTTTTTTTCAATGCTATTGATAGGAAAATGAAAAGAGTGTCTGAGTGAAAACTAACATGATGACGTCACACGCGCTCGGGTTTGTTCGGGAATTGTCGGCGTGTCTTCGGTACTGGATTCAAAAATTAATTTTTATTTTGAAATAACTTTTGAATTATTGCAAAAAAAATTATAAAAAAATAGTTTTGTTATAAAACTAATATATAATCTTTCTATTTATCACAATTATTTTTTTCAAATACCCAATTGTATAAATATTATACCAGTAGAAACTCGGCGAAGATACTATAAGTAGTATACTTACATTTGAAATATCGACAATAAAAACACAATATCGACTTCGACCTTCCTTATGAGGACTGCGAAACTTTGGATTTCTCTTCCTAAGGCTTTGTTTCCTGAGAAGTACCACCTGGGGGTCTTCAATTATAAAGTAAATAGGTATTTTCTAGGTAAGCGTGTAAGTAATATTGTATACCATATTGTATTGTTTAACAACAGGCAAGCTGTGGTCAAACGCAAACCTATAAGTTGAAATAAACACCGTAGTAGTACTATTATTCGTCAGCAGATGTAGTGACAGGCTGAAATATAAGAAATCCGATTACGGAAAAATCACATGTAGGTAGTTATCATATAACTGGGTGTTACAATTTTAGATTTGTAGTTACTAATAACAACAGGAACTACAAATCTAAAATTGTACCACCCATCATATATTTAGAGATAATTTCTATATTGCTAAAATACCTTATAGTTATTTTCTTAAAATCTATTGTAGGTACCGGCTGTTAGTCTTTGTACAAGCCGTCGTTAAGCCAAGTCCTTCCGACGCCTTAGTGCGGCTTCAAAACTCTCGACACCATATCTTGGCACTTATCTCATACGAAGAAGAAGAAGAATGAGCGATCTGAACCCAAATAAAAATATCATATTTTTTAATATTTTTTGGAAACCAAATGCCAGTAACGATGTCACAGTCCAAGTGGCGTTTTAGTATTTGAAACGGATTGTATTTACGTCTATGTTGATTCGTCTACGCATCTCTTTCTACGCGTCTTCGCTATACCATAAGCAAACCATCTTTCTTCTATGCCCCCATACCTATAATATCTAGATATATACATATTTGATCGAAGTTATAAACAATGCACTTTTGGCCGAAATATTGTAATTGTTTGATTCATTCACGCAACTTCTAGACCAATCCAATAAAGAGTCTATAACCAACAAAGAAATTTTATAAAATGGCGTGCCATGTCGCGCGTCGTGTAATTAACATAGGTGCACCAACCAATCTCTCTCCAACCAATGGCTCCAAATTGACGTCCATAAAATAAAAAAAATAACTTGAGAGGTGACAAGGGACTTTTTGTAAGATTTTTTTCCGTCTAGCCCCCTTTCACAACGCTCGATAAGGAACTTCGTTCCAAAAGGCGGCACAATCGATTTGTGCTGCCGACGCGACGACGACAACATTCCGGGGCAGTTTGGTTCAGATATTACCAGGCTATCATAAAATATCAGCATCAAACCATAACAGGTTCCCTACATACATAAGTGTACGTCTATAGACGAGTATAAGATTATCATATAGTTCTACAATATTTATAGTATGTAGCTGTTTAGTAGGTAGTGAGTTTGTATCAGCCATCTCCTTCATTTATCGCAAATTCAGTAAAGGCAAAAAGAGATGACACGTTTTTCGATGTATGATTATGGTAGTGTGCACAAAAGCTATTGGAGATTACGCTACTCAAATATAGATAGCGCTGTCTGCGTTTCTTAAATAGAACCATAGCTCAAGTATGGTTCAAACTCTTCTAAAACATCGCGATCGATGTTTTACTCTAGAAACAATCAGTAGTAGTGTTAGTATTTGTCAACAGATGTCGTGACAGGGTGAAATTTGAGAAATCCGAGGACGGAAAAATTAATGCTAATCATGTAAATACTATATTTTAATTCGTTAAAAACCGATCTAATTGATCGATTTTTTGGTTCGATTCGACGAATCAATTCTATTTTGATCGGATCATGTAACTTCTTATATATTAAGATATTGTATTGAACCTTGGAATAGTCAGTTTTGTTTAAATGATTACATTTTAGATATGTAATAACTGTTAAGAGTACGGTAACATTCATCAACTATTTATAGATACATTTTATATTGCATAGGTAGGAGTAGGTCCCGGCTGCGGGCTGTTAGTCTTAGTACGAGCAATCGTTGCCATTTGTGCTGCTTGAAAACTCTAGACACCAGAGCTTGGCCACTTAGCTCATATGAAGAAGTCTCAGAATACAGAAAGAACCAGAAACCGTGAGCGCGCCTAAAACTGAGGCTACTAAAACTACTCTTAAATAGAGTAGTTTGACGCGCGACCGATCTAAGTTCAAATTCTAAGAGACAATATTATAAAAAGCTTCCTAAGCAAAAAGGAAATTAAATGTATTTTTTTCTAAAGCGTCTTTTATTCAATAAATCTATCAATTTCTTGAGACAATTAGGTAGGTACATAATTATAATATAGATTAGGACCATTTTATTCTATTATTATCTCACCTCCTGGACTCCCAAATTTTACCCTAAAAACGGGCACATAATGCCTGAGCTAGAACATTACGCGGGTGGGAAGTGGGGCGGGCGGGGGGTCAGTGTGTGTAAATACCAAATGTCAATAGTGACGTCACATGCCAAGTGATGGTAAATAAAATATCGATCGATTTGCTGCCGGCGACAACACTGCGGACCTGTTTGGTTCAGATATTACCAGGCGATCATAACATATCAGCATCTAGCTGTAACAGGTTCCCTACATACACAAGTATACGTCAGTAAATGAGTAAGCTTATCATATTGTTTTTTAGGTAGTGACTTTGTATCAGCCATCTCCTTTATCAAACGCAAATTCAGTAAAATTGAAAAGAGATAACAACACATGTGTGGGCGCATGATGATAATGTGCACGAAAGCTACTGGAGACGCTATTCAAATATAGATCGCGCTGTCTTCCTTTTTTTAGTTAGAACCGTAACTCAAGTATGGTTCAAATGGTTAATTTTTATTTTAAAACCGCGATCGATATTACACACACATTTCGGAGAGTGCGCAACGGAGTTGTATAATATTATACCACTGTCTCCGTTCTATTACAGAACGAGTAGAAACTCAGCGAAGAGACTATAAGTAGTATACTTACATTCTAAATATCGACAATAAAACAAAATATCGACTTCGACCTTACTTGTGAGGACTGCAAAACTTTGGAATTCTCCTCCTGTGTCTCTGTTTCCTGAGAAGTACCAGGGGGTCTTCAAATCTAGAGTTAATAGGTATTTTCTACATAGGCGCGTAACATCGTAGACCATAGTATTGTTTAACACCAGGCAAGCTGTGGTCAAAGGCAAACCTAGTACATATAAGTTGACATAAACACCGTAGTAGTACTATTATTCGTCAGCAGATGTAGTAACAAGCTGAAATTCAAGAAATCCGATCTCGGGAAAATCATTAATAACCATATTATTTCTAGATTGTAGTTTTGGTTAGTATGTAACAACCATCATTTATTTAGATAAAATTTCTTATTTGCTTAAATACCATAATAATTATTTTCTTAAAATCTTTTGTAGTTTATTATTTTCGTTTTATATTTTGTAGTTACCGGCTGTTAGTTTTAGTAGAAGCCGTCGTTAAGCCAAGTCGACTTAGTGCGGCTTCAAAACTTTCGACACCAGAGCTTGGCCACTTATCTCATACGAAGAAGGAGAAAAATGTTCACTGAAAGCCCGAGGTCATTGGCGGGGACCAATCCTACGACCTTCGGAACGTAAGCGGCCGGTCGCCCGACTGAGCTGTCATCGCCTCGCTTGTATATTAATTAATAGTTTAAATTATCTCTACTTTAAATTTGATCCTTATTGTTACAGCCGTACGACTGTAAAGCGCGCTTCACATTCTCCACGAGAGGTTTTGTCTCGGGTCTCGCCAAAACTATTGACGAGTGGGTTTAAGAAAAAAAACAACTTATAGTCGTATTGATCTTCATTTTGGAGTCGATTAAAACTTACTCTATACTATAAATTATATACTTTGTCTTGTCTATGACAAACATTCCGTGCAATTAATTGAATATAAAATCTTAATTATAATCTACTTATTTAGACTGACTGACTTACTAACAGAAGATGCTAGATGCTAGATCTCGAAAACTAGATTTGGGAAGCTGAGATATTTTGCGAGAAAAATTTTACTGAAAACAATGCACTTTTGACCGAAACATTGTAATTGTTGGATTCATTCACGCAACTGCTAGAGAAATTAAATGGCGTGCCACGGCGTGTTTAACATGGGTACACCAACCAACCAATGGCTCCAAATTAACGGCCATCAAATAAAATGCCACTGCGCGAGCTAGTGCGGCTGAAATTCAGTCTCAAAGAGAGGCTATGGTTAGGCGCTTAAACCTGTCTCTTCAGGCAGTCTCCGATTGGGGCGATGCCAACCTAGTCAGGTTTAATGCTGCCAAAACTCAGGCGTGTCTTTTCTCTGCTAAGAAGAGGCCCTTTAATCTGGCCCCTACTTTCCGAAATGTGATTCTATCGATCACTGACAACCTCGAGCTTCTAGGTGTTTCGTTGTCTTCGACCCTCAACTTTGGCTCTTACATTGAGTCTAAGGCTCAATTGGCAGCCAAGAAGCTGGGTATCCTCTCGAAGGTGCGACGGTACTTCAAGCCGGAACAGTTGCTTACATTATATAAAGCACAAGTTCGGTCGTGCATGGAGTACTGTTCGCATCTTTGGGACGGATCGGCTCAATACCAGCTTGAGGCGTTGGAGATGATTGAGCGGCGAGCAATGAGGCTCATCGGTAACGATGCTCTTTGCAAGGGACATTTGCAGAGTCTTGAGCATCGCCGCCTGGTGGCCTGCCTCTCAGTTTTTTATAGGTTACATTTCGGTGAGTGTGCGACGGGATTGCATGAGTTGATTCCCCCCGCCCCATTCCACTACCGGACGAGCAGGGAAACACCAAAGCGGCATCGTTATACCGTGGAGGTTCCAAAGGCGCGTACTAAGCGGTTTGCCTCCACCTTCATAGTGCGAACTGCGAAGGTGTGGAACTCTTTGCCTAGTTCCCTGTTCCCTGAGAGCTACAATCTGGCGGTTTTCAAAGCAAGAGTGAACCGGTTTTTTCTGGGTAAGCGCGTTCCACCTTAGATCATAATGTCGCTTGCCATCAGGTGAATTGTGATCAAGCGCAAGCCCATTTAATGTAAAAAAAAAAAAAAAAAAAAAAAAAATAATAAAAAGGAGAAATCGATTTGTGCTGCCGACGGACGACGACAACATTCCGGGGCTGTTTGGTTAAGATATTACTAGGCGATCATAAAATATCAGCATCAAGCTATAACATGTTCTCTACATAGACACATAAGTATGGAGTACAAGATTATCAGTAGCATGTAGCTGCTTAGTAGGTAGTGAGTTTGTATCAGCCATCTCCTTCATTTAACGCAGATTCAGTAAAGCCGAAATGAGATGACATGTTGTTCGATGCATTATTATGATAGTGTGCACAAAAGCTATTGGAAACTACGCTACTCAAATATAGATAACGCTGCCTACGTTTCTTAAATAGAACCATAGCACAAGTATGGTTCAAACTTTTCTTAAAAATCGCGATCGATGTTTAACTCTAGAAACAATCAGTAGTAATCCTATTATTCGTCAACAGATGTCGTAACAGGGTGAAATTTCAGAAATCCGATGACGGAAAAATTAATGCAAATCATGTAAATACTATATTTTAATTTGTTAAAAAATCAGTCAACTGATCCGTTTATATTAGGTTTACTTCTTTTATAAAATATTGTATTGAACCTTGGCGTAGTTTTGTTTAAATTACATATTAATTTAAGATCCTACTGTTAAGAGTAGGTAACAACCATCATTATTTAACCAATTATTTTTTTAAATCTATCCTACATAGGTCCCGGTTCTCAGTCTTAGTGCAAGCAGTCGCTAAGCCAAGTCAGAGGCCTTTTTGCGACTTGAATTGTTTAGACACCAGAGCTTGCTCACTTAGCTCATACGAAGAAAAAGAAGAATGGCCGGTGGGTGCTAGGTTGGGACACAACGCTGTTAAAATACTATGCGAGTTGTGTCACAACAGCTACATACTATACACACTTAAGTTAACCTTATATATTCCGCTTAATTGATTAATTTTTTAACATGTTAAAATATAGTATTTATATGATTTACCTTATTTTTTTCGTCATCGAATTTGTAAAATTTAACCCTGTTACGACATCTGTTGACAAATATCAGCACTACAACTTTTGAACCATTTCAACCATACTTGAGCTATGGTTCTAACTATAAGAAACGTAGACAACGCTATCTATATTAGAGTAGCGCCTCCAGTAGCTTTTGTGTACATTATCATAATCACGCGTCCGCTTTCGTGTTATCTCTTTTCCACTTTACTGAATTTGCGATAAATGAGGGAGATGGCTGACACAAAGTCACTACCTACCAAACAGCTACATATCGGAATTATAATAAGCTCTATCGTATACAGACGTTTCTTTCTGATGCTGATTTCTTATGATCGCCTGGTAATATCTGAACCTCTGAACCAAACAGGCCCGCAGTGTTGTCGTCGGCAGCTGCCTTTTTTATTTTATGGCAATCAATTTTGGTGCACAAGATATAGAAAACATTTTAAAAATCGCTTCTCACCACCACATTTGGTAAATTTTGCAAATAAAATTTAAATAAATACAAATGTATAGTTATACCGATAACATTTTAAATATCGATTGATTGATTGATAGATAGATAAACTCTTTAGCAACCCAATTAAAAGATAAATAATTATACTCACTCGTACATAACAGAGAAAAAAAACTTACAAGTAGTTAGTGTGACAAATGGCGGCCTTATCACTAGAAGCGATCTCTACCAGGCAACCAATGCATCCAAACAATGGCCCCAAATTGACGGCAAGAAAATAAAAAAAGGCTGAATCGATTCTTTTTGTGCTGCCGAAGACTCCGGGCCTGTTTGGTTCAGATATTACCAGGCGATCATAAAGTATCAGAATCTAGCTTTAACAAGTTTCCTACATACGTCAGGTTTCCTACATACATACACAAGTATAAATGTCTGTATACCATATTTTAAATTGTTAAAAAATCTATCAATTAATCGAAGTATACAAGGTTAACTTCTTATATAAAATATTGTATTGACCTTTGGTATAGTTGCATATATTTAAATTATTTTGTTTTAATTATTTTTTTTTTTGAACTGTTATGAGTACGTAACATCCATCAACTATTTAGAGATACATTTTATACCTATTGCTTAGATGCGAGTACTATAAAATTATTTCTTGAAATCTATTGCACATAGGTCCCTGCTGTTCATCTAAGTACAAGCAGACGTAAAGCCAAGCCTTTGTGCGGCCTCAAAACTCTCGACACCAGAGCTTGGCCACTTAGCTCATACGAAGAAGAAGAAGAATGGGCGGTGTTTGCGTGGGTTAGAAGGACCTACCGTTGTTCAAATGCTATGCGACGGTCGTTTACACAGTCCAAGAAGTGTTTTAAGTAGAGTATAATTTGTCAGAATTCCGATCGATTTGCTGCCGACCATAGACAAAAATATAATTTGTCTATGCTGCCGACGACATCGGTCGGGGGCGCTTTGGTTAAGATTTTACCAGGCGACCATAAGATATCAGCATCTAGCTGTAACAGGTTCCCTAGATACAGAGGTATACGTATGTATGTTATACGAGTGCGCTTATCATAGTTCCGTAGTAGTATGTAGCTGCTTAGTAGGTAGTGAGTTTGTATCACCCATATCCTTACATCCCCTTAGGGGTGAAATTTCCAAAAATCCGTTCCTAGCGTCTACATACTAAAACAAATACACCCTCCAAATTTCACACTCCTAGGACCAGCCGTTTGGGCTCTGTGTTGCCTATAAATATATATTAGATATGTATGAAGAGTCAGGACAAAGAGTCTCTCATAGTATGATGCCGACGACATCAGTCGGGGGCGCTTCGGTTAAGATTTTACCAGGCGATCATAAGATATCAGCATCTAGCTGTAACAGGTTGTCTACATACATAAGTATACGTCTGTATATGAGTGACGTATGTACCTGTTTAGTAGGTAGTGAGTTTGTATGAGCCATCTCCTTCATTTAACGCAGATTCAGTAAAGCCGAAAAGAGACAACACAACACGTGTGTGGACGCATGATTATGATAATGTGCACAAAAGTTACTGGAGACGCTACTCAAATATAGATAGCGCTGTCTACGTTTTTTAGTAAGAACCATATCTCAAGTATGGTTCAATATTTTCTTAAAAATCACGATGAAAGTTTAACACTGGATACAAGTCGTACTAGTGCTATTATTTGACAGCAGATGTAGTGACAGGTTGAAATGTCATACCTAAATCATATGACGAAAATATTTAGGGAAATTTTGTACATAAAATACTATATTTGAAGTTGTTAAAAGTATACCAGTCAATCGGATAACTCGTGAATAAGTAAACTTCTTCTTCTTATATTAAATATTGTATTGAACCTTGGCATAGTTATTTTTTAAATACAATAAAGATATAATCTATTAACTATTAACACATAATTATGCTTCTTTCTTTTCCGGATTAACGTGGGGAATCAATCGTACAATAAGTACGCAAAAATTTGGTTAAAATATAGCAACAACACTTGATCGAATATCGTCCTCTGTATCATTTAAAAAAACCAGGTATCAGATTAGCCAAAGTACAAAAACAAGGAATGTATAATAAAATAATAATGTTTAATAAACTACCCCGTCAAGTGATTGAATTGCCACACGCCAAATTCAGAACAACACTGAAACATATTTTTCAAGGTCATCCACTGTACTCCTTAAAGAAATTCATGACTATGCATCTAGTGGAATCTTTATTTAATCTGACTGAATAGATTTTAATTAGTTTTATTTAATTTTAATATAAGTAAGTAATAATGTATATGTAAGTAATAATGTATATAGTGTAATTGTCTATTTTAAATCCAATGTAAATCTGAATGTAATGAATGACTTGCCAAATGCGACGAGATGTTGTAAGGCCAATAAATTATTTATCTTTTTCTCTATCTTATCAGTGAACACTCCTAGACTGTTTGGTTTTTTAGTGTATTTGGAAGATGTCCGGTAATTTTTTTAAATATTTTTTTTTACTCTGAATAGGTCAGCGCTTGACCACAATGCACCTGATGCTAAGTGATATTGAGGTCTACGGTGGATCGTGCTTACCTAGAAGAAACCGATTTTCTGCCGACCGTAGAGACAGAAAAAGAAATGTAAAAATTAAATTTGTGCTGCCGACGGACGACATCGGTCGGGGGCGCTTTGGTTAAGATTTTACCAGGCGATCATAAGATATCAGCATCTAGCTGTAACAGGTTCCCTAGATACAGAAGTATACGTCTGTATACGAGTACATATATCACAGTTTCGATATGTAGCTGTTTTGTAGGTAGTGATTTTGTATCAGCCATCTCATTCATTTATCGCAAATTCAGGAAAGTCGAAAAGAGACAACACGTGGTTGGATGCATGATTATGGTAATGTAACACAAAAGCTACTGGAAACGCTACTCAAATATAGATAGCGCTGTCTACGTTTCTGAGTTAGAACCATAGCTCAAGTCTCAGACAACAGGAATAAAGGTAAAAGGTAAAAACAATAAATAAATAATAATAATACCTTTTTTCCTGTAGTCTGAGAGCTCAAGTATGGTTCAAAGCTATCCTAAAATTGCGGTCAAAATTTTACTTATGAAACAAGTCGTAGTAGTACTATGATTCATCAACAGATGTCGTAACAGGCTGTAATTTCAGAAATCCGATGACGAAAAATTAAGACAAACTATATTTTAACTTGTTAAAATATCGGTCAATTTTTAGCATTGTTATGTTAAAATTATTACATTTTAGATAATTTTAATAATCAGCATGTATGTAACATCTATCAACTATTTAGAGATACATAATTTTATATTGCTAAGATACCATAAAATTATTTTCTTGAAATCTATTGAACACAGCTCCCAGCTGTTTGTCTAAGTAACAAGCAGACGTAAAGCCAAGCCTTTATGCGGCTTCAAAACTCTCGACACCAGAGTTTGGCCACTTAGCTCATACGAAGAAGAAGAAGAAGAATGGGCGGTGTGTGTCTGGGTTAGAAGGACCTACCGTTGTTCAAATGCTATGCGACGGTCGTTTACACAGTCCAAGTAGTGTTGTAGAGTATAATTTGTCAGAATTCCGATCGAGATTTGCAGCCGACCATAGACAAAAATATAATTTGTCTATGCTGCCGACGACATCGGTCGGGGGCGCTTTGGTTAAGATTTTACTAGGCGACCATAAGATATCAGCATCTAGCTGTAACAGGTTCCCTAGATACAGAGGTATACGTATGTATGTTATACGAGTGCGCTATCATTGTTCCGTAGTAGTATGTAGCTGCTTAGTAGGTAGTGAGTTTGTATCAGCCATCTCCTTACATCCCCTTAAGGGTGAAATTTCCAAAAATCCGTTCCTATTAAGCGTCTACATACTAAAACAAATACACCCTCCAAATTTCACACTCCTAGGACCAGCCGTTTGGGCTCTGTGTTGCCTATAAATATATAATAGAAGAGTCAGGACAAAGAGTCTCTCATAGTATGATGCCGACGACATCAGTCGGGGGCGCTACGGTTAAGATTTTACCAGGCGATCATAAGATATCAGCATCTAGCTGTAACAGGTTGTCTACATACATAAGTATACGTCTGTATATGAGTGACGTATGCACCTGTTTAGTAGGTAGTGAGTTTGTTTGAGCCATCTCCTTCATTTAACGCAGATTCAGTAAAGCCGAAAAGAGACAACACGTGTGTGGACGCATGATTATGATAATGTGCACAAAAGCTACTGGAGACGCTACTCAAATATAGTTAGCGCTGTCTACGTTTTTTAGTAAGAACCATATCTCAAGTATGGTTCAATATTTTCTTAAAAATCACGATGAAAGTTTAACAATGGATACAAGCCGTACTAGTGCTATTATTTGATAGCAGATGCCGTGACAGGTTGAAATGTCATAAATCATATGACGAAAATATTTAGGGAAGTTATCGTAGACAGAGAAAGCAACTTTTGTCTATGGAAATTATGTACATAAAATACTATATTTGAAGTTGTTAAAAGTATACCAGTCAATCGGATAACTCGTGAATAAGTAAACTTCTTCTTCTTATATTAAATATTGTATTGAACCTTGGCATAGTTATTTTTTAAATACAATAGAGATATAATCTATTAACTATTAACACATAATTATGCTTCTTTCTTTTCCGGATTAACGTGGGGAATCAATCGTACAATAAGTACGCAAAAATTTGGCAACAACACTTGATCGAATATGGCAAAAATATAGCAACAACACTTGATCGAATATGGCTGATCGTCCTCTGTATCATTTAAAAAACCAGGTATCAGATTAGCCAAAGTACAAAAACAAGGAATGTATAATAAAATATTGATGTTTAATAAACTACCCCGTCAAGTAATAGAATTGCATCGCACACGCCAAATGCAGATCAACAGATCTGAATTTTTGGATGAAACTATGTGCGATAATACTTATTTTTCAAGGTCATCCACTGTACTCCTTAAAGGAATTCATGACTATGCATCTAGTGGAATCTTTATTTAAGCTGACTGAATAGATTTTAATTAGTTATATTCAATTTAATTATAATATAAGTAATAATGTATTTGTAAGTAATAATGTATATAATGTAATTGTCTATTTTAAATCCAATGTAAATCTGAATGTAATGAATGACTTGCTAAATGCGACGAGATGTTGTAAGGCCAATAAATTATTTATCTTTTTCTCTATCTTATCAGTGAACACGCCTAGACTGTGTGGTTTTTAGCGTATTTGCAAGATGTCCGGTCATTTTTTACTATATTTTTTTTTACTCTGAATAGGTCAGCGCTTGACCACAATTCACCTGATGCTAAGTGATATTGAGGTCTACGGTGTTTCGCGCTTACCTAGAAGGAACCGGTTTTATGCCGACCGTAGAGACAGAAAAAGAAATGTAAAAAAATAATAAATAATAATATATAATCTGTGCTGCCGACGGGCGACATCGGTCGGGGGCGCTTTGGTTAAGATTTTACCAGGCGATCATAAGATACCAGCATCTAGCTGTAACAGGTTCCCTAGATACGTCTGTATACGTGTATATACCACAGTTTTGATATGTAGCTGTTTTGTAGGTAGTGATTTTGTATCAGCCATCTCATTCATTTATCGCAGAATTCAGGAAAGTCGAAAAGAGACAACACGTGGTTGGATGCATGATTATGGTAATGTAACACAAAAGCTACTGGAGGCGCTACTCAAATATAGATAGCGCTGTCTACGTTTCTGAGTTAGAACCATAGCTCAAGTATGGTTCAAAGTTATCCTAAAATTGCGGTCAAAATTTTACTTTAGAAACAAGTCGTAGTCTTGGTACTATCATTCGAAAACAGATAACGTAATAGGCTGAAATTTCGGAAATCTAATGACAGAAAAATTAAGGCTAAATTTATAATTATACAAATGTACAAATACCCTAAATACGCTATGCTATTTACAAAAATCGATCAATTAGTCGGTTTACTTCTTATATAAAATATTGTATTGAAACTTGGGATAGTTATGTATAAATTATTTAATAATATGTAGTAACTGTTAAACTTACGTTTTATCAAGTATATAGATATACATTTTATTTCGCTTAGATACCATACAGTTATTTTCTTAAAATCTATATTGTACATAGGTCTCGACAGTTAGTTTAGTCTTAGTCAGCGAACTAGAATATATATATATACCTATATCCCAGTTCGTTGGTCTAAGTACACGAAGTCAGAGAGGCCTTCGTGCGGCTTCAAAACTCTCGACACCAGAGCTTGGCCACTTAGCTCATACGAAGAAGAAGAAAAAAAATGGGCGGTGTGTGCCTGGGTTAAAAGGACCTACCGTTGTTCAAATGGTATGCGACTTGGATCGTTACATCACAGTCGCAAGTAGAGTTATAGTTGGTATTTGTCAGAAGTCCGATCGATTTGCAGCCGACCGACCATAGACAAAAATATAATTTGTCTATGCTGCTGACGACATCGGTCGGGGGCGCTTTGGTTAAGATATTACTAGGCGATCATAAGATATCAGCATCTAGCTGTAACAGGTTCCCTACATACAGAAGTATACGTCTGTATACGAGTATATATATCACAGTTTCGATATGTAGCTGTTTTGTAGGTAGTGATTTTGTATCAGCCATCTCATTCATTTATCGCAGATATCAGGAAAGTCTAAAAGAGACAACACGTGTGTGAACGCATGGTTATGATTATGTCTACAAAAGCTACTGGAGACGCTACTCAAATATAGATAGCGCGGTCTACGTTTCTGAGTTAGAACCATAGCTCAAGTATGGTTCAAAGTTATCCTAAAATTGCGGTCAACATTTTACTTTAGAAACAAGTCGTAGTAGTACTATCATTCATCAACAGATGTCGTAACAGGCTCAAAGCAAAGCAGTATTTGTCTAAGTACAAGCAGACGTAAAGCCAAGCCTTTATGCGGCTTCAAAACTCTCGACACCAGAGCTTGGCCACTTAGCTCATACGAAGAAGAAGAAGAATACGCGGTGTGTGCCTGGGTTAGAAGGACCTACTGTTTGTTCAAATCCTATGCCGACGACATCGGTCGGGGGCGCTTTGGTTAAGATTTTACCAGGCGATCATAAGATATCAGCATCTAGCTGTAACAGGTTCCCTAGATACAGAAGTATACGTCTGTATAAGAGTATATATCACAGTTTTGATATGTAGCTGTTTTGTCACGGAAGAGAAAAAACAGTGTTTTGTAGATAGTGATTTCGTATCAGCCATCTCATTCATTTATCGCAAATTCAGTAAAGTCGAAAAGAGACAACACGTGGTTGGATGCATGATTTTGATAGAGTGCACAAAAGCTACCGGGGACGCTACTCAAATATAGATAGCGCTGTCTACGTTTCTGAGTTGGCTACATTTCTGAGTTAGAACCATAGCTCAAGTATGGTTCAAAATTATTCTAAAATTGCGATCAAAATGTTTGAAACAAGTCGTAGTAGTACTACCATTCATCAACAGATATCGTAACAGGCTGAAATCTCAGATATCCGATGACGGAAAAATTAAGGCTAAATTTATATACAAATATGCTAAATACGCTAAATATACAAAGCTATATTTTCACTTGTCAAAAAATCGATCAATTAATCGGATTATATGAGGTTAACTTCTTTTATAAAATATTCTATTGAACCTTGGCATAGATATGTATAAATAATTAAATTTCGTAACATCCATCAAATACATACAATTATTTTCTTTAAATTTATATTGTACATAGGTCTCGGCTATTAGTCTTAGTGTTAGTCAGTGAATTAGAATATATATAGATACCTTTATCCTAGTTCGGTGGTCTTAGTAAATATGTTTAAAATATTTGATTTTAGATTTGTAGTTATACAACCATCATTTATTCGGAGGTAATTTTAATATTGCTTAGGTACCATTTATTATTTTCTTAAAATGTATTGAAGGAATTGGCTATTAGTCTTAGTACATGCTGCCTTACGCCGCTTTCGACATCAAAAATCGACTAAAAGCTCTCGACATCAGTAAGCCGAGTGCAAGTTTTGTCGTATGCCTGACGCGCTCAAAAACGCGCCGCTAGGTGGCGCCCTATTTTTTTCATACAAATCATGTGCGAACGCGGTTTTCGTCGAGCGCGTCAGGCATACGACAGAACTTGCACTCGGCTTACTGATCTTGGCCACTTAGCTCATACCAAGAAGAAGAACGAGCGCAAGGTGCTGGGTTGGGACCCAAATAAAAATATTAGTTTTTTGAATGTTGTTTGTTAAACCTACCTTAACAAAGTAGTATTAGATATAGTATTTAAAACGAGTGGTAAATAGGTACGTATAAGTATATATTGATTAGTCTACGTTATACCCTAGACAAACCAATGTTTTTTTTTTTTGATGAATAGGCTTACGTTAGACCGGAGCTTGCCTGATGTTAATCTTGACTGTGGTCTAAGATGCAACACGCTTGCATAGAAGGAACCTACTCGTATTTACTCTAGAATTGAAGACCCCCAAATTGTATGATTCGTCTATACCTATACCTATAATATCTGCTTATAAAGTTTTCACATTGTTTCACCGGCAGTCAATCATTCGCATGGGCGGCGCTTCATTCAGCTCATTTGCACAGACGAGTCGAGCGGAAAATTATTTCTTTTCATATCCCCATTTTTCGCGTCTTACTTAAAGTTTCGCGAATCAGCGGGAGTTTACAATTCATCTGTTTATTTTTCTTCATCATTTTTCTTGCTCGGTAAACGGCGGCTAATTTCTTATTCTTTTTCTCTTGGGCTTAGAGAGCTCTGTTTATTTACTGAATGGTACGGTTTAGAAGCTACTCGTATTAATCGTAGTAAACACAAAAAAACACATCAACAATTTGCAACAAACACAACTATGAAGCGGCTACGTGCAAGCGGCGTCAATAAAATCAGCCTTACTTATTTTTTACTCTTTACAAAATGTTCAGCGCCTTTGACCAGCGAGTCGCGTCAGCACATCAGTTAGTGACACTCTGGCCTAAGGTGGAGCACGCCTTTTCTGGAAGAACTGGCTCTCAAGAAGGTTGGTCTCAAGGAGTTCACTGTTTAGGTGGTTGGCGACAGATTTCACAACTTGAGGGCGATTGCTGGCCAGGCGAGCGTTACAAAATACAATACCTCTAATGCTATGGTTTCCTCACGATGTTATCCTTCACCGAAAGCTCAAACTCATTAGCGGGGATCAAACCCACAACTTTCGGGACGTGAGGCGGCTGGTCACCCGACTGAGCTTTCGCCCATGCTTAAGGGTTTAAATTAATTCGACTTCAAATTTGATCCTCATTGGTACAACCGAATGACTGTAAAAGAGTAACAAATAACACCCATTCATAATGGTTTTCATTATTATCAGAGAGAGTCACTTTCAAAACTTTTAATAACAAAAGTACTGGGGCGTCAGAGACGGACAGGAGGCTATCTTATGGTAATTGCGTTCCCCGTGGCTCTGCTTTCACGGTCCACTGGTTTGATCATAATAAAAACTCGCACCGTCGCCTCCGCCAGAAGTTTGACCATAAATTCTTTGGTCGCAGTATAACTACGTAGCTTAGTATTGCCGTTGGCAACATTTCGCTCTTTTGGCTGTAGTACTGACATCTTTTCAGAATTACATCCAAAACAGAGTAATGATAAAATAATAAAACCGGGTAACACAATTTACAACAGAATTACACATTGGATGTAAGAATAAAAACAACATAAAGTCGAATTGACTGATTGATTTTTGGAGTCGTTTAAAAATATACTTTTCTTGTCTACGACATATATTCCGTGCCTATATTGATTGAATAACTTCTGTAAAAATTAGCTGTACATAAAGTAGCCAGTTCTCAAACTATACAAATCTATATACATACTCCTAATTGAACAAAAGTTATGTTATCAAAAAATATTCAAATTTGAGGCCATTCCTGAACTAGGTTCGTAAAAAAATACAGTGCAAACTCTATATAACGACACTCAAGGAACTGTGCATTTTATGGCGTTATAGAGAGTGGTCGTTAAATAGAGAGAACGTATCATTGTATGTAATACAAGCTAAACCAACTAAAACCAATTGTTTTCGACGCTTTAGAGAATTTGTCGTTAATGCAAAAGAAAGAACGAAAGAAAAACTTATGCACAAAAAAAATATTACAAACATACAAACATAATGTAAAGAATCAAGTGACTTTACATGGAGTTTACACTGTATTGTCATATTTGAATGGAGTCGAATGGTTTGTATGAAATCTCATTACTTCCCTTTAACAGGCCCTACGATCTGCTTTTAATATAATAATAAATATCACCGTATACTTAGCTGAGCTCTCCACTACTCGCGCTACGTTCGCGAAGTTTTTTCGGGTCTTTGTTTTTTTTTCCTTGGGGCGAGCCGAAACCATTAAAAAGGTCGGTGCCGACGATATTTTATGGGATTTTAAGTGTGTTACAGCTCTAATGTCTGTTTTATTGTAGGTGGGTTGAATTATGAAGGCAGAGGTTAGCAGTGTTTAATCTAGGGTAGTGGCAAACTTTTTTGCATACGGAGAGGTAAAATAAGCGTCTGAGTGAGGGATTTAGATTGATGGCATTTGTATCACCATTTTTTAGTAGTATTAATTTATATAAATGTATACCAATATATAAAGATGAAAAGTTTAATCTTTTGTTAGTTTGAAGCATTTTTTTTTCACCGATTTGAAAAATATTTTCACCGTTGGGAAGCTACATTAGCCCTGAGTAACTAACATAGGCTATGTTTTGCCCGTGCGAAACCGGGACGATCCGCTAGTTTTGTATGAAATTAAACAACAAAAAAATCTAACATAACCTGGTGCTCAAATTTCTAAGCATACACACAAAATATGAATTTATTTTTATGGTTATAGTCTTTCTATTATCTAATCCTAACACAATTTTTTGAACATACTTAAATAAAATACAATAAACGTAACCTGGAAGAGATCGCTTTAAGCGATAAAGCCGCCAAATGTTCACTTATTATTAAATAGGCCTTTTTTCTTTTTATTTTTTAATTGTTAATATTTGTGTCCAATAAAGAATTTTCTATCTGTCTATCTAGATTTGAAGATAGATAGAAGAGTGAGATGGATCTCAGAAGGAAGCAAAAGCAAGGGTTGAATTTCAAGTATCGCTTTCATTTATTAATGCTCAACTTTACCCCTAATTTAAAAGGGTCATTGTAAGCAATTTGTGGTATTTTCACTTGGGCGCTACCGTGGGTCGGATGACACGTTAAATTGTAGGTCCTGGCTGTTAGTATTAGAACAAGCAGTCGTTAAGCCAGATCAGAGGCATTTGGGCGGCTTGAAAAATTCATGACACCAGAGCTTGGCCACTTAGCTCATACGAAGAAGAAGAAGCAAATTATGTAATTGGTACAATTTGACATTTAAACAATAATATATTTAGGTAGGTACTAAATACTCCTTCCTTGAAGAAATATACAAGCGTCAACAGGCAAATATACACGCATAATAAATAAAAACCTACATCAATTAAATGTTTTATGTTCATTTTTTATTGTCTTATTTTTAATTTTCCCTGAAAAAATATTTATGAAAATTCATAATTGAAAAAGCTCATTAATTAAAATTTTCCCAATTAATAAAATGAATTGGCGAACGACAAAAATTGACACTTATTGCTTTTCTCTGGATTTGCGCGCGAAAAACCAATTAATCACGTCGCGACTGTCCAATAAATTCCCTTAGTTTAATTATTTTCTTATGATTTTAATTTTTACCTCCAAGATTGGGTCTCCCTAACTTGATCACGGATTTCGAACAACTGTCTCCACTCAGATGTGTTAGGGTTCCGTGAATAAAAAGATTTAAGATTATAATTATTATCTTCTATTTTCTTTTTGTTTTGCATTCAATAATATTGGGTCGCAGCGCTAAAAGCGGACAAAATTATTTTATGACACCGACTTATTAGTAGGTTTTTACAGTAAATTCTTTCTTTTGATCGCAATTCACCTGATGGTAAGCGATTATTATTATTTATTTACATCGTATCAAAAAAAAACAATATACAATATAAAAAAAAACACTATAGAAATTAAAATAGATATTTTGATCTAAGATGGAGCGCGCTAATTCAGAAAAAACCGGTTCATTGTTGCTTTGAAAACCTCCAGATTATAGTTTAAAAATAAAAATTTGATGCGATCATTTATAGATAGAAGTCAAAATAAACAAGTCACAGCGGAAGTACTACTCTAAATATTTAAATTTGTCTTCTATTTACAATGGATTTCCGCAACGTAACGCCTGAGTCAATAGGTTAGATAGATAGATAGATTAACACTTTATTAAAACACATACTAAAAATAATTACAGAAAAAAAAGGTATTTAAAAACTAGTGCCTTAATTGGCGACCTTATCGCTAAAAGCGATCTCTTCCAGGCAACCAATTCCTAGAACGTACACATAGAAAGAGAGACGAGGTGTTATAATGTAACGAAATATATGAATGTTTAGGTTATTTGCGATCATTTACAAATCCACTACATGTATATAAAACATATACTACTAGAGCTCTCACAAACTCAGGGTATCCTAGCGTGAGAGCTAGGGACCTACACAAATACTCTATAATCAATAAAATTTAATTTGATAAATTTGTTGATCCAATGTTAATATTGTAATAATTATAGTTTTTTTTCAATGTAATTTGTGTTATATGTACATAATATATGTGTGTCAAATATACGAATTATTATTATTATTATTATATAAAAATTTATTTGTGTATAAATATTTAGATTTTAGTACATTAACACAAATTGTTTGTCAGAATCTAGGGCTGGTGGTAAATTTATATCATAACATACATTACAATGATGACCCCTGAATCTCTTATGTCGTATGCCCTGTGTTTGGGGATTCAGTCAGTGCCGTCCTTTCGACTAACATTAGTTTCTTTCTAATCTTAGCATATTATAAAAAAATTATATGAAAAATTATTATACCTACTGGCTCACTTGGTTTCGAATATTTTATTATTACGAGTAAGATAAAATATTTAACATATCTTACGGAACCCTGAATGCTAAGGTATTTGTTTGCGCACAGTTTTTTCACTGACTCAGAGACTTTTATTAATAAAGCTGAAAGATAATTAATACTACTTAAATTTTGTTTAAGCTTTACAGAACTTAATTAGACTGTTCGGACAAAATTATATTGGATGAGGAATATGAACATTTGCTATATGAAAACTTTCATTTTCACCAACTTTTAAATCTTGAGAGGGCTTTTAAGTGTGTTTTAATGCCCGCTACTTTATAAGAATGTTAGTTGTTAATTTCTCTTTCTCTCTAAGTGCTCGTAGTGCTTGTTGCTCAGCTATCTAAAGTGATTTGATGCGATCATCGAAGCTAAGCAACAAGATTGTCGTTTTTTTCAAGTGGAATTTTCATTTGGCCTCTACCGTCGGTCGGATGACGCGTTAAATTGTAGGTCCCGGCTGTAAGTCTTAGTACAAGTAGTCGTCAAGCCACAGATCAGAGGCATTTGGGCGGCATGAAAAACTCACGACACTAGAGCTTGGCCACTTACCTCACACGAAAAAGAAAAAGAAGAAGTGCTCTTACTTTACTGATGCTGGAGATTATGTGATTAGACTTTGTAAATACACTTAGATATTAAACTTAACATTTACTATCAGTATCAACATCCATTAACGTTTTGCTATATTTATCATACTATTTAAACTCTTTATAGCTAAGCATTTAGCGTAACTCTGGCATAGGTGGAGAATTTCTAGTCTATAATAATTGGTTCTTAAGGAGGGTGCCGGAACACACTGTTCGGTGCTTGACGACAGATTTTTTAACTTGAGGGTGGTTGCTAGCCATGTTTTTCCTTCACAGAAAGTTCGAGCTCATTGGCGGGGATCGAACTCACGATATTCGGAAAGTGAGGCAGCCACACGCCCGACGGAGCTGTCATTGCTTCAAAATGAGCTTTGCTTAAAATCCATAGTAATGTAAAAAATAGAATGTTGAGACGTTTTAAGTGCATAAATATGACAAAAGAGGAACTAATACTCTATGTTTCTATTATTAATTTTTGCTAGTCTAAAAGTGATCATGCCGTTCAAAACGCCTAAATTCAGCAATTAAAATAATTCCATCGGTCGATTAAAATAATTTCATCGGGCAATTTGAATAGGCATCAAAAAACCTCGCAATTAACCGCCATTTGTCCACAACAAAGAGTTCCACCCCGACCCAAATACCCCTCTGTCCCAAAATTAGTGATGACTTCAATAAAAATAATTCTTGTCTTTTAGGCAAATTGCATCGCGAAAAGTCCGCGAAAGCCTTTAATTAAGGCTCCCTCGCCACCCTGTAAACATCCCTGTCTTAAGAAGGCCGTCACCTTTTATTTTTGTTAATTCTTGGCGCTCTTTCTTCGCCGCATAAGTTACTTCACCCTTCCTCTCTCACCGTGATTCTTTACGCCTTTTTGTCACCGTTTTGAATTCTTTTGAACCCCCCTCTGCCCCATCTGCTACGCCCGTCAATATTAACTCCTTTAGGACGGGTTAAACTTTTTAATATCCGTTAAATTTTGTTACACCGGGCGTAATTCCTACTTAAGAAATTCCCAAAAAAAAAACTGCATCAACATTTCTCTGCAGTATTGCAGACACAAGATTTTAATACGGTGGAGCAGTTTTCAAACTTTGTTGCGTTCAGAAAAACTTAGTCGTATGTAAATACAAAAGAACAAAAGTTGCAATCAAAACGATATTTCTTAAGATTCGTTAAATTATTCACGAGGGTCCGTGAAAAAAGTGATGTAAATCAGAATGTTTAAAAAAGGAAAAGTTGGAATGCTATTGCGGGAGGACAAGGAATTTTAATCTATTTCCTAGTCGATTAATATGCAGAGCTCGGCCGGTCTGGTTCATCTCCTTGGCTTTATTGGTGTTGCCATCGCGGCTTTGATTTCGATGGGGCTAATTACCTTTCTTTGTGGTTAGTTCCATTTGCAGTCCGTGCCGACGAACTGACGGAAATGATAATAGGATTCGGAATATTGAGTTGAATTTAAAGCAAAAGATTGTTGTAGGTAATTGTATTTGTGGAAATATTTGTCATCACTTTCTCACTATACCTTGTACAAGTATACAAGTAGTAAGGGTGAAATGAAAATGTATCTCTCTTAACAAGGGAATAACTTTAGATTTGTAGAATGTACCTAATTGTTCTGTAAAAAGTTCATTATGGTACAAGTGTGTATGTTGGTGATAATCTCAGAGGTGCATGACAGTTTAAAATAGCCGAGGCCCGTTTTCCAACAAACTTATGAAGAAAATAATACATAAAAAAAATTAAGACTTTGTATTAGGAATCTATAAGTAAATGCACAGCTTTGACTCACTTGTGAATAATAACCACGAAAACTTCACTGCTTTATCACTAATGTCATTATGTGCCTAATTGCGGCGTAGTTAGTGCCAAATCTATTTATTGGTACTATTATTGTTTTGTTGTGTGGTTCAAGTAAAATAAATTATAGTGGTTGAAAAATCATATCTTGCCGTACAATCAAATTTAATACAAAGGCTAAACTTAATAAAAGTAACGAGTAGGTACGTGATTGCGTATATTTACATGAATTACCACGATTTTTGAACACAATAGTCACAAATAAATATTCAATATACTAAGTACACAAATCATCATCACATCCTGGGATAATTCCACAGACTAAACATATTAAATCAACACCAAATCAAGCCAACGCAGTCCTGTTATTGCAATCGCAACTTGAGTTAATATTCCTCTAATTTCCATAACTGCCGACGATCCGAAGATTCTTGGTCTAGCGACCACAAACACCATATTCACAGTGATTCTATTGTAAGAATAATATTACGTAGAACGGTCTATATTTTCTCATATTGTATGTACCCATATCATTATTTTGTATGGTTTCAGGTCTTTTAATAAGTAAGAGTGTCATGCTGACGAATACATTGTTTAAAGAAATTCACTTAAAATTTGTCTTCCATTCAAACTATTGCAATAGTTGTAAATGTCACTAGTGACATTTGGTACAACTTGCAAACAAATACGCTAAAACATAATATAAATGAAGTTGGTTAAAAATAGACGCCACTCTCAAAAATACATTTAACAAAATCCCGTTCGTGGATTGAAGAGTCAACCAATCAGATCAGGTGTTACGGCACAGAAAAAATCAAGAGTAGCCTTTCCAGTTTTTGTGTCATTGGTACACTTCATATCTAAACTGTGCTCGTCAGTTTTAAAATCGGCCACAGTTAAAATATGTAAATTTAAGTCATGCAATTATTTCTGTTCTATACGATCTTTCAAACCACTGTATCTACCATATTCAGGCAAAGCAATATTGCCATAATATATTCAATATCCGGGAGATGATAATTTACAGGGGTAGAATCCATTAAGGGTGTTTACTTGACCTGCGTTTAGTGCTTGCTAAAACAACAGGGGTTTCGGACGGTCGACGTCTTGGAGGTGTCCTTTGGGGCCTTGCGTGTGGAGTGGTCTGTCTACAGATGTTAATGTTGAAATAACACTAAAGGTGGCCTTATACAGAGTTACTTATAACGAGCCAAAAGAAAAATTCAATTGGTAGAACTACCTACTTGACGAGGGAGAAATCTGCAACAATGGGGCACAACCAGGTTTTATGGGATTAGTATCCGCTAAAAGAGACAATTGTTTAACCTAGAACCTTTTAAAAACGGATTTTGGTATATCTAGGGTAAACAGCTCTGTTTGTTCAACTTATGGAAATTCACGAATAAAAATTAGCTTCAATGTATACAGAACTATGATATTTTGTCTGAACTTCCGAAACTTGTTTTCTTCATGATAGGTTTGCGCTTGATCGCAATTCACCTGATGTTAAGTGATGTTGCGATCTAGGTTAGAGCGCACTTTCCTAAAAAAAAAAATAGACGAGTATCTGAATCACTAGATAGTGTGTAACAATAAAATTTAGAAAAGTTATTCAGATTTTTCTTTTAGAAAACACCATGCCATACGAATAATATCAAGCATTCTCTCCCATTCATATACATAAACAAACAGCAGGTTGCGATAACAAAATAAAAGAAAGGAAGGTAAACAACAGTGGGGCGGAGGTGAAGCATCGAACTTGCAATTTGATATTCAAATCTTGCACGTTGTCTTTCTCACTGCGGATTCGGGACATTGCTTCAAATGACAGAAGAAAACACGCAATTTAAGTGAATATTGAAAAAAAAAATATGGCTGACCCGGCAAACGTTGTTTTGCCTCACTTAGGGGTACAGTGCCATCTATGATTACTTACTCAACCCAGTCGAAAGGTATCGACATCTGCATCTGTTAGAATCATTTGGAGTTAGAGCTTATATGACACGTTCGTAGATTTACCATAGCAGCGCCATCTATTGATTACTTACTCAACCCAGTCGAAAGGTATCGACATTTGTTAGAATCATTTGGAGTTATAAGATAGTTGTGACTGCCAAATAATAACAGACAATAATTATCAATAAATTAAAATTGCGACTATAATTTGAGATTTAAACTACCCTATCTGTCAAGTTGGATCGAACTGCACATGCAGGTGTGCGAATTTTATTATAATCGGTTAAGTGGTTTAGGAGTCCACTGAGGACAAACATTGTGACACGAGATTTATATATATTAAGATATATGGTTTACCTAAGTGCTTATGTTACGCTAAACTGTTTCAACATCTCCATAAGTATGTTATATTGTAGACCACACTATTTCTCCACTTAAGTGCTTTAAAGCTTGATTTATTTCCAACAGTAGTTTCTGTAAGATATGAAAATATGCGTTTCTGGCCAACATTTGGCATATTTCAGCATAAAATCCGGGATAATCTATAAATATTACCCTTTATATTTTCACGCAAGAGACTTAGTAATAAATGCTAGGCAAAGAGCAACGTGTCACCATCACTTTACGGTTTATTTATATATAATATAGGAAGTAAAAAGTACTTTTTGTTACACTGGTTAAAAATAATATTATTATTTTTTTTCTATTATTGAGTATTGTCCTGTTTTATGATACAATAAATAACTTAGTTTAGTATCTATTTATTTATTTTTAACATAAGAAAATAATGACTATCGATTGAAGGTATTTTTCGTGATATGCATATATGAAATACACATATAATAAAAAATATTCAATACTGTAATCATACAATTCGCCTATAAGTATAGTCCAACTATAAGTTAAAAAACACAGTTTGCAAATCTTAAAGCTCTTAGTTATTATACTATGTATGGCTCTCGAACTCTCCACATGGGCACAAATATACCTATAGATGTAGTATATATGTATACACACCCTCACATCAGAATATAATATGCGTTTGGGGAGTTATTAAAATTATAAACAAATAAAATTATTCCATACGCACCCTTTACGGCGTTTCGTGGTTTGAATTTTCCACATGTGGAAATATGTTTGTGTCAATTTTAGTGGTTTATTCTCTGCATTTGACTTCGGATTGTCTTATAATTATTGTTTTCATATTTTAGTTTGCCTTAATGAGCCTCCAGAAAAAGGCAAAGATTTTTCTTTCATGCAGATTTAGTTCTAAAACTTTATATAATTTCTTTAAAATAAATTCATAGTTAAGTTGTCCACTTCATTAGCTGATATTACTTATGATATTATTATATTTAAAATATCACAATAAAACTTATGTTACTCCTATACTTATTTGAAAACAAACATTAAAATCACATCAACATCAGACCTTTATCTAAAGAAACTGCAAGATAATGCAAAAAGGCAATTTCCTTCGCGGGTCGCGGGGTTGACATTTTTCATATATCGACATCTCGTAGGGTTGTGCCTACTTCTTTTTTATTTTATATTGTTATCTGGCAACCCTGTGTTCCCTTTATTTTATATTAAAGTGATAAACATGTCGATTGCTAGATTCACGCGTGGTCGCGCTCCCTAGCTCGTCTTGGGAAAATAGGGGTTACTCAGAAACGATAATATGGATTGGTAAATTTGGTAAAAAATACTTACTGTTTAAAATATTTTTTTTTTTACAATTGATAGGTTTGCATTCCTTGAGAGGCATACTCCAGTCTAAGCATATTCTAACTTACGCTAGAGTGTTGCTAAATAACTCATGTGGTTTCACGTCCTGCTAGTCAAATGTCTAGCTGTACGGAGTTAGAAAAATATACATTTGGAGTGAGAGGTGTTATGTGCAATTTTGTGTTAGTGTAAATAAATATTGACGTCATTTATCTCCAAAAGTACTAAGAGTAAGGATTTGATTGCATCTTTTAGATAGTTGCTATAGAAACTATGTACAAAAAAGCACTTTGTAGTTATGAAAAAAAAAACATATTATCCGTTCGTATGTTGAATGACATTAGCCCATTTTGTTATATCTGTTGAAAAAGTCCAAGTTCCAAGTTTTACTTTTACCCACACCGGCTCCCGGTATGTCAACAGTTGCGGCGAAAATGTGTTTATACCAGGAGCTGGTGTTTTAACATACAAGTGGCTAAGTATTACAGGTCTTTTGTTTTGCTATCATAGTAGCCCCCTTCAGCCTTACCAACCTAAGAATATGCAAGTCATGAGAAAGCGCTTATCACGCCGCGTCGCCGCGATATGAGATAGATGTTGGGATGAGTTACGGTAACATATTGCAGTTTGATCCCAAAACCTATCGCGGGAGGTGTAGTTGATTACGCTTAAATTGTAGACGTGACTTTGCAAACTAATAGCGAATCGATAACCTTGGAGTAAAGATAGAAATAGCTTACGAGCATACTAAGAAACATGTCCATGTAAAAAAGTTAGAAAGAAAAAAAGAAAATCATTTATTGTGACAAATTAATATGATTTGACGATATGACTGACTACACAAGCCAAGATATTATTATTATATTCAGCCTATTGTGTCCCACTGCTGGGCAAAGGCCTCTCTTCCCTCCTTCCAGACAGCCCGGTCTTCAGCTTTGGTGGCCCAGTTTGTGTCATGTTCGTCTAGGTCATGACGCCACCTTTGTCTGGGTCGACCCCAAGCCAAGATATAATATATATAAAAAAGTACACATAATAAACTTTAATTTGTCACAACACAGCCTCAACTCAGCATAATGCTGGTTGCTCTCCAGCAACCAACGCTGGTCTTCCGTTGAGGTTGGCTGTGACGTCACGCACGGTACGCTAAGAAGGAGAACACGCAATTATATGAAGAAATTGAAGTTGCGATAATTTATGTCGTCTTAGTAAGAAAGTAGGTAATACGTAAAGAGATTTTGTAAAATCGTTATGACCTTTGATGTTTTACGCATTCGATTGTTGGTTCAACGAACGTGTATTATTCTTTATCTTTGTTAATATGTTTTTAATATCTACATAGATATTATGCAAGTAGCAGAGGTAGCCAACACTCCTACGAACAGTGACCTAGCGAACGTATTTACTTTTTGCAACATCAATACCCATATTAGAATTACGAAAAATGGTATGCGTTAAAAGTGAACATTCTAATGATTGTTATTTACTAAAACACAAAAAAAAAAAAACATTTGACTACATTATTTTTCTTATTATTCAAAATGAACCTGTATCAAACCTTTTTTTTTAAAGTTAGCCCTACATACTTATCAACAAAATTGTCTACAATAAATTACACCGCAACTGACCACTCAATCCCTTAGGGTTGGCACGTCAGCGCTTCAATAGATACGGCACCGATCAGGTTTGCTGCGAGGGCATTAAAAATGAGCCTCGCCGTCTGTCAGCCCTAATGAATCGCCTGACTGCACTTTGCGAGAAATGGATCTGGAATGGAAAGTAGCCCGTTATTTGCACAATTTTGTTATCTATCAATCAAAATTTGGGTCTGCAAGCATTCAATTCGAAGTAACAAACCCGGATCATAAATCACAATGCAGTTCTCAAGTACTTTTTAAATCTAAATTTTCATAAATTGATTACTTATTGTAGTAAGCGTATTTGATATTTTAGATAATAAAAATAAATTAAAAACTAGTAAAGAGTAGTTGTAGTCTTTATTGAGTAGTTAGTTTTATAATTATAATTTTTTTGCAATTTGATTTTTACTTCAATCGTAAATATTAATTTTATATATTTTTCCATACATTAATGACCTCTTAGATACTAAACGTGGTAAAAATTTATAGGTTTAATCAAAACAATTATTTGTATGGTTTATAAATTCTTGAATACAAAATTCAAAAGAAGGCCCGCGTTCACGTAAATCTCTAACAGACGTTGATTAAACATTAACGAAACAATGTACCTTACAGAAGGGTTTTACAACTCCGTTATTAGCAATAACACACATCCCTTCTACATGTAGATATGACACAGGATAATACTGTTAAAGAAGGACAAGTAACGATTTTATCCTCTCCTCTTCATTTTATGCATCTCTGAAGAGAACTAGCTCTTGCAAACACAGGGTATCCTACTGCAGGAGCTAGGCACCATACTTACATTAAGACTTAGCTTCTAGAATTAATTACGAGTATAATTAGTTAAGGTACCTATATTTAGTGTTTGTTTTGTTTAGAATGTAAGTTGGCCCAATAAAATTATTCTGTATTTGTATTTGTATTTCTGGTAACTTGACAGTAAACTATGAATAATAACAATTTATGTAGCTAACAAGTATATAATTTGAATAAATTAAAATAGGTTTTTCTCCATGTTTATAAGCAAATTTATTAAAGTCTAATGTCTTCAGTGTTCAAGCTGTACGAAAAACCTCCAAAAAAGTAAAGAGGTATGCGAAAGCATTCAGATTTCTATCTACTAAACTTTTGTTTGAGATCAAAAATAACCATAATATTACCATAAAGAACGTTTTATCATCTTTTTGTGGAATATCCTTGCTTATTTTATACCGATTCATTTATATGGCACACGTTTTTTAAATCTAATGCAGCAATCTAACTATGTAGACCAAACAACAGCGCGCTATGCTTAGTTTTGAAAAGCATCACTTCTATATCACGGCAGATTTGTTAAAATTTGATACCTACTTATAAATAAATCTAAGGAGACCTACTTGTAGGTTAGTTACACTGTGACAGCCATAAACGCTACAGCCCATAGGACCACAGTATACACAGAACAGTAGAACAAGCGATTGTGTGAACAAGCGGTCGCTAGGGACGAGAAACTTCCAGAATTCCCGGATCGCTTGTCGCAAGCACAGTTTTACGGCGAAATTAATATGGCAAATTAATGCGCGTATAATTTTGCGAGGGAGCTTTCTTGCGACACATATTGCTTTTAGAACGAGAGGTGACTGGCGTTTGGTGGAATTTTAAACGAACAATGAGTATATTACTTACTTTTTGGAACTAGTTACGATTCTGTGTCTAATTGATTACCTTAGAGTAAGTTTATCGGTTAATCGAAACAAGTACTTTTTTCATATAGAGAACCTTGTAAATGAAATTATTGTGAATTAACTTATGTAGCCGTAATTGTAACATAATCTACTGCACAATAAACTTTTTTTTATTAATGTGACTGATATTCGCAAGTAATTTTAACCCTTAAACTTTATTTATACACTAAAATAATTGTGTAACAAGCTTTAATAAGTAAAAATATGGTCATTGTCAACGAACGGTTTAGAACTCTATTGAAATGACCTAAACTCTGTGTGTTTACGTGAAATTTAACTTTTAATAATAATTAAGTGTGACCGTTTTCTACGGAAAAATTTTGTAGTTATATAATTGTATTATTACCAAAGATACATCAAATTTCAAACCATTGGTCATGGAAAAATAGGTTTAAATTAGCTTGCTTCGGTTATTACAGTTTAATTAGCCCTTCAATGTTTTGAATAAAATTAACTGGTCTGGCCAACTCTATGATTGGGAAGTTAATTTCTATAATATACTTGTAAGTCACTTGAATAGTTTTTCTTATATGACGATCATGATAAAACAAATATATTCAACTGATATAATAAACATAAGTAAATAAATAAATAATAAACAATTATTACAAGTAGTTACAAGGAAGATTCTTGTTTTCATATATTTATGAGAATTACATAAAAAATATATTTATTTTGATTAAAATTACAATTTACAGTGCCCTGCGGTGTTACCCACGTTAATCCGGGATAAAAAGGTCTTCATACCAAATTTCATCAAAATCAGTTCAGCCGTTTGAGCGTGAAGAAGTAACAACATACATACACACTTACACAAACACACACACTTTCGCATTTATAGTACTTATTAGTATGATGGTTAATATTAACATTTATTTTTAAACAAATATTAATTATGATACAGTATTTTAGTATTTAAACGAGAAGCAATATTTATAATTAAACATATTTAATTTTTTGAAGTATTGTGGTTGATTTGAATATTTGCGTACTTGTTTGTATCTTGTCCCTCTTACATAATGACCAAAACCTCTTTAACCACAATATTCACCGTTCGGGATTCGTAACATTTTTCCATATGTAAATGTTGAACCTACAGACACAAGAAAACATACATATGCTAATTAAAGGAAAACACCGACTCTTGTTCTGCCTATTCTACTGTTTATTTTGAGTACGCGACGAGGAAAACGTTTTTTTAATTGCTCTGAGAACGTAAATGAATTTGCTAGGAAAAACCTCAGACTACAGGAAAAAAGCCATTATTTCTGTAGTCTGAGGGAAAAACCAAGACAATAACATTGATCAAATGAGTTTACCAATTCGTATTGATTTTTGTCTGAATAATCTCATTCTCTCACGGGGACATTGCAATTTGCCTCGACGGCGTACTTGCTTAGAAAATAATTCCCTCATCTATGCGTACCTACTTACGAGTAATTAGGAGGTGTATGGAAATGGTAGTGCAAGGAAGAAGGGCAAGAGGCCGACCAAAGAAGACATGGATGGAGTGTGTGAATAAGGACATGAGAGAGAAAGGAGTGAGTGTAGAGACGACGGCTGATACAGGAGAGTGGAAGAAGAAAATTTGCCAGCCCCACCTAGTGGGATAAGGCAAGGAAGAAGAGATCTATGTGTACCCACTTAAAACATTACCTAGAAGTGGCACCTTATGCAAAATGAAAGTTATTTATACGATTTTCGGTTATAGTGATAAAAAAGAAGAAGAAGCCCTAAACTCGCACTGACTTTTTCTTGTTGACTTAAGATGAGTCAACAAGAAAAAGTCAGCTCAGTGGCTAGAGCTTTAGCCTGGTTTGTCTGAAGGCGCGGGTTCGAATGCCGTTGGTCGTGATACTTTTGATTATTTTCTTTATTAAAACACATTTTTCTTTTTAAAGAAAAGTTGAGAGCGTATTCATATTTATGTACTTATTTTGCCAGTTTATTAAGTGTGTTACGAAAAAACATGTAATGCCAATATCGAGACTATTTCTTTATCTACTGCATTACCTCACAAAATCTCCTTACAACGAATTCTTTTCTCAGTGTGCAAAACAAATTTCTTCTGGAAAATCTAACAAGATTGTAAAAAGATCTTATTCCGACACATTTTCTCAGTTCGCAAAGAAAATAACAGTAAACTCTCCCTTTTAATTGCACGTGAGACATTTAAACTGTACAAGCTCAAGGCTCAAGTGCATAATAAGGCAGTACGTGAGTTTACGATTGCTATTCGTCACGACAGTTGAACTTTGGGGCTGCAGAATGTGTAGTAGTTATTTGACAAAATCAGCTTAGAATACACGAAAGCACTTGTAGGAATTATAGGGTTGTAATTTAGACCTTTTTTTTTATTTTGTCATTCTACTCCCCAGATTTATTTTTGGGGATCCTAGTCTAAATTTTTTCTTATATTTAACAATTAACTTATTTTACCAATCTTTAACTAGACCTTTTAGCATAGAATAGAATATAACTTTATTGTACAACCACAAAAATTTAATAATTAAAGTAAAAAACTTAAAAGTATTTTATTAAGTATGGCGGCCTTAAAACTTATGGTAATTTCTACCAGGCAACTGGGAATGGAAAAATAAACATACGAAAGACGACAGCGGTACAAGTAAACAACATAAATAAGTACAAAAATAAAATGCAAACATAATAATGGAAGGAAAAAAAAAATAAGCAGGGATAGAAAGTGACTAAATCATTGAGTTTTGAAAATATTGAGTACATTTTCACATGCATGAGTGATCTTTGTGTTACGTATTAAAATATGCTCTTAAGGAGAAACATGATTATGCTTATAAAATGTAGCATAACACAATTCTTAAATCTTCTCCAAAATACATATATATGTAAGTTATCAAGCCCAAAAGTGCAAACCAAATGTTTTTAGTATAGCTAGGCCTTAGATGGAGAATGCCTTCTATGAAATAACTGAGTCTCGAAGAAGCTACCGAAACACCATTAGGTACTACGATTTTTCAACATGAAGGTGGTAGCTAGGCAGGCTAGGGAGTTCTAAATAATTGGGCCAAGTGCGAGTTTGGTTTGCGCATGAAGGGTTCCGTACCATTGTTGTATGGGAGCCCCCCTTAAATATTTATTTAAAATTTTATTTGACAGCCAATATACTTTTATGTATTTTGTGAAAATTATAAGTGTCTAGCAGCTACCGTCATTGATGCATGGCAAAAAAAAGAAAAAACACGTTTATTGTATGGGGGCCCACCTTAATTCTTTATTTTTTTATTTTTAGTATTTATTGTTATAGCGGCACTAGAAATACATATCTTGTGAAAGTTTCAGCTTTTTAGCTATTACGGTTTCTGAGATACAACCTGGAGACAGAGTACAGAGGATGCTTAGTAATAGGGTCCCGGTTTTACCTTTTAGGTACAGAACCCTAAAAAATATTTACCACTATTGGCTAAACGTAACACGAGTATATTGATATCCTCGTATGGCAAGACAGAAAGACATATTACGGATAAACTAAACAATAACTATCATACAGATATTCTGTGGTTAAAGTAAGATGGTATTTAATAGACAAACATAAATTACTAGCCGATAACAAACATGGAATGGCATAGAATATGAATATGGCCGTCGACAATATTGGGAGCAAACAATTAGAGGAGAGTTAAGGGCGAGGGTGCCGATTAAGTTATATATGCGGGCTAATACAACCTCCATTATCTATGAGCTTTTGAGGATAGTTATCACACTATGTCTACCAAATGTTATAAACGCGAAAGTTTGTCTGGAAATGCCTACATACATATAATGTTTCTTAATACATTTTCATATTTGTTATACAAACTATGTGTAGGTAAATAATTCACAATGTATAAACAAATATGTATGAGCTTATGTACTTTGGTAAATAAACAAATTTCTTTCTTTCTTTCTTCTTCTTTCACTTCACGGGATCAGCTCTTCTCTAAATAATGTGCTAATTATAACGGTCTGAAAACATATATTTATATTAAATAATAGGTTTATTTTTTAAAATACTAGGACATATTTCATACACGGTTGGTTAACCCCATACTGAACTATTTCTGGTTTGTGTTATGGTTGCTAACACAACTGATAACTACATTTACATATGTGCATATATTATTTATATCGATACATACATATAAAACACCCAGACCCAAAACCAACAAATTTAGTTAAGCACAAATATGTTTGCCGCATCGGAAATCGAACCCGGAACCTTCTGATTGGCAGTAAATTTGACGTTTATCACACTGCCGCGGACATTTAAATTATATTACTCGTATATATTTAGCATTAAGATATATCACATATCTGCTGTAAATGACGTAACAGAAATAATTAATGTTATTATAGAAGACAAAATTAAATATTTAGTGTACTTCCGCTGTGATCCGAAACACGTTTAGAGTTAAGAATTTCCGAATTGTGATAGGTAACGTTAATCTTAGTTAATTGATCTTAGTTAATTATTCTTAGTTAATTAAGCTTAGTTAATTGATCTTGATTTTTCCTTTACTTGTCTTAATTTGGATTTCGGATCACAGCGGAAGTACACTAAATATTTAATTTTGTCTTCTAATTACAATGGATTTCCACAAAGTAACACCTGAGTCAATAAGTTAGAATGTTATTATGGTTAATAAAACATCTGATTCTGAATCAGTCCGGCGTGGTAACCATTACGACAACGAGATCGTTTATACAGAGATCTAAATTACATTCCATGCTGAACGTACGCGATTGTCCACGAACTTCCTAACCCGTGGACTACTACAACTCAAGGGTACCTGACTCAGTAAGATTAAGATTCATCCGAAGGCCCTTACATGGAGGCAAACATTGTATCCGGTGTCTTGATGTTTGCGAATGTAGCAAATGTTAATTTGGTATTCACCCTACAACCGCCCAATATTAATATTTTGCCAAGACGGGGACTGTTTTGCAAGAAAAACATTCATTACGTAATCGTGCTATGTTTGGTATTGCTATGAAAGTCTTGAGGAGATTGGTTTTGTATTGTGTTTGCCGCAAAGCTTTTGTTATAAACAAATTTGTGATAAATATAATTGTAATAATAACATACATTATAGAAATAACACATTTCCGTAGACAATTATACGGAAAACCCATACTAAAATTATTCAAAATAATTATATTAATAAATAGTTGTATTTGGGCAGTTAAAGTCAATGAACGAAAGAAAGTGAAACGACTACCTTGATCTAAAGAACATGAGCCTATGTGTAGTATATATGACCTGAATACATATTAATATTACCTGATTAATTTTCCTTTACCAGATAATAATACTCTTCTTCATTTTCTACGAGTATTTCTTTTTCTTCTTTTTATATAAGCTAAATGGTGTCGAAAGTTTTCAAGCCGCTCGAAAGCCTCCTACTCCAGGACCTACAATTTAACCTGTCACCTGACGCACAGTAGCGTAGATAAAAATGCCACTTTTTAAAGTCTGTCCTATGCATAGTCACCCATCCAAAGACTGTCACATTGATGCTTAACCTCGATGATCACGTCAGATCACCTTAGTTAGCCGAGCAACATGCGCTAGATATTGCAAGCGCAATAGCACTAGGTACATTTAAATAAAAAAAAAACATTATATCCATGTGCAAGTTCACCCATCAAAAGACTATTCGCATCGATGCTTAACTTTGATGATCACGTCAGATCACTCTAAGTTAGCCGAGCAACATGCGCTACATATTGCAAGCGCAGTAAAACTAGGTACATTTATATAAATATAAAACTAGGTACATATTATAAAAATCAATATATCTAACCAACCGTACTATCTTACTTATACCGTAAGCTTTGACCACACCAAACAATACCCCCAAATTGTCGACACCCGCAAAAACCAAACACAATTAAGACGTTAAATTATTCGAATGACAAGGCCCTGGGGGCCCTAATGTCCCTCTTAGCACTTTAATAGTCAGCGGTCCCAGGACAGCGGTCAGAAACGAGCCGGAGGCGGTACGGAGACATCGGGGAACTCCCTTTGTATGTTACCGCAGATTAGTTGCGTAGAGGTGTAAGGTGAGTAGGATATTGGTACTGCAAATGAAGATGTGAGTCTTGGAAATTGAGGACAGCTTCAATTTCTCAACTACCTTTGTGTACTACTAAAGCGTGTTGGTAAGTATTGGAGAAAATTGGCAGCGACATTTCAGATACTCTATGACTATTTGTTAATAAATCTACATAAACTTATCTTTGCGTCAATTTTTATTGTGAGGACAGCGAAGCTTTGGAATTCACTACCTGAGCTTCTGTTTCCTGAAACGTATCATCCGGGAGACATTAAAAATAGGTTTCTTTTAAGTAAACTAATTTGAATTTGAATTTTGAAATAAGCGCACCGCATCGTAGACTACAGCGTAGCTTAACATCAGGCAAGCTGTAGTCAAACGCAAACGCAAAAAATCTTATGGTACGTAGAGCATTTTCTAGTGCTCGCCAGACTAGTAACAAACTTATATTTAAAATAAAATGTTAAAACCCTATGATGTGTTCAGCCTCCTCAGGAGTCAATTATTCCAGACAAGCCATGCTCCACCTTAAGCAAGAGTGTCGCATACTCGTTTGGCAACGCTCCCTCTTGGGGCCTAGTATATGCTTAGCAGTGTTGTGTAAATAAAGTACGAGTAACTATAAGATATAGAGTTGTGATCTCTAAAACTCTAATAACTTAAAAGAGCTGTCCGATAAGCAAGTTAATCCCGAAGACAAATAGTCCGATCATTGCGCCCGTTTTGGCTAGTGTCCGAAACTGTAAGGTGCGGTGTCACTGTGACTGATGTGATTCTTTTGTCTTGGTCTACCAAACGGAAAGAAAGACAAAATAAGTAAGAATTGAGAGAATTGGTTCAGCGTTTTGTAAAGAAATAAGAAAGTATAGTCTTCTGGCTAAAGTCGACCTTCGTAAGCTTTTGAAAGATTTAAAAGCTACCATATTGTATACTTAAATTTGATTATTTAATTTAAGTATTTTTGTTTTTTAGTTTTACCAATGTCAGTTTTAAAATAGCGTTATCAACAAAAATGGGCTCATTCGACCATGAAATTAAGAAATTGCCCTATTTTTTTTGTTGATTATGCTTCTTTAAAACTGACATAGGTAAAACTATATCACAAAAATACTTAAATTAAATAATCAAATTTAAGTATACAATATGAGAGCTTTTAAATCTTTCAAAAGTTTACGAAAGGTCGACTTTAGCCAGAAGACTATACTTTCTTTTTTCTGTACAAAACACTGCAGATTGGGGAATAGTAGCTTTTTCTTAGTTAAAAGAAAATACTTTTTACTGATATATAAAACTACCTACTATATGTAGTTATTCAACACCAAACAAGGGCAAAGTAAATGTCCAGTCCGGCACATTAAGTCCAGTCACAAGGGCTTCTATCTATCGGGTTCGGGGTGGCTTTATTTAAAATCGACGCCTATTGTGTCTAAGGAGCTGTCCTCTATTGATTCTGACCGAGATTTCTGGGAAGGGGACTTATTGATCAAGGCTAGTGAAGTGTGGTTTGATTTAGAACCTTTAAAGATTAATGTGTAAGTACTTAAGTTTTCATTATTATTACACTGTTGAACAGGTAGCTTCATAAAATTCTTGACCCTGGCATTTTGACGCAAAAATTAGAGGTATCATCTTACTTCCTATAACTAATATTTATGTGAAAATGTTGTGTGTGTGTATGTTTGATACTCCTTCATATTTGAATGGAACCAGTGAAAATGAATTTGAATATGGAGACTCTGGATGAACACACAGACTACTTTTTATTCCAGATTCACGTAATATAGGTGAAGTGCAGCTAGTACAAAATACATACGAAAAAACTAAAGTATTATTTATTAACCTTTTCTGATTCTACAGTATCAGTTTTTTTTCGGACCACATAGTTTTCTTATTACCGTTTTCGATATCAGCATCATTGACAAGCTGTGTTGTGTGTATCAATGAGTCCTTTCTGTCCTTTCAAACTAATATATAGATCCCAATACTTCAATCCACCTAAGCTCGTCGTAAATTCTACCCAAATCAAAGAGATCAGTAGAAAAACTTGCGAACATATCCAAAAATCCCCCCATTTTATTCCTTGGCAGTTTGTAGCATTATCGGCAAATCTACTAGGCAAACATGAGTCGGTGGGATATTCGCTGAGACTTGCAGACCGGATAAATTGACCGGTAATAATAAAATGTAAGGGGTAAGAATGTAGATGGCTATTTAGATAATTGTTGGCCTCGTCCAGTGTATTGGAAGCGGATAGTCCGATGTCCGATAGTAGGGGGTTTTATTGCCACCCTAGTCTTAGTGTGAAGTTACTTTAAAACAGAAACTAAACTTTAGACAGAAATCAAAACTGAAAAGTAAGAATATGACAAGTATTTAAGCAAGAAGATTTAAGTGTCATTTTTATAAAAAATATTACTTAACTTTTTTCCTTGGGTAACACAAATGTGCATTCGCTTAGATTTTGCTACATTCTTATTATTATGCCAGGCAGCTTACCTCCGGGTCTGGTATTTAAAACACTGGTAACTTTCGCCACTGCCAATGATAATAACCACTGCCGTCAGTGGTAATTGATACACAATTACTAAGCTCAGTGTCTGCCTAGGATCTTGACATCAGTTTTCTACTTTATTCATTGTTTATGTTCTCAGTATGCCAGATTTATTGCCATTAACATGCCAATAGCAATAGATACCAGTGTCTTAAATAAAGCGGAGATGTACAATGTAGTGCCACAAGTCCACGTACATACCATTCATTTATCGTTCTCGCAAATGTACTTTACAAAAGCTATCTGCGATGAAAAAAAAAACATTTGCTTTTACTTCTGATACACATTCTTTTCAATTATTTTCTAACCTTAGTTTTAATACTGCTCTGTTGAAAGTATGCTGTCCCGGTCATTTATGGGAAAACTATCAAAGCCAAGTCAGATTGATGACAGAGCATTTCTTTGTTTCCCATTTAGGAGGCGAGATATTGATGTGCTCTGTGACAGTTGATCTACCGTAGTGGAGTTTAGCTGTTTGTCGTGATGACACTTTATGTCTTGCTTGAAGTATTTTAACACTTAAGTATCCAGTTTGAGCCGATAAAATTCGTGAAAATAATTGTTTTGCGTAGAAATTTTGGTAAGAACTTAGGTATAAGTAATTTAGGTACAAGTCCTAGAAACGTATCAGGTTACATCATGGAGTTTACTGTATTTTTAAACTTGTTTCTCATTTTTCCAAATTTTGTTTTAAATATTAGAACTCATTTCACACACGGCTGGTTAACCCCATACTGAACCATTTCTAGTTCGTATTTTGGTTGCTGACACTACTGATATACTACATATACATACAGATATATTTTATACAGATACACATTTAGCAACCAGATCCACAGCCAACAAATTTAGTTCAGCACAAAGACGTTTGCCGTGCCGGGAATCGAACCTGAAACCTTCTGATTGGCAGTCCGGCATGGTAACCATTACGCCAACGAGGTCGTCAAACTACTAATTGTATTTGCATCTTCTTACAATAATCAAGTACTCTTAAATTACCAAATTAGCCATTGTTCTTTAATAAATAAGAACTATGCGAATAATTTAAAAGTAAAAATAAAAAAAAAAACAGGGTCAATTTCTCATTGTATAATCTGTAATCTGTTATAAATGTAATTGTCAATTTCGTACTCTAAGATGTATACACAATAAACGAATTTGAATTTGTTTTTTTTTTTTGTATATGGACGCTTAATTTTTTTATGTAAACGGACTGGGATTCGAAAAGTTCTCCTTTTTTCCATCAGTCCTTTAAAATTCCTCCAAATCTTTCTCGAACCGTCATCCCGTCATCCGAAATCAATAAGCGAGTGTTGACTCTTCACCCTACAGTTTACATTCAAGTATGCATGAGGCAGTGCTAAGCCGAATATTATGAGACTGACGCAGGTGGTGTTAAACTTTCATAGAATACAATCTCTATTGAATGGCGAAGGTCTTACACACCTAACCCAAGAGCAGCATACTCAAAACATTTGCACACATATCTGTCATTTGTACACGTATCTTATTTGATACTGCTTATTTGTGAAGCTACCATAATCCCAATATACGAGTATTGTTACTCAGTTCGGGTTTGGTAACAGCTCAAACAAGCATCGATATTTAGTACTACGTCTAGTTCCTACTTATTAATATTGTAAATTCTTCGCTTAAATAAAGTTATTTTTATGTTTATGTTTTATGTTTGTATTTATCTGTCACCTAACCATGTGTTCCGGAAGCTTCTTTAAGAGACAGTTATTCTAGACTAAACATGCTACACCTTAAAGCTAGAGTGTCGCTTACTCGCGTGGTACAGCGTCCTGCTGGTTGAATGCCAAAATATACTGTAATATAATATAAAAAATTAACTAGCATATATTAATTTTAGCTTTTATTTAACAACTTAGTATGACGGTAACAAGAGTTGATAAATTATTTCTCTTTATTGTACACTACGTCCTTTTTTAGTTGTTTATTAACTCCTTTCCATCCAAAGGTTGCCTGGAAGAGATCGCTTTAAGCGATAAGGCCGCCAATTGTGGCACACTATTTTTTTGTTCTTAGTTATTATTATATCTTTAGTTTTAGTTTTAAGTTTGTGTCCAATAAAGTATTATCTATCTATCTATCTGAGCATTAGCTTTAGACTAACTATGAACGCTTACAAGACTAACTAACTCGAGTAGGCAAGGATTTCCCATTCAGTGATCGTGCTTCTTACCACTTTGGTTCGTGGTACTTTAGTGCTAATGTCGCTAAGGTCTATCAACGAGCTAGCTGGTCTATGCAGACTCCCTGCTACAAGTATTAGCAAGGCGGTCACGTTCCAAAGTTTGGAAGACGCATCAAAGGTTAAACAGATGTATGCAACTGTTGTTCAGTGTGGATATAAAAGTTTCAAAAGTAGCACATTTAAGATCTTTTCGCGATTCACACCGTCTAAGTTTTGTAATAAGTACACATGCATGTGTTAGATAATCATGTATTATTTTTTATTATTTATTTATTTAACTTATATATTTTATTATTTATTTATTAACCAAAATGTTAAATATATTTTTTGAAAGAATGTTATTACGAGTTATATATTTTCGTTTTTAGAAAAGACGTAAAAAAAAATAAATAAAGAAGCACCACAAGATGTAAAATTGTTCGGCAAAAATACGAGTTCCTATACAATAAAGCGGACGATTATTCCATAATTACTGATGAAACATAGATGGCGCTGAAAATCGTGCTAGTAGTCTAGCTGCTGAAATTCCGCAAGGCGCGCTGCAGTCGCATTGTGATATGATGATAGCAGATAGCGTTATCGCGAGTGAAGAAGTTTGAAGAAAAAAACAATAGATGGTGCTTAAAATAATAGTTTTATAATGAGCATAAAAAGAGCTTTCTATTAACGTTCTTTCTGCCTAGACTAATATTTATTTGTCTATGCTTCTATATAAATATCGAAAGACGGCAATCATGTTTCTTACTCTATGTATAGTCTAAGTATAAGCAGCCCACTATACGTTCCCACTGCTGGGACTCGGGGCCTTCTTTCACGAGGAGAGAGATATAGGCCATAATCCACTACGCTGGCCAAGTGCGGGTTGGCGTATAGACAACTCTATGTGATAGACACCAAATGTCTCCAAACCATCACAGAAAATAGAAGCAGATAAGCTAATTCACTAACATAAAGCTATCTATATCAAAGGAATGTTTGTCGATCAGATTACTCCAGCGGGTGGTCAGTTGACCGTCATAATTTGGGACCAGAATGCGTTCATTGGTGCATAAAATATTCGCAAAAGGGACAAGGGACGGTTCCTGTAAATAGAAAGCGCAAACGGCAACCGTCGCGTACCATTTCACTTCTCACCTGTTGTTTAGTCACGGGAGAAATAAACAAATTGACGAGAAAATGGAAAAATGGACAGGCGAAGTTAGCTAAATGTTTGCTTGCTGACTGTTTGTTCAGAGGAGGCTGTGGTTTGAATTTTATTTATTTTTTATTTATTATCTTTTAACTCCTATGCAAAAGAGAAGTATGATTTTTGAGCGTATGAATGTATTTAAAAGTAAGCATGTATATTGTATATTATTGAATATCTGGGAGTAATTTGTATTTTTTCAAATTTTGGTAAGTTGATTTAAAATATTCTGAGAAATATAATACTCCACGAAAATAAACTCTATCTCTTATATTAATAAATTCAGCTTAACGCAAAACTTACTAAAATCCAATATAAATCTATACCAATATTATAATGAAAAAATTTTGATTGTTTGTTTGATGCAAATAGGCTCGGAAACTACTGGACCGATTTGGAAAAATTCTTTCACCGTTGTTGGCTGTCGGTCTGTGTGTTAAACAAGTATCGATACAAAGTATTTCTGTACCTATGTATAGGTAGTAAGTATCAGTTGTGTTAGCAATACAAACTAGAAATGATTTAGTATGGCTAACCAGCCGTGTGTGAAATTTGTGAAAAAAAAAACAATTCTGGCCTCCGAAGTCGAGACGCTTCTCCTTAGGAATCCGTGGAATAATGCGTTTCTTCTTATCAAACATAACATCAAGAGAGTACTGCAAACAAAGACGCTAAATTGTATAAAACAATAAAACCCTCCACACCCTCATAATAATAACAAACTTAACAAAGCAATAACGCATACACTCACACACGGGCTTCCAGAAATAATATTATCGTTACCGTACTTATACGAGAAAATCAACATAAAGTGAATAAAAGAAAATTATGAATTGCCAGAAAATAAATTACCCCGCGTCGGCGGCAAAATAACATCACATTTGAATGCCTTTTATGCTTTATGGTTCTGTAACTATGTGAAATAACTCTCGTTGCCGTTTTATGGGACATGAGAGCACGTACGCGGCATAATTTTTAAGTTGTTGCGCATTTTCAGTCTTAGAAATTGAAGTTAGCTCAATAAATTTTGAAGAATTTTATGGAAGTTCAATGTTATCCCTGTAGCTTAAAAGCAAATACAGTTTCAAATTTCCCTTTATTGTACTTGGCGTCTATCTATGATTTAAAATTAGTTGAATAAAACAATATCATGTTAAGTTACATGGATTTTGGGGTTCCGTACCTTAAAGGAAAAAGCGGGACCCTATTACTAAGCCTCCGCTGTCTATGTGTCTGTCACCGATAAAAAAATATTAAGGGGGCTCCTTAGAATAAACGTATTATTTGCTATAAATCAACAACGGTCGATAGCAGGTAGACGTTTCAAACAAAATTAAAAACTCTTTTCCTATAAAACAACTTTGATAGTAACATAACCTTCTTTCTAACATAGTTGAAAATAATGTGAGAAAAAAAAACAGGTACTAGAAAAGGAGGATGAAGATATAAGAGCAACATCAATCACGCTAGCAACATTAAACAGACAGCCACTTTAAAGGGCCCGGAATAAATTTCCAATTATTACATTATCGAAAAAAAAAACGTAACACCGTCCCGCCTCCTGCAAATTTTCGGGCACGTCGAAGCCCATAATTCCTAATGACATGCAATAACCGTACCCCCAATTTTCGACATAAACCTCTCATAACAATATCGGCATCAGCGCTTTTTTCCTGCGGAATATTTTTATTTGAGAATAAGTAACACCTTTCTCTGTAATCAAAATTTTGCGAACGCTTTTTGGTAGGGTTGGCACAACTGATTAAACGTACGTATTTTGTGAATTGTACTCGTAAATTTACTGCTAGTCAACTAACTGTTATAAGTAAAAAATAAAAATTTCATGGGGCGCAGCTACTCGTAGTTTATGAAATGTGTGTGTTTTGTTTTAAAAGGGTTATAAGTAAGCGCTATGTTCAATTTTTCTAAATGCTTAGAAAGCTTGAAGATATTGGAAGCTAAACAATTGAAAATAGACACAAAGAAAATCTATTCACTAGAAAATGACGGATGGCATTAAATTTGGCAACCCTAGGCGAGGGAAATGTTTATCGGCTACTCAATTTGATTTTTACCACCGCACTGATTTCACTCCTTCTTGGGAATGCTGAACTGTGCGTGAGGAATTGCAATGAGGTGGCAATATCTGATTTACAAAAAAAATATAAATATAAAAAATGGTTAAAATAAGACTATGTTGTTAAGATGTTTCAAGTGTATCTATCGTTTTCACACTTTCTTTAAACAGCTTAATTAGTTCGTTAATTATATTTGATTAAAAGAAGATATTTGAGATTTTATATAAAGTAAAGAGCATGTAGCTAAGCTAACTGAGGTGATCCGACCCGATTATTTAGATTAAGCAACAGTCGATACGGACGTCTTTTGAATGGGTGACAAGACTGTCTTTGAAAAAGTGGCATTTTAATCTAAGCGGTAAGTCGGATGATACGTTTCATTGTAGGTCTCGTCTAGTTAGTAAGTATTAGCAGTCGTTAAGCCATGTCAGAGGCCTTCGGGCGGCTTGAAAACTCTCGATCCAAGAGCTTGGCCACTTTGCTCATACGAAGAAGAAGAACTAGAATACAGACTTTAAGAAATAGCTTTTAGTGGTACACAACTTTAGTGGTCCTGCTGCAGAGTTATGTTAAACCAAATTTATCTATCTATAGGACCATCACAATTATACTTGTCTCACGTATGTCACCTATATATATCATAGAAAGAACGACGACCTCGTTGGCGTATGATTACCATGCCGGACTACCAATCAGAAGGTTCCGGGTTCGATTTCCGGCACGGCCAACATCTTTGTGCCAAACTAAATTTGTTGGTCGTAGGTCTGGATGTTAAATATGTATCTATATAAAATATGTATGTATGTATATGTAGTATATCTATCAGTTGTGTTAGCAATTATAATACGAACTAGAAATGGTTCAGTATTGGTTAACCAGCCGTGTGTGAAATGTGTCAATATTTATTTATTTATTTATATTTATTTAAGGAACAAAACACTCCGTAACACAGCAGTTTCATACTGGAATTTGACGCAAAATTTGAAATTCTCCATAACACCAAACAAAATTTCGGTGTCCGGCGATGCAGAAACGTCGTATATTTAAATTCAGTGCGGTCCACTGCGGCGATGTTTCAATTGTCACCTCCTTCTAACGTAATCCGGTTACTGGAAGGGTGTCTTTTTATGATGATTCGGTATTATCTCGTGAATAAGAAAATATTTTGCGGTTGAGGGACGGCAAGGGACAATTTCAAACCCTGCTTTAAACAGGTATAAGTTTACTGGATCGAATCAAACTAGTACTTACAACACTGTTTTTGTTATATCCAACGTATAAAATGTATTTTTTATAAAAGGAAGGTTCTGCGAAACTGCTTTCCATACTTTACTTCACGAACTGGGCGAAAATATGGATTTTACAATCTGCTATATTTAATTTTTCATATTAGGACTCATTTCACACACGGCTGGTAAACCCCATACTGATCCATTTCTAGTTTGTGTTATGGTTGCTAGCACAACTGATATACTTACTACATTTACATACATACATATTTTATATAGTAACATATTTAACACCCAGACCCACAGCTAACAAATTTAGTTAAGCACAAAGATGTTGGCCGTACCGGTAATCGAATCCAGAACCTTCTGATTGGCAGTCCGGCATGGTAACCATTATGTCAACGAGATCGTCACAATCATAAAATCATAAATTGTCTTCATGACTGGTTATATGTACTGTGAATCGTAGAAATCGCCATAAGACCGACCAATATTAACAACATATAAAACATTATCTTACCCAGTTTCCGATGTTATAAAGAAAATTGCAAGCTCCCAATATAATCCAAATCTAGGCATATTCATAATCAGAAGAGTTTATGGAACACCTCTGTTTTCATTTCTGACGTGTCAGTTTACACGGATATACTTTCGAGTTTAATTTTTTTTAAACTCTAAATAGGTCAGTGCTTGACCACAATTCACCTGATGGTAAGTGACATTGAGGTCTACGGTGAAACGCGCTTATCTAGAAGGAACCGGTTCACTCTCGCCTTGAAAATCGCTAGATTATAGTCATTGGGGGAACAGGGAATTCGGCAAGGAGTTCCAAAGTTTGGCTGTTCGGACAACAAAGGTGGAGGAATAACGCTTAGTGCGTGCCTTAGGCACCTTAGGCATCGGTTTAAAGTCGTAAACCGATGCCGCCTTGGCGTTTCCCTGCTCGTCCGATAGTGAAAGGAGGCGGGGGAATGACCTATTATTATCATATTACTTAATATCACATTGTCAGATTGTTTTAGCTTTTTGAAATCATCCGAAATTATTATCACAGATTACTGTGATAGACAATATTTTTTTATGTATGTTGTAATGAATGACTGTATGTAACAAGAATTGAATTCATTTGAATGCAATTTTTACATACAGTCATCAAAAAGTTGCACAAGCTTATTTTCTTGCCAGGTGTCCACGTGTGCACTGTCATAAGGGTAAGTGCACATGTCCTACCGATAAGGCTGCCATTGGGTTTCTTCTCACGTCCTAAGGAGTGAGGGTTCGGCCTCGCAGTTTATGACTAATGATGGGCTCACATGTAGTCACACCTTATGAAGGAAAATTACCCAACATACTTTCTTATTGTCAGTGACGTATCTTTAGAGTCTAGGTTTAATAATTCTATTAATATATAATAGATAAAATTCTATTAATATTAATATATAATAGTAATTTGATTATTTTATTATATACCTAAGTTTCATTTTTACAATTCTACTTTTATACATACATTGTATAATTTGATTTTAATATTGTACTGATTGACGAAACGAAGTGCTTGTAATTAGCCTAAGGTTTATAAATATACTTTGATTTGGAAAGAGTTTAATTTACCAAGTTCATTTAAATATAGACATTTTCTCACTCACTATGTATATATTTATCCTTAAGTTTATAGAACAACTAGCTGACCCGGCAAACGTTGTTTTGCCTTAATAATTATTTCTAAATGTACAGTAGCCGATTCTCAGACCTACTGAATACGCATAAAAAATTTGGAAAAAATCGGTCAAGCCGTTTCGGAGGAGTACGGTAACAAACGCTGTGACACGGAAATTTTATATATAAGATAAAAATACATTTGAATTTGAATTTGAAAATTTGAATTTTATTCGAATCTTAGTTACTGTTACAAAATTATATTGTACCAAATTCTGCTTTACATTCAAATCATACTGTTTCCTGACCCTGATTAATGCTGTTTTCTTTGCACGCATTTGTTATCGTCTTTTAAGGAGCTGTCGCGATGTGTGACCTGTCTCTGAAGATCTGTGTGATTTATGAGAAGAAAATGATAAGAAAATAAATTATGTCTTAAATGTATATTTCTATTAAAAACAAATAAAAATACAAGAAATGTATAGTATGAATATAATTGATTCCTAAAATAACATATACAAAGTAAGTATAGGCAACGTTTGTGAGTAAAGTTAGGGTTAAGTTAAAGATAAATGGTCAATAATTTTCTGTAGAAGTTGATGAAGCTAATCCTAGGTTAAAGCTAAAATCTATGTTTATAAGTCGGAGAAGTTTTTAATTACCAAACGTTAAAATAAAAAAATGCGTAGCATTAATTTATTAAACGAGCTAGTTATAATGTACAAATCTATACTTCCGCCAAATTCGATGTGAAATGTTTACCAACAAAGCGTTGCCTAGCAACCACTGACAGCAGTGGTAAAAAACTTTTTTTCTAATGTTCAATATAGAAATACTTTTAATACTAACGAATTTCGGCAAACAAGTGTTGAAGGAGCGGCCTTGTTTGAGATGTTTGTTTGCGATTTATTTTTAGCAGTTTCGTTTTACACTACGTTACAAGAACTATACACCTTCATATTGTATTCTCCCTAAAATAGCACTTAAGTATGACGTAGATTTTATAAGAAACTTGTCATTGAAATGTATACTAAAACAGTTATTTTTAATGATTACAAATTACTATTTCCCTTAAATAAAAATATTTGTTGAAATTGCATCTTACTAAAATACAACGTACAACGGAACATCATATATCAGGTCAATAATGCGATTAAATAAAAATTTACTTGTTAATTGGAATTTTTAAGGGTTTTAGTGTTGTAAGTATTTTATTTGGAAGAATAATAGAAATTGGCCAATGGTTTAAGATTCCTGCACTCAAACGAACAAATAGCTAGGGTTGATGCTAACTCCAATGTAAGTAATCAGTGAATATTCTAATTTCTTTTAAAACTCTCTTCTTGGCAATTTGTTATTGCTATTGATCTTTAAATACATAAAATATGACTTTTCGATTGAAATTACAAAAAGTCTGGACGACTTTTATGACAAAATATAGAAATTCTGATATCCGTAGCATTTTCTTGAAGTGATAACCCTAAAATTGATTTTTTTTTTTGTTTGTTTACATTTAGTTCACATCGAATTTGGCGGAAGTATAGACGGTGTATGAAAATATAAACACATTGAGAGAACTTTATTTCAATGACATAAAAGTCAAAATTGTCTTAACACTGTGTTACGGTGTTAGTTTTTCAATTGCGCTAACATGGCAAAACCATAGACCATGTTTTTTTCTGATAAACCATATTATATATTTTTTTTGTTTTCCGTGACATTTAACAATATTAAAAGTCGAAATCTGATGATTTCTCATCTTTGTGTAGATTCGTTTAGTCATTTTCAGGTGTCTTTTTTAAGGCGGTCTTATTCAACTTTTTGCTGTTTTAAGTTACGTTTATTTACTTCCTTGATAAACTAAAAAATATAAAACTAGTCTCATATCAAAATTTAACATAATATCTAGTGATCACAAGAAACAGAAACACGATTAGTAACAATTCGCTCGATAGAATTTTGTTTTGAAAAAAGCTCTAATTTACCATAAATTGGGTATTATCCTTTATATATTTTTGGATTGGTGAGAGATCCTATCACTAAAATGATGTCAAAAAAATATCAACAGACAAAGCACAAAATTAACAAGGATTCTGTAGAGATACTTTATATCTTGCCATACAAAAATTAACCAGGAAAAAATAAAACCCTAATAAATGAAACCGATCCACGCCATAGGCGCGCTCGCGCTCGCCGGCCAGTACCCGCCGAGGCGTCTCAGAGAGTGGACGTATCGCTCGTTGTTCCTAATTGTCAGAAATTCCGAATTTTTGTCGCGGTGATTTTCATCCTAAATATGGACAGAAAAAATAAAAGATAATGACTCCAAAGGCATATCGGAAAATGGTAAGTACCTTCCACCTTTTTCCTTGTTGTAGATTGTAGACCACTTCGTATGAAAACAATCATGCCACAGTCAAAAATAAACAGAATGAAAAAATTAAATCAGAATTAGGTATCAAGGTTTATCTTTTTTGAACACAGGTTTATTTATAATATATTTTATTAGGATACTTGTACCTATCTTTTTAACCGACTAAGACAAAAGGAGGGTTATGATTTTAACAGCATATGTACGTTTGTACGTAGTGTATGTTCATCTGTGCCACCATATCTCCTCAACTAAGTAGTAATCATAATTTGGCAATCAAGGTACCTATCAACAGACGCGTCTTTACGCTCCCCGCTTTTACGCTATAGGATATATATGACGTCACACAAAATTTAAAAGACGTAGAAGTGGCTCGCAAAATATTTTATGAATTGAGTTAATTTTACATGTACCTAAGATTTATAATGTGCTTGTTGCAGTGCTGCAATGACAAAGCGGAAACAAAAATCCAACGTCGAAATTGGATCTGTTTCGAGCGTCGAGTGAGTATTATTATTACATTATATAAAGTATTTTTATATATTCCTATTTAAAATAAACGAAATTTAAACTCTTACTGATTGTTTGTGTTTAAATATGATGTAATTTTCTGTTTCAGTGTTGAAACAGAATTGCCAGAAATTACTGTTGAAAAAGTCAATGAAAGCGATGATTTTCGACCCATAGCTGGAAGGAGATTGATCTTTACGTGAAAATTAACTAGATGGCGCTGATGACGCCTTAACTCGCACAATTGTTTCTTTCGCAGAATATGTATACGAAATTATATTGTAATTGCGGGGTTTTTTGTTTATGTGAAAATTAACTACATGGCAAGGCGACGCTTTAATTCGCGCAATCGTTTCGTTCGTTCGCAGAATATGTATGTGAAACCATATTGAAATTTCCAATATTTGTTTACGTAAAAGTTAACTAAATAATCTTAGAATTTCGAGACAATACTCACGAACTAATTGGTGCGTGATTTAATTATTTTTGATGTCAAAGCGTTAAGTTCGGAAATATAAATTATGATAATAATTTGTGGCAGTGCTTATATCCGTTTGACATCGATGTCAAACATCAATCATCATATTAATTTAACAGCACATAGGTAACAAAATTCGGTTGTGATATATAGATAAGTCTTTACTGTTTACAACAAAAATGTAAGAATAAAACTACTTAATTTACTTTTGCAATTTAGGGGAGATAAGGAGGTTAGAAGTAAAGGTTTTCCTCTATTGTTTTATTCAACCCTGTCCACTGCACTAGAGGTTTCATGACATAAACAATCTAATAGTTATTTTAAATTTATAATTTATAACTTAACTTTGTTGTTTATGTGACTTTGAATATGATAATTGTGATTGAAATTTGAAATTTAAGTCATCATCTTATAAAATCAAAACGCCCCTTTATGCAATACTAGCTGACCCGGCAAACGTTGTTTTGCCTAATAATTATTTTTATTCTAGTTTCTAGACAAAATCAGTGCCAGCAAAGAAAGATAATGTTATAGTGTTTTATTTAACAAACATTTATTTGTTCTTCTTATATGGCACCGACTCCAAGAATACAGGATAAAAAAAAATTCAAGATTTTTCAATAAAAATGTGGTTGTTGTGCCTCACTCGACATAGATAGGTATAGTGTGTCGCGCACTTTTTTGTAGATATTTGTAAGATCTACAATTAATTACAACATTTTATGGTTCTATCTTTTGTAGTTTAGGCAGCGTACGCAAAATAAGTAACTTCTTGGGTTGATTTTTTTCAGTTTGTGTCCGAAAAATCCAAATATCTTACGGAACCTTATTTTATTCCAAAATAAAATATAGCCTATGTTACTCGTGGATAATGTAGCTTTTGTATGGTGAAAGAATTTATAAAATCGGTCCAGTAGTTTTTGAGCCTATTCGTAACAACCAAACAAACAAAGTTTTCCTCTTTATAATAGTAGTGTAGATAAAAAGGTATTGTTTATACAAATAATGAAATAAATAGGTAATCCAACAAGATAAAAAAAATCATGTGTGTTATTCACACCTGGTAGAAGTGAAACCTTCAAAAATACGATGAAAAAGCTCTACAAATAAACGTATAATACGTTCACGTATACAAAACACCATTGTTGTTGTTGTGATGCCTTTTCTAAAACTTTGTACTACGCATGCGCGCACAATACAGTCGCTTTTTCGTTTCATCGACTTTCAAATCACAATGATGCTAAAGAATTTTTCACTTCAAAATATGATTTCATTTGTACCTAATATTTCACAAGTTGTTACAGTATCATACAATTTTAGAGAAATTATACAAATGATGAATAAAGAAAACTAACGTTGTGCTAGCCTTAGTTACCTTAGTAACTGCATTTACAATGTCTAGAATGAATCTGTAAAAAGATAAAAATATAAAATAATAAGTTTGCTCACTCTGTCAACTTATTTTTTACACTGTGGCGCCGGAACGACTGGTCGCCGGGACAACCACCCAGTCTTAGATCGCGAGTTCGCCGCGCGCGCTTCTGTGCGTAGCGACTTTGTTCGTATCGAGCGCTATTTGCCTAAAGTGTCAAACTAAGCTCGCCTTAAGCTAGAACTAGAAAACAAGAAGCTTATCTCTATAACTTTTGAATAGTGCTGCGTTCAAAATGTAGGACTACACTTTAGTAGATACACAGAGTAACATACTCGTCCTATGTTGTATGAGAAGGCAAACTTCTCAAAACCAAACAAGGTAGCACTTCTCTTGCTTAAACATTTGCACTTCACAAGACGTCTGAGCCAAGACGAATTAATAACGAGATAAAGAAACTCGGCGGGTCTTAATTCATTAATTAACCTAATTGTATTTGCCTCGGTTACGGTTATTGTTTGCATGGTTTTTGCGTTACAGAATAAATAATGCAGAAGGTAATATTACACAAAAATATCACACAAGTCAAAGAAAATAATAGCATATTTAATTTTAAAAGCACCTAGATATCATGTTCATTTTAAGCTTTTTATAATAAAAAATGTGAGATTAATGAGCACTAACACACTTCTATTTATTTTTCATGGAAAGGTGTCTGGTAATGGCCATAAACATAGAAATAGCATATACGAGACCGTACTTTGCCTACTGAACATTTCTGTGGCAAGTAGCAAAGCTCGGGAGCCATAAGAATTGCTTGATTGCTCAAGAAAAGGGGTCGAATCAAACTTTCCAAAGAAAAATTTGCCCAATTTAGAGAATACGAATAAGCGCCGGATGCCCGAGCTTTCTGGAACTTTCCCGAAGATTTTTCACTTCCAACATTAATTGTTACCGAAAGTAAAATAAATCTTTGCTACTTTGCTTTTCTTGAGGCTTGTTTCAAAGCCCTAAGCTAATCAATTAATTTGACTGTTTGTATTTTGTCGACTTTTAAAATATTGCCAAACAGAACTTTGTTTTACCCTTTTTGTAATTTTTAACCCCAATTTTTGGCCGTTGTTTTAACTTTTGGGTTTTCAAATTAATTTTGTTAAAGTAGAACTTTTAAAATTATATTGTATTAATAAAAGCTCTTTATAAAAATTCAAAAAAGTTTTTAAAACCATACCGTATCGTACCTCAGTAGTAATCTCTGTACAAAGAACTTATTTATACCAATTTTTCTCAAATTTATTTTTGCCGTAAATAAAGCACCAATAAATCGGTAAGTGCGTTTTGGGGGCGCATGATAACATCCCTGTAGCAATAGAGTATTGATATAGAAAAACTTTATAAATAAAATAGATACAATAATAAAATATCTATTTTTCCCCGTGTGCAATCATAACATTTTATCATAGGTGTACGAGACAGGGAGTAAAAAGGGAATATCGGTAACAGTAAAAAAGTTCGACTTAGTTATGATCAAAGTTCTACCTAATGTATATTGTTAGTTTTTTGATAGATTTCGCTTCGGTACGTATACGGTACGAATAGGTATAGGCAAAAAATTTGAGCCTATAGTATGTTAAGTTTTTCATTGATTGATGCATGATAAAAGTGCATAAATTTAATGACCCTAATTTTGTATTATTATTTTTATGATTTTATTGCTTATGTTTAATATGGACTATGTCTGAAATAAAATGATTTGATTTGATAAAACATACATACACATATTATCATGTATTTATTGCAAATAAATTCCTTGACCTTTTGGAGTAGAATTATTTCCCAATAACAACTATTCTTGTCGCAAATGGCGCTATGAAATATTATTTAAAACCCGCGTTTTTTTCAGTTTTATTTTCTTTAATAAGTGTTAATTAATTGTTAGATTTCCATAACAATATAACGTAAAATTTGCTAGTTTTTTAAAAGAATCGTTTTAAAATTAAAAAATGTTGTGTTTCTGTATTAAATATATTAATTAAAACAAATCTTACGTTGTTTTATATATAATGTTATACTCTAGAATCGCCAGAGCTTATAATTTCAATATTGTTAATTGTAGATTTTATAAGAATTTATTTTGTGAAATTTCCGCTACCGGTTTAATCTCAAGTTGCCTCTAATTAGTTTGGCGCGGCTCAACTTGGTACAATACTTAGCTACATACAACATTGTTAAACAATCGAAGAATAATACAAAATTTGTGCCTAAGGCTTGGTATGACAAATGTGAGAAAAAATTTTGAACATTCAGCTAAATAAATACTTCTTTATCTTTATCACAAAAGCGCCTCAAAACATAGTTCTTCTTACTCTCAATTTGGTAAGAAACTTCTTCACAGGACTAAATTGAGTAACTTAAATAATAAAACTTTGAAGTTAAATTACTTTGTTACTTCTTTTTGTCCCAACCTTACCTTACCTAAAACACTATCACTCTGAAATGGAAATGAACTTGTCCAAAGAAAATATTAACTTGGGACGGTCATCTCTCCAACGCCCTCTACCAGAAAAGATCAACATGTCTCTATCACTACCGATACAATTTAAAGTTTGACTGGAAGTCTTTGTTTTTCTTCCTATACAAACACAATTAAAAGGTTTTTGCTTTGTAAGTGTTCGATACAAAGTGAGTGGACAGTATGGAAGTTCTGACTCCCACAAGGAAATTGCGAAACTTAGATAGGACCACGTATTTTTCATCCACGTCGCCACTCCCTGGGACAACTCCTCGCGTCTGGCGGCAGCTTGGTGGGTAACGATCGTCAACGTAGCCTGAGCTCCTTGTTTAAATGCAGAACAGTATTCACTGTACACGGCACAGTAAAAATAAAATATGTAATTTATTTAAATTTTATAATTTAATTTGATAGCTAATATATATTTATACTAGCTGACCCGGCAAACGTTGTTTTGCCTTATTAATTATTTTTATTCTAGTTTCTAGACAAATTCTAGTATAATCAAAATGTTACTTACTTATTATACTTATAAAGTGTATGGCATATGCGTGAAATGGGTATGGAGCGCCATGAACAAACGTTAAGGGAATATAAAAGTAACAAACGCCAAAAAATATTATGTTCAAGTTTTTATAGTTTATTACCTAAAATTACATATCACATATTAATTACGACAGGAACAATAACAAACAACATCAATATTTTAATGCTATAGCGTGAATCTTATCCATAGCACCAATTACCTCTTTTAAATGAGCATTATATTTAATACTGAGCTCATACTGGAATAATAGACGCAATAAAATTGTTTTAAAAACAAATAACCGACTCCAAAACCATATCTATTTAATATTGTAAATTCTTTGCGTAAATAAAGTTATTTTTATGTTTTATGTTTAATAGTGTTTATTTTAACAAACATTAATTTGTTCTTCTTAGATGGCACCGACGCCAAGAATACAGGACAAATAAAAATTTAAAATAACATGTTTATAAGTTAATCAAATAAAGTCTTCGATGGTACTTATGTGTAGGCATAAAATTATTTTTCATTTTTTAGATACAGTTAGAATTTATTAATGTAGGTATGATTTTGAAGTCTGTTATTTGTATAATACAATTTCATTGTAAAATTTTTAAGGTTAGTAGGTGTATTGTAATATTTTTAAAGTAATAGGTATTCAAAATTTTTTTGCGATTCCGTTCGAGCCGTTACCAAACAAATTACATAATATTTGTAGTGTCATAAGCTATGACCCAAAACGTCATAGGACTAATCGCGAGCGAGGCGAGCGCGAAAATTTTTAGCATATTTGTTCGAACCGTTTGAGCATAAAGAAGTCCAAAGCAGAACAAATTACATAATATTTGTAGTATCGTAAGCTATGACCCAAAACGTCCTAGGACCAATCGCGAGCGAAGCGATCCGGACGCGAGCGCAGCGAGCGTTGCGCGAGCGAAGCGAGCGCAAAAATTTTATCATATTTGTTCGAGCCGTTTGAGCATAAAGAAGTCCAAAGCAGAACAAATTACATAATATTTGTAGTGTCGTAAGCTATGACCCAAAAGTCCTAGGACCAATCGCGAGCAAAGCGAGCTATGCGCGAGCGAAGCGAGCGCGAAAATTTTTAGCATATTTGTTCGAACCATTTGAGCATAAAGAAGTCCAAAACAGAACAAATTACATAATATTTGTAGTGTCGTAAGCTATGACGACAAAACGTCCTAGGACCAATCGCGAGCGAAGCGAGCCGGATGCGTGCGCAGCGAGCGATGCGCGAGCGAAGCGAGCGCGAAAATTTTTATCATACTTGTTCGAGCCGTTTGAGCATAAAGAAGTCCAAAGCAGAACAAATTACATAACATTTGTAGTGTCATCATCATATTTGTTGAAAATTTTTTGCTCGTACGTTCGGGGTCTAGTTTATTAGTACATCAAATTAAATAGCTTCTTCTACGTAAGAACTAAGTGATCAAGTTATGTTGTCGAGAGTTTTTCAAGCCCCTGCCTTAGTTTAACGACTGTTTGTGCTAAGAGGACCTACAATTAAACGTATAATCCGATCCACAGTAGCGCACAGATGAAAATACATTTTTATACAACAGTCATGTGCAGGAGAGGTTATGCAATAAAGCGACTTACACGCGGGTGGAGCCGCGGGCACCAGTTAGTAGTTAATAAGAGAGTTACATTGATATAGCAAAATGATAATAGTTAACATTACTACTACATACGATACATAAACAATAACGAAGGTCGAAATTTGTGTAAACAGGGAGAGAAGTCTGTGAAGAAGAATTTTGTGAGTGAAACAGGAGACCGACTTCAGTCTATGGCATAGTGTGGCATTTCACTCACCAGTAAAGTAAAAGCGCGGCAAATTTTAAGTATTTAAAATTGGTAATAATACTAAGCATATGTATATCAGGTTAAATTTTGTTAGTTATTATCTTCAAAAAAAAAAATTACTCGAAGTACAGTTAGACACTATATTTGATCAGTTATCAAGCGAGATGAAAAAAGAATAAAATACTGAAATGGCCATTGGCCATAAAAAATAGGGGTTGATGATAAAAAAATAAGGGTTGTATGTATTTTTTAATGCCACTTTATACAAAAAAAAATTCGTCGAAAAATGAAAAAAAAAATATTTAAGGGTGATCAACCCTTATCACTTAGGGGTATAAAAAAATAGAAAGTAGCCGTTTCTCAGACCTACTGAATACGTATATAAAATTTGGTAAAGATCAGTCAATCCGTTTCGGAGGTGTACGGCAACAAACACTGTGACACAGAAATTTACTAAAATGGCCATAAAAAAATTGGGGTTGATGATAAAAAAGTAAAAATTTAGGGTTAAATGTATTTTTTAATGCCACTTTATATAAAATTCAAATAAAAAAAATTCATCAAAAAAATAAAAAAATATATTTGAGGGTGAACAACCCTGATCATTTAGGGGTAAAAACGTTTCACTTTGGCCGATTCTCATACCTACTGAATACGCATATGAAATTTGGTAATGATCAGTCAAGCCGTTTCGGAGGAGTTCGGTAACAAACACTGTGACACGGAAATTTTATATATAAGATATTTTGTGAAATTTTAGTATCTAGCAGACGACGACGTTGGCGTAGAGGTCACCATGCCGGACTGCCAATCAGAAGGTTCCGGGTTCGATTCCCGGCCCAGCCAACATCTTTGTGCTTAACTAAATTTGTTGGCTGTGGGTCTGGGTGTTAAATATGTATCTATATATTATAATATGTATGTATGTATATGCGGTATATCAGTTGTGTTAGCAACCATAATACGAACTAGAAATTATTCAGTATGGAGATAACAAGCCGTCTGTGAAATGTGTACAAAAAAAAGCTACCGTTATTGATATGGCAAAAAAAACACGTTTATTGTATGGGGACCCCGTCAATATATTTTAAATAATTTTTAGTATTTGGTGTTATAGTGGCACAGAGAATACATATCTTGTGAAAGTTTCAGCTTTCTAGCTATTACGGTTTCTGAGATACAGCCTGGAGACAGACAGACAGACAGACAGCAGAGGCTTAGTAATACCCTTTTTTACATTTTAGACAATATATCTCATTATATCTCATTCAAAGTCTATTGATTCACTTATTAATATTATATGTGTTTTAATTTGACGCCTCATTAAGTGGATTAGGTTTACGTCAGGATTATACCAAATCAATACTTTCGGGTTTCACGAATTAGGGCTAATCAACTTAGCCACTTCTTTGCTCGGCAATTAAGTTAAACTTAACCAAAAGCCAAAGTTAAGAGCAATGAGTTTGAAAGAAAATACCAATTTTACTCACAATTCTTGAAATTTTAAATAGGTAGTATTTAAATGAAATAAAAAAGTATTTAAATTGTAAGAAACTATAATAAGTATAAATAAATATTCTTAGAGCAGTTCTTTAGACGATCTTCAAGCTATTTTTTCAATATTTTTTTATTTATATCGAAAGAACTGTAAATTCAAGGTTTTGCCTTTTACTTAACACCTTAACGATATTAATTACTAACTAATTTACCTTATTCAATACTTTTCAAAGAAGTATTTCCATAAATCCTTGACCTCGTTGGTAAAATGGTTACCATGTCGAACTGTCAGCCAGAAGGTTCCGGTTCGATTCTTGGTACCTCCAAAATCTTTGTGATGAATTACATTTGTTGGTCTGTGTTGGAGCTCCTTGGCATAACTTTGTCGTCGACCCTGAATTTTGGTTCCTACATGAGTACATGAGTACATCAGTGAACCGGTTCCTTCTAGGTAAGCGCGTTTCACCGTAGATCTCAATGTCACTTACCATCAGGTGAATTGTGGTCAAGCGCTGACCTATTTAGAGTAAAATCGATATAAAGTATTTATTTGTGTATAAGTAGTGCATCAGCTGTGTCAGCAAACATAGTTTAGTATGGGGCTAACCTTAGTATTTATTGTTGTTATTATTATTTTAGTAGTCTCTAGCAACTCTACCTTACTCGTGTTAGGTGTCGAAGTCAACGGCCATCATCCGGTGTGCGTCGACACGAAAACTAGTTACTATACAACCTTGTCAAAATATTCTGTTATAGTAAAACATGTTTGTATAATTAAGAAGGGCGTGAATCGAGCGAGCGAGGCGAGCGAAGCGTCAGGTACTTAACTTTTATCGTACAGAATTTAAAACTTTAAATAATTATTTAAAACTTGATAGGCTTGTATATTAATACATGCTTAACTTGAAACAAGTAATCATTATAAATTATGGTGTACTGTACACCATAATTCATCATTTGAAATATGTCCATAAATTATAGTTGGAATGTATAAAAAATACTAGTATATTTTCGGCGGCGTTCTCTTAGTAAGTGATGAATAATGATGTCTCACTTTTTCTGGTGGAAGTACATATTATAAATTGAGGTACTATACAACAAATAGTTTCTTACTAAAATAAATAGTTTTATTAATGAAAACATTTTTTATGTGTCTTTATATCTTTTACTCATTATTATACAATTACAAAATAATTCGCGACGTCTACGGATCGTGGAATAAGAGGATAATATTATCATAATAATTCATAAAATATAATCAGTGTAACGTACTTATTAAAACACGTTTCATTACAGTTTTGTTTTTAATTCACGACGAACAGGACGTGCTGTATAAAATGTTTTTATTTGTCGTGATCATTTTACTGGTTATAGTGATAGCCATATTGTCGTTAGGTTTGTACCAAAAGAATACGAACGCGTTGTATTTGAAGCACGAGGCGGCGGAGGATTTGTGTGTAGTGGTGACGGGCGGCACGGCGGGCATGGGGCTACAGCTAGCGTGCGCGCTGGCGGCGCGCGGTGCACGCGTCGTGCTGGCGGGGCTGGCACGCGAGGGCCCGGGCGCGCTGCGGGCCGTGCGCGCCGCCTGTCCGCGCGCGCGCGTGCGCTTCGAGCCGCTCGACCTGGCCAGCCTGCGTGCCACGCGCGACTTCGCGCGCCGCCTGCGGGCCGCCGAGCCATGCCTGCACGTGCTCGTCAACAACGCCGGCGTGGGCGGGCCCGGCGCGCGCACCGCCGACCGCCTGCTCCATGTCATGCAGGTCAACTACTACGGCACCTTCTTGCTCACGCTGCTGCTGCTCCCGCTACTGCGCGCCGGCGCACGCCCCGCCCGCCCCAGCCGGATACTCAACGTGGCCTCGGCCTCCTACATCCTCGGAAGGGAATATATGGAGGACACCTTTCTATGCGTCATACCCTCAATCTCATACTTCATCAGCAAGCTTTATATTGTAATATTCACCCGCGAGCTGGCGAAGAGACTGAAACATGCTAACGTAGTTGTCAATAATGTCGATCCGGGAGCTGTCGGAACGAACATTTTTAGAACGTTTTTAAATCTTTTGAATCCCATTACCATTATGTTTCGTGTTTTATTCAAAACGCCGTGGGAAGGGATGCAGACCGCACTGTACGCGGCGTTAGATGAAGATGCTGGTCGAGTCACTGGAGAACATTTTAAGAACTGCCGATTGGTGAAAACTTCTAAGATAGCGTGTGATGAGAAGCAGGCGGCTAGATTGTGGAGTAAATCAGCTCGACTAGTGGAGCTTACTGACGAGGAACTAACGCAAGCATTAAACTAGTAGGTTTTCTAAACTCGTATCCCACAAGAAGCAGAAGTTTTATTGACTACGTCTGTCAAGGTGTCGTTAGTATTCAAATAAGTTGGTGGTTGTTATAGCGACAACAAAACTACGTATCATTTGTAAATTTGTAAATCAAGGGTGAATTTAAAAGTGCGCGACCTCAGCAAGGAAACAATATAAAATATAAGCAATTATTATTTTAATTTTTCCTCGTAATCTCCACTAATTTCATCCATTGTACGGAGCCCTTCATGCGCGTGTCAACTCGCACTTGGCCAATTTTTTTCGTATGTTTTTGCTATAAATCAATAAGGGTAGCGGCTAGACACTAACATTTTTCACAAAATATGTAAATTTATATTAGCTATTCAATTAAATTATAAAATTTAAATAACATAAATATTTGAAGGGGGCTCCTATACAACAAACGTAATTTTTAAGATTAATTAATTTTTAAGTAGTTTTTACTTGATCTTTATGACGATATTTGGTAGACCCTCTTCATATTCACATAATATAGAATTATGCATTAAATTAAAAAAATACATATATTTAAGGGGGGCTCCCATACAACAACGGTACAAAACCCTTCATGCGCGAGCCCAAGTCGCACTTGGCCAATTATTTACGAATTATCTCCACTATAAAAAATAACCAATAATCGCATAAACTAATTTATCTTCATACCTGACATGGAATCTCCATATAACCCAAAGGGTATTTTAATCAACGGGAACAAGTACCAAGCAATCAGAGCAAAGTAGGAGGTAGTTCTGAATTAGAATTGAATGTAAATGTGCGGGCTTTATCGGGGATTATAGTGTTCGTCTGCAGCCGAAAGATAGTTGCGGCCCGAGGCTGGCCTCTCCACAACTCTATATTAATACGTGTTCTTCGTAACCAGATTTGAAGACCTACCCTGCCTCCCTTACTATTTTTGAGTTACGAGGTATTGCGGGAGCGATTCTAACAACTGAGGGGTCTTGTTGTAATGGTCTGAAATAAGCCTCGGATATACCCGTATCATGTAGACCATTTTAACAAATTTTACTGCGAACTAATCCACCCTTTTCGTTACATACTTGGGTCCCTTAACGTCGTGTTATGAAGGCAGTTGTACTCATTATCCGAAATAAATCTGGGTTAAAGGATTTTGTTTGTGTGAGTATATTTATTTTTAGTTATATTTGTTATTATTTCATTAGTCTGGAATTTAGGAATGATTTTGCTCGAGTTTAGACAATAGATATATGGCAATAAAATTTCATAAAACTGTTGAAAACAGGTTTGATAACGATATCATTGAATAATGATAACATGAAATACGAATAGTAGTTGCTAGATTTTTTTTTAATCGTAAATATATTTATTTATTATGAGCCTGTTTTGTTCCATTGAAGATCAAAGACCTATACCCTCTTTCTATTTATCACAATCTCTTGTTATTGGTAAATTGTAATTACAAAATAAAAAGAAACAAACAAGCAAACTTAGTTTAATTTAAGATAAAGCCAACATGAAACTAAGGCATCCATTAAATCCATGTCACACCAGGATAAGCACCCACATTTCAAACTATCGTTAAGGTGCTGTTCGTTAGAGAAACACAATTAGGCTGAGATACAGTGAGGCAGCATAGCGAATGTTTTTTTAACGTCATATAATAACGTATGTTTTTTTATCTTGTATTAAAAAGTGGTATAGACTTCGAGTCTATTAAGAAAAAATGTCGCGTTGCTATAACTCGATTCAATTAAAATTCAGTAAAAAAAAACATTTAAAAGTTTGTGTTCAGAATATTTTAGTGTTCAACTATGTTACAAGATCTTAACAGTCATACCCATTCAATAATAATGTACTGATTCTCAACAACGTTGCTATCTTAAATAGCAACTATACAATATGTTTAATCCCTAGCATATATTCATAATACTCTAAATCAAAATATTATTTGTGGTTGTAATACGCTTTATCAATTGACCAGTCTTTTAATTTACATTTAAATCTACCATTCCGCATATTTAATTGTAATGGCATGAGGTATTTTTTGTGTGCCTGAATAAAATCATTTTCATACATTGCATTGTTTTTGTTTATTGCGTAGAATCTTTAATTTAAATGTTTGTTCGAATCTTCCATCGTAGCGCTTCGTTTCTCGCCATCAATTTCACCTTGTTTTTGTTTAATATTTTTTTATTGTTATGTTAATCGTAATAAATGCATGTACTAGTTTTAGTTAATAATATAATAAACATAGTCGGTTTGGCTAAAATGCTGTAAGTTTATAGTTAAATAAATGAATAAACCTTATGCTTTTGACCGTCTACACTTTCCGCTTTCTCTCGTTCCATCAGGCTACCCTTGCCGCAGCTGTCAATCCTTGCAAACCGCGCATTAGGCTAAATGGCTCGAGTAACCGGATCAACGGAATCCGGGAATAGGGGAGGAAATAGTAACGGAACTGGGATCGAGCTAGTTATGGACAATAAAGCAATGTTGCCGCGTAATGGACCCTGTTATTTGATGGTCATAAGTTCTGTACTTGGTAATTTTATGTGTTTTATTTGTGCTGAAAATTAATTGGCCGTTTACTTATGAAAAACACGCACGGCAACAAATAATGAAATTGTATATAATAATTGTATTGTAATAAACATAATGTTTAAAGTAAATGCAGTGCTTTATCTAGTTATATCTTGTATTATTAATATTATATGTACGTTTTATTAATTTTTATTGTACACTACGTCCTTCTTAAGTTGTTTATGAATTCCTTTCCATCCAAAGGTTGCCTGGAAGAGATCGCTTTTAGCGATAAGGCTGCCAATTGTGGCACACTAATTTTAAGTTAATTTTATTTTACTGTGTCTCTTATTTATGTGTCCAATAAAGAATTTATCTATCTATCTGTCTTTATTTTTCCGGATTGTAAAATTTATCTTGTATAAAATAATAGATTTTGAATTGTCAGTACTCTGTATTCAAATTATTTTTTTTTTAAATTTACTCCAAGTTACAAGTAGATACAATATTAAATCATTTTATCCTAATTTAGCAATAAATAATTTCCAAGTGTGAAAATTTATAATATGCCAAGTAACAATTGTGAAATGGTAATCATGTAATAATTAAAAAACTAGGTTAAACTCAACAGATAGGTTAATGTGAAGCATATGGTACACTATTTTTTTAAATGTTTATATAATGCATTGTAGAGTACAATAGCTTTCAATGTATTATTTAGTCTTACTGTTCATGCTGTTCCACAGTCGTGAAATTCAGTCAAAGAATATCAGTATTCTCTGTTAAAACTCCAAACAAAAACAGCTGTAAATCAAACTAGATACAGTTCTGACGTCACCGACATAAAATACTCAGTCCCGATTCACATTATCGCCGTTCCAGTACACATTAAATCTTAGAACCGGCTCATAAATAACAGAAACTTTTATCCGGCTCGAAATAAGCACTCAAAAATGCAAAGAGCAAAGCGTTATAGCGCACGTTGGGTGAATTTATTTTGTTTCGCGCACAATTCAAATAACCATAATTCACCTCAAGCTAAGCCTATCTAACGATATAATGAAATGCCATTAAGTTGGCAAGAAGGTTAGATTTAGGCTGCGTTTGGTATGGTGAGACAATTAAGGTGATTCTATTAACATATAATTTCAACTCTCGTGAGATATTTGCTTTTTTTTGTCGTAAAAAGTTGCCACTGCTATAACGAAATTAAATTGAGACTAGCAATTATTGTCTTATTGATTGTTTATAGTAAAAGCATCAACTTTTTAAGTCAAATCAATTACTAACACAGAAAAACAAAACTCCTAACTATTTTCTTTTTAACAAAAAATAAATCTCTCAACTCAAATTAAAACCTCGCATTTAAAAGTGAACTTTTGCGTAACAATAATCAGTTACATTCTATTGGTTCAGTCTACTATAGTAAATCCAATAAAAAATAAAAGATCGGACAGATTAAAGAACTATCATTATCCACTATTAACATGTAAATTTAATTTCTTGTAGTAGACAATGTAAGTGAATGTGAAAGCTTCCTTAGTTCCGAAGTACGAGTAAAGCTTAAGTTTAGAAAGCGTTTGCTTTCTTACCGATAAAGATGCTCGCTTTCCGATTTACTGATCTCGGATTCACGGTAACTGGAGATAAAGGGAGCATTTAATTTGTCTATAAGTAACGCTTATTGTCGAAACTGGAGAGTGCGTCCTAAAAAGAAAAAAAAAAGATTAAAACATTTTAAGCCGCAAAACGCCTGATTATGTGTAAATAAGAATAAGAAAGAAATGGGAGTGAATGTGGAGATGATGGCTAACAGATAGTAAGGAGATGAAAGACTTGCTGTACCAAGTGGGGAAAGGTAAAAAAAGAGCAACATTATCTTTCTGTTCCCGATATACGAGTATTGTTACTCAGTTCGGGTTTGGTGGCAGCTCAAACAAGCAGTGATATTTAGTACTAAGTCTAGTTCTACTTATTAATATTGTAAATTCTTTGCTGAAATATGTAGTACTAAGTCTAGTTCCTACTTATATTGTAAATTCTTTGCTTAAATAAAGTTATTTTTATGTTTTATGTTTGATTTTTAATTGTATCTGTGAATACCTTAAAACTTGTTTAACCTTAAAATGGAAACCCGTTTAGTATGCTAATGACGGTCTTTATTTAAATAAAATATTTATTTATTACACACTTCACACATGGCTGGCTAGCCCCATACTAGTTTGTGTTATGCTAATACAACTGATATATTACATAATTATTTATACATAAATACTTTATATCGAAAATAACTTATTGACTCAGGCGTTACTTTGCGGAAATCCATTGTAAATAGAAGACAAAATTAAATATTTAGTGTACTTGCGCTGTGATCACAGCGGAAGTACACTAAATATTTAAATTTGTCTTCTATTTACTTTATATCGATACATATTGTACCTACACCAAACCAACACATTTAGCTCATCACAAAGATGTTGGCCATGCTGGGAATCAAACCCGGGACCCTCTGGTAGGCAGTCCGGTATCGTAACCATTACGCCATCGAGAGTATCAAATTTGTTAGTAAGTATGTTAGACATATAATACATACATTTATGTGAGGTAGAACAAAAAGAACACCAAGCAAAAAGTACAAGAAATAGACTTAATTATTCCACCAAGCCCAGACCCATCTACTTTTCAAGACGCCAACTTAGCCCCGTCTCAAAACCCAGTCAAGCGCGAAACACCTGAATAAGAAACTCGTCAGCCATCTTGGCTAAATAATTAGGCAGTTTAAATGCAGCCCGCGGAGGCTGTATGAATGTTACCTATACCCTGACATCGGACCTTTGGAGCTATATCATTTTACACCTACCATGAAGGGGCGAGAACGTGAACGGAAAGAGTGCGAAAGTACGCGTCGTAAAATTTAATAAGAGCGATGGATTAGGAGCTATTTGTAACTGGCTGGTTAGGTGGGAGCCTAATGCCGGCTGTACACATGGGGCCAAGGTGTTGAGCCAATGTGTTGGGCAAAAATGATGGAAACCAAGATTCCTGTTCACACATTGGCTTACTGCTCATTCTGCATTGGCGGAGCGCACCAAGATCCTTTGATGTGTGCACTAAAAACCGACCCTGTTCGGATGGTCTGCCAATGTTGGCGCCAACTAGACCAACTAAGCCAACATACCGCCAAGTAGCTCTCTACATGTTGCCCCAACACGTTGGCCCAACACCTTGGCCCCATGTGTACACAGCCGGCATTATGTTTGCTATATGGACTTGAAATAGCAACTCGATTTGTGTTGTTTGAAAATATTAATGTATTGCAGACGTTTATTTTCCTTTTAGTTGCTTACTTATAAGTAAAATGACTGAATTGGGATAGTCATCATTAGTATTTACCTCAACAGGTACTTAGGGCTGGTCTCGGCGGTTTACCAACGTATGCTCGATATCATTTGTGTTCCTGGTAAGCATAGTGTTAAATTTGATACGTACACTTGTGAAAGTTAAATAAAGTTATTTGTGTTTGTATTTACACAAGATTATTTAAAGAATTTAGCTACCTAACCTTAAAAGTAGAATAAAAACGGAAGTATTAATTATGAAACTAATTTATTAAATTACGAAAAATTATAAACTCAAAAACTGACTTCAATTTGAAATAGGTACTAAACCAAACCGATTACAATAGTTAATGCGACTATACAAAGTATTTTAAAAATCCATACAAATAAATTGAGGGTTCATTTTTGAAGTCGGTTGGAACCTAAAAGAATAGTAAGGAAAGTAGACGTTAGAGTAACAAAATTATCGCTCTGTGTCTACTCATTTTTAACAAAACAACCCCCATTTTCCCCTCTAATTGTTTTGTTCAAGATAAAACAATGTAAAATTGCAAACAACCAGGGAGCATTAAAGAAATATAAACATGATACCCTACTAACTAACCAACCCTTGTTTGTCGAACGGTCTACTCATTTGTGGGTACCTTAACCTTAGTATCTTGTAATGTAGGTACAAGTAATTGGTACAAACAAGTATCTGACTTGTTACGAATACAAGTCCGCTACAAGATAATGTTTGAAGTTTGAAATTAAACTAAGTTCAGAAGAAATTTTTGTTATTCAAAACGTAACGCTGTTTTAAGTATTATGATAAATACGAGTATAGATAAATAATTTATTAGCTTAACAGTTCAGTTCAGTGATTCAACTGAACTGAACTGAGCTTAACAACATCTCGTCGCATTTGGCAAGTCATTCATTACATTCAAATTTTACATTATTAATTATATTAAAATTAAATTAAATGTAACCGTATGTATGTAATTATAATCTATTATATAAACATTCAGAAAATCTTTTGCCGTTCTAGCTACTACTACTAAGTATTCAAAAATTGTTGACCCACTTAAAAAAAAACACTGACCTGTGAAAAAATTATACTGTTTTTCAATTTCTTTGATTATCACACTAACCAAAAACATTAAAACTTTTTCTCATGTAAAATTGCCCACACGGCTGTTGTATGCAAAATATTAATTTCTCCCTAATAGATATTTATGCATCAATGGAACCAATCCGCATGGTTGAGAGAAACCGTTGCATCGTTAGCTTAATGAGATGTTTACTACAAGATACTTTACGTACCAATAAATCTGGAAAAAAGATATTAATCTCATAAAACCGGCTTGCTTAAAGGGCTGATCTAGGAAGATCTAGATCAAAATTTAAACATACTCGTATATCTATTTTAAACAATACAATACCAAAAAAGCATTTTATATATTTCTTTTTCTTAAATAATATATCAAAAATATGTTTAATCACGACATTAAAAATTGGCCAAGTGCGAGTTAGGCTCGCGCATGAAGGGTCCCGTACCATTGTTGTATGGGAGCCATAACATGTATTTTTCTTTAATTATTTTATACATAATTCAAAATTCTGTGAAAAAGGATCTATACCAAATATCGTTATAACGACGAGTATAAACTACTTAAAAAACTTCAGCTTCTAGCTATTACGGTTTCTGAGATACAGCTTGGAGACAGACGGACTGACAGCGGAGGCTTAGTAATAGGGTCTGTTTTTACCTTTTATGTACGGTACGGTACGGTAACCCTAAAAACGTATACGGAAATTTTATGGAAGTTTAGTTATAGAAACATCGTTTGAAATCGTGATCGATCATTTCTCATTCAAATTATGAGGGCAGAGATTTTAAATATTTACACCCTACGCTCGTCTGGATAAGGATTACACAATATAACACCCAAAGTAAACCTAAATACCTACAGCTTAGAGTTTATTTTAGTTTGAAATTGTCGTAGGAAGTCTAGACAAAGCGTTATGAATCTTCATTGAATGAATCGCGCAGAATATTTGATTATGTAAAGAGAATAGTGAAAACGTTCGTAACTCAGAAACCGAGGATAGACGAGTTCATGTGTGTTTGTTCTTAGTTTGCATATTTGTATAGCGATTGCTAGGTAAAGGAATATGTAGGTAGGTATGGTGTAACGTAAATACGAAACTGGGTTTAATTTGATTGTAAAACTTATTTTATCTATCTTTAAATATAATATTACTAGCTGCGGTGTTACCCGTGTTGATCCGGGATAAAAAGTAGTCTATGTGTTAGTTAATCCAGGGTTGTTTGTTCTTACCTATGTCCTTAGCAAATGACATTGAAATTGGTTATGCCGTTTGAGCGTAAAAAAGTAAGAAACATACACACTTACTTACTTACACATAAAGAATCATATTTTTAATGTCAATTAATTTTTATTGTCAATGTCATTAGTTGGTTTAACTGTAAATTATTTAATTTCAACTTCTTTTGGTCATCCTTTGGATGTGTCACCATGCACAAGACACTATGCATTTTCATCTGGGGTCTACCATGGATATAGATAAATTGTAGGACCCAGTTGTTAGTCTTATTATAAGCAGTCGTTAAGCCAAAACAGAAGCCTTCTGGCGGTTCTAAAACTAGACAGGGCTTTGTCACTTAGCTCATACGAAGAAGAAGATTAAGATTTGTGGTATATTAAGATGGTACTAAAATTAACCTCACTTCTTTAAACTTATAACAATAAAAAACGGAAAAGCCTGAAATTCACGACACAGTTCTAACCTTCTATGGAGTTAACACTGCATCCTGTATTTTAACTGTTTAGCTCATAACATCCTAGATTTGATCTATAACTTATTTGGAACTAGTTTGATATGAAATTAAATAATTTTATTTGCGTAGCCACAGGTAATATAAAAACATTGAAAATAATATAAAATGTCCCTTGTAGGCTACCGCATATGCGGTGTGCAAAAAGTCAATTAATTAGTAAATTTATAAGTTAATTTCCCACTATAATTTACAGCTAGGCAATAATATTTTAAAAGAAATGTCGAAAAACTTGTATAATATGTTTAAAAATATATTGTATTATAATAAATAAACTAACACCAAAACTTTGTGCCTTATTTTAATAGCATTATGTATTGGTATGCGTCGGTCGCCCGCCGGCAGGATGGGTCGGCGACACTGACCTCTATACTATATTGTAGTATACATAGAGGTCAGTGGTCGACGACATAACATCAGTCGCAGCTCGAACCTATATACGATTGGACCAGAACCGAGATGAATGGCATGTTAAAAGAGAGACCTATTCCCAGCAGTGGGCGAGAACCGGCTGTGGATGATGATGATGGATCATAATGATGATGTATTAGTATCAGGTTCTTGACTGTACTTTTTGAGCATCGTTTTACAATGGTCCCCACAAATTCAAAACAATCATCGTTTTATTCAACACGGCTCATGACAAATACCAATGAACATTCAGCCAATTATGCATCAGCAAGAAAAAATAACTCACACGACCAAAATTAAAAACGTGTGGAAAGGGCTGACACAGAATAAAAAAGAAAAGAAGGGAACATCCGCTTCTTGTTTTGATGCTACAACTTTACCCACAAAGCATACGAAAATTCATTATAAACCGTTTACTTTCAAAAGAATATAGTATCAAATTTCTATAACATATGACGTTCAATATTGAGTAAAAATAAAAGTAAACAAAAATTACATAGTTACGAAGATTTACTTATAAAAACAAAAATGATGTATTGACTATAAAGTTATTTGATAAGTATATTTATTACAGAAAAAAACAATTGATATACTATATACAAACTTAAAGATAACAAGAAGAGATTATAACAAATATATATATTTACTAGCTGACCCGGCAAACGTTGTTTTGCCTTAAAAATATATAGTAGAAGATTCTCAGACCTACTGAATACGCATATGAAATTTGGTAAAAATCGGTCAAGCCGTTTCGGAGGAGTACGGTAACTAACATTGTGTCATGGAAATTTTATAATTCTTTATTGGACACATAAATAAAAAAGGCACAGTAAAAGACAATTAACTTAAAATTAGTGTACCACAATATTATTGGCGGCCTTATCGCTTAAAGCGATCTCTTCCAGGCAACCTTTGGATGGAAAGGAATTTATAAACGACTAAATAAGGACGTAGTGAAAAATAAAGGATAATAAAAAATATACATATAATGTTAACAATCTTATCTTAATTTATATAAATCTCGTGTCACAATGTTTGTCCTCAATGGACTCCTAAACCACTTAACCGATTATAATAAAATTCGCACACCATGTGCAGTTCGATCCAACTAGAGAGATAGGATAGTTTAAATCTCAAATTATAGTCGCAATTTTAATTTATTGCTAATATAATTTGTTATAATTAACTGTAAGTAACCTATCTATATAGTAATTAAATTATCAATGAAGTAATTCGTAAAAATGAAGTTGTACGTGTAACTCCTAACCAAAAAGAAACCTGGCAATAACTAACCTTAGGCCTATATTACTTAAAGTAGGCGACCATACGTTTTTATCAAATCGCTAGAAAATTCGCAAAACGGACACAACCGTCAACGACGTCTGCCCTCACCCGTCTGCCCGCGTTCGGGTCGCGCACTCAGCGATGAGCCACTTCTTCCCCACCGCACCTACCCCGCTCCCCCCACGCCCCGTTCGCCTGGCGCCGCTGCATCATCGAAACGGTATTTATCGCCGAAATTGCTATGACTCCGCATTTTAAATCTGTGATATCTTCGAAAATATTTATTTAATTTACATGCTGTAAAAAGCCATATTGATTTTTATTAAATGCACAATGTATTTAAGATACTTAATTGGATAAGGATCAATACTGTATTGCTTAAAATCGCTTCGTAAATAAGCCATTATTTCTCGTACAAAGTAAAGGATAAAAAATGGTTATTGTGGGTTATTCTTAAGAGATAAACATATACCATCACGGACTTTTTTGTAGACCTTTTTAAGTTGTACAATACTGTAGTAAATTGTTTTGATCTATCTTGTAGGATTCAGTCAGCGTTTGCAATGTAAGCGCAAAAAATGTGTTTTTTTTACGACCTCACATTAAAAACCTCAAAAATTGTAGCCTATGTGTTATTCTGATGTATAAGCTATAGCCTATGTGTTATTCTGATGTATAAGCTATATTGTGGTAAAGTTTCATTCAAATCCATTCAGTAGTTTTTACGTGAAAGAGTAACAAACATCCATACATCCATACTTACAAACTTTCGCCTTTATAATATTAGTAGGATTAATATAACATTTTATTGCAATTTAAGCACCGAAACTTGATACTGTTAAATAGGATTACAGCCAGAATTGATTTCGTTGTACAATCCGATTATTCATGTTCCTAATTCGGTGAACAGAAAAGATCATATCATTTACAACACATTCTACTGTCTCGGCTCTTTTCTGTAGTTAGGTTTCTGTGATATTTTCATCAGTAATGCAAACGACGGTTCCACACCGCTTTAAAAAAGAAGCAGTCGCGAAGGACTCTGTCCCTGAACAGCTATGACAAATATGTGAGCTGTATTAAACGGATGGGTGTCGATACTGTTAATGAAAATTGATCTTTTTGAAAATATGAGCAAAAAATCTGACGTGGAATGTTTGCTTAGTTCAATTTATTTTGTTTCTAGGGTTGTTTTGAAGCGTGTAGTCATCAAATTAATTTAGAATACATATCTTCTTGCGTTTTTTTCTTGCCCAAGTTATTATTTCCTCCACCAACTCATATAAATTTCGCGTTAAAATTGGACGAATGTTAATATCCCTTATATATATTTTTTTTTTCGTTGTAATAAATTTTCAACCAACAACTGCACTTATTTTTGTTTTAAATTACACGTGTAACATAAACCATGCAAGCGAAATGTGACACCATTATGATTTATCTACAGTTATGATGACCTCATTCGCTAAAGTAGTTTTTATTAAACATCAAAATCAAAACGTCTCATGCATTTTATATGCAATTTATGATAAAAAACGTCATATATTATCCTGGTCTCAGTGATTTTACTGTTAAGTGGAGTATTTGTTTTACTAAATCGGTTATTAAGAACCAAAAGAGATATTATTTTATAAGATATCTGTAAGATAAATTAGCTTTACGAGTATAAGCTTTTTATGACCCAGTTGCCGTGCTCATAAGGTCTTTATATATTATAAACAATAATTAACCACTTAAGTGCCTTTCTTAAGTATTTGTTATACCTTGCATACCGCCATCAAATGCGTACCAATATTATTGCACAACAAATGGCTTTAATTATCTTGATGGTGCTCTGACTGATTGTTTCAGAATTCACAAATTTCTACGCAATTAGCAAAGTCACAGATTACTACCAAGTATCTACGGGACACCACAGTTCATTCATCAGTTAATATGAAAAAGCAACAGATTAATGCGAAGTTTGTATGAAGAAATTAGCAGATTAGTAGTTGGTGTGCCAAAATTTGCAAATCTCATACCGATTAGGCCGACACCCTCGTAATTGTTTTTGAACGCGACGCAGTTTTGTCTGCGACTGATTTATTCGCATTTTAGTGCAAATGTGGCGAATGTGAGAAGTTTCACGCACATTATTAGGCTAATTGCTTGATGTTGTTTGCTTTTCAACCTACCTAACGTTTTGAAATGTGTGGACTGGGAGGCGTAACTGAAATTTGATCTTATCTCTTAGATGAATCTCCACTAAGAGATTTAGAGATTATGATTATGACAAGAGATAATCATAAATAATAAAAATTAAATCTTCCTCTTTGAAAATTCCATACGTATAATTATGTTTTCATTTAATTGATTTTTATTAGTAGGACCAGTAAGTAGCTTCGCTAATTAAGGTAATCTGTAGCAATAACGAGGTTAAGTAACGGTCGATACAGACAGTTCTTGTGTAGGTGACCATATACAGGAAAAGAATTAAAAAGTGGCATTTGCATATGAGCGCTACCGCATGTCGCATGATAGGTTTAATTGCAGATTTCGGCTGTTATTCTTAGTACAATCATTGGTTTAACCAAGTCAGAGGCTTTCGGGCGGTTTGAAAGCTCTCAACACAAACTTAGCTTATACGAAGAAGATGATAAAAATAGTTTTTTATTTTGTTTTGTCTAGAATTTTGTTAACTTAACTTACAAACGCTATCCACGATCTCAATAAAAGAGACGCCTGTCTCCTAACCTCTATATTTTATTCCGTTCTCATTGTATTGACATTGAGCCGCAAAACCGAACAAAAGAACAAAGACTTCGCTCCGTCCACAGCGTTGCACAAAAACGAAAGAAATCACTGGAGACATCCTTCTGAATTATTCCTTCCTGAGACATCTAGGGCTGAAACCTGCAGTCTTGACAGCTAATTAGGACGTCCATTGTCAAATGAATCTTAGCGAATCCGTTCGCAGCTCAAAAAAGAATCTTACTTTCATTGACAGAAGATTTAAAATTGTAAGAAACCGAAGGAAGATTCATTAATTCCTTTCTTTAAATATTTGGAGTGGTGGAAAAATACAATAATCCACTGAATAGGGTATTGTACAGATCCAGTGTCCAGGAAGAATGTTTTTAGGGTGTTGGTTTTATTGCCGAATTTGCGTTTTATGGGCCGAGGCGAGGGGATGATGTGACAAGTCTACAGCGTTGTTGCGTCTGTGTTTTGTTTGTTTTTAATTTGATATTGATTGGTCTTGATGGTTCGCGAGGTTATTGGAAAAAGGCAGCGCAGATACAAATTTGTTTGTCAATCGTGAATTCTGTAAATCTTTTTAGCACACTTTAGGATCTCCAATATATTTTCAAGTATAAATCTGATATTACAGCACCAGAAATTATTATTTTTCGAAAATGTGTGGTTGAATTTGATTTGAATAAAGTATAAAAACTATTATTTTATATTTATGACCAAAGATAGAACTAGCAGTAAGGAAAAAACATAGTGGAAGGACATTAAGTATACAGACTGTTATATTTTTTACATACAAAACTTTCTTACATGTGTGCGTGGATTGATCCTTAGCAATTATTCGTAAGGTCCCCTTCTCAATGGCCGGTGTCCAGATGCAAACGACTTTGAAATATGAATGATATTTATAACGTCCTCGCGAATTAGGAACGGTCAATTTGGCTTTGAAAATCTTTGTTCTGTTAGGGTCATCTGTGCCTCTTCATAATTATATGTATATCAATAGTATTTACATTGACTCAAGACTAGTTGTTCAACTGATTAGCTTCCTTAAGTTAAATAATTTATTGTGTTGCATATTGAGCCAAGAATAAATAATTGTTTTAATCTGTTAATTAATCTTAATAATATATTTCACGATTTTAGAGTTAAATAACTGTTTTAAATGTTTTAATGTTTATGATGTGGCAACTGAACGAATCTCCTGATCCATTAGAATGAACAAGTGCTAAACGACTCAGATCGAGCGAACGAACGAGTGCTCTGCAGAACGAACGTAGATATAACAGAAAAACAACCGGGACATTCGTTGAGTAGTCGCCGAAGTTACATCGCCAACTAAAAGGCATATGTGTCGACGATTAATATAGTTTTAATGGATGGATCGCTGATAAATGTTATTGAATGAGGAAATAAATGATTAAAAGGAATATCGAAGTTTTGAACTATTGGCCGCCCCTTTTAGTTCAGAAGAGGGATTACGACAAGGATAAATAAAACTTCCTTACACGCCTACATTGACGTAAGTACCGTTAATTTAATTAAATTTTTTTTTGATCCTCCTTATTTTTCTCTTTTCTTATATTTAAAAGATACCCTCTTTATTTTATTTCTGTTTCCTAATTTTGACCCTTAAGTATGGAAAAATATAATAAATATTATTCACGTAGTATTATTAGAGGAACGACTTAAAAAAATAAATAAATGATAAATAGAAATAATAATAATATGGTTCGAAATTTTATTTGGTCTTGGACAGTATCATTTTATGTGAATATGAATGACGGTATAGAGCAGTAATTTAAGAAAATAAGTTCTAGAAAATATGTTTACGAATTGAACCAATTTTTTTTTCTGAAAGTTCTGTTCCCAATTAAATATGTGTATAATTACTTCAGTATCTGATCAACGTAAATTATACAATTGAATTAATGACACATCATATCAAGAATAGCTAGTACAGTGCAACCTCGATATTACAAATCGGAGGGGAACAAGAAAATATTCGTAATATCAAGTAATTCGTTGAACTGAGGTTTGTTAAGTTGAGGTTAGATTAGTCTAAAATTCGTTATAAAGAGGTAAAAGAATAGTTTTATTCACCTCGATATTACGTACTTATCTTGTGAACAACTTCTACTAATAAATGATAACACCTTTTACGTTTCTGAGCCATTTTAACTTAAATCTAACTCTTTAAAAGCGTTTCGAAACATGTTGAGACATGAATCACATTATAAGATTAAGAGTTATATTATTGGTGGAAACTTTATATAAAGGTTTTGGGTTGGCAAAATTCGTTAATTAGAGGTATGAATACTTTTTCTTGATAGTTGAAAATTCGTTATAAAGAGGTTGTACGCAAAGAATGTTCGCAATGTAAAGGTAAATTTTATATTGACTTTTATGGACAATTCAAGGGGATTACGAAAAATTTGTTAAATCGAGGAAGTCGTTATATTGAGGTACGCTATATTAAGGTGGCACTGTATAACATTGTAGCTTAATTCTGTATACCTGATCCACCTCTAGCATCAGCATTTTTTATTTTTTTTACATGACACTAAGCTATGTCTATTTTTTTTGAGCTTCAGAAACATGGATGATGATGCCCGACGACGAGGGCTGGATGATGATGCCCGAGGACGAGGGCTGGATGATGATGCCCGAGGACGAGGGCTGGATGATGATGCCCGAGGACGAGGGCTGGATGATGTTGCCCGAGGATAGGGTATGATGATGTTGCCCGAGGATAGGGTATGATGATTTTGCCCGAGGATAGGGTATGATGATTTTGCCCGAGGATAGGGTATGATGATTTTGCCCGAGGATAGGGTATGATGATTTTGCCCGAGGATAGGGTATGATGATGTTGCCCGAGGACGAGGGCTAAATGATGTTACCCGAGGATTAGGGTAACATCATTCATCATTAGGATGATGATAGTGATGGTGATAATGAGGTCCGAGGACGAGGACCAGTAACTGATGGAGCGTCCAGGTCACAACATGAACGAGTCAGACGAAGGAAACTGAGACGAGGCCGGAAGAGGACATCGTCTCCTGCAGAGGATGTTTACAAAGAACAGATGACTTTGAGGCGAAGCAGAGCCAGCACGGACCGTCGTACAAAGCGTGAGCGAAGAAATTCCTGTTCATTATCTGGATCATCTGGTGAGGTTGTCAACATTCATCCAAAATTTAAGCGTTTAATTGCCAATAGCAGTACAACTCAAATCTTAATATATATAAATCTCGTGTCACAATGTTTGTCCTCAATGGACTCCTAAACCACTTAACCGATTATAATAAAACTCGCACACCATGTGCAGTTCGATCCAACTTGAGAGATAGGATAGTTTAGATCGCAAATTATAGTCGCAATTTTAATTTATTGCTAATTATTGTCTGTTATTATTTGACAGTCACAATTATCTGTTAACCCCAAATGATTCTAACAGATGTCGATACCTTTTGATTGGGTTGAGTAAGTAATCAATAGATGGCGTTGCTATGGTAAATCTACGAACGTGTCATATAAGCAACACTATCTATTTTTCATACCCCTAAGTGAGGCAAAACAACATTTGACGGGTCAGCTAGTACTTAATACATTTTTGACAATTATTAAGGGTGTTAGGGATTCAGACTGACCTAAATTATCGCATGAAAATAATTTCATCCCAGAATTTGACCCCATGACTAAGGAACAGACTATACTGACCTGGATTAACAAAGTGGAAGAATGCACGGAAATATATGGTTGGAACAAAAGAGCTATAGTTCACTACGCACTGCCAAAGTTACGCGGTGTTGCCAAGCAGAAAATAGACCTGATAATAATGGAAAATAAGAATTGGAACTTAGTCTAAGTTATAGGACGTTCAATATAATAACCATTCGTGTAAATAATATATATTTCCAGTGTCACTACAGCTCAGATCACGTAAAATGCATGCGCAGTTACCATACTACGGACGTAGACAATACGATCGTTTGTAACCCTAACATTACGAGTGAAGAAAGGTTGAATCTTTAAAATCTGCTCCCATATATATATGCTGATATTCAGAGTGTTTGTCTAGCTACTAGGGCTAGGGTTTGGCTTTAAGATAAAACTTTTTATAATCAGAATGATTATTTAGAATTTAAAATTGGCATTTAATTCATATCATATACTATTGTAATCATATTATATTTATTACTAAAATTAGCATTGGAAATTTACATTTGCTTCATATCATATACTATTGTAATGATATTATATTATTACTGGAAGTAGAATTGAAAATTGACATTGGAATCATATCATATACTTTTGTAATATTTTATAATCAACTTCTTATCGTGATCGATGATGATTGAGATGATTCCTCGATGATTTAAATGACGATAAATCTGTAGTACATAGATCTTGTCGTGTACCTCATTCAAAAAGACTACAGGCCCAGAACATGGTCCAAGAGATGACCAACAACAACATTGTTCGCAAACCACCATCGCCCTACGCGATTCTAATAGTTCTTGTAAAGATAAAGACCGGGGAGACTTAGCGTCAATTTCTACGCTTTGAACCATAAACTAAAAAAGATCACTATCCTTTACCTCAGATCGAAGATCAATTGGACTTGTTAACAGAGAATAAACACTTTATATTTTTAGACTTAGCCTGTGGTTATTACCAAATCCCGACAGATGGAAAATCTCGACTTAAAACCGCATTCGCGACACAGATTATCAGACTTAGTTTTTCTATTCTGACTGTAATTCTATTAGGTCGACATCTACGAAACGAGACTTAGTATCTCGAGTGCTCGATGGTGGATTCAGTTTCACTCGTACGACTGTTTTATAACGAAACTATTAATTTAACTTCAATTGACGAACTAGGTGGTCAGTTCCAAAAATTGGTCGTTAAATATCAAGGTCCTTATTAATTACTAAAAGTTCATGAACATGATAGGTATGTAGTAGATACACTTTTATCACGTATGGGTGATCTTAGGTACGACATTATTGTAACCATAGATAAAATACTACCTTGGATGAGCTTTGATAAGAATTTCGATTATTCTACAGAAAATGATGATGATGATGAAATTAGTAATAAAAGAAATTAAAGATATAGATATAGATGATAAAGATAATTAAATAATATTGGAAGATTATCATTGAGCAGGTAGGCTCAAATAAAAACAGTAAAAGTAGCTCTAAAATTAATGTGGTCAAAAATGATAGTGGCAAAGCCATCTCAGATCCAGAAGAAATAGCAAATCTGTTCAATGAATTTTCCGTAGTATTGCTAATAACATAACTGGGAACTTAAATATTGAAGCAAATAAGTGCTTGAAGTATTTAGGTAATGGAAAAAGTACACAAGTCATAATTTTCGAATCAGTAGATCATAAAGAGCTCAATAGTATAATTATAAATATGAAGCAGAAGTCCTCTTTAGATATCTATGATATGAGTACTAGGACAGTTAGGAATCTTATTTAAAAAAAATGTTTATTTGTTTGAATTGGTATCTTTAGTAATTAATTTATGTTTATCAGAAGGTGCATTCCCAGATGTTCTTAAATCGGGTAGAATAATACCACTTTTTAAAAAAGGTGGTTACACTGATCTAAGTAACTATAGGCCAGTATGCATATTGCCCACTTGATCTAAGATCTTAGAAACAGTAATAAAAAAATAGAATCGTCAAATTCTTTGGTTTGGCTTTAGGAAGAGTAAATCAACGGAAATGCCTATTAGAGATGTAGTATACTTTATTTTAGAATCATTAGACAAGTCAAATAGATGTGCTAGCATATTCTGTGATTTATTTAAAGTATTTGATTGTTTTGCCATGATATTTTAATGAAGTTACAACATGATGGTTTTCAAGGTTCTGAACTAAGCATTATGAGATCAAATTTAAGTAATCGTATCCAAATTGTAACAGTAGGAGAAAAATCGTCAACTGTAGGAAGCTTATCAATCGGTGTACCACAGGATCAATTTTGGGGCCAGTTTTGTTCTTAATCTACATTAACGATCTTGTAAATGTAATGCCCAACTGGTCCCATATAAGCTTATTTGCCGATGATACACATGTAGGAATAAGAGATAAAAGTAAAATCAAGTTAGATGAAAAAGTAAATGAAGTTATGACATTGCTAGAAGATTGGTTTAAATCAAATGGTATTATATTAAATTCAAGTAAAAGCATTGTTATAGAATACCAGTCCAGATTAGGTATCTATGGTAACTCATTAAAAAAGAAAATGTATTGTTAGGCTATACAATAGATAAAAAACACTATTCAACATAGTGCGCATATAAAAAAAAAGCTTTGTAAGAAATTAGCTAGCGCCAATTATGCATTATTTAAACTTAGATCTTTATTAGATAAAAAAAAAACACTTGTATCTGTTTATTATGCTTATATACATTCAAATATTAGGTATGCCATTACGGTATGGGGAAATGCAACTGATTTATTCAAAGTTTTGAAATGTCAAAAGAGGTCAATCAGAATAATAAATGGTTTAAAAAAAAACGTAGCTCAGCTCGGAAATATTTTGAAAAGGATAGGATAATGACAGTAATTTCAATGTACATAATTATATAATAGCCTGCTAGAAATTCATAAAAATAAAATGTACCAGAATAAAAAAAGATATTATTCCTTATTGTTTACGAAGGAATATAGGTAAAGTTCTACCAGCAAATAGACTAGCTAAAGTACAGAAACAGGGATGTCATACAAAAATATTAATGCACAACAAGTTGCCAGAGAAAATAACAAATCTTAATAGTAGTATGTTTAAATAGACTTAATACAAGAGTTTTTGTGAAAGTAATTCCTTTTATAGTTTAATCGAATATATGAATATGGAGCTTGCAAAATTGTTAATTATATGTAAACAGTAGTACTTTAAATTTAATAGACATGAAAAACAAGTGCTAATGCGTGTAGTATCTAATGGGGTAGAATATTTTATGAAATTTATAAGTTTATTTAATTTTATCTAACTATTGTCTTAAGTATTAAGTAATTATTGTAGTATGACTTGCCTTTAACGTATGTTATTTAGGGCTAATAAAGTTCTGTATTTCTGTAATAATGATAACCGATGCGATAAGATGATGCTAGTAATGGAAATAATGTATAAAACGCTAATTTGATAATGCGATCAATATTATATAATCCACTACAGTCATTGTAAATTTCCTAGTAATTGCTAAAGTTGATATATGAATAATTAATGGTTGTGTATCTGTTAACATTTCTGATTTGTTCTTTTTGTTGTATTTAACAATTGATCCGCAAATTTAGCATTGATTTAGTCATTGCATTACTTAGATATTTTTATTTGTGTAAATTATTAATAGAATTAATACGTGAGGACACGTACCAAAACAGGAAGGCCGAGCTGTTAGGGTCATCTGTGCCTCTTCATAATTATATGTATATCAATAGTATTTACATTGACTCAAGACTAGTTGTTCAACTGATTAGCTTCCTTAAGTTAAATAATTTATTGTGTTGCATATTGAGCCAAGAATAAATAATTGTTTTAATCTGTTAATTAATCTTAATATATTTCACGATTTTAGAGTTAAATAACTGTTTTAAATGTTTTAATGTTTATGATGTGGCAACTGAACGAATCTCCTGATCCATTAGAATGAACAAGTGCTAAACGACTCAGATCGAGCGAACGAACGAGTGCTCTGCAGAACGAACGTAGATATAACAGAAAAACAACCGGGACATTCGTTGAGTAGTCGCCGAAGTTACATCGCCAACTAAAAGGCATATGTGTCGACGATTAATATAGTTTTAATGGATGGATCGCTGATAAATGTTATTGAATGAGGAAATAAATGATTAAAAGGAATATCGAAGTTTTGAACTATTGGCCGCCCCTTTTAGTTCTGTTTTGAATAGCTACAGACGGGGATGATGTTTTAACTTATTTATTTATACAACTAATGTATTCTGAAAATATATCTTCTTTATCCAAAAAAGAACATTTACTGTTTACGTTACGTAGTGTTTTGTAATACTAATGCGATACTTTAATTAAGAACACATTTAAATTCACACACTTACATAACTAAACAAATGTAAGATGTAAGAGGAGAAAACATGTTTCTCTATTTAATCGAGTTATACTTAAATTCTTCTCTTAATTAAATCAGATCAACCCCTCCCTACGTTAAGATGTCCAAACCAGGTCAGATACATTTTCCTTCTAAAAATAATTAGATAATTACGCATAGAATATGCGTTACGTCCATTCTTTTTTAAGGTTATACTTATAGGTTTGTAGACACCGAAATACAAAAGCCCGAATACCTAATACTTAAAGCCCCGTCCGTATTTGAATGTGTGATACCAAATTAAAATAAAATAAACGTGCTGGAAAGTGAATCCTGTGACCACAAACTCGCTCGGTTGTCCCCGCTTGATTACGGTCCGTTTTCACTTTCGACCACACGAAATGTCACCAGGCTGGCAGGAACCGCAGTAGTCAATAAAATCGCGACGATTGCAAAACGAGGTAAGTACAGTCAATAGCAAAACAAACATGCGCATTGTCATTGATAACTTGTGAGCTGATTGTTGTAACATTCAATATAATAGCAGTACGATGTTTGCCTTATAAAAATACTAATGATGCATTTTCTAGACAAGACAACATGTTTTTTTTAATTTTGTTCTGAAATTAATATACGTTGCATAGAATAAAAAAAAAACAGTAATTTTAATTATAAATGGCAATAATCTTTCCAAACATAACTAAATAATAGCCAGCAGAGACGATATAATTTTGTAACAAAAAATACATTAATACATTCAAACTCATGTTTCAAAAACTTGCTTCAAAAAAAGTAATTTGTGATGCTAACAGTACCAGCACATGTCTCGCCGCTGACGTTGCGGTGACGCCGCGTGACGAAGGTTACTGCTTATTGCTGACTTCTGCCGGATACTGGGCTCCTGGTCACTCATTGTGGTGACATAAACACTAGGAGACACTAGGAGATATTTTGTTCAAAATCTCTGAATTCAAAACGTTTGTGAGAAGTATACGAGTAAAATATGTATGGTTTTTTGTTTATATTATTATAAATAATGTGGAAATATTTTAGGAGCTTTTTTTATTTGTGTAGATATGTGTATATGTTTTAGGTACATAAAATGTTGTTTGAATGTAATCTTGCAAATATTCACACGCGTCGTTTTATTGCAATATTTTGTGTAAAATGAAAAACTAAAACACAAACTTGGCTTGTGTTAATAATAACTATAAATTAACATAAACACACTAATGAAAATCATTGTTTATTAATTGCACCAATAAAGAATGTATATGAAAATTCACTTCCTCTTGCTCACATTCATTTTAGAATGATGTTCCCTTGTTTAAACACAACGTTTGTTAACAAACCACATAAATGAATGCATATTTAAATGACACCATTTCTGAAGCTGATTATTACCAGGTCACTGGTCTCGCCGCTTACGTTGCGATGACGCCGCGTTACAAAGGGTACTTTATTGCTGACTTCTGTCCGATTCTGCACTCCTAGTCACTCACAATGGTGACATAAACCTGTAATGAATAATAAATGGAATCACACACAAACTTTCTGTAACATACATATGTAAGTAGTAAATAAGTTGTGTGCATAGGTGTGTATTTTTTTTCTTCAAAATATAGTTGCCATATTTTAGGAGCTTTTTTCGTTTTATTTGCAATTTTCCTGCATGTAGTTCGTTGGTATAATGATTAACATGCCGGCCGGACTGCCAACCAGAGGGTCCCGGGTTTGATTCCCAACACGACCAACATCTTTGTGATAAGCTAAATTGTTGGCTGTCGGTCTGGGTGTTCAATATGCATCGATATAAACTATTTATCTCTAGTTTCAAAAGCGTCATCTCTATTGTGATTTTGGGTGTAAAATTTAAAAAAGTCTATAAATTTAAATACCCAATATGACCCATGAATAATATGTACTTATAAATTGCGTCAAAAAAGAAAATGTGTGAAAGTTCAATTCCTCTTGATCACACATTCAAGAATGAAGTATGATTGAAGACCACACAGGTTTGCTAACAAACAAATGCATGTCTCAAAATGTATGACGTAATTTCTGCAGCTGATAATAATACCAGGTCACGTTTCGCCACTGACGTTGCGGTGACGCGTGACGACGTTTACTGCTGACTTCTGTCTGATACTGCACTCCTGGTCTCTCATTGTGGTGAACATAAACACACTAATGAAAATCAATGTTTATTATTCTGAATTTTGAATACGTTACGTAATGAAGTAAATATGTATAGGTATGTATTTTTTTGTATATATTAGGTCCTTACTTATGAAATTGGCATTTTTCGTACTGGCCACTTTAATCACAAATTTCTCCACTTCGGTAAGGAATTCCAAATTCAAATTTGTTCAGCTGTAGACTCATGTATTTGTGCTTCGATGATCGTCATTCATTTGTTTTTTTCTGTTTGCGTCACTCATTGTACAAAATGGAAAACTTATAATATTCGGGTGAAATCTTACGATTATCAGATAAGGTTCAAATCTACCTTTAGCAGTAATAAAATATTATGAAAGTTACATTGGAGCTGTTCTGATCTGATGCCGGGTTATATGAACTTTTCAAGTAAATAAGATGAAGCTATTTATATATCGAGTTGTGCTCATTTAAAATGGTTTGTTGAATGAAACGATGCCATTTGATGTATGTACATTTATTTGTTTGGACATGTTTCAAAAGCGTTGTTTTTGTTGTGATTGTTTTGATCTTTGTTCTGATAAGTTCGTGAGCAAAATAAAATAATAATGGTCACTCACAATGGTGATATAAACAAGAAGTGAAATGAAAATCAATGTTTTATTGTAGGGTTACTTTACTATAGCTGTTTAATTGTAATTTGTTTGCGTTGTACGTTACTAACCTAACCTAGCCAAGGACTGGTATGTACTACATATACCTATTTATATAACTATTAAGTAATAAGTAATACTATTAAGAAATAGTTATATAAATAGGTATATGTAGTACATACCAGCTTAATCAAAATACCAACGTAAATACCAGCAAAATACTTGCTTATGACGTCAATACTAGTTTGATTACTCGCTGTTTATGACTCAGTTTTGATATGCGATTGTGTTCGACCGTCTTTTGTATGCAAATTTAAAAATAAATATTATGCTACACTATACTTTAGTGACTAACACTGAGGGGGATTGTGGTTTTTACAACTTTACCTGTCATCTGAACCATCGTAGCACGCAGTAGTAGTTGAATACTATATATATATTTTTTTAATATTAGGACACATTCACACACGGCTGGTTAGCCCCATACTGAACAATTTCTAGCTCGTATTATGGTTGCTAACACAACTGATATACTACATGTACATACATACATACATATTATATATAAATACATATTTTACACCCAGACCCACAGCCAACAAATTTAGTTAAGCACAAAGATGTAGATCGGGCCGGGAATCGAACCCGGAACCTTCTGATTAGCAGACCGGCATGGTAACCTTTACGCCAACGAGGTCGTCATAAATATGACTTGTATACTTGTACTCGTATAATACCAATAAAGAACGCTATTTGTTCAGAATATCCTCAACAAGATTAACATCATCAAAGAACAGACAAAACCATAGAAACAGATCAGGTTTAAAACGAAACTTTTAACAACCTCCTATATCCCTCATATTACGTAGTCCGTCCTAATCCGTCGCGGATCATGTCTAATGTACGGAATGGACAACCGTGACGATGAATATTGAACAAGTTTGCTGTTTCTTTTTTATTAGAAAATTTATAATGGATTTTTTATTCTCTGCTAGATATGCTTTTGCATATTGTCTGGCAGATACCGACGGCTTAATGCACTTTATTAAATAAATAAAGAATGATTAAGCATTTCAACAAATACATACATCAATAATAACAAATGTTGCTGTAATAGATAATAGGAAACTATTTCTTTTTCTACGTATGACCTAAGTGGCCAAGCTCTGGTGCCGAGATTTTTCAAGCCGACTGACTAAGACTAACAGTCGCTAACAATTTAACGTGTCATTCGACCCACGAACCGAAAAGACAGCCCGCATCGACTGTTCCTTAGAACTAAGGTGATCGCGTAAGATCACCTTAGTTTGCAGAGTTAATAATATTCAGCCTGTGTCGATCTACTGTTAGACATAGGTCACCTATATTATCAGCCATCTTATTCGCTTTAAATCTACTGAAGTGACAGACCAGATATGTATAATAGAGTAGTATCTATATTCATTCCTGCCAAAAAAATCTACTTTAAAATAAAAGAGCCTTATCGAGCCTCACTTAACTTCGGTGATCGCGTCAGATCATTTTAGCTTAGAGCGCTACGTGAACTAAAATACCTATAGTTATTTGAATCCAAGTTCTTTGTTCCTGAATAAACTCGGTCTGTCTAGAAGCTTTCATCTCTGTTTCAATATTTAATAATCCCCCTGTAACGAGCTCTGTGATGAAAAGTTTAAATTGTCGGTTGTAGTAATACATGTATACGTTGCTACATATACATACGAGTATATACCGTACATTGTAAAGGTAGATAGACACGCCTTACAGTGTTACCTGCAAGGCTATCACGGGTAGTGGAAAAATTCTCCACCGGGAGACAAAATAATTGCTACATATACATATACTAGGTGACCCGGCAAACGTTGTTTTCCCTTAAGTACCTACTGAATATATTACAAAAATGGCTATAAAAATAGGGTTGGTGATAAAAAAGAAAAAAATTAGGGTTGTAAGTATTTTTAATGCTAGATTAAAAAATAAAAACAAAACGTATTGTCAAAAAAAAAAAAATTATAGGGTGAACTTCTCATATCAATTAGGGGTATGAAAAATAGATAGTAACCGATTCTCAGACTTACTAAATACGCACATAAAATTTGGTAAAAATCGGTCAAGCCGTTTCGGATGAGTATGGTAACTAACATTGTGACATGGAAATTGTATATATAAGATACCATACATTAATCTAAGTGTAATCCATACGTACTTTAATTTTTGTGTTCAATAAAAAAATATCTATCAATTTTTTTTCTGAGTTAGAAGTTATATTTTGCAAACTGTTTGCAACATAAATAATAATATTTCTTATTTTATCTCTCAACTGTTAGTCTTTGTAGAAGCAGTCGTTAAAACAAGTCATAGGCCTTCGAGCGGCTTGAAAACTCTCGACCCCAGAGCTTGGCGTCTTAGCTTAGACGAATAAAAAAAAAACAAGATTTAGTCACATACATCCACATACAAATTGATTAACAGCGTCAGAAAACCTTAGAAAATAATTATTTTAGTGTGATTTCTGTTATCTAGTCTCAACTCTTTTTGTACAATCGTTGACCTTATTTATATTTACTCTTTTTGACATTATATTGACATTTTTATTTTGTATTTGTATAGTATTTTTTATTTTATTTTTTGCTTGGGTATGTATTATTTGAGTGATGTTTTTTTTGTTATGTTTAAGTTCATTTAAATAAGTATGTTGTATTGGTGTGTTGTATTAAATTGATCATTAGTGTAATTCGTTTGTGCGGTGCTAATTTGACAAATAAATTATAATTATTTTTTTCTTGCATTTTATTCGCATTTTTAATACCAAAAATGTATTTTCTATATTTTTATACAATTTTACAGAGCGACATCGGCATTATTAATCGTATGGTTAAACTTAAACTTATCCTAATTGACAGCGATTTGGACCCCTCGTGAGACCGAGGGTCAAGCAAATTTGATGAGAGATTATTGTTACTGTCCGTTACTAAATGTTGTTTGTTCTCGGTATTTTAGGGCGCCCGCTCGCATATTGCGATTTTAATTTCCAACTTAATTATGAAATGGATGTAATATCTCATCTACTTACATAAGTAATAAATAATACCTAATGATAAAATATATTAAGACACATTTCACACACGGCTGATTAGCCCCATACCTACTAAACCATTTCTAGCTAGTTATGGTTGTCATCACAACTGATATTATAGTACATACATATACTTACATAAAAACTTTTTATCGATACATATGTATAACACCCAGACCGACAGCCAACAAATTTAGCTTTATTACAGAGATGTTAGTCGTATCGGGAATCGATCCCGGAACCCTCTGCTTGACAGTCCGACATGGTAACCATTACGCCAACGAGACCTTTTCAGGGTATGCTCAAGAATGGGTTTTATACAATATAAATTCCATCACGTATTGTCATTTCACTACGTCGTAACAATAGTAAATTTAATGTATCTCACTAACGCATCTGGTTTGCTTACAACTTTGATGACGACTAGTAAGTTATCAATATTTATAAATAATATGACCAAGTAAGCGAAGCGCCCGTAGTTTCTGCTTTGATTGACCAATATTTTTCTTTCGTACTCGTATGTATGTACGAGTATGTTTGCATGTTAATTCTTGCGTACAGTCCGTAATTTTGAACCAATCTCAACGAAACTTAGTACAGGTAACTACTATTCAATATAATATTTTTTCGCTGGCACAAAACCGGGGGAAATTTGCTGCTTTGCTTCTTACTTGTCAATTTCATTAAAATTTGGTTGAACGATGACAGCATCTTAAAAGATTTTATGAATTTGAACTTATGAAAATCGTCTCCGCTTTTGCATCTCCCATTCCCAAACAATATTAGAATCGTAACAATCGAACACCGCCCTGAACCGACTTATCAGCGCCCACCGGTTATCCGTGGGGTGCTTAAAGATCCAGGGTGTTTAATTGTGAAAAGAAATCTTTGCTCTTTGTCAGCTCGCTAGGGGTGCTATTGATTTCTTTTGTTTTATGCTGATTGAGACACCTCCACCCCACTTTAAAACGAACGGGAAAAAATACGCGGCGCGAACTTTATTGGTGGAGGTGGTTTGTAATCTATTGAGCTCGGTTTTGGCTGATAGAGCTGTATTTTATGAAAAAAGAATGTTATGGATTGACTAATAGTTATTTATCGATAGATGTAAAGTGAATTCAAAGTAGTAAATTATTATATGATAAAGAATGTATGTTGCTATAACATGTATTGTATTAAACGATTACTAGAAAAGCAAAGGTTTTTATTTAATTGGAGGTTAGGCTGGATATGTTTTCTACAAGACAATTAAAAAGCACATCGATATTGCATCACGATCGGCAATCAAGTCAATTTCTTGATTAAAAAAAAACTATTTGATTGCATTAATTTGTAGAAATATTATTTTAGATTTTCCAAGAGCATTAAAATTACATAACTGCTACTAACTAAAACAAATTACATAAAAATCATAATTTTGTGTTGGAATTTCAAAGGTAACTATTTTTAATTTTAAATTTCACACACGGCTGGTTAACCTCATACTGAACCATTTCTAGTTCGTATTATGGTTGCTAAGACAACTGATATACTGCATATACATACATATTTAACACCCAAACCGACAGGCAACAAATTTAGTTCAGCACAAAGATGTTGACCGTGCCGGGAATCGAACCCAGAACCTTCTGATTGGCAGGACGGCATGTTAACCATTACGCCAACGAGGCCGTCAGCATCTTTAATCTTCAGCTAAAATATTATTTCATACCTCTTATGCACAGTTTTCATCCACTTTAAGACATTAATTGCTTTTGTTTCTTTTCAGAATTGATCACAGTTCTCAAATCTCTTTCATTTACGTGTCAAAATCTGATTATTGCCACCCGCATAAGGACATTAAGAGACTTGAGATAAAACAGAGCCCCATTAGCGAAGTCGCCGAAAAAACTTCGATTATATCTTACGCGTCGAAGTGGCAATGGCAATCTAATTTTTTTAAGCCCCAGTCAATCGTGGGAGAAATGAGCCTAGAACGATCTTCAAAGGGACTAATGCTGATTGGCTTTCACCACCCTGACGGCTTCAACTGCACAATGCTAACAGAAATATGTAACCTATTTCTATCAAAATACGCGTTAATATTGTTTGACATATTTTTAGGGTTGCCGCGGTTAGACACTATCTCGCGAGTAAGATGAATGTGTTTGTACGCGTTGGTGGTTTGTGACGGAAAGCATTGATGCGGATTGTTTCTCGAAGACACAATATTATTACTAATTTCAGGCCATTTTGTGACTTTTGTCATAAAGAAATATACCTATACATAATATAAAGATAGTATCTTAAATATGATAATCATCAATCGCCAATCTTTCAATTCCAACAGCACCTTAAGGACCCCCTTAAGGTACGGACCCCCGTGAACTTAAGAGTGTGCCGTCAGCGGCGACTTTAATTGCTCACCACTTCGTTAACGGTCGCTTTGATGGCATTTTTAATGAACACCAGAATTAATGTAGTGGGCGAAATCGAAAATCGAACGAGGCACAGTTTGTTTGTTTAGGATTCGACTCTATTATCTATACGGAGTAGAGAGCGGACGCTTCTATTGGAATTGTTTTAGACTGGACAAGTCGTTGGACTGAAGATGAATTGGACAGTTGCTAATTTATGTACTAAAGCTATTTCTAAGCGTACACCGGTCAATAATAATAATATGTTTTCTCATAATATGAATTAAGAATTTCGTAGAAATACGAGTATGTCTATAAAAAAATTGTTTACGCCTTACAGCTAGGCATTTGACTGCGTAGTCCACGGATTAGTGACACACTGGCCTAAGAAGAAGCATGTCTTGTCTGAAAATACTGACTCTCAAGAAGGGTGCCGTAACACGCCGTAATGTACTTGGCGAGGGTGCTTGGTAGCCAGGCGAGCATTATAAAATGTCCTACCATCATACAAACATAGTTGTAAGCAAATTTCCTTACAGTCGTGTTTACAAATTTGCTTACATTCATGTTCATTGCCATTTTGTATTTGGAACTTTTAAGAGCTCTCTCAGACAACAAACCGTCTTTTGTTATTCTAATCCGAACAAAAAAGAAACTGTAATTGTCCGAACCAATCAACTTTCGCAATGAGAAAAATACGGGCCTACCATCGGGGGATCCTAAATAAATATGCAAAAATAAGACTTCGAATTGACGAGCCGAACACTTCAAATCGAAATGAGGGACTGAAATAAAAAATTGGAACAATTGAAAACTGGAAGATTGACAGGTGCGTCTTAATAAGCAAACGACAGATGGTGCCTTAAGACGAAATGAGAAAAGGTGAATTGGTTTCTTTATGAAATGTAAGAATGTTGAGACTTTTGATTAAGTAATTTTGTTTTAGGAACGGACAAACTTACCTCTTTCCTAATCATAGGCTCCATTTGCAATGACGCATATAAACTTTCTGTAATTTTTAACGAAAAAACTAGACGTAAGTGTCATACACGTACTTACGTATGTACTTTACATAGCTTCGACTTTTACTAAAGCTCAGCCCACATACAAGTCTTTTGTTACGACCCCGCATATATAACTACTGCAGATAAAGCATTTTAATCTCATACGGGAAGCCAGACAATGGTCTGTATCTATCCTCACTTATTCCGCTGGCCTAAGCAAATTTCCCGACTCCCACTTCCCGGCTCCCCGGTTTCCCGCTTGCCCGGTCTGTGTTGATTTTTCCTCGAATTCCTATTTCTTCACTTCTGATTATATTATTCTATACTTTGGATAAACAATGGTGTGGTATAACCCTTCTGCACTATTGCGGATGCGGTGCTAAGGAGATGTGTGGAAATGGATTCTTTGAATGTCTCCAAATTTAAAAATAATTTATGGAGAAACTAAATTTTTTGTAATGTTTATTGGATATCAATTGTTTTATGATATATTTATTTTCTTTAGAACCGGTTACGATTATTTAATCATAATACAAATTGGTATTGGTTTTGTGCCACGTAAATGTTTTCTTTTATGTTTCTTGTGTATTGGTTTTCTTTGTTATTCGGCTCACAAATAAAATGTTTCTTTCTTTCTTTCTTTCTTTCTAATTAGGAAAAATAAGCGGTTACGTTTAAAAAAATACAATTAAAAGGCAACTTTACTCCGATGATTTTGTTAAAATATTGTAAGAGCTAAGTATTTACCAGCCTGTTCTCGAAATATGGCATCAATATTATTTGCCACGTAAAACAACAGAGTTCGCGAGCCGTCTCTACACTTACTTCGCCCTCTATAAATATTTTTCGGACTCTAGCCTCCGCTGTAAAAGGTTTTTGTATACGTTGCTTTTTGGCTCCTTTTGCCAGCTAATCTAATATTGACCATCCGCCAGGCTATTGACTTATGTTTGCGTTACTCATAATAATTCCGCGGGTACATTTTATTATTCAAAATATCAATTTGCTCGCCCGTTTTCTTTGGGTGGAAGTCGCATTTATTTTATAAGGTTTGTTTTACTCGTTGCTAGAATTATTAATTGGTTGCAAATAGAATGATAGAGTGCGGAGAAAAAAGAAGACTAGAAGTACAATAATATTTAAAAGTTATTTTTAGTTCTCACTTAGGTTGTCAAAACATTTGTGGATGTGTTATGTACTCGTAGTCTCACTTGTGTACATTTCAGTAACTTAGCTGTTTTATACAGTATTTTTTTATATGTATAATAGTTTTTATTAGTAAATAATCTGTATCCTAAATCCTAAATCAAAACTTCGAAGCAAAATCTAAACAAATTATAAATTATTTTTGAAATCGCAATAAAGGAAAAGGAAACTTCCACGATATCTTACAAGACAATTGAGTGATCAGTATGCAAAGCCAGCGTTGTGTACTAAGCTGATTTAGGAGTAGGAAGCGTTAAAAGAAAATTTATTGCATTGAAAAGTCGTACGTAATTAATAAGACATTTGAAGTTGCGTGAAAATGTAATTTAGATTGTTTTCCTCGAAGAGGGGTCCAGAGTTTCCTGTCTGAGCAAGCACAAAGGAAGAAAGCCTATTTATATATGGCCGCTTTGTATTAGCGTCTTAAAGGTACCAGGGGAGCATAATATAAAAAGAATCAGCATCGATGTCTTAAAGCGGCTTCCGGCGCGATAGCTGAGCCCCGCCGCAAAATGGCGGACCACACTCGAATAAATTACCCACCCCGAATCGAATTCTTCGATTCTTCTGAAACGAATCCAGTTTTAAAGTCGAACCTTTATTAGTGTAAGCCAGCGACGATTATCTTAAGCCGCCATTACATATTCAAATTGAAGTCGTTTTGCTTTACGGAAAATTGACGCGGAATAAAACGAAGCCTTTGAAAGCGTTTTCCGCATTAAGTTGGTGGTAATGAGATTTTTCAGTGACATTTAGGGGTTATTTTTAAATGAAAATGGTATGTCATTACCAGCGCTATTAACTTTAGCTATAACTTATAGGTAGGTATGTACATACGGGCACAAAGTGAAATCATGCCATTTTAAAAATAATAAGAATTTTGTCGTTTAACTAACGAATAGCATATTCTGTAACTACCAAAAGAACTAGTTTACATATTTTAGTAAGTATAGAATTTCTTCTATTTGTATCTACTATTTGCAAGGTTTTTTTTTAATTATTGTGTTTTTTTCTTTCATGTAATTTTTAATTTTAGTGTAGTTGAAATAAAAATTTCATTTCTTAAATATTTTTGTAGGCTTTATTAGCCACGGTTAAATTAAATGAAGCATCCATACATTGTTACTTTTCACTCCAGTTACTCTCGGACGTTTGGGCGAGACCGAAAAACATAATTTTTGCGCGACTGACCAAAGATGCGCATTTAGATACCGCAAAACTCTTTGTCCGTAACGGAAGCTTTCCTTTTACACCCTCGTACTTTTAGATATGAAATTATGCGATAATGAATAAAATACATTACATACGCGTGAAGAATTTTATTTTAAAATTAGGTCAAAGTTATTTTTGTTTTGAATGTTATACTCAATGTTGCTTATTGAAAAATACACTTTTCTTCTTCACTCACGGCTGGTTAGCCCCATACTAAACCATTTCTAGATGAAGTCGGTTAAAAATACCTTTCTACCATTTTATGGTTTCCTCACGATACTCGTATTTTCCTTCACCGAAAGAGTCTAATTATACCTGTATAAGAAATATTATTATCAATAATACCCACAAGCATATGATGTTATTTGAAACATGAGTTTGTTATTATAAAATCGGGCCCACCCAAAAGGCAAACAAAATTCCAATAAGCCATAAACAATCCAAAATCCCCACCATTTGTTTTAAAACGTCCTTACTCCCCCAAAACTGTACCTGTCCATGATTTACTGCCTTCACACAAAGTGATACGGCGTTCATCACCTCGGCAATGACCCCGCATCTCTCAAGCTTCCAAAAATCCCCCAGATAATATGGGCATAGTGTCACCTCTCCCTAAGGATTTGTCAGACAAATGCCTCACATTGTATCGAGAAAAAATAGCCAGCTCACTATCGGTCGTTATGGCTATTTATGGGTGATTTGCCCAAGCTTTTTTATTAATAAAACGTATATTATGCGCGCAAGTGCGTTTTATATCGGACGGACCTTTTGGCGATATTATCGGCCGTCTTTGGACATCTTATATTGAATCTGGTAATATATTTATACGTAGCAAATGTATCTTATTGAATCTGAAAATGTTTTCAAGTAACATTGCTTTCTATTCATAGGTTTGGATTTCAATATTTCTGTTTACGTTCGAGACGAAACCTCAGGTATCGTTATGGGTGTTTACCCCACACTGGGGGTAGAAAAGTAGTTATGCAAACACAGATATCAATATAGAACTTTGTGACAGACAAGAAAAACAAAAGTCGCATTGCCATAAATACGAGCTTTGGGAAAATGTTGTTCGATATTTTCTTACTGAATATTATGCTTAAAACTAACCGTATTGACATAAAAGTTAAGGCGAAGACATGAAAATCTTGAATTAACAAGTTTTTCGTTATAAATCATAACGATAAAATTAACTCTAAGAATATTTAATACTATCTTTCGTACCAATCAGACACAATAATATGAAAAAAAAAAGTTATTTTAACCAGATTTATATCTTATTCATAAGTCGATTTGGTACCAAAATAAACTGTTTGATTTGACGTTACTTAAGCAATTTTTTCGATATTTATTATCGTTTATGATTTTAACGAAAAATTAATTCAACATTTGGCTTTTGTCTTCGCCTTAAATAAGATCACTAACACATGTATATCAAAGTCATCCTAAATTATTTTGATCGTTTGTCTCAATGCTACACATATCAAGAAACCCTAAGCCGTCTTTCACGCTTTGTCTATTCTAAGCTTATTTGTTACCAAACACGTTTCATTACCTACAAACAGATCGTCCGGGCTTCGCACGAGCTATAAAATAATGTAAGTTGCAAAGAGAAACAAAATATAGCCTATGTTACTCAGGGATAATGGAGCTTCTCAACGGTGACAGAATTTTTTAAATCAGTCCAGTAGTTTCGGAGCCTATTCGCGTCAAACAAACAAACAAAAATCAAAGTTTTCCTCTTTATATATTGGTATAGAAAAGGATATAGATACAGAAAAAGGCAGCTACTAATTAGCACAACTAAGGCTTCTATGCAACTTTATCTTTCTTTATAAACGCCAAAAAGCGTCAAATAGCGCGTCGTAATCTCGCAAATTTATCTAACCGCTCGAATAAAATTTTAAACAGTTATAAACAATTTTGATTAAAATAAACATCCCATCTTATCCCGCAATCACAGCGAATTGTTGGAAGTAAAATCATTAATTCTTAACTGAATATCGCATTAAACGTAACAGCTTGTGCGCGGCTTGCCACTTGCGAGAGGGTTCCGGTTATGACTTCGGCTGATTGCGACTTTGATGGCTAAGCTAGACGAGTATTGATTGTCGGAGATGCAACGAGACTAACACTGATTAGTCTGTTTGGCACATTTCGGTAAATTGTAGCTCCTGGATGTAAATCTCTGTACAAGCAGTTGTTAAGCTAAGACCAGAGCTTGGCCACTTAGTATGCAATTAAGAATTGACGAACTCGTTGGCGTAATGGTTACCATGCCAGACTGCCAATCAGAAGGGTCCGGGTTCGATTTCCGGCACGGTCAACATCTTTGTGCTTAACTAAATTTGTTGACTGTGGGTCAAATATGTATCTACATACAATAAGTATGTATGTATATCTTATATCTTTAAATGAGCAATTCTTGTATATATATATAATTGGAATCTCGGAATCGGCTCCAACGATTTTCATGAAATTTAGTATATAGGGGATTTCGGGGGCGATAAATCGATCTAGCTAGGAATCATTTTTAGAAAATGTCATATTAAAAAAAATAAAAATACCGAGCAAAGCTTGGTCAACCAGGTGCTGTAGTATATTAGTTGTGCTAGCTACCATAACACAAACCAAAAATAGTTCAGTATGGAGTTAACCAGCCGTGTGTGTCTAGTTTGTGTTATGGTAGCTAGCACAACTGATATACTACACATACATACATACATATTTTATATAGATACATATTTAACACACAGACCCACAGCCAACAAATTTACCAATTTAAAATATTCTCAAAGCGATAATCTGGAATAGCAATCTCACAATGTTGACACGTCTTCGGACAAATTTTGCAAATTACTTTACGCACAAAGACTGTCCAATCAAAACAGATTGGGAACACCTCACCTCCCTACAACACTAATTCCAAGGGCGTGCTCCGACGCCATATTCTTATAAATTAATTACTTGTAATCTACTCATGAAACGGGACTTACACAAATGAAGTTACGGTGACTGGAACGTTGTTGCAATAAACTCTGATACGCAGTAGCTAAGATTCATCTACGAAAAAACTATATACGTTTCTCATACGAAAAAACATATGTTTCATTTACGAAGAAACATATGTTTCTTTTACGAAGAAACATAATATATGTTTCTTCATAAATGAAACATATGAAATAGATATAGAATCTTTACATCGACACGTTGTGAAGTTAGTTTTCCAGTTGGCTATGGCCTTTAAATTATTTATTTTAAAGTATTTTTTACTTTACCAATGTTGGTTGAAATCTCAATGCCGGTCCTGAATAAATAACAAAAATAAATAAATATAAATAAGGACACATTTCACACACGGCTGGTTAGCCCCTTACTAAACCATTTCTAGTTTGTATTAAAAATCGCTAACAGCAGATATACCTAATACGGGTACAAAAAACATACATAAATACTTTAGTTTGATACATACTCGTATTTAACACCCAGATTGACAGCCAACAAATTTAGTTTATCACAAAGATGTTGGCCGTCCCAGGAATCAAACACGGGACCCTCTATTTAGCAGTCAGGCATGGTAACTATTACGCTAACGAGGTCGTCAAACATTGTATTTGCAGTACACACACGGTGAAAAAAATTACCGTGAGGTACCACACGCTCCGAGGACTACAAAATTAGAAGACATGTCATTCGCCAACCAGCAACTAATCATCCTTTTTTTTTTTTTTTTTTTTTTACGTGAGGAAATGCATTTACGCATGCCCACCACACCCGGGGAGGTGGGTGGGGTATGTCGGGCTCGATGCCAGAAGGGCATCACTACCGACTAAAACCTCACGATGGCCTTCTCACCGGAAAGGGCGGGATGAGGTTCCGCTTCTCGCATTAACGCACCACCCCGCCCACCTCGGCTAGCCTGCGAGACTCCGCCTCTGGGGATGACTCCCCTTGCAGTGCACCTGGTGCACTGCAACCACCTCGGGGACCGTGAGTGCAATGGACGCCGGAGAACCCCGGTCCGACGTCCTAAGTCCCCCGTGACGGGTCGGGTCTGTGGCCCCGTCACATGCCACTACGGCCGCAGAGAATAGGGATAGTGGTAGTCTCCGGTTACCACTCCCTTCTCCCTGCGGCCCCACCGCGTCCGCCATCAACGGTGGCGACCCCGTCGAGGCCGCGGCAGGTAGGAAGAGCGGCGCATCGTAATACCGACACTTCTCTCCTGCCGCGGCCCCACACTTTCAGCTGCGGTGCCTCCCTATCCACACCGCAAGCCCGCCTCAGTTGCGAAACCTCCCCGAAAACCCCCGGAGCGAGGTCCCGCAACCTACTGGTGCCACTCCATCTAGAACTTGCGTACAGGGATTACAAGTCTAGGGAGCGGCCCGCCTCAGGGACCCTCTTCGCTTCACCGTGGGTGACCAGGCCACGGTTACTGAGCCCCCCCGCCTTGACAATGCGGGGCCCCACGGGGGGGAGCAACTAATCATCCTATTGGGTTTTTTATATCCATCCGAAAGAAAGACTTGAGTCTTAGCGGAAAATAGACTTTTAATTTTTTTTTATGATGTCAATACCTGTTATTAACCAAGGTCGCATAGCATAAATTATAGTCATAAAATGTCCAAGTCCACGAGACAATTCTTATGTTGCAAAATAGCAAGACTACTAGTAGTACAAAAGCAGTGACATAAAATTATCCAAGCCACTGTCTTGTTACGCGAACTTTAGTATTACAAGTCGGAGTTTAGGTACTGTAATTATCATACATAAGCCTCGTTGAGCTCAAGGGTTTGGAACGACTTAATGTCGTTGCACGTCGGAATTAGAAATGAGGTTCGCAAAGTATACGGTTAATAAGGCACATGTGTCGGGACTTTACAAAGTGTCTACCTTAAAATAAGGTTTTCAAGTTGTTGGGGATACTACGGAGACGTTGTTACAGAGCTACGAATATACTCGTATCAACTCAACTTACACTAAAAATATCGTTTAATAAATGAAAAGCTTTAAAGTGGACACCGGAGAACGTCCGACGTCGAGGCATGCCCAGAAAGAGATGGCGGGACGAACTAGACTCCTTTTGTAAAAATTGGACTCAAAAAGCTCGAAACTGGGAGGAGTGGAAAGAGGATAGAGAGACCTTTGCCCAGCAGTGGAACGGAACGGGGTAAAAGGCATAGCTTAAGAAATCCACTTTATTTTTTATCCTTACAGCTAGGCACCTGCAGGGTGCGTAACTACACAGCGCGCTCCTTTGGCCTGGAGCATGCCTAGTCTGTAATATCTGGCTCAATGAAGCTGTCGGAACACACTTAAGAGTGTTTACTATCCAGGCGAGCAAAAGAAAAATGTCTAATGCCTAATGCCCTATACGTAATTTCCAACTGCTGAGACTCGAGGCCTTTTCTCATGAGGATTGACGTTGAGATATACGCCTGAATCGACCACGCTTACCAAGTGCGGGGTGGCGCATCACACACACCTTCGGTTATTTTGGTCCTCAAACATGTCGGTCGGTTTTTTCACGATGTTTTCTTTTACCGTCATAAATAGAGTTCAAATCTACACTTATCTTAAAAATAAGTCATTAGTTTAGGGCTGGGATCGAATGTTAGACCGGGATCAAACCAGGGATCGTCAGAATGAAAGGCAGACCTTTTCCCACGGAATAATAATTTCTTATACTTGTCACCATATTGGATTACCAATAAAAAGCGTGAACTCACTGCTTACAGCACAGATCCGATTTTCGTTCCATAAAACCTTGTAACAAGACTGTCTCAAACCTTGGTCCCCGAGGTACTATTAAACATGTAAAAGTATCAGGATAACAAAGTAGGAAAGACCGCGGAGGAAAAGTGTCCATTTAGCACGTACGTCTGAATTGCCGTCGACGTTTGCAGAAAGTTAACGATTGGAACGATACTTGTTTCTCGTGCTTTATTTTAACTGTCCTTTAGTAAGCGTAGGGAGAAATTAATCTTACAATGTTTTAACTTTTGGCGACAAACAGATAATTAAATCAATCAATCAATATTTAAGAGTTGGACTCTTGTCCATGGATTTTTTTCCAGGTAGTTCTTCTTCTTCTTTTTCGTGACGCTCTTGACAGAGCGGTCGTGATCGTCATGGAGGGTCACTAGAGGGGGCGGATATAATTTGCCTCACGACATCTCGCCATCTTTGCCTGCTGGATGTCAGTAGGTAGTTCTATCCTCGGCCAAATCCTTGACCTCGTCTTACAGAAGCCAGGAGAGGAAGAGGAAGACTTAGAAGTAAAGTCAATTTAGACCAAATTAAGGAGGAGGCGAAAGTCATGTAGTATAGGGATATCGTATAGGGAATATACGGCCTGACTTTCGCCGTATCCTTAATTTGGTCTAAAATAACCTTCTAGGTCTTCCTCTTCCTTTCCTGGCTTCTATAAGATCTAGATAAATATGTGTATAAGCGATCGCCTTAACTATGAAATAACATAGAATCATTACTACTACTTCTGTATTTATTAACGTTCCGCTGATTGTAAAAAAAAATGCTCTAGTTGCACAAACGTTGAACTGCGCCCAAGTTTTGAAGGTAAAAATGATATTCAAATCATTTTAACCGTTTGAGTGAAAATGAACTAATAATAAAAATAAATAAAATTAATAACTTTGCAGTTTGGGAACTACGGATGGATTTTATTTTGATGGATGTCTTTGTGAACATTACATATTTTTCGGACGGCTATTTGCTCCTCAAGTTTAACTGTCAATATTCATAGACCGGATTTGAATAGGTAATATCTGATAAAACAATCTTATACTTAATTAATTTTCAAAATACATTATAAAATTAAAAACTAAACCACTATGAAATAAAAAGTTGAAAGCTTTTTGGTATATTTGCCAAACCAAATTGCGTAAATTTCCAAATCGTTAAATGTTCTTATATCCTTCTGAACTACTAAAATTGAATTTTCCAAAACATTTCCTGATAATTAGTTGTAATCAGAATTCGTAAACAGCTTAACGTCAGCCTACAAATCTTAACTAAGTCGGTCCCTAAGTTGGATTTATCTTTGTTTTTCTTACCCGTTGGAACTTTTCAATCCCGCAATGGTATTTGTTTAAGAGCTCAGTGTGGATTCCTTTAACCTTCTGAGTGTTTGTGATTATCACCTTTCTTTCAGCTTTAAAGTTTTGTGGAAAACGTTTCTACCTACATTGTTTAACCCTCGACGCAAATGCGACGGGTTGTTATAAGTTTGACGTGTCCGTGTGTGTGTGTATATATATATATGTGTATGAAAGAAAGAAAGAAAGAAAAGAAAGAAAAATATTTTTTATTTTGGCAAACACAAAACCTAAAACAAACGTATAGATTAAAAATAAAACACCTTAGTTTGCCGCAATACAGTCGCAACTCAGCAAATGTGTGTCTGTGGCATCGTAGCTCTTGAACGGACTAACCAATTATTATGTAGTTATCAAAAAAAGTGTAACTCAAGGGAATTCTTAGTTATATTTCATAAATAAAAATCTTAGATGGCGGTTGCCGCAAAATGTCAGATGACATATTTTTCTCAACTGCCCTAGTATGGGTAACAAATGAATTGCTTTTATATTGATTAGGCGAATACAGTAGGAGATACACTGTGTTAAATATCAAATCCAAGATGATCGTCTTTACAACATTTTTGACGAGGTTTTCTAAATTGTCACTTCTTGTAATAAAGGATTCTTCATTATTCATTTTATTTTATCAGAATATAATTTTTCTTTAATTTTCATATTCATTTGCTACAGTTGTGAATAATATATCTGTACTGTTCTGTAATAAAACAAGTATTGTAATCCAAAACTCTACGAGTGGAATAGGCCAGTGCAATGCCTACTCACATGTTAGCGAATGACTCATCAACTCACACCAAAATCTAGCCCATATTGCAAATAAAAAAGGACTCATTACACACAAAGCTGGTTAGCCCCATACTAAACCATTTCTAGTTTGTATTATGGTTGCTTACACAACTGATATACTACATAAATACAAACGTAAATAATTTATATCTATACATATTTGACACCCAGACCAACAACGAATAAATTAAGTTCACGACAAAACTGTTGGCCATGCTGAGAATCGAACCCAACGAGGTCGTAAAACCCTACTTAACATTCCTACCGATTACTACTAATACTAATAAATGTTTCTTTCTTTACTTGGACTCCCACTTTTCACACACACAATTCTGCCACCACGCATATTGAACCATCAAACAGAAATTCCGTTTTAAAAAGTCAAATAACATTTTGACGCCACCTCGAGCGTACTAATTCGCCGTTGTCTGACGAACTGCACAAAAGAGTGTCGACGCGAGCTAAAATCAAAATGTATTTATTCTCGCGCCGTATAAAAAGTCAATATGAGAGGCAATAAAAAGAGGATGTCGGGGAGAAATAATAAAAGATAACCTCTAGAGTGAATGGAATGAACAGGCCTTGTAAAGAATGTTTGCATTGTGGATAAGACGCGATCACGGGGACACCTCCCCCGGGCGCTTAGTCGCGGAGCTTCTGGCGCTTTTAATTACTTTTAAAATAGTATATTGTCTTGTATATAAAATTTTCATGTGACAACGTTGTAACCGTACTCCTCCGAAACGGTTTGATCGATTTTTTCTAAATTTTATATGCGTATTCAGTAGCTCTGAGAATCGGCTACTATCTATTTTCCATACCCCTATAGTGATAAGGGTTGTTCTCCTTTGCATATGGTTTTTTTTTATATAATGGGGCATAAAATTATACATACAACACTAAGATTTACTTTTTTATAATCAACCCCTATTTTTTATGGTCATTTTAGTACAAAGGTTAAACACCGTTTGCCGGGTCGGCTAGTAAATAAATAATGTTTATTGAATTTAGGATTTGTTTTTGGAATAATGATATTGACGGGGAGTAAAAGTGTTGTTCATAGAAAAAAAACTGTTTATGAAACTTATTATTAACTGTATAAGTCTGCTTACTTTTCTCTGATTTTGGTTCTCAGATTATATAATTTGATAGTTGGTACATAAAATGGCTGTCATGTACATTACCTGTGTACGCATAGCATATCTAAATAAAGCTAGAATCTAATTATTTATGTGTCTGCTTTATATCTACACGGAATAAATTAATAACCTATCACAAAATTTTCATTCGGATATGTAGCGATGAAAGTTTCGAATAGCTTGTCTCATTTACTCAATGTTATTTGTTCTCATTTCAAGCTGGAACGCTTATCATAATACAAAGAAATATACACCGACTTATTTAAAAATTATTTGACCAGTAAATAAAGTAAGCATTATCTGCTTCACTATATTCAGATGAGCTGGTGTGCCAGCGAAATATTAATATCAGTTTCTACAATGTCCGTTGCCCGCTTCACTCGTCTTGATGGGAGAAAACGAATAAAAACTTTTATCTATTGTTTCTACCACGCAGGAACTACTTTGCAACTGACTAAAGTTGGTCCAAACCATAGAAATCTTAAAATAAATTTAGACTTTTATATGCAATGGAATATATCAAAGAATTCCACACCTTGGCGGTACGCACAATGAAAGTGGACGCAAATATTGTAGTAGTAGCACTCATATGACTGAAAATTTGAGTTTAACTTTTATCAAAAAAAAGTAGCCCAAGATATATCTTCTCGGATTATAATCCACGAAAAATATCAAGTCATAATTACTTCTTTTTAATGAATTAACGACTTTTGTTTTCAAACAGCCATTAAAATAATTAAAAGTGTCATTATAAGTGCCATCAATTCCTTCTCAAAGGAGACATTAGTGTTTTTACTGGCATTTCCGGCTATAAATGGTAACTTTGCCATCTAAAATACTTGTAAAATGAAATTTAATGTGAAATTCCCAATTTTAGGCGACAAAGTTGAATAAAGAACCTATTAATAGATATCAAGACACTAAAAACATTTATGATTAGAAGAAAAAAATAAAAATTGTTATTATCCGTCGTTATATTTGAATATATTTTATTATCGTTATCGTCTGTCAAAAAAGTTTTAGTTTCATTTCAATCGTAATATTTTTGAATGGGGATTCAAAAAGAAGTAAGTCGTTTACGTTTTACCAGTTTTTTTTCTCGCGATTTCCACGTAATTATCTTTTAAGTTATTATCAAAACCAACTATTTATATTTTACTCCCCTTTTTTTCAAGGCTTATTTTATAATTAACTATTTATTTTTAACTCTAAAATACCTAAAGGTTCAAAACTCCGGTCTCGGTAAGCGGTTATAACAACAATAATTGTCAAGTGGTGCGTTCTTCCCACTTTTAATTGATCCTTTAGGGCGCTTCAGATAAAAGTCGCGTATCTAAACTTTCTCTATTACAGTTTAAGAAAACCGACGCAGTTCTACAGATAAGAAAGCTGACGTATTTAAGAAACTGTGTCGTATCTGCAAAATGCGATGGAAACATAACCGTTTACGTAAAACTCTTGTTTGGTTTGAATTAAATATTACACTGAATAAATTTTAGTCTATTTCTATTCAACGTGTTAAAAAAAATATTCTATGATAATTTTTTTTTAATATAACGCATATAAAATCACATTATTTATTGACCTGCAAATAAATTGAAAGTTTTGAAATAGTAAGTAATATATATTTTGTGCAATAAAAATCTGTAATATAAGGTTAATTGATTTAGAAATATCTCGTCACGAATGTGTAAATATGTATCAAATATAAGCAACATTATATTAACCAATTGTTTTAAATTAAAAAAAAACACAAATGTATACTTATTGCACACAAAACAAATATAAAACGACTGACTCGTATTTTGCTGATGCGACTCTGTTCTTTTGAACCGTTATTTTCATTGCCTGCTCTGCGTAATACGCGTGTAATGGCGGAATGAGAGCGAAGTTATTGTTGGTTTTTGAGATTGTTTAGAGACGTAATTGAGAAGGGTTTTAATAGAAACAAGAAATTCCTGAAGAAAAGAAAGTAAATATATTTGAAACCTCATTTAATATTACTTTAAAATTTAAGAATACTATTCGAAACATGCACACGTCACATTAATTACATAATATTGACAACAGTGACATTTAGGTCAAAATGTAAATCCATGTTTTCATTTAAAGGAAAAAAATAAATACTAGGACACATTTCACACACTGCTTGTTAACCTTACATTAAACCATTTGTAGTTAGTATTATGGTTGCGAACACAACTGATATACAACATATACATACATACATACTTTATGAAGATACGTAATTAACACCCAGACCAACAGTCAACAATTTAGTTCCGCACAAAGATGTTGAATGCTAGCCGTGTCGGGAATCGAAACCAGTCCTTCTGTTTAACAACTAATAATTACCATACAACGTGGCAAAGCTGCTAGCATTTTGGGCACCTTTTCCTTTACCCCTTGTCTTTTTAGGGTTTGGTTTAGCTATTTTTTTATGAATTCTTATGTTATTTATAAAAAGTCATATATTACTGTTTATACTTTCTTTTGAACTTAAATCAATATTTCCAGCATTTTCTTTCTATTCATCCGAAAACAGTAACCCGTTATGTTCTCAATAAAACGTTTAGTCCAAACGTGTAACAACAAAGTTCCATATTTTATTATGATCATTATCGTAAAACCCACCCCAGATTTACCATTTAAAAGTTGTTCTTCTTGGAAACAGATTACCCTTTGCAAAATAGATACATCATAATTTTAGCATAAGCAGCCCACTATACGTTTACACTGCTGGGATTTGGAGCCTGCTCTCACGAGGAGAGAAATAGAGGCCATAATCCACCAAGCTGGCCAATTGCGTGTTGGCGGCTGACACACATCTTAGTATTTTATCAACATCGATATCATAATCTTTATCAACAGTAAGCAACAAACATTATAAAAGGATTGATTTTATTTTATAAAGTGCATATTACTGTCTGTAAAATATTACAGTGAACCCTATTTCAAAGCTTTATCTTTCTTTTTTGTTTAAGTATGTTTTAACATATTAGAAATAGTTGACTTATCTTAAAATACTGAAGTTAACATGAGTAATATTTATTTGGTTTGAAGTCTTTGTCTATACCAATATTATAAAGACCAAAAGTTTTTTTGCTTGTTTGACGCGAATAGGCACCGAAACTACTGGACCGATTTGAAAAATTCTTTCACCATTGGGAAGCAACATTATCTCCGAGTAACATAGGCTATATATTGTTTCTGTTTGCTACTCAGATTATTTTAGAGTTCGCGCGAAGCCGGGACGGGAAAACTGCTAGTCAAAAATAAAATATAAAGTAATTATCAAGTGTAAATCTATATCGCTCTCTCTATATAATATATTCACATCCTAAACTCCATTGTTTATCTACCGGCAGTAATCCATGGATTATTCTCACCCTTTCCAACCCGTCTGCAAGATTCGATTATAAAATTAAACTAAAACTTGGATGCAAATCGGTGTTTCCAAGTTTAGTATTATTTATATGTTTGTTTGTGAAAGAACGCAAAGTTATAAATATACCCAAACTACCGATACTCACTAAATACCTATCATCCTATCACATCTTAATAGTTTGTCTAAATTGATCATAGTATCTACATAATTATATATTATGTAAGTTATATTCAAACTCATCAAAGTAAACATAAAATATCTGTCAATTACTTACCTTTTCTTTACTTACTTCGCTTTTACCTATTTTTATTTTCAAGGTCAGTTATGAGAAAAACCCAAATAAACTTCGCTTATTTTACTTCTTTAGAGGTTAAATTTATCAAAATCTTTTCTTAGTGCTCATTCAAATCATAAAAGGAATACCTTAACCAAAGAGGTTTCTAAGTATAGTAGTTTAGGCTATGAGTTGTATTCTTAGTCAGTCAGGCAGTCAAAAATAGGTTTTTAAAATACTTATTCTCTGCTACATACTTGTATCCTTAAAAGAACTTCAGTATTTCTTTTGAAAATCCGTCGTCTCAGAACATCTAACCCTCGTAACGTAAACACATAAATTGCCGACAAAACTGCCTCTAATTGTCTTGTTTCCGATGCTTTACCTTGCAATTAGTTGTTATTTATTTGTTTTTGCCAAACATAGATTTATCTTCATCGCCTACAGAACGATAAAACTTCGTAACGAGACTTGTAGTTGTGATTTTCTTTTAATAAACCTCATTGGAGAAACACATAGTCTAGAGTGATGGATATAAATATAAGAATGTTTCAGGCAGTGAATATTTTAGGAGTCTAACCGGTGGTGGTATGGTAGACTGCCATCTAAAAATTTAAGGTCCAGCCAAGAACTGAAATTCAATGCCAATTAAAATAGACTCGAAAATGGCTCCGGGACCAGACGGACCTACCAAATGACTTTCTATTGTTCTTGAACCCACTATCCGCCTCGCTTTTGTCACCGCACCGTCCTCGCTCTCACTAACCGTCCGATTAATAAACCAGGCTGTCTGCACACGGAACGGAATGGAAAACGCTTAAAACCCGTCTGTTTAAAAAGGTTAATTGGCAAAGGATCAATTTTTCCAACGAGCGATCAGTTCGTGGCCGTTTCAGAGATAGTGGCCCAAAACGAACGCCCAAGCCACGCTCACCGAACGTGACAATGACGACTAAGCCTTACTTTTTCTCCTTTTGCATCTCCACGTACGTCCACTCCTCTTTCTGACGACGTTATTTTTTAATCAAATATATCCGGAACGGGTGACGGACGATAGGGTCGCGCCGACGCGAAACTAAAAGGAAAAAGTGCTTTAAGCAAATACAGGCGAGAGCAAGTTGATTGGTTTCGTTAGCGACCCTGTTGATTGGCACCACGGTAAACAATACGAGTGTCGATGTTCAAGTTCGGTGCGACAATAGACTTCTTTGGGCAAACACTGGCGAGGAACATTGATTGGTTTTGTTTGAAACTACTCGTTTGACGCGGAAGTAGCCAAAGCGTTTGTTGCGATTGCACTCAGCCAATGTTTTCAGTGTTAGCTATGCTCTTGACAGTTTTATTTTGGATGTTTAACGAGGCTGTTATTTTTCAGTCCGTTGTTGACTTCACCGCTCGCAGGTTTACACAACTACAGAAAGCAGGCCAGTTATATGCAGGCGATATCAATTGTTTTATAATGCTGTGTTCGCTATTATTAGCGCTCGTAAACGATTATTTTATAACCGATTCAACTCAACGATAACAAGATTTGATGATGCTAATATTCTTATTCTTGGTATAGGATTTAAAATAGGATAGGATTTTAAAGAAAACTGTTTTTGATCATAATTCATCTGATGCTAAGCAATATTGTAAACCAAGGTTGCCCAGAAAGTTATTTTAGCGCAAACTATAGTTTTCGGGAATCTGGGCGTTTGGCCAATAATTCCACCTTGGCGGTTCGCACAATGAAGGTGGGTAAAATAGGTAGAAATTTTTTCTACCGTACCTTAGTTTTTAGAGCTAGTCAGATAGTATTAGTAGATAGTGTTAGTATTTAGTTATTTTAATTAATTAAACAAATAAATGATAGATCATATTTCATACATGGCCGGTTAGCCCCATACTAATACCATTTTTAGTTTGTATTATAGTTGCTAACACAAAAGATATACTTCATACACACATAAATGCTTATAACACCCAAAACGACCGCCAACAAATTAACAACAAAGATGTTGGCCGTGCCGAGAATTGAACCCAGGACCCTGTGGTTGGCAGTCCGGCATGGTACCCATTACGCCAACGAGGTCGTCAAATTTTAGTTAGCTTGTCAATAATCTACACTCATAAACAGTTTTTCATGTTTTTCAAATAAAAAACAAAGCCTGCGATATCCAAACATTCAAAGTTCATAAATTGTCCGCTATATTATTCACGGCGAGTGGCTCACATAAATCAGGGTGGCCACGCTATCGGGCCGCAGCCATTAGTGCCTGGGAGAAGTACTTTTCTAAGATTTTCACCTTGTTTCAGTAAAATATTCCGGCAGGCTCAGGAGAGTGGAAGGAACTGTGAAAAAAAGAGAAAACAAGAAGACAATGCTACATCTTACTTTAAAGATTAACTTTACATACGTGTTTTTTTTTTTGTAAACTTGTTTACAAATTAACATTTCAGTAAAAAACTCGTCTTTCGCGACCCGCAGAGTAAGCAAGGTTCATCTTGGATAAAAAGTACCTTACGTACCGTTTTTAGGTTCTAAACTCCTTCTATACCTAACTTCATCCGAGTTTTCGAAATTCCGTCGATAAAGAAATATGTTTAATTATATCTATGCTCAAAAACTATTCGCATTTTTTATGTGTAGGATATTACAAAAAAAACTCTACTTATTGTTTTATTGAACAGATAAGAAAAATTCTTGTAGTACATATTAAACTTCAATTTAACAATAAAATATAAACTAAGTAATCAACAAAGTCATCTATAAATATAAAACAAATATCTCTAACAATTGTTTTAGTAAACAGATAAGAATAAATTTTGTAGTACATATAAAACTTTCATTTGACAATAAAATATAAACTAAGTAATCAACAAAGTCATCTATAAATAGAAGATTCATCCATCTCAACCATTGTGCTCATTTCGCGAACGCAGCGACTACGTTGACCGTTCCAAATAACAAAAGAGGGTGACCAAAAGGTCCGAAAGCGATGGTCTGTCGCCGCGAAGTGTCGATATAAATGAGAGGCCGTTTTTTGTCCTCAAACTAGCTACGGTAGTCGTGCCGATAATAATCGCACGAGTCGCCACCGACGTAATGTCTATGCGGATTATTGCGATATAAATTGTACGCAGTTGCCCATTCGATTGTCTAGGGGTGTCACATATTACCTTATTTTCTTTTTATGTCTGCTTAGTGGCGGAGCTCTAGAGTTGAAAGTTAGCCACCATAAAATTCTAAATAAATATTAGGACACATTCCACACACGGCTGGTTAACCCCATACTGAACCATTTTTAGTTCGTGTTATGGTAGCTAACACAGCTGATATACTACATATACATACATACATATTTTATATAGATACATATTTAACACCCAGACCCACAGCCAACAAATTTAGTTAAGCACAAAGATGTTGGCCGGGCCGGGAATCGAACCTGGAACCTTCTGATTGACAGTCCGGCATGGTAACCTTTACGCCAACGCGGTCGTCAATTCGGTCGTCGTTCTCTAACGCGGTTTAAGACTGCAGTTGTAAAATAGGACTAGGACCTTTAATTTAACGTGTGGTCCAGCCATGGAAGCACCTGGGTGTAAATATCACTTCGCGGTCTCTCATAACCTGACCGCATCGAAGGTGGTCGTATCGGGTCACTTGACCTTGATTAAAAGAGAAACTAACAAATTTATTTTTCTTAAAAAAATATAGTATAACAATAATAATGCATGATTTTTACAGTACCTATTCGTATTCGTTTATAAATACAAATAAAAGACGTACTCGTAACTTTGAAAATAGCTAGTACAATTTTAATGATTGCACATCATTGTATGTATTGCCAACCCTAGAACTAGAATTTTCCGCGTTTGACCAGTCACTCCCCAAAGGAACATTTAACGATATTAGGGCTTTATTTTTTATAGTTCGGGACAAAAAGAGCTCAAACGATATATTTTACGAAGTGGCTACTTTATATTTTCCATTTTGTTTTGGTAATGGTTTTTATTGACTTATGAGTTGCACCGGAAAAATACGAGTGATGGTTTTAGCGTTATGAGCATAAATGATGAATCATTTTGCATCATAGAATCTTTTTTCTTTAGAGTTTTATGCGCGTGCAGCTCGTCGGGAATGTGTTTGGATGCATTCCGCGACATCCTTGTTAGAATCCAGTCTTGCACCAGTTACTTGTTTTCAAGTTATGTGCAAAATTTGCCCATTTGATAAAGAAATCCCTTCATTGTGAAGAATTAGGGTTCATCACAATGAAGGGATTTCATGCTCGAAAAACCACAAAATTAAAAGACGTATGTATTCCACCTCCCAGCAGTGGGATCGTCAAGTGGGTTAGCTGCTTACGCATACGATTCATGATAATGCCTGGTTCGCATGAAATATTACACAGACGTAGTTTGTGATTGCATAATGTCTAAATCAACAGAGATTAATTAAAAATATGCCCATTCCAGTACAATTCCAAAGTTAGGCAAAGGTTTTGTAAAATGTTTGTATAACCGGGTATCATTTACGTTTATTTTCACTTTATTTACGGTATTAGCCTGACATAGCCGGTTATAAAAACATTTTACTACGTAAATTTTAGTACAGTGAAACGTTTTGTTGTTTTACGTTCCCTTTTCATAGATCACATTCTCTTCTTTTATGTCTACTTCTAGTCGAACTTTTTATTGTACCTTGCCTTTTTCTCTACGCATCTCTTACCCATACCACACTAGCCTTCCACTCTTAAGGAAACAAGACTAATTGCTATATCTTCTTATATATAAAATTTCCATGTCACAATGTTAGTTACCGTACTCCTTCGAAACGGCTTGACCGATTTTTATAATATGCATATTCAGTAGGTCTGAGAATCGGCTACTATCGATTTTTCATACCCCTAAGTGATAAGGCAAAACAATGTTTGTCGATCAGCTAGTTAATATTTAAAAATTACCCAAAAAGTGCTTAAATGAAATTTGGAAAACTTTCAGCTCAAAAAAGACGTCGGTAAGCCCAGGTGATATCAAAAGTAGCAACAAAGGGCGCGAAAAAACCCCATTGTTATCGAGGGCATAATTTATTAGGGGCGCGGGCTCAGCGGGACCTTTTTTTATATATCATCGCATTATCCCCACTTGGAGAGTTACAACTTCTTAAAGGAAATCAGGGGAAATTAATTTTTAGCGTTTAAAAACTGTCCGGTGCAAGTGCCGACTTTTGCTCGTTGATAAATGCCCTTCGTGGTCATTAGTTGAGACTACAAAAGGTGCGAGAGATTAAGGACTGTTGGGAAAGATTTGTAAATACTTTTTAAGGCGCTGTGGGAACAAAAAGCTTTTTTGAAAATCCTATAAAATCCTGCGTAAATGATAAAAGGCTGTGTTTTTTTTTACTTTTATTATCTTTGATTCAGTGTTAGGAATTGTTAGAGTTCAAAAACATTATTACGTTGAAATCGCTACTTAGTTTTATTAATTTTAAATATTCGTTTCAAAAGTTTAAAATGTTGTGATCCAGAATGTAATAAAGAAATTTGTATTTTAATTTTATAATTTATTTTATTTTGTAACTTTGTCTGTATGCTACAAATTTTAAAAATAAATTATCAAATTTTGAAATCTAATATATTCGTCAAAGATATTATACATTGATACATAACTTAATTATACAAGCAAAAAAATGTAAGCATCCCTGAAATACTTCATAATTTTAAACAAATTCTAACATCCACAAAAATAAAGGCCTCTCCACCCTACTCATCCGTATTCGATTAAAAGTGTCCCTAATATTTTTATCTTCTCGCATAAATACCCAGTAATGAGCGACCCAAAATTCTCGGCCAGTTATAAATTTATTCAAGTCTACGGGCACACGCGTTCGAGTGTGCATAATTTTGATACAAAAATAATCTGAGTACAGAGTTACTAGAAATCAAGAACCTAACCTAACTATATTAAAAGTAAATAAAAATATATCAGATTATGCGACTATCCTATCATGTCTTAACAATATGATATTTGATATTAAGATACTTTTGTGTCTGGATTAACAAATAAGCTACATTGTATCCTGGACCAGTGGCACAGTTAGTCCGTAATAAGGTAAATTATAATCTTCTAGTAATTAACTTATTGACTCAGGCGTTACTTTGCGGAAATCCATTGTAAATAGAAGACAAAATTAAATATTTAGTGTACTTGCGCTGTGATCCGAAACCGAACCGACGAATCGAAAGTCGTCGTTTCGAAGAGTCAACATCTCCTGATGATGCCTTGTGGAAACGCAAAACACGATTTGTATTTGTATTTGTATTTGTGCACGTGTTGAGTTAAGAATTTCCGGATTGTGATAGGTAACGTTAATCTTAATTAATCTTAGTTAATTTTTCCTTTACTTATCTTAATTTGGGTTTCGGATCACAGCGGAAGTACACTAAATATTTAATTTTGTCTTCTATTTACAATGGATTTCCGCAAAGTAACGCCTGAGTCAATAAGTTAATTACTAGAACATTATTATTTACCTTATTACGGACTAACTGTGGCCCTGGTCCAGGATACAATGTAGCTTATTTGTTAATCCAGACACAAAAATATCTTAATATCCAATATAATATTAATAGGACATGATAGGATAGTCGGATAGTCCGATATCTTTTTATTTACTTGTAATATCATAAGGTATCGGTATATTAAGTCGGTTCTTGATTTTCTGGTTATATAGGCAAAAAGACTTCAAGTTTTGATTTAATAAGCTAACTTTTATGCCGGGTTTTTTCTAATTCACACTATTTTTTATTTATTTATTTTTTACTCTTAATGGGCTTGCGCTTGATTGCAATTCACCTGATGGTAAGCGATATTGCGATCTAAGGTGGAGCGCGCTTACCCAGAAGAAACTCGTTCATTCTTGCCTTGAAAAGCTTAAGCTATCAAAAGCCTGTCGACACTACATAACACTCCCAGACATTTCACGTTTGACCATAGCGAATTAAAGCAAAACCTGAAGCGAATGCCGCTTCTCTAGGGGGACTAACTAGAAATAACCCTGTATATTATTTTAAAACCCCCATTAATTCAAGTTGAAATAATTCTCCGACCAGAAACCTTAGCTACTTAAAATATAAAATGAATCTAACATTTAATTCAAACATTTGAAATTAACAGTCACATATTACAATCGATTGCGTGAGTGTATTCGCTCCCAGGAAATGGCCCTTCTTTCGGCAATTTCCTATTGCATGGCAAAAGGAAATAAGTTAAAGCAAGTCAAAGGGTATCGTATACTACTGGATACTACTGGAGACGATACCCATTAGATCCTAATTTCTAAAAAGATTCTGATTTTATTAACGGTGTTGTGAACTGAGTCTTAGAAATAAGTTATAATTGCGACTTCATTTTTTAAATCAATTTCATTGATCGGTAAACTCGAACTGTAGACAGAGTTAAAGAACAAATATTATTCGCATTCATCAAAATTTAAAGAAACATATAATCGTAATTTTTCTTCTAACTGGTACGAATCTGCTCAGCTCCTATTATTTCTCCTATTATTTCAAACAATACATAAATAGCTAACATACTAGTATAGTTAGTTAAATTGGGTCTCCGCCTTAAAATAAATAAAAAACATAACCTTACCAGACCAGTAGTCATTATCGCGCGAGTAAAACAGGTGTGGTATATCTGCTATTACTTAGATATTATTCTTTACGTAATAATACATATTGCTATACCGTACTAATAAAACAAAACTGTTTTCGTTTCCGTATTTTACATTATTTTCAGTTTCAATTCCATTTCGCCCAATATATTTACCTAACCATTGCTAACTGGTAAACTTTTATTTGCTCACCCCGTTTTGTTTGTCGTTAGGGTGGACATAAACTTTAAAAACGTTTTCATTGTGCGATGTAATTGAAAAATCGGTGCTGCGAACTACAATCGGTCCTCTTATCCATTATTCAGTCGACAATCACGTGGAATTCGGAAAAACGATGCGAAAAACGAATGTCTGTTGTTTCACGACGATTCAACGTATAAAAAATTCAGCAACTTAATCGCAGGTTTGGCCAAACAAATGGTAACTGTTCCCGTAGCAAATGATCTACAAAATAGTTGGCAATTTGCGAAGTTCGTTTACGGAAACAACCAGACGAACTAATGCAATTAACTTTTCTTTTATTGAAACACAGTATAAGTAGGTACGTTATAAAACCTAACGCTAAGTACCTAACGGTTTATTCCGATAGCCTCTTTGAGAGCCAGTTATTCCAGACCAGACATGCTCTTTAGGCCAGAGTATCGTTAACTTGTGCGTTACGCGCCACGCTTGTCAAATGTCAAATCGCTTAACATTTACTTTAGAATAAGTCACTCTTTAGAAATTATGCATCTACAGTGTATTGTCCATTTACATAAGATATATCAGTTATTAAGAAATAAATATTTATAGTAACCATTATAATCTGTGCAGTTGAAGTGAAAAATGATTTGTATAGAAATAAATCATTAAAACAGCAAATAAAAATTATTATGTATTTATGTCAGAGTGCATGTTTGTTACATGTTCATGCTCGGACGGTTCGACCAATTATGATGTTATTTGGTATGAAGATAGGCTAAGCATTTGATTAACACAGGGGCTACTTTTATCCCGGATTAACCTCTTCTGTTCTGGATTAAGACAAGTAACACCCCGAGGCCCTGCTAGTTACTTATAACTTTAGATTAACATATGTCAAGAAGAAGAAGTTGAAAATTTCTAATTTTTCTTCTATTAACCCTCTATTTTTCTGTAGGAAAGATGCGGGTCTTCTCGTCGAATCCCCAAATCCCGCATGGTAAGGGGAGTTACAGCTGACTCATCAAAACAATAAACAAAGTATCGGGGGCCAATTCATTTTATTATTATGCACATCGCCCTATGATTTACGCTGCATAACTCAGAGGTTGTATTTTGTTGGTACACGAAAGATCTTCCATATTTGGTTAACGTAACTGGATACTTTTGTATTGACATTATAGATACTAGAATTAGTAGTGAAAATTGACATTATGATTAATATCATATACTATTGTAATGATTATTTAGTACTATAATAATCATATATAATTATCAAATATAATTGAAAATTGACATGGATACATATCATATACTTTTGTAATGATATCATATCATTTGACTTGTAACTTTGGTGTTATCAATAAATGATTTGTATTCGTATTTGGATACTTACTTGAAAGATTGGTTAATACTTTGATTTTCCAAATGTTACAATTTTCCTTCCTAATCCATAATGTGGCCTTGGATATAATGTAGCACCGTATTAAACAAGACAAAATAAATGAGTTCTATTCGATTATCTTATTTAGTTACAAGGATTATGTCGGTTAATAAATGTGTGTGTGTGTGTGTTTGTACCTCCCAAAAGTATGAACCGACTTTGATTTAGTTACAAAATGTGTGTTAGTCGAGTGTTTCAGATTGATTGGATGAAAATAAATTAAAAATGGCGGAAGACATATTTTTCATCAACTGCCTAAATATGGTATGGGTGCTACGGTAAAAAGTTTCAAAACCAATATGGCCACCAATACAAATTATTGACTCGGGGTTTTTTTTAATTTTTACACGTATTAATTATATAGAAGGTTTGAGAATGCAAGTATTTGCAAAGAATTAGTAAAATCCCATGACTATTTTCACACAACCTTCGGCAGCTTCAAGAGATTATCAATCAAAAGGTATTTCCTGGTACAAATTTATCACGAGACCCTCATTGTGCCGGATAACACAATATCCAACGGATATCCGGAGGGGGAGGTTAGACATCATATTTTTATCATCATTATGTCAAGAAAAAATTTGGCAATAGCATAGTATGGATCAGCTTTCTGTGGTAATGTTTTTTTTTATCGTATAAGCTAGGTGGCAGCTTAGAAACTCTTGACACCAGTCGAGAGCCCAAGCTCTGGTGTCTCAAGAGTTTTAAAGCCGCCCGAAGGTCTTTGACTTGGCTTCGCGACTACTTTTACTAAAACCAAGGGCCGGGACCTACAATTAAACGTGTCATCCGACCCACGGTAGCGCCCAGATGAAAAACTTAAGAAACGACAGTCTTGTGCATGGTCACCCATCCAACCAAAGTCGAAACCGATCGTTGCTTAGTTTCGATGCGTGTCAGATCACCTTTGCTAGCTGAGACAGGCGATACGCTAGTTTTCAGTTAGGTAGGTACATCATTAATTTCTGTTTATCCAATTTTTTTTTAATTTCGGAGAAGAATATTATATAATTTATTTTATAATATTCATACTCTTACTCAAATATACTTATAATATTTAATTTATTTTCTGAGATATATTTTGTACCTCCATACTATGACTAACGTGTCATGTTTTGATTCTCGGTGTTTTTATCAGGGCTCCATATTACTGACTGATTAATGACATCACAGAAGCTTAAATTTTGAAACGTAAATAAAGCATAAAGGAAATGGATAAAAATAATATGCGTTTCTGAACATTACTTAAATATTACTTTATTACTAACAAATATAAAACTAAAAATGATATAATAATAGTCAGCATTTAACATCAACCTAAGCCTAAATGAATCAATAAGTCATAATTAAAGACTCAGTGTTCTTTATTTCGTTTTAATTCAAATTCTTAATATTGGTTTATTCATTGTTTTGTGTTTGTATATGTTACATAGAAACCCGTTGTTAGATAAGACGCGTATTCTCTGGATAGGGCTGGCTTTTCTAGTCTTAACAAAAGCATTTAGTGACAACTAATCTTAACTATAACATATCTTAACTATAACATAACATATTGACGACCTCGTTAGCGTAAAGGTTACCATGCCGGTCTGCTAATCAGAAGGTTCCGGGTTCGATTCCCGGCCCGGTCAACATCTTTGTGCTTAACTAAATTTGTTGGCTGTGGGTCTGGGTGTAAAATATGTATTTATATATAATATGTATGTATGTATATGTAGTATATCAGCTGTGTTAGCAACCATAATACGAGCTAGAAATGGTTCAGTATGGGGCTAACCAGCCGTGTGTGAATGTGTCCTAATATTTATTTATTTATTTATTTATTTATTATATTATGACGAACCCAAGTGCCTGTAAGTGGCCTATGTCTAATAAATACTTTTACGGCAATGTACATTAAACACCGTAGTTTAACAAAAAAAACCTGATTTTCTACAACATATGTACCAAAATCTAAAACCCACACCCTGACAAAGCAAACCTAACCATATTTAATCAATCGTCTGAAAAGTTCCCTGGATCGATATGCCAATCGCAATTATAAAGCCCGACAAGTTTCAAAAACCTGAATATCCTATATCTTCTCTGGAAATATGCGACGTTTCATTTTGCCAGGTTATAGCATATTGTCTGGGTAGAAAGAGGAAAGTTGAAGGAGGTAGGCGGTAGGCGTGGTCACATCGTAAACGCCCATGGGCGTGGTGAAACGTTAATAATAATATTTAATATTACCTATAATATACTGTAGCATTGCCTAATTGAAGAAATTATGTAATAGTATTTTAGTGCAACTAATATACGAGTATGTATACATATTTAAACTAAGAGTGTAAGGATTTTTGATAACTTGTTTTTGCTCTTCCGTCAAAACAAGATATAATCACTTTTTATCATTATGATCTTATATCAACAAATTTACAACAACAAGACAGGGACAACTGTCTATGTAATTCCTATAAAGTTAACTAAAGGTATGCTCGTTGTATAGAGACACTATAAATGAAAGTTTGAACAAGGCAAATGCATTAAAATATGCAGAAAATTGTGAAAACTAACGTTTAGAACTTACCTGTAATTACCACAAAATAACTGATATCATAGATATTTGTATTTTTTTTAGTATTTCTGAAACCAAATGCATAAAAGTTAGACATTCATATTTTTCCGCAAGTTTTTTTTATCTGTGTTTTTTTTTCATTAAAAACGTAACAGCCATCCTGTAACGAAAATGTCTACGACAAAGCACGTAGCCGAGTCTACGCAAGGCGGAGCTACGCTTTTGACGTCATACGAAGTTTTCCGATCGCTTACGATCGACTACCACTTACAGGAGACCCTTACATTTCATACAGGTATGGATTTTCCACCTACAAGTGTTAGGCAGAAACAAGGGTGGGAGGTCTAAGAAAAATGGTCCTCATGGACCTCTAGGGATGCGCCAGGATCTGATTACGTAACTTCAGTTGAGCGAAACACGAGTCACCGGAAGGACGTTTCGATTTTCGTTGTAAAAGATAAACAACAATAACGTGTTTATTGTCGTAAACAACTTACGCAACTTTGTTTTTGGACTTTGCTGTTGGAGGGATTCGAAGTAAGTGTATTTTTGTTGTTGTTGTTTATTGTGTATTATAGAATAAACAAAAGTTAAGGTATTTTGAAACCTAAAAAAAGCTTTAGTTAATCAGATTTGAAAAGAAGGAGTTTGACTGTTTGTGTTATTTGCAAATATTTTTTTTACACTTAATTAACAAAAGATATTTTTTCGAAAGCGGTAATTAGCAGAGTTTTGACTAAATTAATCCAGATAGTGTACCTTATGTGGAAATATTTAGGATTATTGTAAATATTTTATTTAGTAAGTTTGTAAAATAAAAATAAGGTGAACCAATGAATAAATTATGCATTGATATCCATAATTATTTGTTCAATACTAAGTTAACTTATATTGTAATTTATTACAAAAAAAAACAGTTAAAATACTATAAATAACCTTAAATATAAACCAAACTATATGGTTAACTGTAAATTATATTAAATTATACAATCAATAAATTAAATTTAAATTTATTTAAAATTTCTTAATTAATTTGACCAAAATGTTAAAAGTGAGTGATCATCGTATGATTGAGATACAAAATGTTAATGCGCTTGAATTTTTGTGTTGTGCAATCTTTCCACGGTATTTAAAACTTTATATAATTAACAATAATAGCCTGTAGCACCTGTAGCTCGGCTAACTAAGATGATCTGACGCGATCATTGAGATTGAGAAATGGTGGTTGCGAACGGTCCTTGGATGCACTAGACTGTCTTTTAAAAAGTGGAAATGTAGGTCCCTGCTATTAGTCTTGGTGCTTGCTCGTTCGAGTGACTTGAAAACTCTCAGCACCAGAGCTTGGCCACTAAGCTCATACGAAGAAGAAGCTCTGGTGCAAAGAGTTTTCAAGTCACGCATTATAATTATATATAAATTTATATGCAGGAAATATTTTTTTAATTATTATAATCAAATCAAATCATTTATTATCTTAATGGGATTTTGCATTTTTGATACAAGTCAAAGTCTAATTAAATGTTAGATAAATTTTAAATATTATTAGTAATTACTGAAAAGTATGGAAGAATATATAGAATATATCATAGTAAAAAATTGTAAACAAAAACTTAGTTTATAACGACGAAAACAGTGATGTTCTGATGCAAGACGCCTCTTAATAATAGCTGCATATCCACAACTCCTCTAAAATTAGCAATTTTTTCTTGAAATCCTCTACATTTTCCTATTAAAACCTCTTCACACAGTTAAACGCATTCAAGGGTGCAACACAAGAGAATGCCACCCCGCGGTGTGAGGGAGGCATCCGTGAGCAGGGTAAACAGAGGGTGGACTCGTAAACAACAGGGATGCAACTTTATTTATACTAAGTTCAATTTTAAAATGCCCAAAATGTCCTGTCTTAAACTATCAGCCACACTTTTGTTTAAGATCTTAACATATTTGACAACCTCGATGGCGTAATGGTTACCGTGCCAGACTGTCTACCAGAGGGCAACATATTTATGTTAAACTAAATTTTGCCTGTTGGTCTGGTTGTTAAATATGTATGTATCGATATAAAGTATTTATGTCTAGTCTCGCACGTTCACAAGGCAACCATGGAGTCTTTGGCGCACCTTTATTTGTTTGTTATAATACATTTTTAATCATTATAAATTGTTATTTTTATATCAGTCGTGTTAGCAACCATAATACAAACTAGAAATGGTTTACAGTGGGGCTAACTAAGTAGCTGTGTGTGAAATTTGTCCTAAATATTATTAATTTATTTTATAAACAGCCATACACAAAACTAAATAAAAAAAAAATATGACAAGTTCGTTTTATATTTATAAAAAAAAACTCTCACATTTTATTAGTTTCCAGTATAGATCTTTTCCACCTGTGTGGTTACAATCTTTATTTTATTTTTTTATAAATTAACAATTTAACCTAAATTGTTTTCCCTATTTGTCAGAGTTGTTCCAGTTTTAAAATATCTTTCTTTCACAAATTTTCGTTGGTTGTCCTATCAGACTTTTGAAATTTTAAATTTCGAATTTGAGCTACGAGACACAAGTTAGAGTCCAATCGGACAACGGGAAATAGGTCTAATTTAACTTGCATGATTTTGCGGGTAACAGACATAAAAATATGAAAATTATACTTACATACAAACTTTTCAATTAAAACAAAATCCTGTAAGAAAATGAGTAAATAAATATCAGCCTCACCACTCCGGATCGATTACTAAAAACACACACCTTCGTTTCATGTAAAGCGATCATCCACCCAATGACTTTATCAGAATACTTGATTACAAAAGCCAGAGGGTAATCTCGGTACGGATTAATAATGCACAGACGCGACAATTGAAACCGCTACACCTGTTATTAAATATGCAAATTAGTTATTTATTCAAGTCTCAGAGTCTTACAACGGAAGGGTGATATTTAGGAACTTTGTAATTCGTTGCTTGTCTGTCATATCAATTCAGATTTGGCCAAAGAGTTTGTTGTAATTCAAGACGCTGATACAGTTTCCAATTATGAAATTGAAATTTAAAGCCATTAATTAATAATAAAATAAGTGAAATTGTGTAAAATATTATAATACTATTCGATTTCTAATAAATTCTATTTTTTATACATATTTGTATGTATTGAAGAAGTGTTATTTTAAAATAATAAATTAAATATAAGCAATCTAAGTATAAAGTCTTACAAAAAATATTGAAGTTGGTTAACTTTTGCAATATCAGCTCTCTTCTTATTTTATTAAGTTTTTAAACCACAATGTTGTGGCAAGACTTAGTATTATTATTAACTTTTTTAAACTAAAAATAATTCTAATTAAATATTTTTAAATGTATTACCCTTTATTACGACATTAAACAATTATTAATATTGTAAACTGTTCACGCAAGGCATCTTAATATTTTCACGTAGAAAACGGTCACACTTACTTATTATTAAAACTGAAGATGGTGCTCGGAAAGCACCGAAACTGATGGACTCATTCCAACTTTTAATAATAAGTAAGTGTGACCGTTTTCTACGCGATTAAAAAAATTAGTACTGGTTTTACGTGGATATTAGAGAAGAATACATAATTGTTTTTTTTTACCATGTTTGTCAAGACCCCATAATATAACTCTTCTAAATAGGCCAATATTTGAAGTGATGATGTAGGTCGTACATTCGTTCCCCGCCAATGAGCTTGAACTTTCGGTGAAAAATAACGTAGCATGAGTGGCTAGCAACCACCCTTTTGTTGAAAAATATATCCAAGCAACTAACACTGTTGCGGCAGCCTCCTTGAGAGCCAGTTACAAACTAGACATGCACACATTAGGCATCCACAGGACACAGGAGTGTCGATAACTCGTGTGGTTACGCACTCTTCTGGTCAAATGCCTAGAGTTGTTGAGAGTGAAAAAAAATTGGCCAAGTGCGTACCATTGTTGTACGGGAGCCTCCTTTAAATATTTATTTTTACAAAATTTTATAACTGAATTAGATAGCTAATGATATCTATTTTATTTTTAATTTATTTTCTTATGTATTTGTATGGATCATGTGTCTGCAATAAAGAATTATTATTATATTATAATGTACATTTATATATTTTGTGAAAATTTTAAGTATCTAGCAGGTACCGTTAATGATATATTACAAAAGAATACGGAAAAGACACGTTTATTATATTCCCCTTAATATTTTTTTATTTTTAATATATGTTGTTATAGCGGCACGGGAAATACACATCTTGTGAAAGTTTCAGCTTCCTACATATTACTACTTAATTTTTGTAAAGTTACGAATCTGTTTCCTTCTTATATTGCACCTAAGGTCTGGTTCCCTCGAGAATGGTTCAATTTAGCTTATTTATTGTTGGAACGTCCAAGACCGAGGTTTGGCTAATTTCCAAAATAAATATTGGCCCAATCATACTCGTCTTGGGCGGAATTGGATGGGGCCGTTGTTTTGAAACTCCGTTGTTAATTTTAATTAATCTTTTCATAGCGAATGTTACAATTAATATAAATAGCTTGAAATAAATAGACAAAATAATTAAAACGAATTGTCAATTTTCTTTTTTTGGTGAGTTAAGTGGCCTGTCTCCGTTGTAGACAGTTTCAAACCATCTAAAAAGAACTAGAATAAATAAAATAGTAACTAGGGAGATAAAATGGTTCCACCGTCCACGCGTAAAATACCGCGGTGGGCGGGGCAAAACAGCTAACCGCGCAGCTAGTATCCATGATGCGACCAATCGCTTGCGAGCTTTGTGTGTGAGTGTTTCATTGGGATAGCAGTATAATTGTGTGCGTAGATGGATTCAAATTCTAAGCGGCAATTGTATGAAGTTAATCTTCCGTTTATTCTAGTTCGCTGACAGTCAACCATCCCGCCGTACATAATTGTTTAATAGGTTATTTTAGTTACTGTTATCATTTAATGCTTGACTACGGTGTTCAGCGAGTTTATTTATATTCTATCTAACAAATATATATACGAATACAACATTTTATAACTATAAGTACGTAAGAACTTGGTAGTTAAAAATAAAATTAAATCTAATAGTCTGGTCAATTCAGACATTCGAAGGTACATACGAGTACAAGCCCAACAACCTGTAAATCACTAATATTGTTCAAAACATTATTGTACTCATAAATAACACAGCTCTACAAAAAATCAATATTTTTTTGTTGCCCTGTTTGTCATCGCAAATTGTTACGTTTTTAAGTGCCCGAATGACGAATATAATCGTAAAAGTACTAAATATGCTCATTTCTACAAATTGAATTTCGAACGATTTATCGTCAAAATTAAATTTTTCAGTCATTTGTTGAAAAAAAACCGAGCAAATCTTACAAAATTATTGATATTTTCACGAATTGTGTGTATAAACGGACCCAAAATCATCATCATATCAAAGGCAACAAAACCACTGTAGACAAGTGTAATATTTAAAAGTTCCCCATCATTCTCGTATATATGAAAAAAAAAATTCAAGGTAGTAAAAAAAAATGATTTTTCGCGATTTTCAGCAAAACAAAAAGTTTTATAATAGAATATCATAAAATTATCTATAAAAATGTATCAATACTTATTTTCTTACGAGTCACCGTTTATATAGCCTAATTTTGAGTACATAGAAAAAAGTTATATAATGTTAATGTGTATTATCTGATTTTAAACACTTACTGCTTCAGACGTTTAATATATTAAACACGTAGATACCTTGTTAGCATATGAATAAAAAAAAATCCAAAGGTCTAGAACATGCAGCTACCTAACTCCGAACTTGTTCATACTCAACCTATGACGCAAACTGCTTTCCTCCACGTCCTAAACAACAACATAAACCGTACACATCTCGCATTGTTTTCAATGCATTAGCCAAGACAAACGCTCTCCAAACAGCCCGGAGGCTTCGTCAACACAATTATTATACTCGGACAGCCACCCTCGGACACCCTCTAAATAAATTAACTGGCCTGAGAAAACATCGGTAGCGTCCGACTGTAGATTAATTGCATGCTACTGTCTTTGGCAAGAAAGAACGAATTAAATAAACACCGTTTAGATTAATTAGTAGCATTTTACTTGATAAAAGCTGGAAGCGAAGCTGTTGTAAAACTGCTTGTAAGTTCGTCTAAGTATAACATATAAACAGAGGCAGAAATTGTCTTGTTTTCGCTAAATCTAAGCTTGAACTATTAGTTACAAAGTTTACAAATCATCCAAAGACATTCGGAATTACACAATACTTAAAAAAATTATAATTGAGGTTAATTACTGTTTTTTGTTTTGATTATACAAGCAACGATCCTGCAATAAATCATTCCCTTCCAAACGATAACATGTCAATAGTTAAATTACACCAATAACTTGTGTACATACTCAGCTATAAAGTCAAATTAATAAATAGAATATTAGCTAATAAAAAATATTTATTCTATTACAGGGTCCAAAATGGCAACGCCTCGACCAGCACCGCCTGTCCAGAGAACAAAAAAGCAAAACCATGCCAACATCCCCTGCCCCATTGAAAACTGTGCTCGTTTCACATACGGGAAACTACCTGACCACCTCACCAAGATCCACGGTCTTACTGGGTCAGAAAGAGACGCGCTCAACGAACAGCAACGGAAAAGATTCTTCAACGGGGAACTATGCCAAGTGAAATTTTTAAAAGAATCAGCCATAAGAGACCTCTGGGGTTCAGATTACGAAGACCCTCACATCAGAGCGAAAATACACCAAAGCTACGCTCTAGTTAAAATCAGGATCATACCAATCGCAGCTACGCAGAGAGCTCGCCCGTTGACGGAACAAGATGCCAATGTTCTGACCGCTTATAATGCTAGGACAGCTCCAAGACCAGCCAGAGTACAGCGTCCAAGGAAGCGACCGCGGCCGTACCCTGAGCCGCAAACAAAGCAGCCCGAGAGGTCTTCGAGCGAATCCAGCGAAGCGAGCGAAGAGGAACTTAACCCTCTTCCCCCATCACCTCCCCCGTCTTCACCATCTCTTCCTCCGTCACCTGCCCCGTACGAGCTCCAACAAGTCGAAACGCGCTTACGAGACATATTCGAGTCAAAAGTCGATGCCGGCTACAAAGCCGTGATCGACGACATGAAAAAATCTATGACGATGGGCCGAACTCTGGGCCCAAGGAAACGTAAAGCCTACAGGACTTACAGGCGATACGCGAAACGCTTGATTGCGTATTTGCATCACCAACATTCTCCTCTTGCCTACGATGTGGACGTTTTACTTTGCGGGGAGAGCCAAGTTTGCGAGTTTCTAGACAGAGTTAGCAGTGAGCATAAAACTAAGACATTACGAAATTACATCGTGGCGGCTATCAAGCTTCTCGATTCGAGATTGTTCGCCATAGAAACCGACCCCTCTTGCAAAGAGAAGGTGACATCAATGACTCGGGTGTACGATGTTCTGCACGGGAGGCTGAACGCGTGTGATAGGATTCTAGCTCAAAAACAAAGGCCTAGTCCGCCTGAAAGCTTCGATACGTCGACGGAACCGATATTTACTGATAATTACGATGACTTAGTTTAGATTTTGTGCTAAATTCGTAGATTCTCAAATTCTCAAATGTATCCTTCACATTTCATTTAGCTTTACAATTCCTTCTTACGAGTAGTTAATGAGCTACCTGTGTACTCTAAAAAAATACGTTACTTTAATGATTTTTTTACAACTTATAGGTTTGCGTTTGACCACAGCTTGCCTAGTATTTAACTATACTATGGTTTACGATGTTACACGCTTACCTATAAAATACATATGAACTCTAGATTTGAAGACCCCCAGGTTGTTCCTTCTCATGAAACCGAGTCTCAGGAAGAGAATTCCAAAGTTTTGCAGTCCTCACAACGAAGGTCGAAGCGAATCGGCTTGTGCGATACTTAGGCATGATGATAATGTTTTTTTTTATGATTTTAACATGGTCCAAAGTGATTTAGAAATAGGACTAATTAGTCCAATATTGCTTTTAACAATATTGCGTTATTTAATAACAAATTTATTGGTAATTTAAATAATTGGACGGGAAGTAATAAAAAATTATAATGTAGTTATTTTATGATTACCATAAAACATAATGATGATGTTATCGACTCCTTAGGTACTAAGCATGTTATGTTACTTTACATATTGAATATTTAGCAATTTTAGGCAAACCTACAACTATGGATAGTAAACAGAAAATATTATAAGTGTAAATATTTTTAATAGATCTCATTATTAACTACGTGTTTCAAGCAATAAAGTTTAGATTAATAATAAATGAAAAAATCTTTTTAATATTAAGTGCAATACTAATTAATGTTGTATAGCAGTATCTAATTAATTGCTAGTTTTATTATTATATTTATTACATAGATGTTTCGCTGTAAAAAAATCATCACTATTATAGACCCGTGTAAATAAATAATTTGATAACATACTTTGGACTTCATTTGTTTTTCATTGCTGTTCGTCACCATAATAATACACATAAAGGTACCAGACATTATTAGATACAATCACCAAGTTACAAAAATAAACTTGAAAGTTTGCGAAACGGGTACTGTCATGCTATTAATGATTCCTATAACTTAAGTGTTAGTATTACTACTCTCCCATAGAAAGCAGAACCAGATTCAAATTTAAATTAATGCCTAATCGAATGTCGCAAGCGACATCTGCTAAAGCGCATTAGCATCACATGGCCTTGCATGAATGAAATGGACGGGTAGCTGGTACTAGCTCCTAGTTCTACTACTCTCAGATAGATGGCGCTACCTTATATGCGAATATATTTACAAGCGCTAACTCTTGTAAGCTTATGATCGCCTGGTACTTGGCGATCGTAACAGCCTGCTCCAGATTCTCCGCGAACCGGCCTTACGTTCCGATCGTTCCATCCTCGACGACTGCCGCGTGCCGAGAACTGGTACCAAGAATTTATGAAGTAAGCGCATAAGTGTGTGATTGGAATGACTTTAAACACGACCGAGGAACTAGATTATAAACAGGTTCACACACAACACGCGTAGAACAAACGCGTTAATGAATAAATTGCATGGCAGTTATAAAAACATGTCTATATTAATCGTAGCGTAGGTATATGGCCGGTATAGTCTAGTTAGTGGAACTTCACACCTTTTGTAATTTTACATTATTGTCACTTATGACAAATTCAAAGCTGTAGCAAGTTCAAGGTTGACCCAAATTATAAAATTGGTCGTAACAGTTTAGTTGGGCCTTGGCCTTACATTTTGGGTTATATTACTGATAATAATTGTGAATGCAGATAAAAAAAAATATGTATTAACCCTGACACAAAAAAAATATTACATAACTATTTAATAATCGGAATCTAATTACATTTTATTTTAGTACCATTCTTAAAATTGAAACACTTCCACAAGACAAACAAAGCAACAGACAAGATTACAACAGAAATCGATAAGAGACAGAGAACAAAGTCAATTTCAAAATATTCCTAAGTGCCCATATGAGCTGATGGTGTTTGAAAGAACGTAGATTTCCCATGTCGTAAAACATGTTCGACCCACCAAACTGCTCTGTCCAAAGAGTTTTCTGGTCGATCGTAGAGGTAATCACGAAGTGCAATGATGTTGCGTTTGTAACTGAAAATAATAATTAAGAGTCGTTAAGTTTTAATTCGAATTCAATATTAATAAAATACAGTAATATGACAAACAGTCGTAGATATGCAAACTCACATATGCGCAGAACCAAGCAAAGATAAAAATAAAATCTAGTCTTTTAAACAAAAGTCATTGAACTACAGTGATTTATTTGATGTAGGATTTAGGCTCCCAAAAGAATTTGCGCTAGTAATCAGAAACTATGTTGATTTGTTGTGTTATTTTCGTCGTGTTCACAAAAGTAGTTTTATGCCTTGGCTTCACTGGATACTGAGTGTCATTTCAAATATGAATAAGATTATAGATAATATGGGTGAGGGGATTTTTTTTTTCAAGAAATTCGCTATAATAACTTATCAAAAATTAATTATACAAAAACAATTTTTAATTGCTCTTCGTGAATGCTAACATAACGTTGTTACGAAAACAATAATTGCAGATTACTTACCTACTATCATTGATGACAGTGTTTACGGCGTCTTGCATTTTTTGTTCAGTTACTGTCTCTAAATCAACTCTAACCCCGATATTGAGGTCAACGTATTTTTCAACATTGTACCACTGGTCGCCAAGTATCGGTAAACCAATGAGAGGTACTCCAGCCACTATAGCTTCGTCAGTGGATTGTAATCCTCCTTGACTTATAAAAAGTTTTGTATTGGGGTGACCTACAACACGAACAAATAAGGAATTAATGTCTAAAATACATACGATAAATGTCCTTCCTTCGGCTTTTTAATTCGAGTGTTTTATCGAGTTTGGCCGCTCCATACATATTTAAGCAAGGCGCCTAAGCCGCGGTAGTAGGTATTTCTCGAAATAAAGTCGTATAAAATCAACTAATTACATTATTCAAATTGTTATTAGCTGTAATGATTCCATCTATACTATAAGACTCTTTTTGTCCTGACTCATTCATTTATTCATCTATAGGCAACGCAGAGCCCAACTAAAAACGGATTTTTGGAAACTATACCCCTAAGGGGATGAAAGGGGGTAAAACAGTTTGTATGAAACTACTTGGTTTTTGAACTTCTAGCTACGAAATTTGAAATATGTATAGTTTAGGTAAAATTAAAAATAATAGTATCAAGTTTTTTGCCAGGTGTGAACTAAGGGTTTGTAATGGGGGGTGAAAGTTTGTATTGAAAATTCTTTATTTATCAAGTTAAAGTCTTGAAAATTTGTATGCAAGTAATATATTCAATGTTTAATATAATATTAATAATATATTTGCCAGGGGTGCATTAAGGGCGATGCCATCGGGGTTGAAAGTAAAAAGTACACGCGGGTGGAGCCGCGGGCAACAGCTAGTATAATATAATTAAATTAATTTATACATCTCAGAAACACCACCAGCTTTAAATTTGAAAACGACTATTTTTCCAAAAATAAAACTATCGAGCTTGTTCTATGAAATCGCAGTTTGGAACTCAAAAACAAAATTGTATGCTAATGCTATGCTAATTTCCTATCAAACCGTCTGAAGAATAATTAATAGTTTAAAAAACGAATAAACACGCTTTTTATAGAAAACCGTAATTTTATCAAATTAGTGTATTGTCATCGGTCCTCAATAAATCTACAAAGTTTGAACGAAATCTGGCCGTTTAAAGTGGGTCAAAATCGCGCCCAAAGAAGTCGGTTACAAACAAACATACAAACATACAGGTGAAGCTAATATAAAGCGTATAAAAATACCAAACTTATATTGTGTTAAATGATATCTACTAATCTTACATAGTGCTTACCCAATACTTCTCTCTGGGGAGTCCATTTTATTATTTTCACATTACGCGGACATTCCGGTAATTCATCTTGGTCCCATTTCAGTAAAATGTCGTAAGGCAGTTTGCCTAGAGCTTTTATCACTATTGTCAAATCAATTAATTTTGATGGTATTACTAAAGATCCCAAACTCATATATATCACTCCGTGAACTGAAGAATCAAGGTAAGATTGTAAATGCTGTAAATATAAAATTGTAAATTAATATGACAATATCAATATTTAATTTTAATTATTTCAGCAGCATTGTAGTTATTATGATTGTAGTTACATCATTTTATATTTACAGATAAGTAAATTTTTGATTACTTATTAGGTAGAAAACGAGGTTGTGTCATTCTTCTTCTTCTTCTTCACCTTATCCCATTTAGGTGGGGTCGGCACAGCAAATTTTCCTCTTCCACTCTTCTCTATCAGCCGTCGTCTCTACACTCACTCCTTTCACTCTCATGTCCTCATTCACACACTCCATTTACGTCTTCTTTGGTCGGCCTCTTGCCCTTCTTCCTTGCACTTCCATTTCCAAACATCTCCTACTAACATGCATCTCCTCTCTACGCACCACATGCCCATACCACGCTAACCTCCTACTCTTTAGTTTGTCACTCACTGGTGCTACTTTCAAACTTCCTCTAATATACTCAATATCAATATTTAATTTTAATTATTTCAGCAGCATTGTAGTTATCATGATTGTAGTTACATCATTTTATATTTACAGATAAGTAGATTTTTGATTACTTAGTAGGTAGAAAACGAGGTTGTGTCATTATCTGATACAAAACTTTGATTACATAGAGTAAATTTGTAAAAACAATAGATATACTCGTATAATTTGTGATTTGCTTACCGGTGACATTTTTTGAGTATCGCCGATATGCAAGTGTAAACCTCCTAAATAAACGATATTAGGTGGGACTGGTCTGTTATCCTCCCATATGTGATGAACATTCAACATAAGTAATGCCACATTCTTTTTTAATTCATTTAGTGGCGGTACATCTTCACCAAACAATGTTCGCAATAAATCGTTTTCATTCTCTTCTTTAGTCTCTATTATTGATTTAATATAATAATGCTTGTAAAGTTCATTGACTTTTTCAAAGAAAGACATATATTTTAACCTTTGGCGCAAACTATTGGGGTAAAGTATTGGATGAGTAGTTACTCCTAAATATTGAGTAAATATTTCAAGAGAACCTAGTGAGCTAATTGTTATTACTGGAGCTTTAAAGAAATGTGAAAACACCAATGCTGGCCTCACACATGCTTCGATAAGTAGGAGATCAAAGCGTTGCTTCTTATCACTGATGAGTTTTTGAACTCCCGCCGTTCTGACTTGTACTTCAATTAACTTGCCAAGCATATCGTATAGTTTGTCAGCCTGGTCCAATATATCGTCACTATTTCCAGTGACTCTGACTTCAGTATTGTCTCTGAACTTGTACGAGACGTCATGCACATCTATTTCTGTATAATTCTGTGGAAAATCACCATTAAATACAGGATCTGTTGTAATAACAACTACTTGATGACCACGTCTCGCTAGTTCCATTGTTAATGGACGAAACACTGACTGATGACTTGGATAAGGAGCTGGAAATACAGCCAATATACGCGCACTATCACAAATAAAAAGAAAATTTGCCAAAAACAAAAAAAGAACTGTAAAATTCGTCATATTGTTTATTAAAAAAAACTACTGAATTTGAATTTTAAACTATAAGCTTTTTATGACAGTGGATTATTTTAAGGATACGAGACACGCACACGTGCGACACGGTAAGACTATATCAGACACAATAATTATTACAACAAAATGATAATGGTTTTGCTCCAACCGTACCAGATTGCACATACTACAAGTATGTGCATAAACGACCTTTCTTACCAAGAGATACGTATTTTTAAGCTGAGAGAATAATTAAAAACTATTAATTACTTAAGGTTGCCCGCGGCTCCGCCCGCGAGTAGGTCGCTTTTCGGTTAATCTGTGGAAAATTAGTATTGTATCCTATTCCCGTGCCAATTTTATATATATAAACATTACATTGCAACGATATCAAAATGAGCCGCATCTGTCTTACCGCATTCCTATATAATTTACATACATATACTCTAAAAACAGCTTCAGGTATTGATGGAAGGAAGAAATATATAAATATATTTTCATAACTTTTATTAGCTGGTTACACTGACATGCGTTTTTTTTTACTTTTTGAATCGTTATATCACAGAAACAGTGGCTCGAAAGAAAAAAGTTTTGATACATTTTTTATAGATAATTTTATGATCTACAATTTTTGTATGATGTACTTTTATGATAAAACTTAACGTTTTGCTGAAAATCGCGAAAAACTCATTTTTTTACCTATGTCCTTGAATACATTTTTTTCCTTCAACGGGAATGATGGGGAACTTGATGACATTGTTTATAATTTATGTTTTAAACAATTTCACAGACATTTAGCTTGTTGGGACTTTATGTAACTTCGAATGTCTAAATTGACCGGACTATTGTAACATTTCCAACTGTACCAAAAAAATTTACATAACTGTTTTTTCAAATAAATGTATATTAGGTATGGATTTGTTTTCTGATTTACAATGGGAAAAGTGCACAAAAAATAAGAAAAATAAGTCATTAAATACTTTTATATTCCACCCATATCATAATTTATTCATACTTATTTTTCAAGCGCAATACCTAATTCATTACAATTTTTATTATTTAAAGCAGACAAATATATTATATCCTTTGTAAAAAAAAACCTTACAATGAGAGCTATTTACTGGAATATATAATTGCGTATTTCGAATTCGTTATTCTTTTGATGATCTGTAAAGTTTCCACAAGACATGTTGTCGACGGATGAGATCGAAAGCACGCCTGTGGGAGGCCATACGTTTATTTTAAACACGTTACTCACAATCTATTCTGGTGACCACACGTTGCCTTGAACCAAAGTACGACCTATTTCACTTTAACGAAAGAACATTCTAGAACAAAAATGTATTTCAGACATCTTGTGGGAAGGTGGACGCAGCAGTTCTGAGTGTGGGTGGGATGATTCGTTAGTTCGTTACGTTAGCGGTCGTTATGCGTTACCTAGCTTTAAATTTAGAAGCAACGACTCTATCTTTTGTTTATTCGTTGCCAGAAAATATTCACGTTCATTTTACCGATTGGCTGGTCAAATTAATTTTGTTTTATGCAATTTAGATGTTTTATGCTGTGTTGTATAACAAACATGGCCTTATTCGGAGATAATTTATACGAAGAATATTAAATAATTCGATAATTCGACAATTATCATAAAAATATGTCAAAAAATATTTTTTTATGGGACTCATTATTTACTTCATTAATATCATTTATTTTTCTTTTAATTTTATAATTTATTTCTAACGTTAATACATAAATAAATATTCTATAAAAATTATAATATAGAGTCCATATATATGCTATAGATATATTGAGGATCTATCCAATGTCGTTATAAAGATCGAGTTAAAAATTATGTTTGATATAAAGGGAACATAAATACATCTTTTAAGAAAAGTTCAGTTTTCTATCTATCACGGTTTAAAAGATACATACAGCCTGGTGACAGACAGACAGACTGAGGTCCCTTTTAGGTGCGGAACCTAAACAAGAAATTTAATACTAGTATTTACTAGGTTATATTAAATGGCGTTTAAGTATTGGGACATAAATATCAAGTACTAACTCGTTTATTTTTAAGTTATTCTATGATAATGCAAGTACTTTACAAGAGTTGAAATGTGTATGTATAATCCTAGACCGCAATGGCTAAATGTTTTCACTATTGAATGCACAATTTCGAACAAACAGTAGCAAGCTCCATCAACATTACATTCGATTCATTTCTCAGATTATTTCGTCGATATATTCTGAAAATAACTTGTTGCATTATACACAAGTCACTCCATCCTTGGCAAGGTGAGTAAGCGAGCTGTAACCAGTGCGCAATGCAATTAAACTGCTACCACAATCGAAAACTGCAATCGTAAACAATGCGGCGCGTACTGCGGTGACGTCAGCTCGTTCGGTGCAAAGTGCATGTGCATCCAACCTCCTTGATATCATGAGTCCCTGGTGAACGTGCCTTTACAAAGTGACACAAAAGGGGCCCTAACCCCTTTGTGCACCCTTCTATTGGGCCAAGTCGCATCTTACGGTCATTCACTGTTTTATCTGGTCATATGTATCCCATTTTATAGCCGCTCACGCGATTCATTGGTGTTTATAAATTATGCTATATTCATTAAGCGCCAAAGCGGCTCCATCCACCTACTTCAAATTTTCTTTTCATTTTATTTTGGACTGGGTAATGAATGTGCTAGCTAGAGGAACGCAAGTTAACATTTTATCCAATCTCAAAATTACTAATACATAGATATTACAACCAAATATTTTGTGTTAAATCGGTCATGTCTATGATGTTTAGAATTAAAACGATAATCAATATACCACAGTCCACAAGTGATATAAAATAAATGTCACCGATAAGATAGCAAAAACATGCAGCGCCATGCCAAAGATATTGGCAGCAGATCATACCAGGATCTCGTGGTACGAGGATAACAGAAAATCAAAGTAGTGGATAGGATGCATTCATAATCCTGCTCAAAAAGGATATGCAATGCAGACATGGTCGATATCGTATAAAATTGCATAGACAATCATGTAGGAACATGTAAAACAAAGACACCGTTACAACTTCTACGATAATGACAATAATTATAACAAAGGATTAGAGACTAGACTATACCAAATAATAAAAAGTATTATTATATTAAAATTAAAAATAGAGTTGATAAAACTAGCGCTTCTTCAAACTATAGACTTATCAAACGAAGTTTTCACAAAATTGTTCGTTCGTTATCAAAACCGTGTACGAATAATCAATTTTAATAGTTTTCACGAAAGCTGATTTGTTGGAATTTGTTCGTGTTGCCAAATAATCATACTTGTAAAACTAGCTATTGTACTACATACAATGTACTAAACCTGATAAAATCACGCGTAAAATAAAATGTTTTACATACAATTTTTTTCACCTCGTGCTAGATTAACGCATATTTGTTTGCTATAAATAAATACTGTGATCGGATAAATCAGCGCATGCGCATCTGGTTGTTGTCTGATGTCTTTATAGTTCGTATATGTATAAACTTTCGTTATAACGACTCTTGCAACGATTATGTATCTATCACAGCGTACTTTTATAATTAAAACTGCATTAGCACCAAATAAACTTTGTTGGGGTGGGTACCTAAGAATTGGTAATTTGTTGTTTGCATGTATAATAATATTAATTTTGAAACCTATTTTTTCATGTGGCATTATAGAAAAATTGCTATGTTATAGTTTCAGGAGGTTGAAAAAGCAAATGAACACATTCTTTACTATTTCTGCCTATTATCACAGCCTTAAATAAAAAAACATGCACTCAATATTTTATGATTAGTATCTGATTACTTTTAGCTAAAAGTAATTCTGAAAGTATATGATATGTATCCATGTCAATTTTCAATTATATTCTAGTACTATAATATCATTACAATAGTATATGATATTAATCATAATGTGAATTTTCACTACTAATTCTAGTATCTAATATAATATCAATGCAATATTATAATAATATCATACAATATTTTATGATACGCAACGAATTATTAAGATGAAAGAAGAAAAGAGGTTAGGTTTCTTAGGTGAGAAATTTTGCTATACAACTCTAATATTCTGTTTTATTCCCGAATCGCGAAGGGGATATTTCTGTCGATTGCTGCTGCGTCGCGTTCGTTCGCACCGGTATTTACGCGGATAGAGCTCACCGATGTATAAAACACGTTAATAACAGTCAGTAGTGCTTATTTTCTCCTCAACTTTTGTGAGAGAGCCATCTAGTGACAAGCGCGTGAAACACGGGCGCGTGTGATTTTGTGCTGTGATACATTTTGGACATCCCGATTTCGAAAAATGCCTGGACGCCCTATTTGGCAGGTAAGCGAGTGCGAATCGTGACTGATTCAATAGCTTTTTAAAGCGTAATCGATATGTCGACCTTGTTAAAATAATTCTATTCGTCTGAACTTCTTACTTCGGTTTCTTTTTCACCGACTTCATCAGTTGTTCTCTTAGAAATTTCAATAGTTATCAATAGCTAATAGAAATAAAAATAAATTCTAAGCCTCATATGGTTTTCTAATATTGGTACTTCAGTTTTTGCAATTTCCATTAAATAAGAGCATATTATTAAACATTCTTAATTTTATTACTACAAAACCACGCTCTACTTTTATCGTAGATAGCACGTGTTTTTATTTTTATAAAATATCTTCGTATTAGTCACACCACTTAATTGTGATTTTGGCACAAGGAAAGGACTAATTTTATGTCAATAATAAACGTAGACAGTAAAATCACAGCTGAGGAACCCGATGTTTAGATTTTTTTGCAATAGAACAAAATGATGACTCAACTTCAACCTTAGCATAGCATACCTGAAAATATCCAGGTATAAACAACAGTGGGTCGTAAACTTTATTCCTGGCACTTTGACAGAACATTTCCATGTGGAAAGGTATTCTATTTGCAGTTTGTTATGCAGTAACTACTTGTTTACCTCATTTCTTCCTGAAATCTTTCGACACTGATTGAAATATTTAGACCAAGGTTTATTTTTACTAAGTTTCTTGTTATTTTTTTGTACGGTTATAAATGAAACTGATTACTTCTTTTGTCAAAATAATTATTAGTATCTATTTTTTATGCAATAGCATTTTTCCGTTCAATAAAAAGTTAAATCTATATTTTATCAGTTTGCAATTCTAGACTGATTCTAAATATCAATATGCTGTTTTTATTTACTGGTAGAATCTATTCGTCCTTAAATTCTTGATAGTCATAAATTAATTGAGTTTTACTTCAAAATTTGGTTGGAAGATTGTCATAAAATAGAGCAATATAACACTTCTATGGATGCATTCAGTGAGTCAGTATGGATGAAGATGAATGGACACATCTCCATCCATACTCACTCACTGACTCCATCCATTGAAGTGACATGAAGGGGTAGAAAAACAAGAAGTACACGAATTTGTAAAAAAATGGTTTAATTAAGTTATTTACACTATAATCTAATTACTTATTTATTAACGCTTTACTAAGATCAGTCTAAATAAGATTTTATATTCATAAACATATGTTATTACAATAGCAAGTTTTGTGTTGGGGTATTTTTATAAGAAATATTTTGATAGTTTTCTTCTACTTATGTTTAGCATGAATATGATATTATTTTCTAAGTTCATATATAATGTATTGTTTAGAATGATAACCACTTGCAACAATGATTTTGTTCAGTTCCGTCCTTTAGGTATTTTATTTTTTGTTTAGGTAAAGGCAATTAAAGCCCTCGCAATTAACAAGAACAATTTGCAGCAAATTACTACATCACCAGAACTAAACGCTAAACATTAACTAATATAATAACACAATATAATAATACAAATAAATGTATATACAAGCAGTTCTCCGATTAAAGTTAAAATAAAAGGTAAAATTAGTAAGAGTTTGAAGTTCTTAAAATCAATTATAATAATTCATTTTCTCAACCTCTTGTGGCTGACTGGTGGTAATATCATCACAATACAATTGACATAGATACGAGTATTTATGTTAGATTAATATAGTTAATTGCTTCATGGAGGCTCTTTATTCATCCGAAGTATTGTCAAAACACACTTACTCGCAAAAAATTAAAGACTAGTTTAAACTTTCTTTTCGTTTTTTTTAACTATACTCTTGACGTCACCAATCATGAAGTTTCCTGGCAAGTTGTGGAACAGCTGCTGCAGAAAACCGAGCAAGATGTCTTCAATGGTCTTCGACAATATTGGCCGCAATGATTCAGCTACGGGCCGCCAGTTCGCATTCAAATAGGCGTTAGTGCTCTCCTCTGGAAAGAATCATCATTCATTTTAATTGAATCGTCATCAAAAGAAGATATTGAATCATCATTGGACGCAATTCATTGTCACCCTTTTTAAGCCACTGTTAGACATGGAGCTTTCTCAAGGCATGTGATATTTAAGTTTCTTCTCTTAATTAATAGGGGGTTACAGAATTATCATTAATACTTCTTAAAAATATGTGACACTTATCCAGGCATATTTACGTCAAAAGACACTCAATGAACAAATACTATCAATAATTTGATATTTATCGCCTATGATTAACTTAAATGAATTTGTATTCGCATTTTTGCTGAATCATACTTCCTATTTGTTTAGTACGTGAGTTTACTTGTATCTATTTCCCTTAATTTATTATAACCACAAACAAACTTATTAAAACAACAAATTATATTTTGGTAAAGTTTTTGAATGAAGCGCCATTGATGATTTAGCATCACCGCCGTAACGAAATAAAATCGTAAAAACAAAGTTGCTTGCAAAAAATTGGCAATTTTATTAATCCGATCGGTTGGTTGTCAGAGAAGGTTGGGCGGGGACGGCTCCAACGTCAACGTTGCAATTTGTATCACCAGTACTAGGCTCCCATGATAGAAAGGAGGTTTGCAAGCACCATCTTCCAAGCGTTAGCGCCCCCAATCCAATAACATTGGAAACTTGACTCAATAGACGTTTACGTCACTATTTCACGCACACAAAAGTAATATCACATCATACATGCAGTATCGCTACTCAACGCTAGATGGCGTTAATAATTTCGTATACATACGATGAACGATAGATGACGTTACTTTTTGTATCAGTATTTTCATTTGTATTGGTATTTTCAATAAACATATTCTATGTGTTCATGAAAAGTTGCATCATTGAAATTAACGTAATAAACTTCCCTCGGCATCTGAGAGTATAATACTAACTTATAGGGGACTATCTCTATACTACTGACACTTTTTAGTCATTGACCAATCTGAAACATTATTTGCCTTAGCTTCTTAAAAACTCATACGAAGAAAACCATGCTTATACGTACCAAGTGACTGAATGCCGTCAAACAAATTATTCATTCTTAGCTGTAAACCTCCAATGGAGTATTTCACATGCGCTGAAGTCACATTGAAAAACGTGTATTCATCTTTATTATACAGTTTTACATCGCTTACGATATCGATCGTCATATTGCCTGGAAAAATAAGAAATGATTAGAATTTAGTCGTATCTAAGAAAATTTGATTTTGTATGTATAAAAGAAAACTTACTTGGTTCAAACCAACATTTTCCCCTTCCAACTAGGGGTATCAACAAAATTTTGCCTTTTAAATCGTAAGTGCCTTCTATTCTTATTTTCGGAACTCGAACTCTGGTGTAGAAGTCGTATGATTTCGCGTCAACCCTGAAAATATTTATGACATGGGATGATAAATCGATACTATTATATTAAATCATTTGATATCTTTGCAATCAACAATCATAATATATACCTGAAAATGTGATCAAAGTAAACGTTTCTTATGGAATCTATATTCAATGTAAATTCCTTGTATTATTCTGTTTTTGTAAAAAAAAAGATTAATTAATTAGTAAGTTAATTAGTATTTTTTGCACGAAATGATTAATTATTAATTAGCATTTCGTTGTAATCACTTTTATTTGATTATTGTGCTAATAAGTGTCTAAATTACTGAAATAAATCTAAGACAGTTAAAGTATTTTTAATAGTAACCACTGTAACAACGGTGGTCACAACCGTAGATAAAACGGATAACAACACAAGTAAAGCGAACACCGCGCCGGTTCAATGTTCCCCAACGCAGTCGATGAAACAGTTGTCCGATGTACTAGGCGCTTATGAAATACCAAGACATACGCACTGACTAAGCAACACTTCTGATTTGCCGAAGCCCGTCACAGTGACGTCATCTAGCGCCGCGTTGATGTTTACCGGCCCATCGCCTTGAAGAATCCTAATTTTCGGGACTTTCAAAGGATCTAAAGGCTGCATTCCAATTTCGGGGAGGCCTGTAAAAGGAAAGATTTAAAATGATTAATGCGATAATTGTGGTTATTTGATACTCGGTTGGGCCACTCGAGGTTCAAATGTGGTGAAGAAATAACGCTTTCGCTTTCCGCGAGTTATGTACAAAATGTTTCGTAATGAGGCTATGCGGCTAGCCTAGCCTCCTGCATATATTCTAAAACTATTTAGCTAAGAAACATACATTTGCAGGATTCCGTACCCAAAAGGTATCAAGGTATCCTTTATTAGGTAAACCTATTAGGTACTGAGACTTTTCTATCCGATAATTTTTTGCCTATCCGTCCGTATATCATAACCAGCCTGAATCATATAAACCGTTGTATACAGTACATAGAGTTGAAAATTTTAGACAATGTGTCTGTCGCTATTAAAAAACAGAATAAAATAAATATAAATTCTGGGGTTGACTATTATATTATTAATACAAATGACGCATGAAATATCCACGGATTAAATATCTATGAGACGTTCCTATAATACAAACGTCTTTTCTATAGTTTTTAATGTATAAATACGTCAGGAAACCTTTCGATAACTAGCCCGACGTGGTACTTTGCCGGTTATTTTTTCGTAAACGAAATGTACAATATGAACAACCATAGAAACAATATTTTTCTTTATCGAGTTAACAAACAAGTTAACGAAGCATCAATCTATAAAATAAACCATTGTGTGAGTGTGACGACCATTTTTTTTACTTTTTTTATTCAACGTGTTACGGCTTAATGACATTCGAGTACCAGGGGAGCAGCTCAGCAAAGAGATAGCATCGCTACAAAGTTGCCAGCGGCAGCAACTAGTGTGTGTAAACAGCCGGTAGCAGGCTTGTTTCACAACTGGCATTCAAAAACTGGTATAGTGGACACCAGTTACTGTTTTTTGAACGTGCGAGCGTAGCATCGTTTCAGTTGGATTTATTTGTCATCTGTCTCATCTTGGTTATGTTAGAATACCAAAATGAATACCTGTATACTGAAACGGACAAATAGAAGACTTAGAGCAATGAAAAGACAGTCGCTCGATCAATAAAATATTCAAATTGATATGTAAGATCCTACGTTATTTGATTTGATCATCAAAATCATTAGTGTAGCACTTTAAGTAGTTACGAGTAACTAATAATTCCATCTTCTTGACATATATATTAGTTGGACAGTTTAATATTAGAAACTGTAATGAGGAGAACATAAATAATCTCAGTGGAGCATAAAAAGACATATTTATCAAACCTTTCATAACTAATCTCTGCCATGCTAACTAATTTATTTTGAAGCATATCAAAGCAATATAAGTACAACGTTATCATCATAGAAAATTGATTGTTTGAAATTAGATCATTGAGATTTCGTATTTGCCTAAATAAACGATTTATCTATTACTATTTTTAAAGTGGTGAAGTTAAATGTATTCACTACTTCAAGTGTATAAGTAAAGCACCCAAATGTTAAACTATTCATGAAATATACGTATCATTAATAAGTCGAATCTCTGATTGAGTGTGAATGAGTAAAAAATAAACATACTTGTATCAACAGTTATATGTGAGTTTATATATTTACAAACATTCGCAATTATACATTTAATGTGATGGCATATTTTTTTATCTTCTTATTTAAAAGCTACGTTTGAGACGGTGGATTGTTCGCCATAGCCCTCTATCATTCGCCAAATCCTTGACATAGTTTTACGGTTGGACGAGAAAGTTTAATCCTACAAGGATGTCGTACAAGTTCTAACTTTTGAGTCTTTAATCTATGATATCTAATCTAAATATTATTTATGTTCAGCCTATTGTGTCCCACTGCTGGGTAAAGGCCTCTCTTCCCTCCTTCTAGACAGCTCGGTCTTCAGCTTTGGTGGCCCAGTTTGTGTCATGTTCGTCTAGATTATGACGCCACCTTGTCAATAATATAGTACTAATATTTATCTACGGTATTATAATTATTTACCTGGTCCTAGAGCGTCAAACAACTGCTGCACCGCTTGCCGGGAGCAGTCATCGAAATCTGGTTCGCTTTTGAAGCATGTTTTTACGAAATCCGCTGAAAACAAAGTAGAAACTTGTTACCAGAATAAAACTTTTTAAAGAAGGGCTTACACGGGAAAAATCGTATTCAGAATATACAAGTATGTACCTACTATATGAAAAATAAAGCTCCAAATGCTATTGCTTACGATTTGGTAAATTAATAATTTTTCTCCATAATTAAATAAAAATGTATGAAACTAGCAATAATGAATAAAAAACTCATGGAGACATCAGGATATGTGCAAGGCTAGAAGTAGTTTGGCGCAACGACCTAACTAGAGTCTCAGCCTTCGAAACCCGGATACATCACTATTTTAGTGGCCTCAGCAAAGCCAGATCTTTCTCCACTTCTTAATCTTTCCACTGGTATTTGTGACAACCGACCGGTCCTCTTAAGTATTAAACTCTTTTTGCACATTGATCATTTGCGGCATGATCCGACTCTAACCTCTCAACGGACAGAGCCAGTCTGTGAAAGAATACGTTTCTTCGATTTTGTTGGGTTCTGCCACAAATTCTTTAATGCTGGTACCCTCCTATACTTGTATACTTCTATTGTCTCTTTAGTCGGCATTAAACGCGTATCCTTCGTTAAGTGCTCAGTAGTCTATTTTCTCATTTTTGAATCCATGTTTCGTATCCATTTGACGACCTAGTAAGCGTAATGGTAACCATGCCGGACTGCCAATCAGAAGGTTCCAGGTGTGATTCCCGGCACGGTCAACATCTTTGTGCTAAGCTGAATTTGTTGGCTGTCGGTCTGGGTGTTAAATATGTATCGATATAAAGTATGTATGTATGTATATGTAGTATATCAGTTGTGTTACCAACGATAATACAAACAAGAAATGGTTCGGTACGAGGCTAACCAGCCGTGTGTGTGTCCGAATTAGTTATCTTTTAAATATTATTATTTATTTATCGAGTTGAGATATTTTGTGTTGGAGTTACATGCACTGCATCGGTGAGCACGAATCTCTATTTGTTTAGTCTTGTCATAATACATAATCTATTTTGACGTGCCTTGTGATGTTTAATATTATTTTAATAGCACAGATATTTATTTATTTTTTCATAAATCGTTTCTATTTTGCACTAGGGCTGCTATAAACCAAATTTCATAGATCTGCTAGAACAGGTTTTATGTTTATCTGTTAGTACAGATTTAATATACTTTAAAAAATCTATTGGAGCGTCCTTTAAGTAAAACGTATTGTTGATTTGGAATTCTATCATGTACAAATTTATGAAAAATTACAGTACCTTTACAACTTACACTTTTAGTTACAGTAATTTTACGCAATTGAAAAACGTTATGAAATTCGAAATCAAAGTGCAACCGTGATATATTCGTAAAAGCAGCATCAGCAACACGCTTGGGGCTTTATTTATCTCAAAACAAACCAAATGTAGGTCATCGAGAATATAAATAGCTGTAATTGCGAATGAAGTGACGCATATATTCACAACATTTAATAGCCAGTGTTATTGCATCCACAAAATTGTATCACAATATTGCACTCACGTTTCGTCTTAAAGTATTCCGCTGCGGAGCTATGTAGCACTAGTATCACTATGAATAATTTGAACTGCATCTCTGTGGTTTGCTTCGCAAGTTTAGAAGCTAGTCAGGTTTGCCCCGAGCAAGTGCTCGAGGTGGAGGTACGAGACTAAGACTTGGGCCCGTCGGCTCCATCGCACGACGAAGAAAGGAGGGGAGCCATACGCAATTGCTAACTATGTAAATAAAGCTTGAACTTTGGTTGCCCAAGTTAACATTGCTAATCGTGTAAACATATTTGTCATTTGACATAATTTATAGGTTACTAGCTGACCCGGCAAACGTTGTTTTGCCTTAATAATTATTTCTAAGTATACAGTAGCCTATTCTCAGACCTACTGTATACGCATATAAAATTTGGAAAAAATCGGTCAAGCCGTTTCGGAGGAGTACGGTAACAAACACTGTGACACGGAAATTTTATATATAAGATTTCAAATTACGCAATACAAAGGATGCGCGATCGAGCAGGGAAAGGTACCAGGAGCAAAGATTACGCTAGCGGTGGAATCAGCACGGAAAGTACAAGGGCAACAGGCTGCAATAGGAAGCATTTCTAAACTATTCCTTACTCCTAGTATGTATGTAGAGCGGCAATTAGAAGTTTCGTGCAAGAAACTGTTACAATCGTTCCGTAACATCAATTCCTTGTTCTTCGACACAATGCATGTGGTAATCACGGCAACTGAGGAGTTATTGTAGGGTTAATTGGCACATGTGATTGCTGGAAAGTGCATTCTATTAGCGTGGGACCATCTTCGAGCGAAGTAACAAATTGCGATTGGCTGACTAACTGGCAATCATAACATTTAATACTGTTTCCTCAACCGGCAGAACTAGTAAACTTTGCACAGAATATCGCCTTGTTAGGAATTGCTAAAGGTCATCATTGCAACTCGCATTTCAAATGCAGTCTTATGCACAAAATTACAAATAAAGCTTATCGTAGGCCAAAATAATCAACACTTTTTCTTTGGCAACATCAAGAATTCTTGGACCAAATAATGGTGCCGTTATATTAGCTGGTGCCTGAAGCATTTAATCACTAGCTTTTGGATTCTGTGTTAAACCGCAGTCTTGATGTATCGACCCATAAGGTTAAGAGTCATTTTAATTACTCCTAAACCTGGGGCAGTGGGGTTTGTTCCATGCACTTAGTATCGATAGCCTGAACAAACGGCTTGTCAAACATGGAAGTGAATCTAGAATTCTGATTATGGCATAAAATTGATAATCATTTATCTATAATTTCTTTTGTCATCATTTTGGATTCTGAAGTACATAGCTGAGTATTGAGTAAATTATTCCAAAATGACACCCTAAAAAAAATTGGGAACCATCCGCAGTGTAAAGAATGCTATAAGGAACAGGTTTTCCAAACAAGATGTTCGACCTTGACCAGATTGTCTTACACATCTGATATCATCTCTTATTGCCAATCACTATCAGACCACTCTCGATTTCGCTGCGTCTGGGTCGACAGAGTCAGTACAGGGTTAGTGATGGAGAAAGAAGAAGAAGAAAGAAGTAAGATAGTTTGAAGAAGATTTCAGCTCAGTCTTTGAATAAATAAATATAAGGACTCATTTCACACACAGCTGGTTAATACTGAATTACATACTGAACTTTTAGTTTATGTTATGGTAGCTTACACAACTGATTTACTAGACATATAAAGATACGAGTACATATTAAACACCCAGACCGACAGCTAACAAATTTAATTTAGCACAAAGATGTTAGCTGTGCCGGGAATCGCACCCAGAACCTTCTGATTGGCAGGCTGGCATGGTAACCATTACGCCAAACGAGGTCGTCTTTAAACGGAGAATTATGAAGAGCACAGATAAGTCTTTTAATCTTTTCGCAGGTTACGTAATAATTATTAGCTAATCTGCCAAAGTATGAAGTGTCATTCCACTCAAAAGAACTACTTACTTCTGTAGTTTATATCAATTCTAATCTTCTAAAAATCTTCGACTTGCTTTGCCTATACTATACAAATTTCAAAATAACATCGTTCCGCGTTTATTCGCTTCACTTCGCTCAAAATGTATGGACCTGGCAAAACTTTTTTTACTACTTACATCTAGGCATTTGACTAACAGAGTGCGTAATCACATGAGTTAGCATCAAAGATGGAGCATATCTAGTCTAGAATACTGCTATTAACTCGGTACAACGTAGCCTTGAATCTAATTATTTTCAAAGTGTGTAACTTCCAGTAGGTAACCCTGAACATGTATATAGATACATACATTTTAGAGTATAGATGGCTTTCAAATACGCACAGAATAGTTGATAGTGTGATGTATAGCTTACGCCATAGACTCGATCACGACTCCTCTCGATGGCGACTGAGATTATAGCGCCGGCCTCTTACCTACTCGTACCTGCTTAGGCTTGCTCAATGCATTTGCTAAATCCACCCACCTGTACCTATTGGGCAAAGATAATATCCCACTCGACGGCGTAATAGCTTTACCTCCGTTCCGAAACAAGTAAGCGATTCATCACTTATTCTTTTCGCGCAGTTTACTACGCACTTTCTTTTAGTGCAAATAAATTATATCTTTCTGTCTGAAAGCTTGAGTTTCGTTCTACAGGTAAGCATATTTTTTCTGTAATCCTACTAAATAATTAGGAAACAGAAATTATGAGGAACACGCGAAAATAAAAGAAACTTACACCCAATTGAACTCCTTAGTCCATCCTGCTCTACCAGATGGACACATTATAGTTCTGTCTTTTGCTAGCACCCCGTCCCGACCGCAAAAGCGAACAGTGCTTACGTGAGACATTGCTTACATCGGCGATCAAGCGGAATATTATCAATGCTATTGGGTATACTGCGAGGACCGGTTCTGTTGCTTATCTAAGTAAATAACTACAAGCAGCCATAACACAAGTGCGTGTTATTTTTATTAACTTACTACCTATAACATTAATATTATTATCTATATCATCGTCTTTACCATAGTTAAAATTACTTTATTAAAATTTGATGACAATATGAGCGAGTTTGCTAAACAACAATCGATCATATTATTTTTTCATAGTTATTAGATGAATTAATGAGTCAGGACAAACATTCTCATAGATGTGATAAGCTCATAAAATATCTGAAAATTATCATCAAAGCAAAAAGCTGAGCTGAATTTAATTAATCAATATTACCGAGTTTTTATTATTGTAAAATAATTTCACCTATCTCAAAATCAGTTACATAAAATCTTCACGTGAGTAAACAAAACAAATCAAGTGGTATTTTGGTCCTAGATTCTACAAAATAATTTGTATGTAGGGAGAGTATTTTTAGTACTCGCTTTGCTGAAAATCTGTCATAGCCAAATGTATGCACCCGCAGCCTTGTCAAGTAATTCCAAACTAGCCAGTGTCGAAAAATTCGTATGGTAACGCGCCTCGTAAAGTATTCCAGCTTAAAGACTAGACTCAGGGTTTGGCTATTAGATAAAACTTTTTATAATATTATCTAATGATTATCTAGAATTGAAAATTGACATTTGATTCATATCATATACTTTTTTTAATGATATCATACTATTTGACTTGTAACTTTGGTGTTATCAATAAATGATTTGTATTTGTATTTAAAAAAAGACGTATGAACAACTTGGCTAAGCTGGTTTTAAACAGTCCTAATATAACCATTCCAAAATGAATGGCATTGACCTGGCTCATTATTCATTTTACCTTCTAATCCATTCCTTTAGCCCTAGTCTGGGTCCAAATCTAGAAAACTTAGTCTTAAATGGTCAAAATTGGTGATTACCTAACTTGTGCCACTAAAAGTTGCGCAGCCAGTAAGGGAGTCAAGGCTTTGAAACAGCTATTTTAAAATTTTCATAAACTAAATAGGTATAGCCTAATTATCATAATTTACCGATAGAACGAACGAAATATTATTTATTGCTAACCATTTTAAAATTGATACGTAAAGTAATATAAAGAGCGTTTAAGATAGATCGAAATAAATAAATACCTATACTTATTTTATAAGGTCCAAATTAAATAAAATGATAACGCTGGCTGCGCTTCCACGCACTCTTCTACACTGAGTACGAGAACCACCAGTTCTCGCCTCCGTCTGTGAAAATGAATTTACAGTTATTTCATTTAAAGTTATCAACGGTAAAGATATTGAAAAAAATGCTTAAAAAACGTTAAAATAAAGTTCGCTGATCGGTATCAATATAAGTGTAAATATTTTAGAGATGTTCTTTAGACTGTATTAAAGCTATTTTTCAAAATGTTTCACCGTTGATTTATGACGGACGAAAAAACTGGTAGCTCAATATTTAATAATAACTTTATTTTCTTGACAAATTCAACCTTGTTCCCAACTCGTTCCAGTTTCCCACAACAAAGCTTTTCCAAACGTCCAGAAATACCACAAGGTCCCTCCAGTCTTTTAACGTATGAGTTATTTACCTTGTAATTACAACTAATTAGTGTACAAATATAACCCTTAATGTCAAGGCCCTACGGCAAAGAGAATCTGTCTTAGTTTTTGGCTAAGATTCAACATAAACATTGGTGTAGGCAGTAGACAGTCGCTCAGTCGGGGTTGCGGCCGCCTCAAGTCCCGAAGGTCGTGTGTTTGATTCCCGCCAATGAGCTCGAGTTTTCGGTGAAGGAATATCGTGAAGCATAGCATGCTGGTAGGGCATTTTCTAGTACTTGCCTGGCTAGCAACCATCCTCGAGTTGAGAAAAAAAATTGTCACCTAGACCACCTAGCAGTGTGTTCCGGAAGCCTGAGAGCCAGATATTTTCAAACTAGGCATGCTCCACTTGCCAGAGTATGAAGAACTCGTGTGTTTTACGCGTTCTGTTGGTCAAATGCCTAACTGCACGGATTAAAAATAACTTCTACGTATGATGATCCCAAAATTAAATAAAATTATTGTCAAAAATTGGCCAAGTGCGAGTTGGGCTCGCGCATAAAGGGTTCCGTACCATTTTTGTATGTGAGCCCCCCTCAAATATTAATTTTATTGAAATTTTGTAATTTTATTTGAAGATAATGTACATTTATACATTCCGCGAAAATATTAGGTGTCTACTTGCTACCGTTATTGATATATAGCCAAAAATATACGATAAAACCAGGTTTACTGTATGGGGGACCCCCCTTAGTATTTTATTTTTTTATTTTTAGTATTTTTTGTTATAGCGGCACGAGAAATACATAGTCAAAGTTTCAGCTTTCTAGCTATTACGGTTTCTCAGATATAGTCTGGAGACAGACAGCGGAGTCTTAGTAATAGGGTAGGGAACCCTAAAAAGTAGTCCTAGATCTGTTGTCCTAGAATATACATATACCAAATACACTGAGTCAAAATTATTTCAATCCCCGAATGTTTTTAAGAATGAATGAGTTGAATGACCTCTGTTCGTCTTTGAGTTAAAATAACCTACAGCGTCGCGGCTATCTCATAAATTATATTGCGAAGACATTGCGAGATTATTCGGTTTCACTCATGTTCTATCGGATCTTTGGCGCTTCCAAAATAGCGGTGTTTATTTAAAAATATGTGTTGTGTGAATCTAGAAATTAATGATTCTGCTCTTAGCATTGGACACGTTCTTTCTTCTTCATCGTGTTAGCTCTGGTGTCGAGAATCTTCAAACCGCTCAAAGGCCTCTGAATTGGCTTGACGGCTGCTTGTACTAAGACTAATGCCGGGACCTACAATTTAACGTGCCATCCTACCCACGGTAGCGCCCCGATAAAAATGCCACTTTTAAAACGACAATCTTGTGACTGTTGCTTAGATTTGATGAACGCGTCAGATCACCTTAGCTTAGATCACAGCTACAGGCCCTATGACACGATCTTTAATCTGCTTTATCACAAATAGACGTCAAATTAAAACTCACAAGACCTACACGAGATGCAGTGAAGTCGCTAAATATTCTGAATTTACTTATATCAGAATGAATTATCTGACTATTAAAACTTACTAGTACATCAACTATTCTTTGTTCCAAGGTATTTTATTTCTACAGTCTTACCTTATCTATTTTAATAGCATATAAAAATATATCAAACTATCGATTAGATAAATTATGTTTTCTGTCTAGGAAACCAAACCACGATTTCGAATTACTTTTGTTTGTTATTCTATGTAAGATTGTATGGTATAAATATATAGTAGTATTAGCAATAATATTCAAGATAACGAAACGGTATAGAACATAAATATAATGTAAACTTATCACGGGAGATGTCTCTAGCTATTTTTTTACATATGTAATAATTATAAAGAATGTTATTATATTTTTTTATTGTTTATGTTAGAGACCTACTAACATTCAGTCCCAAATTTACTGTAGATAGAGTATTAGATAACGACAATCAATTTAATGCGCCTGGTGATTGCCAAGATTCAGTTTTACACCGAAAAAGACACCATTAGGTATTGGTTCTATTCTAAATCACTGTCAACAATCAACATTTCTGTAAGTGCAGGCAAATCTATTTATGTATATGAGACACCTGTTAACTGACTCTCGCATTGGCTTATCATGAGCTAGATAGACATTTGGACAAGTTTAAACTCGCCCTACTTTTAGCAACTACATAAGTCTACAATATATCTCTAGTCTTATATTTTGATATAATAAAACAATAAATCCTTATAACAAAGTTTATTAAAATAGTGTTAAACGTATTTACATTCTAAAAATTAAATATATTTTGTAAAAAAAAGACTTAACAAAAATGGCGCCTGTTAGATACTAGTTTAATAAATAGAAACCTATCACACATCTTTGTTGTAAAGCAATAAGGTACGACCACGACAAATCAAAAGAAGTCACTCAAAAAAATAATTCATTCGACGATTTAATCTTTGAACATATTTAATACTAATTTACTACTGAGAAAGCGAAACTTATTTAAGTCTGCAATTGAGTTAATAACATTGTGCAGAAGCTCAACAGATTCAAAGATAAGACCCACTAAACAAAATTGACCAACATCAATTCATATTCAAGGTCGAAACACACTAAGAGATTTATTAAAAGAAAAAATACTGGTTTTGTATCTTGCATCTGATTTTCGGCATTAGTCTCAAAAGCAAGTAGGAAAGTTGCGTCCGCGTGTTGACATTACGTTGTATTTACATATGACGGGTGTTTCCGAAACCACCGTGACCTGATTGTGAAGCGCCTTTATTGAAGCCCATCTGGAGGTTAAGTTCAGAGTTGTGGGCCCTAAGTTGTTCTTCTGTAAAGGTGCGCTCGTTCTTGTCAGCCATCTTGGGGCCAAGCTGTGGTCCAGTCCATTCGGGGTGCTTTTGGGTCTGGAATTATTAAAAATATGATTTGTTTATGCTATCAATGTAAAACTTAATGTGTTTGTCATAGACAGGAAGGGAAGTAGATATGGTTATTTTACTTTATGTGTCTTTTAGTGCGTGATAGCATAGGCAAACATTAGTTTGCCTATTTATATTATTATTATATCATTTCGGGTTCATTAGAATACTTCCGTAGAATATTTACATTCTACTTCTATTTGCTGACCAATATTTTAAGCGTTGTAATATAATAAAACATTGCATAAGAACTTACGATTCTGCCTAGCGAGTACAAGCACAAAGTAACTTGGGGAATGTTACGCCTCTCGAAGAGATCAGCCGTCTGGAATATTTCCTCCTCAGGAACACCATATTTCTTAATAGCTGCTTGGAACCTGAAAAATATTTTTGTATTTCATGGAATTGTGTTCTGCACTCCAAAGTATTGTTGACTCTTATAATCTCCACGTTTAAACAAAGCAAAGACCTGGGATGATCATTGTAAACATATTTCTATAAGGAGTTAGAATTGACGTTTTGTTTTTCTGTTGGAACGTGTACGGGATAAAAGACAGAGTTTACGAATTAATCACCTCTGAATGTTCTCCATGAGCTGGAAGTTGGTTCCCTTCTCCTGGATCTTCTTGACTGAACCAGGCGACAGTTTGTTGATGAGTTTGCACAGAACGACGCCATTCTTTAGAATGTCTTCGTAATCACCACCCGGTAACGGCTCGCCCAGAACTTCAGTGATCCAAGTAAGGACTTCCTGTTCCTGTTCCTTGTTCCTGGGCTGTGAAAGAAGAAAGAAGAAGAGGGTCAATATAAGTTTGCAAATGAAAAATTTGATAGCGTAGATATCAAGTTGAATCTAGAAACTGATGACTGTAAGAGCAATGACGCCTAGTAAAATTTGATCACCGGAAACATAACAGACCAGTTGCTGTTCATATTTTATGTCAGCTAAATATAGAAGGATGTCATCGCTTTCTAATCAATGAAGCATACTACATGAAATGATTTTCTAAATGAGTGAAATACTAAGTGTTCTTAAACGACTTATTATTATAATTTGATGGTAAAGTGATGGTGTATAATATACTATAATATACTCATTCTTTTTTATTACTCAAGATTAAAAAAAAAAAATTAAGATATAAGTTCATTATCATATTCCTACCTCAAATTGCGGTTTTCCTTCTTTACCAGTAAATTTAACGTGTTCAATATACCCCAAAACCATAAATTCCTAAATCTTTGCCCAAAACGTATACTCTAAAAAGAGTTCTCTAACGCCTGATTTAAAATAAATTAACCAAAATATGTAGTAAGTATGTGCAATATTTTGTTTCATTTCGCAATCGTAAACAATTCACACTAAAACTCATAAGCTTGGTGCACACGAAACGAATGTTGCTAAAATAGCTTAAGAAAACACTCATCGGTTGTTTGTCATGCCATTCGTTTCAGCAAAATACAAAAAAAAAATACAAAAGCAACGTAGGTATATGATGATAGGCGAGTGAACGCATAGACGACTGATGACTCTGAAAACGTAAATCAACTAGAATCTCGGATCGTCGAAAATATTGTAAAATGTGAAGTAGCATGCAAGTCTTGAACTGTAGCCATAAAACATTCGCTTCCAGTGCCAAGTCGTTATGGCGAACGGAGGGATTCCAGCATCACCCGAAATAACGTGGAAACACAAACATATCAACGTTCTCTTGGTTATGCTCGGAAGCTTATGTTGTCTTTGGCTAGTTTTTTAGATCCATTAATGACCTTTATTATCCTCTATTTATTTTTGATAGCATAAATATGTTCTAAGTTATATTATAAATTGTTAGTTAGTTAAATTATTTGACTAGTTTTATTCCCGTTGGGAGTTTGTCTAACGAGATACTGATAGGATTAGAATTAGAATTGTTGACGTGTGCTATGTACGAATAATGAGTACAAATATCTAAGAACATTTTAATTTTTTATTATCATTTAATACATCTCAGATAACCTATTGAACATACAAATTGATATTTCCCCAACGACAGATCTGATATACATTAGTTGTCTTGTGTAAAAATAGATGTCTACGAGTAGTAGGTACTCAAATATGGCTCTGGTAGATTTTGTCAAAATGTAAACCTTATCTATGAAATAAAACCATACTGTGTTACTAAAACTCCTTGGTGTGCACATATTTTATAGTGACGTAGATCAGAATTAAAATGAGGTCATAGATGATGGGATCAGACGGATGTTTGGCCATTGATAAATTTGGCATAGTCAGTGTTGTAATCCCATTAATTCCATTAGTCGAGAGTTCAAATGCGCTCAATTAGAAGTAGTGACGTACATTTTCTTTGATGCTTTTCTTTTTTAGTAACAGGCATTGTTTCGTTGGTTATTATTTTTCTCATTTCCTTTGGGATTATAGCCAAGTCAAGTTTTGTAAGTATGTATAATTTTCAGATTAATTTCTCATACAGAAAACCAGGAAAAATAAATATTTTTTGTAACAGTTTTAAGTACAGCTTAAATTGCTTTACTTTTTACTGATCTTTTTCACATTATTCGTTTTTATACTATATCTCTTGTTTAAATAATCTTATTTAAGGTCACAGGTCACATTAATAAGACATATTATTTTCATGTATGACGAATTGAATTAAACCGCTAAAAATAAATAAAGGTCAGAATATTTCGCAAAAAACACTCCTATGAAGTAAAAACATGAAAATTTATTGCCTTTTTTCTAATGTATCGTTACATTAAAAAGTGATGTCTGGACGCAGCTGCGTTACATCCGAACCTAAACATTTTGCTGACGTCAGTACTTCCACAATACATTTTCATTTACATCTATTTTCAAACATAATTTATAAGATTAAAGCATAACGTTTCGTGTTTTGCAACATTTTATTGGCTTGTTTCTATGTAGGATCGAGTCCATTAATATTTTACGAGTGCATTAGCTTTCGTTTTTATGAGTTTCAAAATTGAACAAACATTTAATCAGTTATTTTAGGTTTGAAACTTTTATCACCACTGAGCAAATAATTGTAGTCACAAAATTCACGAAATAAGTCCAACGTTCCTTAAAAAGAGTTATTTTGACTTAAGCAATGTTATAAATAGTAACTTAATCTACGCCTGAAGCTAATTTATATCAACTTACTTTTATATATTCTCAATGTAACTTCCCGAGTGTAATAACACAAATCGAATAAAATGAATGTTAATAATATCCGACCTGTCATCTTTTCAAGGCTTTCATTAATATAATTGCTAGTAATTTACTCATCTCTCGACACTACTATCGTTTCTGGTTCCATAAATATTTGACTTTTAATAAAGTTTTGCTTAATAAGATACGGATTTTATGCCTAGGTATTAAATATGTTTATGAAGTTACCAGTAAATAACGAGGATTCACTTCGTTCTTACGTTTTATTACAATAAATTTGTTAAAATATTAATTAAGCATTTCCCATTCAAATTGACAGAGAATACAATTAATTAGATATGTACACAGATGTATGAATCACAATAAATAAATTATAGTTAGAAACAAAGTTTTTTTTTGTTATAAAAAGTAAGTTAACTAATAGGCGATATGAAAAGTATTAGAAATACCTGTTACCATAACAAAACTACATCACGCTACAATTTGTTAATTCACAATATATAAATGAAACCGGAAATGCGAAGCGGATTAATTTTTAAGGTACCGGAAGCAATATACATATTATATCGTTTGTTATTTATTAAGTGATTATTATTTCTCTTACGTACAGCCATTTTTTATAATCGCGTAACTGTTAACACTAGGGGCTAGTTATCGGCACGATATCAACAAGTGAACTGCGTGTGAAATCCCGCCCGCCCAACAAGCCGGCTTTGACGCGGGGGCGGGCGGCGCAACGTTCTACGTATACAACATAAAAACAAATATAGGCACTTGCCGACACTGAAAAAGACAGCTCTTTAGATCATCATTTAAAAATATATTGCTTTTAGCTTTTTCTTGTAATCTATCTGTTAAATAAAATTTCCATGTCACAATGTTAGTTACCGTACTCCTTCGAAACGGCTTGACCGACTTTTACCAAATTTTATATGCGTATTCATTAGGTATGAGAATCGACTTTTATCTATTTTCCATACCCCTATGTGATAAGGGTTGTTCACCTTTAATTTTATTTATTATTAGAAATAACTTAGAATGCAAAACAACGTTTGCCGGGTCAGCTAGTAATATTATAAAAATCAATTTACATACAAAAAACTTTTCGTAGAACGCAAATTGTTGATCAAGATATTCTTTAAAAACTCATAAATTAAAGTCTTGGAATATTATATAATTAATAGTAAGAAAGATAAATTATTTATTTCTCTTTCTCACTATTTAGTATGAATGAATTAGTTACAGACAACGTATAAGCGAAGGCTCAAACCATTGTCACAAATTTTCTTCGCCATCTTTCTGGGCGATCTTTCCTCGTGTCACGACTTTTAGACTTCTATATGCCGTCATTTTTATTTACATCATCAACTTACTCTTATTTTCCACCGGAAACGTACGATAAATCACAGTTAATAAAATGACTGTGGTTTTCACGCAAATGTTTTACTCGTACGTTTCATTAATTTCTTAGTGACATAAATTTACGTGGAAATCAGGTGGGAAGAATGAATAGAATGGTGAATATACCTATAAAAATTGTTGGGGAAATTACGCCCTTGACTACTTCGAGTTTTTGGAGACCGAACAATTTTCTACCACCAATATCATAATAATTAAAAATGCGTTAGTGATTTTTAGTTATGAAATCTCGATTAATTTATTCCTATCACTTAATATATCGACTAAAATTTGTTTCATAAAAAGAAGCTGTAGCTATGTAGCGTATGTAGCTAAATAAGCTTACGTACTTAAATCTATGTACAGGAGTAAAAGGTCTGGTAAAATGTTACGAAAAGTAATCAATATTTAGCCTTAAACACGTGGTTGAGACATTGCTTCGACCTTCATTGTTAGAACTGCGAAACTATGGAACTCTCTTCCTGAGTCTCTTTTTCATGAGAAGTACAATTTAATAATAGGCTAGATTAAAAAAGATGTGGGCTGTAAGATGTCAACTTAGATTTAACATACAAATAAAAGCTCGGAAGTGGTATAAGATTACCGTGGTTGATGATGATAATAATGAAGATAAAATAGTCACCATAAAGTTATTAGATTACCAGTTCAAATAATAATTTGTTCCCAAAAAAATACTGGTACTGAATAGTATTCTACTAATATTATAAATACGAAAGTTTGTGTAAATGTGTTAATGTGTATGTTTGTTAATTCTTCACGCACAAATGGCTGCGCCGATCGCGATGAAACTTGGTATGGATATAGTTTAGAAATAAAGTCTTGGATTAATACATAGGCTACTTTTTATCCGCGATTTATACGGGTGGTACCGTGAGACGCAGCTAGTAGTACATGTTTTGTTAAAATAACAAACTTATTTGATTTATAATCAAAAGCAACAAAATTAAAGCCACTGATGTAGCATTTTTATTTTTACTTCTAGGTTAACATTTAAAACTGTTTGTTTTGCTTGCATTGAATGAGCTCAGAGAGGAAAAATAACGACTGCCTCTGGCGTACGATCTGTCTAAAAATATCCTTAATACAGTTCAGAGCTTTAATTATAAACAGCTGCTAGTTCTACATATTATAATATTTTTAATCCTGCCAATATTCAAAATGCTAAAGTTTGTGTGTAAAAATTCATGCTAAAACGGCTGAACCGGTTTTGATAAACTTTGGTGTGAAGATACGTTAGACCTTGGATTAACACAAAGGCTACTTTCTATCCCAAAAACAATTGTGGGATACGTTAATAACTCCAAAATGTATGTACGTTAATACTTCAAGTTCCAACGGATGGACCTATTATGATGGGGTGCCAATAAAACGTGGGATTTACGTAGCAACGTGAAGAAGATGCAACTGAACACGCCGGTACATAGACTTGTGAAATTGGAGAGGTCCGTTTACGTGTTGGGGCCCGCGATCTACAACCGCGTACCTGCGACTGTCCGGGATGCACCTTCCACCGCCACCTTTAAGACTAGACTCAGGGTTTGGCTTTTAGATAAAACTTTTTATAATATTAATGATTATCTAGAATTTAAAATTGACATTTGATTCATAATATACTGTTGTAATGATATTATATTATTAGAATTAGAATTGAAAATTGACATGGATACATATCATATACTTTTGTATTGATATCATATTATTTGAATTGTAACTTTGGTGTTATCAATAAATGATTTGTATTTGTATTTGATGAGATTTGCTATGAAGATAGACTAGACTACTAGTTAGACCTTAGATTAACACATAGGCTAGCTTTTTATCCTGGATTACCTTCTTTTGTCCCGGATTAACACGGGTAACACTGCAGGCAGCAGCTTGTCAAGTATATTGTTAAAATAACTATTTATTTACATTATAAAGATTGTTAAAACAAATACATCAAATTAAATAATAACAAGACTATAAAAAATATATTTTTCGTATCTGGCAGTGTGCCTAAAACGCTGGTTGCATTACCTCGTTGTATATTGATACTTATTTTAAGTTTTTTTACTCTGATAAATACACATCAATGAAAAAATGTAATATTTTGTGAAGTAGATACAGATTCTTAATACTGAACCTGATTGGAATATTAAACGGGTTAACTCCTTTGGACTGGAAAATGACTCCACTCCTTATATGAAGTTTTATTGCATAAGTGTTTAGCCAAAGTATCGAATATCGAAACCTATCGATCGATTAATTCATTGGAGGAGACTCAGCCACTATCGTCTGAACGAACAATACCTTAGATCCTCTAAGAACAATAAATACGCTTTGAAATATCTCAAAACATGCTACATTTGTCAGACCAAAGTAAATTAGGTAAACAAATTACCTGCTGTATCGTAACGCCAACTTTAATTTACATTATAATGTTAATCCTGAGACACGTCATCATATGCAATTTAAGTTAATATTTAAGTGTAGGTTAAGTAAGAGCATGCAAAAACATGATTATAATAAAATGATGGTTTGTAATTATTATTTTAGCTTATAACTAGCTGACCCGAAAAACTGTTTTGCCTTAGGTAAAAATTTAAGAGTGAACCACTCTTAATACTTAGGGGTATGAAAAATAGATAGTAGCCGATTCTCAGACCTACTGAAAACGCATATAAAATTTGGTAAAAATCGGTCAAGCCGTTTCGGAGGAGTGCGGTAAATAACATTGTGACATGGAAATTTTATATATTAGAAGATTATCACTAATTACAAAAATTAAAAAGGTTTCGGTATGATATCTTTTTAAGGTACAAGTAAATAAATCACAACTTAATTCGAGAAAAAAAATAATTAAATATTAGGACATATTTTACACACGGCTGGTTAGCCCCATACTGATCTATTCTAGTCTAGTTTGTATAATATGGTTGCTTACACAACTGATATACTACATATACATACATACATACTTTGTATAGATACATATTTAACACCCAGACCGACAGCCAACAAATTTAGTTTAGCACAAAGATGTTGGCCGTGCCGGGAATCGAACCCAGAACTTTCTGATTGGCAGTCCGGCATGGTAACCATTATGCCAACGAGATCGTCAAGAAGAAAAATATAAACAAGAAAATGTAAAATGAAGTTATTGTGAACATGGCTAGTCAGAAGATAAAAAACATTCATCATTTTTCATCACAAAACAAATAAGAACAAAATTCAATGACAACTGATAAGAAGTACAAGAAACGCATTGAGAAGCAAAAAATAAAAAAATGTACAAGGAACAAAGAATGTGCCACAAAAGTATTCAAGTCTAAAAATATACACTCGAATGACACAAAGCAAACAAACACACCATTTTCATAAGTTTCAATAAATGCCGATCCTAGATACTTGTAAAATGTTTTTTCTTATCAAGAAAAAACCTACAAAAAAGTTTAGCATTTTTAGTAATATGATAATTTATAATATAAAAATTTGAAATATTTAAGGATTAAAGTTTTTGATCAAATTACGGATTGTACTATTGACTAGATATAATATATGATCTTATTATATAGCGATACCATTGTAAACATATTTTTCTAAAAATAAATTTAGACTATAGGTACTTACGTTTAAATCCATCACAAAGTCGGAAACACGTGTTGTCTTTCATAGCACAGGTAACTTCGTAAAAAGTAACTAAGTTTTTTTTAATTGATCGATAAGTCTCATATTTTATAAACTTTACACTCGTATATACAAAAACGAAATTCAAAACGAACTTCACTCATCATAACTTTAAGTCATCACTTTTCAATTCACTTTTTCTTCATAAAGGTCTCGTAATACGCTTCGAAATAAATACAAGCGAAAAACAACAAAATCACCGGCGGAGTTTTAACAACTGCAATAATACCAACGGTAGTCACAAATAATGGTGAATAAAGCATTTTTATTTATCTCCAGGAATTATTAAATTTTAGTGCGAAAATGCGTCCGATCAGATTCAAGAACGAGATTTGTTTATATTTTTTCCGTACTTGAACATGAAACATAATTTCACTATATATAAAAAAATGAAAAGGTTGGCGATCTTGTAATCTTGAGTGCAATGCACTGAATGAAACAAAGATACTACTCGTAGAACTGTATCTTATCCATCGGAAGGCCGAGAATGTTATCTTTTTGCATAGCGTTTAGAATGGATGACAAGGAGTTAATACCAGTATCCATAAACTATGATGTCTACAATACAGAATAATGACTGATAACGTGAATCGAATTAGCAATCGATCAGGGATGCTAAGAGAATACTTAATTAGACAGCCTGGTGAGAAATATACTTATGTTATTTATCACAAACTGCTTTTAAATTAATCGCTTAGTATCTTATGCTTTTATGGATTAAACGATAAAATAAAACAAAATGTTCTAAAAACTTCCGATAATATTTTATGGAGGCTGTGATTTTGGGTTACAAATGTATCAAATTGTTTGTATTCTATTTGATGGCCATATTGAGAAAGTTGTCAAAAATACGTATATCCACTAGTAGCGATTATCTTGAACCGAATTTAATTGAACATACCTATTTAAAAACAACTTTTAAACAAAATACTATAAAATGCCACAGACAGATAGACACATACACACTCACAAACATAATCAGATAAAACTTATAAAACCTAAAACAAATTGTTTTTGTTTCTTATGCTTTAAAATCAAGTGAAGTCAAATGCGAGTGGTAGTTTTTAACCTATAATTGGTTACCCATTGTTTTAAATCAAACAATAAGTGAGTCAACATCGTTTGTACTAAAGTGCGTGTACTTATTTGTACCCAGAGGACCTATGGTTTAATGAACCGTAAACATAAGAGTATGGGCTTTGTCGGAAATACCTTAGTTCAAATAATGAGTATACCTCAGAATACTGTTCTTTCTATATTCTGAGGAGTATACATAAGTTTTTTTAGGTATCTTTAGAGCAACTTTTTTCACTACCATTGTTTCAGCAAGCGCTTGTTTTTTAGGGTTCCTTACCTAAAAGGTAAAAACGGGACCCTATTACTAAGCCTCCGCTGTCTGTCTGTCTCCAGGCTGTAACTTAGAAACCGTAATAGCTAGAAAGCTGAAACTCACAAGATATGTATTTCCCATGCCGCTATAACAACAAATACTAAAAATAAAAAAATATTAAGGGGGGTCCACATACAATAAACGTTTTATTATTGAAACACATTTTATTGTGTTTTACCGAAGATGGTTGACCAATTTTTTAAACTAACAGGACAGCAGGTGAGGGGTAAAATTTGGCTTGCAAGAATTCACTCAACCATAAAAACAATGAAAGATAAATAAAAGCTACGTTGCTGCCTTTTTGGAATCCAAATAGTTGCCTAGTCATTTCGGAGCAAATAACCCTAAACTTATAACAACCCGTCTTTGTGGCGTCGCGGCTTAAAAATATTAGCTTAGTTTTTGACCTGTATTTTTTGTAGATTATTATTGCTTACTAATATATCTGCGCGTTTGATAAACATTGACACAAAACATGTTTTATCAAAAATCGGACTTTACTGATTCTCAATGACCTTAAATTGTATCACAACAAAATATGATAAAAAAATAACCTATTTAGTTAATTGCTACTCGTACTTTGTCTGCGAAATAACAGTACCTACTTTAATAAATTGTTCTGAATAAAATTAAGTTACGTTACATTATATATTATACTAGCTAACCCGGCAAACGTTGATTTGCCTCACTTAGGGGTATGAAAAATAGATAGTGTAGCTTATATGACACGTTCGTAGATTTACCATAGCAGCGCCATCTATTGATTACTTACTCAACCCAGTCGAAAGGTATCGACATCAGCTGTTAGAATCATTTGGAGTTAACAGATAATTGTGACTGTCAAATAATAACAGACAATCAATTAGCAATAAATTAAAATTGCGACTATAATTTGAGATTTAAACTATCTCTCAAGTTGGATCGAACTGCACATGGTGTGCAAATTTTATTATAATCGGTTAAGTGGTTTACGAGTCCATTGAGGACAAACATTGTGACACGAGATTTATATATAAAGAAGAAAGATTATTATAATTACTAAAGTAATTTTATCAGCGCAGTGGATAACTTCATACCAACCTATCATGATTAGGACAGACGGTTGCGTTGTGTAAATGTTGATAATAAATATTGTATTAATTTTTGATAATGAATTATATTGTATTTATACGAATTCATATAGACACGCATAACAACAATTATTGTACACCTCGTTTATAAATTCTTTCCTTGTGTACTTTTTAGAATTGGCTGCCTGCTGAAAAGATCATTCTAGACCATGGAAAGGAACATAAGTTCTTTGAGTGTTTCTGTTATTTTATTTGGTTGTATTAATAATGTGTTTATCTATCTATCCCTAGAATAAGAATCAAATAGATAGAGTAAGTGGCGTGTGTTTTTAGAAAGATGTTTATTTTTTTACCTTTGATAAGATTGCGTTAGACTACATCTTGCCGCTTTCCTTTTAGAAAAAAGAGTGAGTCTCTCTCGAGTAGAGAGTTAAGAGTAAAAGAATAAGGCTGTGGATACAGGTGATATAGGAGTGTACCGTCTGTTTCTCACGCTTTTCTACCTGGACATCAGCGTTTATTTTTGCAAATCATATATAACGCCACTAGTGACGTCACGATCCTAGTCGCATAGCATCTGAACAGTGTCGTAGATAACGTATGCAGCTCGGCTAACTAAGGTCATCTGATACGATTATAGAAGTTAAGCGACAGTCGATGCAGACAATCTTCGTTTGACATTTACATCTACGCTATAATATAATATGGCTATATGTTAAATAGGTCCCAATTGTTAGACTTGGTGCAAACAGGCGGCTTGAAAACTCTCGACACCAGAGCTTGACCACTTACGTTAAGCTTAAGTTCTGATTGTAAAAAAATATGCTGAACTTCAAACTAGTCCAAGCCTGAAAGAAAAAAATATAAAGTAATCTAGGTAAATAATAAAAATTAGTATAGGCAAATATAGTAATTAACCTTTTAAATTTAATTAACTGAAACATTTATAATTCCTTAGTCTTTAAACAAGACAATTTACATACTCGTATGTACGAAAACAGGTTTGATTAGGTCATTAGATTTAGGAAATTACTACTGCTAACCTGACTAATCGCGCGGAAGTGTGATAATCAAATATATCTTGAATCCTGCTGGATTTTAGATGTCCTTAATGATAATAAAGATATAAGTACATATAGATATGACATAGACCCTAGATTACTTTTCCCTACAATAAACCTCGCGAACAGAATTTCTTGAACAAAATCAAATGGTTGTATTACTAAAACTTTTTGGTCTTCACATTAATTAACCAATTTATAATTATGCATATTCATAAAATCTTATACGGTTATGAATTTAATCGCTCTGCCAAATATCTTTACAATCGAGCAATACAGACTAACCTTAGCGTTGCAGCAAATTCCTCTTTTACTTTGGGATCATGATGATACCTAATCAGATATTAGACCCTATTGCTAATTTCGTGCACACACTATTACTGATAATAAATTGTGCTTTTTGTTTTGTGCACAATAAATGTATTTTCTTACTTTCATTCTTTATTGAAAGAAAGAATTATTATATCGTGAGAGTAGTTTTAAACCATGTTTCAAGATAGAAAATAAATTCTTCTACGGAAGAACTAACATACTCGTACATGAAAACAGATGACAACAAAATTAACAATTTAATGCAAAGTCTTTGCTCCATTCGCTCGCTTGGTCAACAAAAATCTTCTATCAGAAAGTTTATAAACAGGCAGTTAGACGACCTCGTTAGCGTAATGGTTACCATGCCGGACTGCTAATCAGAAGGTTCCGGGTTCGATTCCCGGAACGGCTAACATCTTTGTGCTGAACTAAATTTTTTGGCTGTCAGTCTTAGTGTTAAATATGTATCTATATAGAATATGTAGGTATGTCTTGTAGTATACCAGTAGTGTTAGCAATCATAATACGAACTAGAATTGGTTCACACATTCACACACGGCTGGTTAACCCCATAGGTTAACCAGCCGTGTGTGAAATGTGTTCTATTATTTATTTAGTTACCACAACAAATTAAAGTGTAATTTATTTTACCTATTGACTTAGGCGTTACTTTGCGGAAATCCATTGTAAATAGAAGACAAAATTAAATATTTAGTGTACTTCCACTAAATGGAAGAAAGAACTAAATGGAATGGAAGTACACTAAATATTTAATTTTGTCTTCTATTTTTAATTTATTTATTTTCTCTCTCAATTTCCAGTGCGCTGGCAAACGCGAGCCAGAAAAGGAGGCCGAAGCCAAGCAGTGGATTGAAGCCGTCATCGGCGAGAGGTTCCCCACTGACCTTCCTTACGAGCTCGCGCTGCGTGATGGCATCATCCTCTGCAAGCTGATGAACAGGCTCCAGCCTGGCATCATCAGCAAAGTCAACGTATCGGGAGGCGATTACAAGTACATGGATAACATTAGCATGTGAGTATTTCAAATCAAATCAAATCGTTTATTAACCTTACGGCATCGCACCGTACTATGCGTGCCAACTAAGAATAGGACTGTCAAACCGCCATCTTGCTCAATAATACGCGCAAACGTCATTACCAAAGTGTATGGTGTGCAAAAAAATAAATTCAGTTTATATGTTTAATGTACGCTGTTTTACTATTTCTTACACATTTTACCGCAAATTGGTTATAAATGAGTAGGATTTGTAAGTGAAAGCATATTTATAAAAATATTAAAAAAAATTCATTGTTGGCACTTTTTTTGTACCAAATAAAAAGAGTTTTTTATACTTCTTACAGCACTTATGTCGAAACTATCCAAAACCAATGTCCCGTCACGTGATTTTTTTCAGATGTTGAATTAATTTTAATCCAAAATTATCCAGTAATGAAATTCAAGAATAGTTTTTATATGAATATAATAATTATACAATATTTAAATTTATATCTATGAACAAAAAAAAATCTTTTTTACGCTTTCTGGCAGTACTTTTTGACAGTTATCGTGTGAAGTTGAAGCAAGCGCGATCCTATTCTTAGTTGGCACTCATAGTACTGGGCAAGTCAATTGATAATTATTTATTACACATTTTAATTTATATACACATACATTAATGACAAATATATAACTTAAAATATGACATAATATATATAAGATACACACATATGATAATAATAAAAATAACGCTATCTATAATCATCACCCATTGGAATCATTCAAATTTTTAGTAAAAAACTATGAGACTTTGCTACTAGAAGGAAGATTCTGTTATTGTTTGTAACATAAATTCATTGGTTTACTCATTATTTTGGTTTCCAGTTAGATCATCAAGCTTAGATAGCAAATTTATTTATCAGATTGATTAAGATCGTCATTGTAACTATGTTAGGGTTATCAAAAATGATAAGAGGCGTTAATTAACTTTTCGGTAAGATGATCTTGATGAAAGTGCCTTCTAACGTGGGTTACGGTGACGCAAGGCTAGTAAAAGGTTCTTCATAAAAGTGAATATCATATTGACGAAAAATACTATTAATTGTTCGAACTACGGGCTATCAATAATTATATGAAGTTTTGGCGAGACAATCTTGTATGAATGTACCGTTGCTAAAGCCCAGGTGCCACAAGGCTAGTAAAAGGACACCCAGGTGAATAAAGAATTATAAAGTTTACTTAATTTTCATTCTTCTAAACTGGCATAGTTAGCTAAAACTACCATAATATAAACCAGGCATAAAATTGTACAAAAAGTCTTTGCATGTATTGCTTGTTTACCTGTCTGTACAAAGCCTAGTAGATGATGAACGAAACCTTAGGAGCGGTCTAAGCTATATGTAGACATGTTCTGTATTCATTGTGAGCAAACCTTTTATCGCAGAATTGTATGCGAGATGCCCATGTTTAGGATATACAAGCCATGTTCGTCTTTCCTGTTACTGCGCTGAAGGTCAAATTGTATAAACAAATCAAAGTCACCTTGGACATAAGATGTTTGGTTGGGAAGAAGTACCTACCTCAAAACCTTCTCGAAAAACAGCTCAGACATTTGAAAATTAGTACAAATAATTGGGCCAAGTGTGCTTCAGACTCGCTGTCTAAGGATTCCGTACGTCCATGTGCATTTCAATTTCAAATACAAAAAATACTCAAGAAGAGAGAATAGCTCCTAAATTCTCATGGTATTTTTTTTATTGTATTTGTTGTTAAAGCGGGAACAAATGCATATACTTATATCATCATCATCAGCCCGCCTGCGTCCACTGCTGGACATAGGCCTCTCCCAAGGCACGCCACACGACCCTATCCTGAGCATATCGTCTCCATCCACTGCCCACTTTTTTGCGTATGTCATTGCTCCACCTCGTTATACATAATTAAAAACATGTGTGTCTATCTGTCACAAGGCAGCCTGATAACTGACAGACAGACGGACAGCAAAGCCTTATATATATACTCTATGATTATTAGCCTATAATTATTATTATTCCTAGCTTGTGTTACTAACACACTTACAATCCGATTCAAATGCACGAATCATCAAAATATCGATCGTCGATCAAAATTCACGGCCCAGGTGTCTTACACCTGGGCCGTGAAGTCACTAGTGTTTGTTACAATTAGCAAGAATATATGCGGAAATATATCATTTTTTGTATTTTATTTTAATGACCATAGTGAATAAGTAGATACCTGTTTTTTTTAATACTTATGACATTTTCTAAAAATGATTCCTAGCTAGATCGATTTATCGCCTCGAAACCCCTTATACAAAATGTCATGAAAATCGTTGGAGCCGATTCCGAGATTCCAATTATGTATAAACAAGAATTGCTCATTTAAAGATATTTTTTTTTTTTAATATTAGAACTCATTTCACACACGGCTGGTTAACCCCATACTGAACCATTTCTAGTTCGTGTTATGGTAGCTAACACCACTGATATACTACATATACATACATACATACATATTATATATAAATACATATTTAACACCCAGACCCACAACCAACAAATTTAGTTAAGCACAAAGATGTCGGCCGGGCCGGGAATCGAACCCGGAACCTTCTGGTTAGCAGTCCGGCATGGTAACCTTTACGCCAACGAGGTCGTCAAATATAAGATTTATAATTTGACAAACGTCAAATTATAAATCTTATTAGACTTAGACGTCAGCATTGTCGCGCCCAGTCACTTGAGTCGTTCCGTCCTTTCTCTGGCGGTAGCTGCTGAAGATGCGGCGGAAAAAAAATTATTAAATAGGTATGCGGGTGTTGAGTCTCAATATTTCTTTATTCCTTTCGCAGTTGAGGCTATATGGGCAGTCAATCAGTATTTTATTCTGTTTTAGTATTTGTTGCTATGGCAGAAACAGGCACACATTGTCTGTAAAATAATAATTAATAGTTAAAAAAACTAAAAAACACGCTTTTTATAGAAAACCGTAATTTTATAAAATTAGTGTATTGTCATCGGTCCTCAATAAATCTACAAAGTTTGAACGAAATCTGGCCGTTTAAAGTGGGTCAAAATCGCGCCCAAAGAAGTCGGTTACAAACAAACAAACATAGAAACACACAGGTGAAGCTAATATAAAGCGTGTAAAAACAATTAGATTAGACAGTAGTACGGACAGGCGAATAACGAAGCCACATTAATAGGGTCCCGTTTGGTACCCTTGGCATACGGATTCCTAGAAACTGATGTCACATTAAAAAGGTTGGAAATACGAACGCTGGAAATAAATAAATGCATTACCGCACATGTGGATTGCAACTGCATTTTGACTAGTTATATTAAAGTCAAGAGCTCCAGTTCAGGCACTGAGCCAAAATTCATATGAAATATATGTGCATACCGGTGGGAATGACCGAGAAATGACCGAGATTGTCTAAGAATGACTTTGCTCGAAAGTCTATCTCAAAATGTCTTATATGATACAAATAAAATGTCTTATATCATACATAATAAGCATGATGATTATATTTTCAAGTAATAATTATGTAAATTAGCAGTTAAGCACAATTAGCCTTAGTAAAATATTTTGATTTATTATTATTTATTACCTCCTACTGGTGCCAATCCATCTAGAACTTGCATAGGGGAGTACAAGTCTAGGGAGTGGCCTGCCTCAGGGACCCTCTTCGCTTCACCGTGGGTGACCAGGCCACGGTTACCGAGCAGCACATATTTAACACCCAGACCAATAGCAAACAAATCTAGTTAATCACAAGATGTAGGCCGCGCCGGGATTCGAACCAGGGACCCTCCAGCTGGCAGTCCGGCAGAAACTATTAGGTACGCCAACGAGATCGTCAAAAGATCGAAGAATATGTATTGAATTCGATGAAATTTCTTAAAGAAGAGCATCTTTCTGTGCTTGATGATTGGAGTGTTCTATCGTTCTTGGCATTCTTCCAAATACTTTTAGACGTGGTTTCGGAACACATCTAATGGATATTTCCAGCTGAAATGAAATCTGATGTTTTGTTCGGAATTAATAATATCTATCCGTGATTTTTCTGTGCTAATTCTGTATTCTATTGTTCCTTAGTGATCCATGTATTTCATCTCCTCGTCAATTATATTCGCCAATAATTAAATACTTAGTACTCGTATGTACTCTATAAAAGATATCTATGGGTTGGTAAACAATACAATACAAAATGTGGCTATTATTAACAACTTCAAAGTTGTTTATTATAGTGACCTAAAAAAAAACAAAAAACGAGAACACTACGCATTTTTAATAAAACTTTCGTATATTTTGTATGTACACTTCCTGAAGAATAGAATGACATCATACACCGATGGTGTACTTTGAGTAAAATATGGTCTATCGTTGAATAGAAAAATAGAGTTGAATCTTTTACTATATTGGTTAAAAATAAAAAACTAGATTTTTTTTAAATCGGATGAATGAAAGTTATTATATATTTTAACTTTTTTTTTTGTTGACTAAATTAATGAAATAAAATGTAAGTACATATGAGCCAGTCAACAGTTAAAATGATTTAGCCGACTATTGTGCTAAGGCTAAAATTTTCGGCCATATATTTCAGGGTTGCAAACGAAAACTTTAAAGTGACGGACCGAGTTCCGTTGACAGAAGAAAGAGGTCCTAACAAAAAGTTATTTCTACTTTCAGGTTCCAACAGGCGTGCATAAAGTACGGCGTGCCCGACACAGACCTCTTCCAGACCACGGACCTTTGGGACCAGAAGAACATTGCGCTTGTCACGCAGACCATCTTCGCTATTGGCAGAACGGTTAGTATTCTAAACTATAGATCAACTCGGCAGCGGACATCGGGCTCAGCGAGCGGCAGCGCGAGAGACGCAGGCTTACAGAAGTCACTAGTCTGTGGAGTAGGCAGTGCGGGCGCAGCCATCATCGCGAGCATACGTTGGCTGTGTTCCTGCCCTTGAGAATGGCACACTAATTGTACTGAAACATGTCGGGCTAATACCGACAAAACAAACGTAAGAGATAGCTGGTTATACAAACATTATAAATCGAGGCTTGGTTTACGGCTTAGAGATTTTTTAGGGTTCAACCAGGACTGTATTATTTAGACTCCGCTGTCAATACGTCTGTCTGCCACCAGCGTTTATTTCCCTTCAGCTGGACGGAGGAGTCCGGAAGGAGCTAGCGAAACTCTGGTCTAAGGTGAAGCATGGCATAACTAGGCTCTCAAGAAGGCTGCCGGAATAGGTACACCGTTAAGTGCTTGGTAACACAATTTTCAACTTGGGTGGTAGCTGGTCAGGCGAACACTAGAACTTATTCTATCACCATGCTATGGTTTCTTCACGTGTTTTTCCTTTACCGAAAGCTCAAGCTCATTGGCTGGACATAAAGCGGCCTCACGCTTGACTAAGCTATCCCCACTTATAACTGAATTTGTTATATATCATCCGTCACGTAATTCTTGGTTTTAAGCCTTTTTTTTCCTTACCTTTCAGGCACACAAGCACCCCGAATGGCGCGGCCCTAACCTAGGCCCGAAACCTTCGGAGGAGAACCGCCGTGAGTTTAGCGAGGATGTCATCAGGGCAGGCAAGACGGTGATTGGACTCCAGGCCGGAACCAACAAGCTGGCTTCCCAATCAGGACAGAACTTCGGAGCCTCCCGCAAGATCATCCTCGGAAAGTAAAATATTTACTTGTAATTTTTATGTACTGAGTATCTATTTACAAGTATGCTTATTGGAAACTATATCTAAGTCATATTTATGTCATCACACCTATTTATATGCATGTAAAAACGTGAAAAATAAATAAAATTAAATAATAAAAATGTTTTTTACTTTCCTATGTCTATTTAAGGTGGCTATTCTGAAATAATGATAATTTTTTGGGGGTCTTGAGATTCTGCTGCTGTTCCAATGTGAAAAGTTCTAATTCTCATATGGCTAATTTTTCAATTCAAAGTATTTGAATTTGTGTAAAACTGCCACTAGGTAGGTAGGTTAGGCGTTTAGCTGCTATGTTTACTGTACTTACGAGGATGATTTGGCAATCATCAAGATTTGCCAATCATCAATCATGAATAAAATATACTGTAAATGGGAGTATGATTACCAAATTTCCAATCTGAGTTAGGTCATTCATAGTCAGTGGCTATACATACAGAAAACAATTGATAGATTTTCTGTTGCTATACATTAAATAAAATTTAAAAAAAATATTGTGTGAATTTGTGATACTACATTTGTAAGCGCTGTTACAGTAAAATATTAATTGATTCAACATTCGTTAATTAATGATTCTTATACAATAAAAAAAAACGTGTTTGTTAACAATATGAGAACCAACAGATATGTTTCTACCTATCTTTATTGACACAAAATCTTCAAAAGATAGGTAGCTAATTGGGGTGCAGCCACTGAGGGATTGCTACGACATACTCTTACGTTTTAATATATGTAGTTCAATGGGGACGGTATTCGTACCCAAAAAACCCTCTTAGTAACCTGCCTACATGCTTAACAGAGGACTCCGGGTTCTTCCGGGAATCATCCTTACACTGTGCCCTTCTCGGTTCCGCCTGGCAACGACGGTGACGGTCACACAACGCCGTCGTCCACCCCGGACTCGATGAAGAGGGTGTTGAAGCCCCATCTCTGCATTCAGAGATGGGGCTTCAACACCATCTTGAGTATGATGCCCCTTTAATCGCCCTTTTACGACAAGCAGGGGCAAATCCACAGTCTTATTACTTCATCCAAGCTAAAGGGTTAGAAAATCGTATACCTATAGATCATAAGTGGTTGTCTAGATCTACCGGAAGTAACTCACTACTTTTCTGTAGAAGCCGGTGTAGCTACTGAATACCGGTGTAAGCACTGAACCCTTCATTTTAAGGTTTTGCGTAAGTACTCGGTATAGTATCATCTGAACTACTACTATTATGACTAGGCAATAATATGTATTTAAAATTGGCCATTTACGAGTCGAGTTCATGCTTGAAGAATTCAACACCATTGTCCCAAAAATTACAAAAACACGTTTCTTGTATAGGATCCCTCTTCAATATTTATTTTACTTTAATATTATAAAAAATATTGAAGTCAATACATAATTTCACGTTATTTAGTACAACAGACCGCACATACATTTACGTCAAACTCCCCGTGTCTCCTACCGTACGATGCATCCAAGTACGTCCCGAGCAGTGTTCCTTCTCTGGATAGCCACAGTTAGTCGCTGCACCAGAGACCACCCAGACCAAGGATCCAGCCCTCTCTCTCTTTAGGCGACTGGAGTCCCGAACTTATGTCTTGGCGTCTAAGCACCATGGTCCTGACGTCTCCATTGCAAACAGGACGTAGTTACACACTGGTTCTAGGCTTGCGTATTAATATGACATAAAATGACATAAATGTGTTGTGTTAAAAATGACAATAATGATATTTTATCACTTTATACATATCTAGCTGACCCAGCTAGCTGATTCTCAGACCTATTGAATAAACATATAAAACTTGGTAATACTCGGTCAAGCCGTTTCGGAGGAGTACGGTAACTAACACTGTGACATGGAAATTTTATATATAAGAAGATATAGGATTATATTATTTTCTGCGATAAATGCCGCTTACGTCACTGGACTATCCTGAGAGGGAGAGGCAGCTGGAGACCGGAGTCAAACGAGCAGGGGCGAAGAGCGGCCGTCGATGTGGCAAGGCTGGTGACGCCGGAACTGAACGAGCAGGGGCGAAGAGCGACCGTCGATGTGGCAGGTGACGGCGGGGCCGGAGGGCAGGCTGGCACGGGCAGAAGGAGCGGCGGTGCGTTTTAAGCCCGAGAAAATGCAGCCACAAATAACTATAGTTGCCAAGTCCTTCCGATAGTTACATGATACATCGTGGTCCGTCCCGACTGTCCACCCCCATGGTCTCTAAGAATAGCGAAGCAATGTGGCGAGTCTGTCATGGTGGTAGACTACCAGGCAGGGTTTACAATGAAATTAGATGATTCAACTTTCGATTAAAAATGATATAAGGTGATGTCTCTAAAAAACGCAAGGAAAATAAGACGACAAGTAAAAGTGTGGTCTTATTTGAGTTTGAGGAATTAAGCGTTATTAGTTGAATTTTCTAATAAAGCTCACTGCGTAGGTACGGTCATAAAATTTTACGAGTACTACTAAATGTTGTCGCGGAGCAAGATAGCTTATGTTTATCTATTAGGCACTAGTCGAAACTCAACTTTAAGCAAAAGATAGTGGGTAATTTTACTAAAGTTTTTAGCAATTCATCGCACAAAAATTATCATAACAGGAAAATAAATAGATACATGTGTTATATATTAGGGATTACAAACTGCGGTCATGAAGCTTTACATAAGAGATAATAAAAGGATTACAAGTAATGTATGGTGCGATTTAGAAAAAACAATAGGAATGGAATGCTTCTCTAATTTAAGCAAACAAAATATTTGAAATCTCACCCTAGCACGGGAAATACAATCCACGTAATTTGAGTAGAAAAAAATACTTAGAAAACTTGGTGTAAGAATTAAAAATTGAGATAATTCGGAATGCGTGACTCTCCCTTGCAGTTGCACCTTGTTTCGAAAAGGTATGGCCGTTGACAGTTCCTGTGTGTGTATGAGAAGAATCCGCTAGATATTGGTATAATTTGTATTTTTAAAATCCGAAAAGTCGCTAAATTACAACGCTGAAGCTCAAGTCTAATCTTGAAGTCCGCGCCTCGTGGTTCAAAATCCGCTAGTAGAAGTCGAAGTATTTTTTTGTCGCTAACTCTTTTTTTTTCTCGCTGTCTACTCATGAATTCCGCTAACGACAACACTGGTTGACAGTTCTCTCTTTTTTTCGTTCAAATAGTGGATCAGTGACTGACAAAAATATTAGTAACGTTTCATTACAATTATTCCCGAAATCTGGAATCCCCGAAATAAAATGGCAGTTAATTTCTCTAATGCGTTGAATACTCTCTCGCCAACTGTTACTTATAACTACATGATTAAAAAATATATAGGACTTTATAGCGTCATCTTGTGAAAGTTGTGTGCACTTTGTCATGTAGAATTACTTGCTGCTATGCTACCAGCTAGTGTAAATTTTTTAAACTAGATGTCGCCACATTAGCTGTCGTCAAAGATCAAGGCCAAAAATTTACTATAGTGATGAGCAATGATATTAAATAATACTCGGAAATGAATCGAGTCAAATAGAAGCAAAAGAATAAGTTCTCGTGAATTTTTTCTTTTAATTTCATTATTTTTTGCATTGCGACCATATTTTTTTATTTCATTGAATGATTTTATAACAACTAATCCAACGTTAATTTTTAATTGTTGTTTAAGCTGATCTTTTGGCTAAATCATAAAATCAGTAATATAACAAATAGACTGAAATAAACTTTGTTAATTTATCTTTTTCATAAAGTGATAATGATGAAATGAATCTGCATGTCTTAATCTAAGAAAATTTATCAAAATTTAATTTACTAAATTTACATTCTACCTATATGTGTACGCATATGCAAGTTTGTTTCTTAGTGATGACTTACTGAAGTTGGATGTACACAGTGAAAAGGACTTTTAAAGTAAAAAAAACTCTTCACAAGCCTATATGAAAAATATATTTGGTCTAAGAATAGCAACACACAAGTGACGATCAAACCGTGATCATCGATTACTATTTTCTTCATGTATCGCATCGGATGGCCCATCCCAAATTCCCAGCTGAACTCAAGCAACACTATCGTTAAATAACAAGCTCGCGCTACTTGTTGTGGAATTTGCGAAATTAAATCTCAAGCTGCGTAAATTCAACTTGGAATGCGTGTTTAAACCGTCCAAATGTTAATGTTTACGTAATAAAATGATAACATTCGGCGCTGCTAGCTCATCTACGGCGTTGGAGGACTCAGGTAGATGGAAGTGCAGTGTGTTTTGGCGCTGTGTTTTTCCAATTCGAATCTACCCAGCTTCTTATTGTTATTTTCAGCAGGAGAAGTGAGAAGTATTTGCGAGAGTGTTTGCAGTGATGGATCTAGTGCGACTGTCCAAGCTGGGGGTTCGAACCAGCGGCCCCGCATGGATATTGCATGTGTTTTGGACATCACACAAACATCGAACCTTGCACATAGAAAAAGAGCTCTTGAAGAAGTACGGCTAGCTTCAGAGCTTGTGAATGCAAATTTACATCACATTCATGTGAGTAGAAGCGCTAAAGGTCAAATTCTATTTTCTAAATATAGATAAGTTTTATTTATTGACTTGACATTGGTTATTGTAGACTATTAGGTTCCCTGGAAAGAATGTAATAGTATTGTTTTATTGTTAGATATGTATTCAAATGTTTTAAGCATTGAGTAGCTGGATATCTCCCAAACATATATAATCTTGGATTGGATGTAAATGTGGCTTGCTATCAGGTAAATTAACCCGTTAAAATGGAGATCTTCAGACTTAAGCATTTACCTAAATGCATTGTAAACCAACATTAGCAAAACAATAAACCATATTTTACCTACAAACTAACAGTTATTCATTTGGTATGAGTACATAGGTTATGTACGTAAACACAGAACAAAACAATGAGTAAAACTTCTTATCACTTAGTAAAAATGACCACCATTAGGCCATAGACTAGACTCATTATCTTATATATAAAATTACCACATCACAATGTTAGTTACCATACTCTTCAAAACGGCTTGACCAATTTTTACCAAATATTCAGTAGGTCTGAGAATCAGCTACTATCTATTTTTCATGCTCCTAAGTGAGGCAAAACAACATTTGCTAGGTCAGCTAGTATTTTATAGAAATAAGAACTTTTTCAAAAAGATTTCTCATACTATATGTAAAATCAGAAATTATGCCAAAATCTGATAAAAGCACTTGTATGTATCTTTATAATCTGCACACCGTGCCAGGGCACAGAAGGCTACATATTCTTTAATAATATATAAAGCCTTTATAATTTTTGGTTTATAAAGAATAAATAATATATACCATACATCCACTCAACTCACACCAGTATGCCTAATTTACCTTCCTATACACAACAAAATTTAAGTGTAAGTGTGTATGTTTGTTACTTCTTCACACTCTAATGGATGGACTGATTTCACAGAAGTTTGGTAAGGATATAAATTAAACAAGCAACACATAGCCTACTTTTTATTTGGGACTAATGTGTAACACTTTAGTTAGTTGAACACGGTTAGTTTTATATAAAAGCTTGATTTTTAAATATATTATATGTATGATGCTGCTCGCCTATAAATCAAATATGCTGCTTGTCTATAAATCAAATAAATAAATAAACTTTTTCCTTTTCAGTTTGAAAAGCTAGACTTTGGAGAGACAAATGTCCTGGACACATTCTACAATGCAGACGTGGCTTTAGTTGATCTAAGTATTGTGGTGCAACAGAGTTCATTGCTGTATCATCTTGGAGTTCGAGAGAGCTTTGACATGAAAGAGAATGTGTTGCTTTATAATGATGTTGATCCTGACTCTACTTTGAGATTAAAGGTAAGCTTATTTACATTTTTAGAGTTCCATACTAAAGAGTAAATTTTCGCAGGTTTTGTATTTCCTATATAATAGCACAAATAATATAAAAAATTAAGGTGGGTCACCATATAATTAATAACTACAGTAACAGGTAGACGTTCAAGTTTTTACAGGATATGTGATTTTTTTATTATGATTCCAAATTAATAATTTGGTAAACATATTTAAGGTCCCTTAAAAAGGTATTATATTTTACAATTCCCATACAATAAACATAATTTTTAAGCAATGTTTTCCTTGATCTTTCTATGTTTGGTAGACCCTCTAAATATAGTCTGAATATTTGATTGTGTTAACTTTAAATGTAAATTATAAAATTAAAATAATAGTAATATTTTAGGAGGGCTTACTGAGCGCTCGGCTTACTTATTTTATGATTTACTTTATATGTATTAATAGCCTGATGTAGCCACCTGTAGCTCGGCTAGCTAAGGTGATCTGACGCGATCATCGAGGTTAAGTAACTGTAGCCTTTGAACGGGCCAGTATGCCTAAGGCTGTCATTTAAAAAGTTGTATTTTCATCTGGGTGCTATAGTGGATTTGAAGGAATGTTAAAATTGTAGAATCTGGCTGTAAGTCTTAGTACAAACAGTCCTTAAGCTAGGTCAAAGGCCTTTGGGTGGATTGAAACTATCGAACCTAGAGCTCGGTCACTTAGCTCATACAAAGTAGAAGGTGACTAAGTCTGATAACAAAGTCATTCTTCATTCACCAGTCAAGTAGGTAAGTGCATTTACCTATATCCTGAGGGTGCCGCATGAATGGCCATTATACTCAATTTGTCAGATTGACCGGCTCTCACTGATGCTCAATCATGGCATGACATTTCAAATGCCCGTGTTAAATTGTAATTGAATTATGTAACTGCGCATGAGCGTTATCTATGTTCTGTGGTTGGAATCTAAATCTTTATTCAAATGCCTTAATGTTGATAAACGGTTTAAGATGATCAAGAAATTATATGCTTGACCAAAAGAGGTGTATTACAATAATAGTAAAAGAGTCTGATGTCAAAAGTGACATCGGAGTCTAGATTCTACCCCGAGAACCTATGAATTGATACCCAAGACGACTTTAGACGCTACTTTGACATTTGACATGTCAAAGTTCATAAGTTACACCGGAATCTGATTTCTGACCCCATGAAAACCTACTAAATGGGCAAATTAGTAAAAGCATCAATCTCTGATGGGGGTGGACACAGGCTTTCTACCAACTCAAAGAGTGGTTGGTTTTAAAGAATCATCATTACATTATAAACATTACACCTTCCCTGTAGGTTTCTGTCCCTTATTCAAATTGTTTCGTGACATTGTGGTTAATAGGAAATCTCTGTTCCCACTTGATTGAACTACAACTGCACAACCTTCAAGGCGAGAGTGAACCTATTTCTTCTAGACACACGCGCTCTTTTATATACGGCTAGATTCAAAGTATTCAAGAGCAAAAAAACTGTATAAAAGAGTGTGTTATCAATTTTATTGTATGGTTTTTTATTTGGTACATTTACTACCTGATATTTATAATTTGACTTAAATTCCATGCCCATATTTACGCCTTAAATGAGTGCTAGTTATATCTTATCCAAAATGGTTCAGTATTTATTCAAATTGATGTGTTTTTAATTTTTTTATCATTACTTGTTCTTTTTCCAGATATCCCTACCAAACTTCCTATTCGTGTCGTACAAGCTGACGGAGGCTGGTACCTGTGTAACAACTAACCCCGCCGCTACTAAATTCAAGGGGGAAGACTCTGCCGATCCTAAACAACATCTCACACTACGGCTCAAGAATATTTTGCAAGATGTCGAAGTTCAGACTAAGTATGTATTCTTTTGCTTTTCAATTTGCTGGAAAAAGATTTTTTGGTTTGCGTTTTCTATGAAAAAAATAGTTGAAATTTTCCCTTAATTTTGTTTGAACTGAACCGCAAGGACCTCGAGACCTTTCCAACGAATGCAAAACCGTGGAAATCGGTTCGTAAGTTCTGGAGTTATAGCGTCAGGAAGGAAAACCCGACTTATTTTTATATATTAGATAAAAATAAAATAAATAAACTAATAAGCTCTAACAATTCTGTATAATTTATAAAACGACTAAACTACCGAATTAAAGATAGTAAAGCTGAAATTCTCGCACAAGGAAGACTTTTGGCCATAATCCACCACGTTGGCCTAGTGTGGGTTGGCGGATGACACACGACTTCGGATATTGTGATCCTCAAACTTCTCAGTTTCCTCACAATGTTTTCCATCACCGTAAAGCGAGTGCAAATCTAGACATAACTTGAAATACAATTTATTGGTGTCGGGCCGGGATCAAACTAGGGATCTGCTTGATAAGTAGACATAGTCCCGCTGAGCTACACTCGCTTTTTGACACATACGCATATAAGTATATCTTATTCTGTACAATAATATATTAACACAATTTGTCTACCACTTTAATTAATTAATTATGTAATTTTGTTTAATCTGCCAGCCATGACTTGGCCAGCGTGGTGGATTATGGCCTATAACTCTCTTCTACTTAGAAAAGGCCCTGAGTCCCAGCAGTGGGAACGGTATAGTGGGCTATTTATGCCTATTTGCATCATAATTGTGTCATGTATGTAATAAACAGACTTGTTCATATTCTATGGGAGAGGCCATCGGTGCTGAATCACAGTTCGATAACTAGTTCAGCACTAATGGTTCAAATGTGTTTGTTCAAATATGTACTTTCTGTGTTTTCTGTCAATAAAGATATTATTATTATAATTATTTATTTCTTCAGAGCACACCTTCAAGAGAAATTCCTATCCGATCTCCGTAAAGCCAGAGAAACATACAGTGGTCAAGAGTTAGCTAACGTGTTACACGCTATGCGACGTCGCTTGGACGACCCGGCGGTGCTCTCTGGCGATACTATACTGAACATGCTGATATCGTACAGGGAGATACAAGACTATGATGCGATAGTGCAGGTTGTAGACGACTTGAAGACTATAATGAACAGGAAGAATTATGTGAACATGCCTATTATAAGGTTTATGCACGCGTTTGCTATGAATCGGTGAGTTAATTGGGACATTTTGGAATGAAGACATTATTTTTTTTTAATATGAGGACACTTTTCACCCACGGCTGGTTATTATGGTTGCTAACACAACTGATATACTACGTATACATACATAAATATTTTATATAGATACATATTTAACACCCAGCCCAAATTTAGTTCAGCTGATGTTGGCAGTGCCGGGAATCGAACCCGGAACCTTCTGATTGGCAGTCCGGCATGGTAACCATTACGCCAACGAGGTTTTCAATAGCATTTGGATTAAAGAGAATTTGAAATATACTATTCTTAATATAAACAAACACAGCTGCATATTTTTTTTCGTTTTTATTTTGTATAACTATAAAAGGAATCTTCTCCGTTTGAGCCAAGTGGCCGAGATCTGGTGTCGAGAGTTTTTCAAGCCGCCCAAAGGTCTCTGATATGACTTAACGACTGCTTGTACTAAGTCTTACAGCCGGAACCTACAATTTTACCTGTCATTCGACCCACGATAGCGTCCGGATGGAATTTCCACTTTTTAAAAGACAGTTTTTTTTTTCAGTCGTAACAAAGAAGGTGACCGTGAAAACGCACTGAAGGTTTGCGTGAAAGCCTTAGAGAAGAAGGAGAACAGGTTTCCCGACATGCTGTGTTTGTGCGGACGCATATACAAAGACAAGTTCGTTGAATCTCAACACACGGATAAAGAGAGCTTGAATAATGCTATACATTGGTAAGTGGCCGATAGATTAGTGATTATTGAAAACTTACTGAACTACAACCTCACTGTCTTCAAGGCGAGAGTGAACCGGTTTTTTCTAGGCAAGCGCTCTTCATCTTAGAATGCAATATCACTAAACATCAGGTGAGTTGTGGTCAAGCGCAAGCCTATTAAGCGTTAAAAAAATCTTGATATCTGAGCGCTTACATAACCAAAACATCTGAAATATTTAGCGCACTTTCGCTGTGATCTTAAACGAAATTGAGAAAAGCAAAGAAAGCATCAAAATATTAAGTATTTATGGTGTGTTCTTTCGACCAACCTCCTATTTTTTTAATATTAAGACGTTTGGAATTTTTAGGATGCTAAGAAGTTTGAAAGTAGCACCAGTGAGTGAGAAACTAAAGAGTGGGAGGTTAGTGTGGTATGGGCATGTGATGCGTAGAGAGGAGATACATGTTAGTAGGAGATGTATGCAAATGGAAGTGCAAGGAAGAAGGGCAAGAGGTCGACAGACGAAGATATGGATGGAATGTGTGAATGAGGACACGAGAGTGAAAGGAGTGAGTGTAGAGACGACGGCTGAGAGAGGAGAGTGGAAGAGGAAAATTTGCTGTGCCAATCCCACGTAGTGGGACTTATCCCACTAGGTGGGGTAAGTCCATCTATTAGTTTTTAAGAAAGAAGAAGAAGGATGTTTGGAATTTAAATTTTGTTTCGCTTCCCAGGTACAGACAGGGTTTTGAAGTGCAGCCCAACGAGTATGCGGGCATCAACCTCGCTACTCTCCTAGTCATAGCTGGCAACGATTTCAAGAACTCACAGGAGTTGCAACATATTGGTATGTTGTAAAGAAATATTATCATAGATTAATGAATATAATAGACGCTCAATTTCTTGCTTAACATCGTACTTATTAAAATAAGTGCCTTCTGTCGCGTGAGATGTCGCTACTTTTATCAAATTTAAATAAATTGGGTGCGACATAATGAACTTCAAACCTCGGATCTTAACTACTCGTGTTGGTGGTACATATTAAATCCGATAGATGGATATAGCTTTCAAAGTATCCGCGCGCGGTGTAGCCAGAGGCACAGATATAATAAAGCTCTTTATGTTAAGTGCTATCTATTATTTTTTTCTTGAAACGTCTTCACTCGGGTTTCTCTAGTTATAATATTATTTCTTACTGTAATGATTGATTTAATTTACATTTTATGTTAATATTTTATTGGTACTATTGTATATTAGATTTCAAGACATTTATTCAACAAAAATTGATTGATTTCTTTTCTAACTTTCTTTGACAGGTATGGTCCTAAACCACCTAATAGGCAAGAAAGGCAGTCTATCCTCCCTAAAAGATTACTGGGATGTGGCGACGTTCTTCGAAATATCAGTTCTGGCGCAAGATTATGTGAAAGCTATACAAGCGGCGGAATGTATGTTCAAACTGAAACCGCCCAATTGGTACTTGAAATCTACGATTGGAAATATTGAGTTGATAGACAGGTAAGTTTATTTTTATTATGATTATGAAGGTTCTTTCTTTCTTTTTGACAATAAAATGTAACCTGTATACTAAGATTTATCAAGATTAGTTGAAAATTAGGGTGTCTATGCGAGTACCAACATAAATACATACTGAGAAATATATTTTCACTTATTAATGCAAATATGCTGCACTGAGTCGAACATCCACATATTATATTTAACTTTTAATAAATAATCATAATTTGCATGGTGGTAAAGCATTTCCTAGTGCTAGCAACCACTCTTAAGGTGAAAATCCATCGTCAAGGACCTAATGGTGTTTTCCGGTTGCCTTTGTGTACCTACTGTAGGTCAAATGCTTAGCTGATATTAGTAAAAATACATATAATGTAATATACAGTGTAAACTCTATATAACGACACTGAAGGGACTGTGCATTTTATGGCGTTATAGAGAGTGTTCGGTTAAATGGAGATAATGTATCATTGTATATTATGTATGGAATACAAGCTAAACCAACTAAAGCCAATTGATTTCGCGGCTTTTGAGAGTTTGTCGTTAAATCGAGTGACGTTACATGGAGTTTACTCTGTATTTAAAATTGCGATATTGCAGGCTTAGAAAGAGCGAGGATTTTTCACCGGAACAACAAGTGTTTTCATTCTGGATGGAGTACTTCGTGGAAGCTACTAAGAGCAGCTCTGAAAATATTATAAGGTTTCCGGTAAGTACAGATGATGATGATTTTCCGAAAAAACTTTCAAGTATTAAAAGTAAAATAAAGAAATAAAATTAGAACAACTGATAAATAGATGCTCGAATATGTTTTTTGAGATACTTAGTTGAGAGCACGCACACTCCTGCGGCACGAGACCTCACGCGGTCTCAGTATAGGAGTAGAGATCCATATAACAAAGATACCTAAATATAGACCTTAAATTGTCATTTTTTTAACTTTTATATTAGTAACCAGTCCTTTGAATGGGCTATAAAATAGGTAATCAAGTTGTAAAGAGAAACAAAATAAAGCAAAAAGCAAATCTACACATTACTTAAAAAACAAGTCATAGGTGTTTCCATCGATCCACACAACACACACACACCACCCTAGGATCAAAAATATTATAATTTTATATAAATTTTAAATTAATATTATTTCATTTTCCAGGTGTTAATCCTAGAAACAACAAAAGTGTACATGCCTTCCTATGTTAACGTAAATATGGGTGCAGAGCAGAAATCCGTGGAAATACTGAACCTGTGCCTCGAAGCGATGCGTGAGAAATGCCGGCAAGTCCACCGGTGGCTCTTCACTTCCGATATGATTAGGAGTTATAGGTAAAACATTATTTTTTAATCCCTGAGCCAAAAAAACATACTATACGATTCAATTGAAAGAAAATAGTACACTTGCAATAGTCTCTTGCTCATTTGATCTTGATTTTAAAGTGTAGTTTTAACATCAGCTTTTAAAAGTTACGTATCAATAAATAATTATTGATACGAGTATTATTTGACGAATCTATCTGTCATTTTCGTTGCTCCAAAAATATTAATTGTTTGCTAATTGCTGATGAAAATAGCTTCGAGATTTTTTTAATGATGAATAGGCTTACTTGAGATGGTTATCAAATGAAAGGATTGGATCAGTAGAATAGTAGAGTACTTTGATATATTTCAAATCTAAAAAAGCCACTCACACAGACAGATTTTTTATTTACATTTGTTTATTTATTTAAATGCACTTTTAACTATGACTAAATTGTTCTGCAAATAGTGTTTTGTCAAAAAATTAATCAAAGTATAAAAAAACAATATTCCAATGAAATATATGTATGTAATTCCTGATAATAATTTCTGATAATAAACTACATACATGAATTTAATTTGCACATTTTTTACAAAACAAATAGTCATTCAAGTGAATAAAATAATAAAAATAAAATGAATATGGATTTAATTCTGTCGCATTTCCCAAACTTGCAGCAAAAGAGAGGATATGGTATTATTTTTCTATTTATCTACTTGGGAATATTTTTCTTTATTATCTTGTCTTCGATTTTTTTCAGCTTATACAAACGCGATGAGCGTTGTCTATTCCTCTACGTGAGCGAGAACTCGGATGACTTCCAAATTTTCCTGCCGTCCCAAGCTTGCAGACAACGACTCCATGATTTATTGGGGGAACTAACCGCTGATCATGAGAAGGTCACAGACTTGGATACCAGCGTTATGCAAGATCAATTGAAGGTAAGTCTTAAATTAGTATCAATGAATAGTACGTAAAACTTACTGTAAAACTGAAGTACAGAGTAACGAAATACGCATACGAGAGACCCTTAGTATAATTTCGCTCAAAGAAACTGTGGTAGTATTTTTGTACACTTGTATAAAATACACTGTAAATCTAAAAAAAAAGTACAAAGATATATAGAGAGATTAATGTCAATCTGCCATAGAGCATTAATGTCAATGCAGGCATGTCAATAAAGAGCGATTTATTGATATGGAAGTGGTTTGCCTCTACTTTCATTGTGGGAGCCGTCAAGGGATGACATTCTCTTCCAAACGGCTTATTCCCCGACAACTATAACATAGAAAGTTTGTAAAGCACAATTGAACCGGTACCGTTTAGATCACAATATCGCTTCGTCTTCATATGAGCTAAGTGGCCAAGCTCTGGTTTCGAGAGTTTTCAAGTCTCCCGAAGGTCTCTTGGAAAGACTTGGCTTAACGACTGCTTGTACTAAGACTAACAACCAGGACCAACGACAATTTAACGTGTCAACCGACACATCATCCGATGAAAATGCCACTTTTAAAAAGACTGCCTGCATCGAATGTTTCTTAACTTCTATGATCGCGTCAGATCGCCTTAGTTAGCTGAGCTACAGACGCTACACAACAATGTGGCTTACCATCAGATAAATTGTGATCAAGCGCAAGCCTATTAAATACAAAAAATGTTGAGTTTGTAGCGACATACTTAACTGTAGGTTCTAATTTCGTTTGTATCAGTGTATAACATCTTTCTTAACTCCCACAGTTCGAATACGAGCTCGACGATTGCAACAAACGCGTGGTCCTCGGTAAAGGCACATACGGTGTGGTGTACGCAGCCAGGGATTTAAACACGCAAGTGAGGATCGCAGTCAAAGAGATACCAGAAAGGAACCTCGGCGATGTACAACCGTTACACGAGGAGATCCTGCTGCATTCACAGCTGAGGCATAGAAATATTGTGCAGGTGAGAAAGTTGCAGTGAAAAAGTTACAGTTGCCGAAAAAGTTACAGTGGTTTTGCTTATGTTATGCGCTTGCGCATATCTTTTTTAAGGACATCGGATAGGGTTAGTAATTATTTGCAAAAAAAGCTATTTTTGTTTTTATTATTTACCGCTATTTTGATACGTTCTAATCCCGGATATATGCGTACAGTGTAATATAGTGAGGTATTGAAATAGTCTTTGTGTTTGTTATTTAGCTTTCTTACATAATTATATAATGAACTTTTAACTTCAGTGTGACTTAGTGAACTCATATTTGAAAGAGTAGCAAACAACCTCTTCATATTGACATGATTCCAAAAAAAATAACTTTGTTACTTCTTATTAATGAAAACATATGAATGAATCAATATTTAAATGTGAAGAACTTAAAACTAAACCAAATCAAAATATAACTCATCCTTGCCCATTCCCGGTGTACCTTAAAAGGTACATTGCCGGTGAAAGTTGCCTTAGTTAAAACTATGGGCAACTTTCACCGGCAATGTACCTTTTAAGGTACATTTACTTTATTTATGATTGTTGTTTAATTTCTCCTTGAAGCAAGAAAACAAAGAAATATATAGTAGTTTTTAACTTAAAAAGTTTTTTTGCTAGTTCTAATTGTCCTGTTTTAAATTCCAGTACCTCGGATCAATATCAGAAGACAATTATTTCAAGATATTCATGGAACAAGTTCCGGGAGGTTCTTTGTCTGCGCTGCTGAGATCCAAATGGGGACCGCTCAAGGAAAATGAGGCGACCATTGCATATTATACAAAACAGATTTTAGAAGGTAAATCAACCTTATTTTTGCTGTAGGTTCCTCGTGTATTTTTATTTAATATCAAGTACAACAGGTAGTACGTAAAAACGACGGGGTGTTATATATAGCTGGAAGAGTTTGTGTGTGAGTTTGTCTGTGATGTTGTGGCTCCCAAACGGATTTTTGTTTAATCAGTACATAACATTTTTTTCACAACTCTCTCAGTTTGGTTGAAAAATGAAAGGCCATAATTCGTAGAATACACACACCATGATAAATTTCAAATCAAAGAACCCTACCAACACAGAAGATTGGATCGACTATTTTATAAATTTCATAATTTTTTTTAATTTGCCCAAACTTGTTTCTCATCGCAGACACCTAACTAAATTTCAGGTTTAAAATACCTTCACGATCAAAAAATCGTGCACCGCGACATAAAAGGCGATAACGTGTTAGTGAACACATATTCTGGAGTTGTGAAGATCTCTGATTTCGGCACGTCCAAGCGGCTGGCCGGTCTATGTCCTTCTACGGAAACATTCGCTGGCACCCTACAGTATATGGCACCGGAGGTTATTGACAAAGGGCAGAGGGGATATGGGGCTCCTGTAAGTATACATTTTATTAAGGATACATTAAAAAAAGCTTATTACTTGTTTGGCGGGATGATATTTTTTTTTATCACAAATTACATTTAATAAACAGTAAGAATTAGTACAATATTAGCATTTGAGCACAGATTTATCATATTTAATTCATATTACTAATTCTAATTTGAAGTGGAGGTGATGAGTACGTAGACTTTTAACCAGCTTACCCAAGCCAACCAAGCTTGTTGAAATAACAGAGCATGGCCTTGGCTCGCTGGCATACCTGTTCTACCCCTGTTGCGTCTAAAAGAAACTTATCATTTAATTGTTATTGCTGATATAACTGTTTCGCTTTTGTTTTAGGCTGACATTTGGTCGTTGGGGTGCACCGTAGTTGAAATGGCCACTGGAAACCCTCCTTTCATAGAATTAGGATCGCCACAAGCTGCAGTATTCAAGGTAAGAGAATAAATTATAACTATGAGAGCTAAAACTATGCCAAGTGAGAGTTGGGGTAGCGTATTTAGAGTACCGTACATTATCTTAAAGAATGGCAAAAACCACGTTAGTTGTATGGGAGCCTTATAATATTAATTTTATGTAAAAGGGATAAAAATAAGTTCCTACACCAGCTTTTCACTAAGCGTGCCATATTGTAGACCGAACCTATACAACCCTGACTGAAAAAGATAATATATTAAATGTAAAATATTTTAGTTGGTATCTTCTTTAATCCGGCATACCATTTTCAGATAAAGAAGGAAAATATTTGAATTACAAATTTCATTATTTATCTGTCTATCAACGCGTTTAGGAAATACAATATCTTTGTTTACGCATATAAACATTCACTATATACTACTAAGTAATTAAAATTATTAAGATCTACCGCCATTTCTTATGCATTTTCATGGTTCTGTACCTAAAAGGTAAAAATGGGACCCTATTATAAAGCCTCCGCTGTCTGTAACTCTTACAAATACAAAATACAAATTATTATTACTTATCTGTTTGTCATCAGGATGTATCTCAGTAACTGTGTTAGCTAGATATAGATACTAAAATTCCTCATACAAAAAACGTATTTGCAGTAATTTATAGTAGTATTGAGTGATTTATAGAGTATGTAAGTTAATAGTAGTATTAGGTTAAAGCTTCTTAAATAGTTTAATGTAGAAATGCTTTTGTTTTGTGATCTTATCACTAGCATTGTACATAGCTTAAGGTTTTCTACAATAAAGACACTTTGGAATTGAATTAAAATTAATAGTTTTAGAAAAAAGTGAATAGTAGTGAAAACTGAACCAAAGGAAGAGGCTGAGAGTGCTAACTTCACACATACATTGAAAACGCCTTCGCTCACGGATCGTAATTCTCTCATATCTAAGTTCTCTATTTTTGTTCTCAGGTGGGATATTACAAGATGCACCCAGAAATCCCAAGTGAGCTATCACCCCGAGCGAAGAGCTTCATACTGCGTTGTTTCATCCCGGAGCCGGAACAACGAGCCACGGCCGCTGAGCTGTTAGAAGACCCGTTTTTATGCGAGTAAGTATTAAAATACATATATTGAATACGATAATGCTGACATCCGTTTCATGTTTACTGTTTACGGCAAATGTGGTGACGAATGCGCGAACATTTACCAATGTATAGTAAAAACTCAACTTACCGGACTAATTGTTGTTGTTAGGCATTCGGATAATCAAAAGGACTGAAGAAAATCTTCAATTTGGGTCAAATTTGAGAGGATCTGGGTGGAATTGTTCGGCCAAACTTACGTTCTCTCTAGTGGATTACCTAGTTCTAGCAAAAATACGATATTAGTTTATAGTCCGGATAATCGCGAATCCGTATAACTGAAGGCCGGATAATCGAGTTTCTACTGTACATGCAAATACGATAATCCTCACAAAAACACACAAACGCTGTATTAAAACTTTAGTAAGGCGTATTTGAATAACGGCTCACTGATTGTGCTGAAACATGTCGGACTAATACCGACAAAATAAGCGTGTAAGTGATAGCCGGCTATACAAACATTATTAACACACAAACATTAGTATTCGCTTTATTCGTCAAATAGGCGAATAAGGCAAATAGAACCATATACAACTAAGCTATAAAACTCCTAGCTCATCCTACAAACATCAGATGTTTGCGTGGGGAGTTAATTATAACGCGCGCACAAAACACACTCGTTCCTCCCACTAAGATTTTTCCGGTTATCAATAACGTTTATGAAATCCTTTTTAAAATGTATTCCTTTCTCTTTCACAGAAAAAAGAAACAAACAACCCGTTTAGGCGGCAGCATGGATTACAGCCGAAGCATATCGGTCCCAGCGGACAAAGCTCGTCCAATAACAGCCCAGAAGAAAATATCCGAGCCAAGTATCATGAGCAACGTTCCTTGTTCACCAGACATCGAGTAAGTTTTATTTGCTTCCCACTAATACTATACAGGCGAAAGTTTGTGTACGTATATGAGTACGTACTCATACGTGTATGTACGTATGCGTGTACGTACGTATACATACATATGTTTGTTAATCTTTCACGTTTAAACGGTCAAACCGATTTGAATGAAATTTTGTATAGAAGTAGCTTATATTAACTTTTTATCCCGGATAAACGCTGAAAAAAGGCGGGGCGCAAATAGTTTGTATTCAAGTCTTTGGTTTGGGTCAATATCTTACGTAAAATCGTTTCGAATTTGTACTTCTTTGTATATCTTTGTTACTTTGTCTATTTTTGTGATTGTTTGACTTCTTTCAAAAAAGGAGAATATTCTCGATTTGACTGTATTTTTCTTCTGAAAAGACATTGTCTGAACCAAAGTTTTTAGTTAGTGACACAAGTAGAAACACATTAGCGAGTTACTTTAGAAGTTTATACAGAAGCATGGACTTTATAACTATTGATTAGAGTACTATTTGATTATTTAATTTTCACGTGTCAATCTAATGCATGTTACAGTGCTATGAAAAGTTGGTTTTAAAAACAATCAAAACTATAAAACATAAAAACACTGCATTCTGTACAAATTTGGTAAAACAGATTTTTTTTAACGAACTTTTTTAGTGAGTTCGCATATTTTTAGCATTAATTTAATACTACCAAAATCTAATGTGGCGTTCCTTATCATTAGAATGACACTATTTTTTTCCAAAGTTTTGCATGGCCCTTGAAGTTGAAGTAAATAAATAAATTTTCGTTGTGTGATGTTTTTGAATCATACATGCCATTACATGATGGTGAAAGGGCTTATTAAGCTGGCTATTATTTGAGATTTGTGTTAATGTTCTAAATAAACGACAAAAATTTCAAACGTTGCTTGCCTAAGGTATTAACTCAAGTCAGAGACTCATGACCTGTATGGAAACTCTCGACATCAGAGCTTGGTCACTTATCTGACACAAAGAACAAGTATAATTATAATATATTTCTTAATATTCAACTTTAAAAAAAAACTCACACTGAAATGCGTTACCTTGTCTTCTATTATTGTTTTGCCTTAACAAGAAATATGGAATCAATGTTTTTGCTGTTCTAAATATATATTCTAGTGGTTCTAGTAATGGTTCTAGTTTTAGCCACCAGCTTTTATGTAATTTTGCCCCCAGTGACCTAATGGCAAAATTATCTGGTTTACTATTTTAGTTTAACTATAACATATATTTCAAGTGTATAGTCAGCCTGATTAACACAAATACAGTTGAGTCTTACATGAAATCGATTGGCATATTCATTTTGTCCTTTCAACCATTAGAATCGCATCGATTTAAAGCCAATATTCGTTAGAAATCGATTTTGTTATGACATTGAGGTTTTGTAGTGGTTGTTTGAAAGCGTGATTGTCTTGAGCAATTTAACCAGAAGCATTTTACGTATTTTATCCTTTAAAACTGCACATCTGCCTCAGATAAATAAACTATCTATATATCAATTCCCATGTGCATATTAATTTTCAAATCTTCTGAAATACTATTCGTTTGAAGGCCCAAGGACTTGCTGCATGATTTCTTGGCATCGTTTACCTAATTCACTTATGCTGGCAACGATTGCACATACAATATAATGGCGATTTGTGATTGTTTGAAAAACTAAAACGCTTAAATTAAGGCACTAGTAGTTATCCACATAGCAGATCTCACGAACACAACTTTTGGTTCGACCCCAATTTTTGCAACATTCTTCGCCCGATACCGTATCTGCAAAATCTTATATCTCAATGACTATTTGACCAATTTTTTAAATACATATTTACAAGACCAGGTCAAAATCAGATAATTAACCGTTCTGTTTTTATATAAAACAAATGGTGTCGCTAGAAACTTGTATCATTTATCTGTGAACAATTTTATTTCTTTTACAAAACATCTCAAGCTCACAACGATCGCACCTCCACGCAACCACTATAGTCTTAATGTTAACACACATACCACCTACACGATGTAATAACAATATGTCGAATGCTTTGCACCTAAGCCTGTGTTTATTTTCTCAATTCCGTCAAGGGTGAAGACGGTGCGTTCTAATCCGACAATCACTAGGACTGCATCGTCGATGCTTTCGCCGATTCTGATTTACCCGCCGGATTATTCGAATAGCAGGTAACAGTTCCATGTAACGCACATTTTGTGTTTGGAATTTCATAGAATACTATATTGGGGAAAAGTCCTCAGGAATTTATACAGATTAAATATATATTTTTACAGTTTTATGTATTTATTTTTATTAGACTATAAAAAGCATTGTCTGAAACTGCATCTATTTTGCTTTGATAGTCTTTGAAAATAAAAGTTTAATAACTTTTTACGTCTTAATATGTTAAAGACAAAAAAAACGAAATATATTTGCAAGGCTTTCTTTCAAGTGTTTATGTAACATTACCATTTTCGTACATTTTCAATCGCTACATAATCAGAATCACAACATACGAGTTTTTTTAAATTTCTACGCTTCAGTTTGAAATGAACAAAAATTTAGCATTCTATGAATTTACATCACTATTTGGCACCTTTTTGCTGGAATGACACACGCAATCGCACCTTACATTTAAGATTCTCAGATATTTTACCACTGCAGTCTTAAAATGTCGTCAGTTAGATAAATCTATTGATCTATAGATACTGTCTTGGTTTCGCGAGATTTATTTATTTAAAAGACTGCGTGTGTCCACACACGCAGTCTTTTAAATAAATAATTTATTGGGTTTGGATAAAAATACGTGATTTAGTGAAACCGTTGGTATAAAATGTAGAAATGACAGCTGACAGAATCGAGTGGAAGAGGAAAACTTGCTGTGCCGACCCCAACTAGTGGGAAAAGATCGAAGAAGAAAATTTTGGTGCTGATTTAGTCAAAGACTGTTTCAACACCTATGGCCTCTCCCACAGAGTTTAAATAGTCAAAGAAAACTTAAATATAAGTTAACGAATAATCAGATAAATCTGAAACAGTATAATACCTATTTTTTAAAAGTTAATTAACAAAATGTATCAATCTAGTTATTTAATAATATCCATTGATATTGATTGAACGCTTGTGTACATGCAAAAATAAATGTAATATGTCTGTCCTCGTGTATCTCTAACGTTATTTTGCGATTATGGAAAAAAATTGTTGTCTAAGACAGTTGTTTTTATTTCAAAGGTCTAAACCACGATTCGATTTATCATTGTTGTATTATTAGATTAAGTGATTCTTAGACTGTAATGGTAAAATAACTGCGGACAAACTGTAGTTATCACGTTACGTACAAGTTACGTACGCTAAGCAACCTTGTGCGCAAATGCGTATGCAATAGCACATACCTGCTAGTGTGAAGGGACATTTCTAAATTATTTTTTAATACTTAATATTTCGTGTAACGCTCAAGTTTTAATGCTTATTTCAACCTGAATAAGGCTTACTTTTGTCTAACCGCTTTTTCCAAGTTTCTTTTAGTTTTATAGTGGTGATGGATTATACATGTTTTTATGTTTTAGTACTATGCCAAATACGCCGTCTACAGACGACATGGATAGCGGTGATACTCTTCTAAACAGGAGAAGCTCTTCTGGAGGTCTGCTTTCACCTGAGGTAGGTTATTTAATTCATTAGATGGAAAACTTTGGTAAGACATGCCAAATTACGAAATAACATTCAGTATTTATTATATCAAGTTGCATTTTGGTTATCTATATTTAATGTGGATATCCGTAAATATCTAAAAGCACTTTAAACTATGAGTAATGAACCACAGAATTTGTACTACGACTTAAATTGTTCAACGGTGTCACTCAAAATTTTACCTAAATTCTCAAGGAATAAGGTCTATAATACGTTTCTACAATATTGCTATTTCAGGTGGATATGACTAACGTACCTAGATCATCTATAGACGTCGAGCACGATGGCTTCTATCTCCTAAAGAAAGATTCGCAGCGCCGTCTCACTCTCTCGCGGGTGTTAGAGCAGGACAGCGAGAAAATATGCTCCAAGTGGATGACTAGCGTTCAACAAGACTTTGGTAACACTGTGCTGACGATGGTGAGAAATATTTATGAAAATACTTGTTTCGTTTTTATTATGTCGTTGAAATAAGGGTACTAAAATAAACTAATTAGAAATATATTATTTCGTCGTTTTTGAAGTAATCACGATTTATGAATCTACAGACGCTGGAAAAAACGATAGAGAGACTCAATCAGCCTAAGGGTTCGACTTATGACGCAAATATATTATAATATGACGTCATCACGTGAACTTACCGTTCGTAAACTAACTATACAAGCATCATCATATTATTTTTTTAAAGGAAGATAGACTTTGCCTTGGCCGCAACTGGGTTGATGTTAGTCGATACTTAGTTCTAAAATCTAAAGCGCCAGTTCGATTCCTAGAATATGTCAAAATCCTATTCAAAATCCTTCTCTTCCAGAACCATCTAGAAACCCTCCGTTGCGCTCTAAAAGACTACATAATGGATCAGAACAGAAGCGTCATAGAACAAGCTATTACATCTCTAAAAGAAGAGTTGGACTTTGACTCGAACGCCATAAACGAACTGCATTCAGCCATCTATATGTTTCAAGAAGCTGTGAATGTGGTTCTAAGGATGCACAGCATTAAACCTCATTGGATGTTCGCGTTAGATAACCTCGTTAGGAATGCTGTTCAAGCCGCTATCACAGTTTTGTCACCAGGTTTGTATAAACAAAGAATAATATACAGGGATACTAATTAATGTAGGGTTGACTTCAATGATAATATCCCACTTGATGGCACCCCCACCCGTTGTAAGCAATATGCCATAATAGCGCTGTGTATAAAAATAGGTTATAAACGTATAAATTTATCGAAATCATACCTGGCTGCAAAGAGATGCGGCCAGGTGCGCAACGGCAACCGTGATTTTTTAGAATCTTCATATTAATTACCGTGATGTAGACGTTATTTTATTTAAAAAATAAATAAACGAAATTTTTTACCAAAAATTAATTAAAAATAATTAAAAAAAATAATAATGGCGGCCAAATTTTGATAGGCACCCTAGTAAATATATATTCTCTTAACTATAAATAAACATAAAAATTTGGTTTTAAACAAAAAGTCGTTGAGCACACCAATCCTGCAGCAGGATCTTAGACTAGTACCATTGCGGTTGAGGGGCGGCATACAAAGCAATACAATAATTTATATCTAACTCCTTGTTACATGCAATTTAATGTCTTAAATTCAACTAATACAACAAATAACATACTAATACAAATGATTGTATCTCTATTATTGTGTTACAATTGTTTTTCTAGTTTATAAAATACAGAAGAAATTTTATCGCGATTCAAATAACTAAACTATTTATTTTTTCTCGAATAAGATATACTAAAGTTACTCTAAAATGAGTTTGCGTTAGTAAATGCGCTAAATGCGCCTAAACCATACATAGGGTATATATGGTTTAGGCGTATTTTGGCTAATTCTCATTATGGCAACCGACTCGCTAATGGACTACTTCTCAATTTAGCTAATTCTCACTTAGGCTACTTCTGATTACTTCTCATAAGGGCCATCACTGATTATGGCTACTTTTCAAAATTTAAAAATGTTTATTGAAGTATTAAGGTGCATACAAATAAATAAAAGTTTTAAACCAGACTACAGTAATAACAAGAAGTAATACCGGTTATTAAGTAGTACCGGTTGCGAAATAGGGTTCTTTCTTTTTCGGACGTATTTATGTATTATATTACTACTTGTGTCGCTCTACAGCTTGAATGGATGTTGACATTTGAGGTGTCTTATGAAAACTGGTGACTGTAGAAGTGATATTGGATACAAGTTTTGTATGTAGGGTAAACAAAAATAGAGTAAGCGGGAGTTCTTAAAGTTTTTCATTATCACAGACGGTTTTTTAATAACCTATTTCCTGCAGAGTTAGGAGCAAACCTCGCGGGGCAAGATACTCGTCGTGGCGGGGTCGACCGGGGCGCGTGCGGGGGCGAGGCAGCCACCCCGTCTGCCATGTCTACTTCCACCTCGACTAGAGACCACCCCTTGCATCAGTTGAGGCAGGAGAATCACAAGTAAGTGACACTAGACATTTTTTTAATACTAGTCTTTTCTTGCGTTAAGCATGATTAAAAAGTAACCTATATGAAAATCCAGATTCTAAGCCACTGTTAACAGAAAATGAGTATAGTACTCATGCATATATAACAAAAAAATTCAATTTCAACTTATATGTCTCTGAAAAAACATCTGTTAACGTGTATATCATCTCATACGAAATCAAGATTTGAACATTTGAACTCGTTAATAAACGAATGCTACGCAAATTTTCACTTTACTGTTTGTTTTCTTCATTCTTTCCGAGTACAAAACCTAAATTTAAAGTCCCATCCGGGTGGTCTAAGCCAAATTAAATGGAAATTGGTTCACATAAAAACAGCTTTTATAATGTTAATGTGTTGTGTAACTTCAAAACGTTTTTCTTGTTAACACAAGTTATAATACAATTATTATTCATCTCATACCATATTTTGTTATTTTCCATCTTGTACATTATATTTTACCATTATACTATTACTTTCATTTATTTATGTATTTTTTTTAATTATTTACATAAATACATATTAATTTAGTTATGTAAATGATGACCATTGTTTTCAGACTTCATCAAGAACTTTTAGAGAGCTACCAACAGTATCAAGCTCTACTACGGCAAATGTTGGAAGAGCAAAAGACACAGACGCAAATAATTCGCGAACTTGTTGAGAAAAGACCAAGGTAAGAATCTGGTAGTAATTTAATAATTTTGCATTTGGTTTCAAGGAGAAAAATTTAAAGCGCACTTCAAAGTAAAAAAAGCGCTTTTATGTCACGAAAATTCAATCTTAATTAAATAATACAATAAATAAATGAACAATTTTTTTTTTCTGAATACATTTTTTTTACTCTTTTTTGTCACCCAATTACACTGCCACCCCAATGAACCATTCACTGTGTATACTGGATTAACATAAGAAAAAAGCAATCTAATAACTGCAACATCTTAACCATCAGCCGTCGACGGGTCGATCGAGTTCTTAGAAAACATAAATAATACAATCAAATTGAGAACCTCCTACTTTTTGAAGTCTGTTATCAATTAGGACTTTTTATTACAATAATACAAATAATAAAATAGAAGTTAAATAAATAAATATCTTTCTTAGGTGATATTCTATCAAATATATTTTTAAAGTCTATGAAATGAAATGAAATAATATGCCCAATAATATACCCAATAAGTATAAACATCTGATCAACACTGATCTCTTTTACAGAAGCATAAGTCCGGAGCCAGAAGATCCACCAGACCCGACCGAAGCGGCGAAGATTCGAGAATGGTTGGAATCCCGTGGCGTGCCCACAGTAGCGGCGCGGGCTTTGATATCCCAACAATACACGCTAGAAGATTTGCTGAGGCACGCGCAAAGGGAGGACATAGCCAGGTTGAATCTGAAGTGAGTAACGTTCCGCACATTTTGAATACTGAAGATAGTGTTTTGGGTATTTAATATAGTGGCTCTTTAAGTTAATTAATAGTTAACAAGAGTAAATTTTAAACAATTTTATCAAATTAGTGTATTGTCATCAGTCCTCTATAAATCTACAAAGTTTGAACGAAATCTGGCCGTTTAAAGTGTGTCAAAATCGCGCCCAAAGAAGTCTGTTACAAACAAACATACAAAAAAATGGAATAATTTTATCAAATTAGTGTATTGTCATCGGTCCTCAATAAATCTACAAAGTTTGAACGAAATCTGACCGTTTAAAGTGGGTCAAAATCACGCTTAAAGAAGACTGTTACAAACAAACATACAAGTGAAGCTAATAAAAAGCGTGTAAAAACAGAAAACACAATACAAGATTCGATAAGTGATGGCAGTCTTGGATTTGAAATTTAGCATAGAATAGTATTCTACTAATCAAGACCTTTCTTTCATTTGATACAATGTGATTGAAGAAGTTGTGAAAAAATATGTCATCCTGTTGAAATTTAATTAAAGAAACTAAAAACTGACTGACTTTTCCCCTCTACACTATAGAAATTTCCCACTCTAACCTTTCTTTATCTTACCACCTATAGCTACTGACAGTAAATTTTTGTTTACAGGGGTGGCATAGAACTTCGACTTTGGCGCGCGATTCAAGACCACAGACAATCCACCCACCTCCGCCGCGCGAGTAGCACGGAAACTGACATTGACAACAGCATAGTTGTTGTCGAATGTCAAACTTGTAAGTCGAAACGTTCTAATAATAACGTGTCAGCCCCCAACACTCCGGCCGTGGTTATAAGAGACCAAGTAAACGGGGACGGTATCGAGTTTTACGGGAACAACGGTGTGGATCTTTGACTATTGCGCGGATGGTGCACTTTGCAGTGAGACGTAAGAAATTGTGTGGAAATAGTGGGTTATCTTGACTTAGGTGAAGCGAGAAAGAGTAACAATCAACAAACTTTATTATTAAATCCAAAAATTATGTCTTTATTTATTTAGGCACACAAACATACATGTATGTTTGTGTTAAAGTAAAACAAAGTTATATAGTAAGCAAAACTCGGCTTTAATGTCGTTTTCGGATAAAAAGTCCAGAATAGAAGATAATAAGGCCAGAATGGCTGGCATTTTTTGGCCTGGATTTATACTTTATGATTTTGATATTACTTTTATTTTATAAATTAGAATTATATACATTTACCTACTTTTTAAAGAAAGTGGTGTGGCTCTATGACTGTGCACACATATTATTTACAAAAGGACAAATATTTTAGTTGATTAAAACAACACCGGGTTGGGCGTGATCAAATCAACATCTATGGTTCTATAAACATAGAAAAATATGAGATTCTTTAAATTCATATTTGGAACTAAAATTTGTTCATCTTATGGTGTGAGATACAATGTATCAGTTTAATTCTTTGAAGAGCCATGACCCTTTATTGATGTTCAATTAATATTGGTTAAACCAAATTTTGTGATCTTCTCGCTACACGTTTGTCAAGATATACCACATAAAACTATTATTTGAAATTTGTAGTAACATAATTATGATAAAATTTCAAACAACAGAATTGTAATGCTATTACATGTGTTCTTACGTTGACAAGGTCTCGCTCAATGGTTACCTGTTTTGAAATTTAAATGAGAAAGTTAAATCGATTAAAGAAAGTATTAGTAACCCCATCACCATAAAAATATTCTGACAGGATACTGACAATGAATGAACATACCATGGTTTTTAAGGCAATGTACTCACGAATTTGGCCAACCTTGAAAAGCCTACTACAAAAATAAATCTACTACATGATATGATGTAAACAATCGATGTTTTAAACAATAAAATGATGAGCAATACTATAGATAAGTCCGTTGTCTAATGTATGTATAATCATGTAAACTTTTTGCGTTTGATAATAAATAATAATACTATTAATTGAGTCTTATGACGTTTGGTGCTTTGCAGTGTTGTATTAGATTTAAAATTAATGCGTAACATATTATAATAATATCGTTTTAATGTTTGTCAGTTCACACTAAAATTTAACACAAATTTGCAGTGGTGTTGTTTAGCATAAAAGTAGGTTTCGATGTATAAACATGCCAAATTGTTTTCAAAATGGCGGACAACCAATCACAGCTCCAAATTATAGATTGCAGAGTTATTATTGGGTTGTTTAACCAACTGACAATTATGTAGTTTGTCGAACGACTCTTAAGTTTTTTTTTTGTAATCTATCGATATCAGTTTATAAGACACTATAAATTCTTAAAGAAAACTTTAGAATATTGCGTACATATTTTGTTTCAAATACGCTTATTAACTAAAAACCATATTCTAAAATAGCTTTTTACAAGATTTAACAAATAACTAGAAGATATAAGATGAAACATGTTTTCTTGTTATTTCAATACTCATAAAATAATAAAACCATTGTAGCAAACTTAACATTTGAGGCCTGGAGTGTATCATCCAAAATTAATTACTAAAATATAATTTGTAAATAACGCTTTGTATTTATTGCTATCACGAATTCAGTTGTTTTCTTAAACTAGTCTATAAAAATAATTATTCGAGAAGGTTATTACAAAGTTTATAAATGAACTAAAAAGTTTTTTTTTTAGTTGTATTGCCATTTTAGTTGATAAAAAAACTACCTAATATGAATGGATAATAATATAATTTCTTTATTTTGGTTCACCCAAGTCTACTCGTAATTTCTTGCTGAATCTTCCAAGTTAACGTACTTCAATTTAAATCTACCAAACCTTATTACACTAAATTGTTAACTCTGTGATATCCTTCTTGGTTCATTATTAATATTAATTATAAGCATAATAATAATTAATAATTTAGCGATGAGAGCTAACATAAAGAGGTTGTTCTGAATTGCACAAAAAAGGTGCTCTGAAATTGTGATTATATAAAATCGAAGTGCCTTTGATAAGCTTTGTTTATTTTTGTAAATATAGGTGAGAAAATATTTAATTGCACATCAAATTTTGTGAAGTTAACTTAGGATTATAACCCGTCTGTCAATGTTACTAGGAAATCGGCTAAAATAATGATTTTTCAAACCGATTTATTCGAAAAAATATTAATTTCTAAGCTGCCGATAAGTAACACTTCAAATGAATATGATTCCCGCTATTTCAATATTTCAGTCAGTTCAGTTAACTGAACTGCTGATATTTCAGTAATTTTGATGTGTAATTTAATAATTTCTGTTCATAATAAAAATAGCATGTAAAACGTTAAAAACGGTTCGAAGCTAAAAATAACGAGTAATGTATTTCTAGTTTTTGTAATTATGAGATTATATATATGAAACATACACAGGATAAGTTTTGAAGCGGTAAACTTCTTTAAGACAATTTTGGGTTCGAGAGTAACTTAAATAAAGGCATCTCGCGTTTGTTCTACATTATCATTACCATCATTATCATCAGCCTGTATCTTCCGACTGCTGGGTATAGGCCTCCTCTCCAACACGCCATATAGTACGGTCTTTAGCCAGTGTCCACCAGCTCTTTCCAACGCGCCTAACGATGTCATCTGACCATCGGGTTGGTGGTCTGCCTATATCTGGTAGTCTTTTTTTTTTTTTTTACTCATAATGGGCTTGCGCTTGATCGCAGTTCACCTGATGGTAAGCGAAATTGCGATCTATAGTCTACATTATACAATAAAAAAAGAATGTTTGCTTTAATAAACTGTGAATTCTCGTATGGGTTGTTACATTTCATGTTTTTTGAGTCGCATAATTCGAATTGTTAAAACGTATTATGATGTTAGTTCTGTAATCATGCCAACATTGATTGGCATGGTCAATTACTTATACTTATAGTGCCATATCAATATTTACGACTTAGGCTTTAACATGCTTAAAATGTCTAACATTAGGTCTTACCAGTCAGCCTTATAAAACAAAGGACTAGAATAACATGTAACACGAGCTATTATATATACATTATATATTTATATAAAACACTGATCTGAGTGTAAATCAATATGTATTATGTATATATTTATATTTTTTTAGAATTAGACATAGCTGTACAATACTCAGAAACTTATTTATCAAGTACAAATAAAAATATCTATACATTGTGCAGATATTTATACAATAACATACAAAATAGTGTACTTCATATTATATTATAATATAGTCTTACCAAAATATTAAATAGATTAAGGTTGCGTTAAAACAGGGCGAAATGTGAAATAATATGTGTTGTTAAGGCAAGGTGGTAGATGAAAATCAGCATAGTACGCAAATTTGTATCTTACAGCAAAATCTTTAATTACAGTTTTACATTATAAATCATAAATGGTAAAAATGGCAGCCTGGCATGGTAACCAACGAGGTCGTCAAATAATGGTAAAAAGATTCAAAACTGATATCTTTACGTTGCCTTGCCTACAAGACACAAATAAACCTAACATAATGTTAGTTCATACTATAATTCTTTGAATCATGTACGCTTTTGTATGTTTTAAAATATTTGTCTAAAACTAAACAGAAATAAAGAATCACAAAAAATTAAGTCTTCCTTAGCTACTATTGACAGCTATTGTATATATAAAAAAAAAGCGTTAGCTGAAATTTAATTTCTGAAACAGAGGTATTAAGAGTGAGAGATTATTTGTTAATAATAATAAATCTAATAATTGTTAAGTATTTTGCCCACGTAATTATATTTTTAAAGTTAGTGGTTTAATAAACGATTAATCATTAATTTATTTGTTTCATTTACTTAACGAAATATATTGTAAATCAGGTGTTGCGTACAAAACTTATTTAACGCGCGTAAAATTGCAGAAATGATGCTTACTAAAAGTTTCTTGTATACAAGCAACGAAATTTGCTTCCACAGTACAAAATTTTAGTCATAGGAGAGTATTGATGCTATAACAGTTCAGTTGGGCGTGCGCTCGCTGCATGTTCCGAAGGTCGTGGATTCGATTCTCGCCAATGAGCTCGAGCTTTCGGTGAAGGAAAAAAACATCGTGAGATAGCCAACCATAGCATGGTGCAAGAGCATGTACTAGTGTATGTAAAATATAAAATTATATTATAAAAGTGTATTATAATCGACATTATGACGAATTTCTAATTTATTATTTTTTTACATTATTTTAATGACGTGTATATCTATGTATACCAATAAAGGAGTATTATGAGTATTATTATTATTATTATGAGTGCTCGCCTGGCTAGTTAAAATCAGACGCCAAGTACTAACAGTGTGTTTTAATTAATCTTTACAGCTGGCCTCTTAGCTCATACGAAGAAGAAGCTAAATATTTGACCTATTGGTCAAATATAAGTCCTAGTCTGGAGTAAATGGCTCTCAAAGAGGCTAACGGAACACTGTTAAGGCATTCGAAATTTTATATAACGAAATTCTACAAGTTAAGGAACAGTGATTGTCACCCGAAGACCCTCATAAGTATATTGACCCTAAATTACTTTTTAATTTAAATATATATCTTAAATTTATTTTACACAGATAGCTGAAAAAAATCAAATTAAATAGTTTCAAATAGTTTATTTAGTACAGGGGTGAAACGTACTATGAGTAATTAAATACTAAATTATAGCTAAGTCTTAGTGTACGTTTTGCCATATCCACTGCGCCCCGCGCTAAGTATCATATGATCCTGTTATGCGGGGCAACAGTATTTAGCTTTTTGTGACACTTAAATTAAGAAGACATTGTGCTTACCTAACACATCACACAGTTTTATAGATAAATATGAGCTATACTATCAATAACAAACAATAAATTAAACGAAAAACATAACTAATATCCAAAAGCAAAACCAAACTGTCAAACTTTGGTGTTGCCACATAAAGGAAAATGAATTTTGGCTATCGCATTTCAGGTGTTCGTACTAATATAATATATTAGTACTACAATATATTAGTACTACAAAAAGTAGCGACAAATTGCTCATATTATGAGCTACTTTAACTAATAAGGATATGAAACGTCAGGAAAAACATCGTCTATGGTTGTTTGGCACTACTGAGTAGGTACCTACAATAACTATAACGCTGTTATACGCCAATTTTGACTTCCATCTCAGAATACAGAAAGAACTGTTCTTTCTGTATTCTGAGACTTCCATAATATCTCAGGAATATATAATATGTCAATATATAATTATGTTTTCTCACACTTTGGTTATGGTTATGAATTTTACTCGTTTTAAATGAATGCTATGTAAATTTTAACCTAAGAAAATTGTTATCAAAGACTTGAAATTCAGAGTTCAATCAATTGGCTCTTTGTACATTGTCTTCTACAGAAAAGTAAATGAGTAGTAAACCTAACAATTATTCTAGTTTAAGGGGTACCTACTTAATTATTATGCAAAGATAGCTTGCAATAATAAATTGATTGAATTCAGATTTACAACTCAAATACAAATAATTTTGCTTTGCTGTAATGTTAGCAATTAAGTATGTATGTAATAATTCTGAAAATAAAATTCTCATCAATGCCAAATATTAATATTATCGCACTGTTTAATACGATGTAAATACTCCGTAAATAAAAAATCCATATATCTCAAGAGACTAGAAGGCTGGACCACGAAAGATGGGCCCCTATCACAAGCTGAAGTCCAGATAGAGACAGTGAGCGAAAGAAAGGTCAGCCTCTATAGGGGAGAAAGGGGTAATAGGAATCAGTGGGCAATCGTAGTCACTAAAATAACTAAAGAAACCAAAAGCCTAGAGTTATTATTGCCCCGTTACCAACATCACTCCATGCACCCCGCACCGGCCCCCAACGCCCGCTGAGTTCACGCCAAGCGCTGGGACAACATTGCCGCGTAACGTTTTCGCGCCAATTTCATATAATTTTTTACGTGAACAAAATAAACGGTAAGTCCATTACTATGATGTATTTTAATCATAAGTTCAAGTTAAAACTTTAGTTATGACGTTTGAGATTGGATTTGTAAATCGTTTAATGTAATAAAGTCTAAAATTATTATTTTATAACTGTAAATTTTCAAATTGTCCATTTCGGGTAATGAGAGTCGAGCGTCTGTGGGTAATGGGTGTCGACCATCGTCCACGTCTCATTACTCGCAGTTTTTATAACGTGCAAACGATTAATTATATCGTACATTTTTATTTGGCAGATGCCGAAAACTCAACCGAGGAGCACAAATAAAGCGTAATTGTCTTCTGACACAACGCACAGAGCGCAGAACTTCATAAAATTCGTAAATTTGGCCGAAACAACGAGATTTGGTACAGATGCACATCTTGTGGGCTATGGGCATGCGCAAGCTGCACCGGATGGGATTCAGTTGAAGATTACGTGTGTGACAACTGCTAGGATTCGCTGACTCCCATTACCAAATATAGTGATTATTATACCCGCATGTGCGGGCAATGGTAGTCAAAGTCATTATTTTTTATAATAATTATAAATAGAAAAGTATAATTTTTACAGCTAATGAAACTTATCAGACTGATAGTTGATTAAGTATATTACATTAAAAATAAATAACTATCACCATAACTACAATAATGTTTGATTTGGAGAATATATTGCTTAAGTGACTCCCAATACCCCTTTCTCCCCTAAAGATGGTCAACAAATATTGCTCTCTTGTCTAGAGCAGCCAACACAAAATTGGAGAAGTTTTTTAGAAATTTCGGTTAAGGTAAATAAAAGTTTTATTTATTTTACTCATAGTAAAACATAGAAGACTTTTTGAATTTCAATTATTTGCCCCAAACTTTGACGAAAGAAAGGGACCGTTAATTTCATTAGACTCGTCGTTCGGCTTTTTAATTCAAATCTGGAAGTGATCCTATTTGTTACTCCCTCTCTGTTCTAATGCTCAAAGGAATAAAATTAGTAAACGTAAGTAAATATTTTCGATTTTATTCGGTAGGAAACTGTGGTAGATACCAAGCAGGCAGACAGGATTTTAAAGATTTCACTAGTAAGTATAATAATCGTTTATTCAGGCAATTGTTAGTGTTTACATTTTAACTTGGCTGGGCTAGGGTTTTTTTCTCGTAAAAGGAAGCAAAAAGTATTTTTTTAACCAGTTATAGTTTAAGTATACATATTAGCACATTGTAATAGACTATAATTGGGTTGAAAAGTCTCAAAAACAGAGTTTGTCACTTGCACTTCAATCTCTTAAAATCATGCAGATGTTACCTGGCACAATTTCCACGGCTGGACTAAAAAGCCGCGTAAAGGACTAAAAAGCCGCTTGGTACTAATGTTTTTGAACATTCGTTTTATATTTAGTTTGAATTAATTATCCTCATGTGTTTTTGGTATTTATTTTGACATATAGACATTACTTAATAAATAAGATGTTAATCTACTGTCGCCCCTCTCAGTAAACTATTAACAATAGTTGAATTTACTACCGCTGGTAGCATGTGGCTATCATCATTAGCATCGGCGATTGTTGCAGGTGTCAAAAATACCAGACTTGGGCTGGCAACAAGCACGCAACATGCATAATTGTTTGTGGTACATAACTAAGTACCTATATATCTGAGCCAAACTGCAAATCCAAAAGAACACCCCTAACGAATGGCTTCATATATTTAGGCACCTAACCCCGGTTATAATTATATCGCCGTGCTTATATCGCCGCCGAGTCTGCTGGCAGTGAACCAAAACGTTGTTACTCGCATAATGTGGATTTATATCAAGCGACATCGCTAGAGCCAACGTCTGAGCCCTTAGCAAGCCCTGAGCAATTTGCAAGAAGTGAATCGGTTAGGCCGGCTTCACACTAAGAACCCGGAGACCCCGTTAAGCACAGAGGCAGGTCACTGGGGGGTTTTTATTACAAATACCACATAACCTGGCTACGTCCCATTAAATCCAGGTATCTTGAGGAAGATTCCCCCTAGACAACATAAAAAGAATAAAATTTGGCTTCACATTACGACAAATCACTGTCGTGCCGACATGCGTCGATTTGGATGGAGCTAGGTACAAAAGTATAAGTACAAAAAGTCATATCGGTCGGGTGTGTCTATGATTATATTTCTATTCTACGGTTAATTAATTTATTGTTAAATAAAACCCTCCAGAAGCAATGATTGAATAAATTAATTTCTTGTTTTCGTGTCTTTTGATACAGAATTACTCTTATCGGAAGTCACTGACTGTTTTTTTTTATTCTATACGGGTTCTATATTGCATAGATTTCAAGGTTTGGTAATCACACAATTAATTGTGGTGCATAAATATTTTTATATTATTTTTTCAAACATTGCACGATCTATACTATCCTTGGTCTTCTTATCCATCCCTAGTGCACACCTGCCCTAAAAGCCACTGTTAAAGTACGTGCGGTGTGTTATCTCCATCTTAATTTATTCTAACGGGTTGGAGATTACTTATTCTACGCTTTATCGGAATTGCCAAGAAAGCGCTGAGATGTGTAGAGATAATGTGAACTTAAATGAAGTTTAACACGACAATTAGGAACCTCGATCGGTGAGTTGGTAATTTAACTTTAAACCCTTGAATTGGCGTAATAAGACGGTAAAAAATCTTTTAAAAAAATGGAAGAGGATAAAGCGTAAGCTCATTTAGGAAATATGTTTTAGTGCTTCCCTTATTCTCTCGTTATATCTTTGCACTAGTCTGTTTCGTTATTATCAGTTTTCCCCTCGCAAAACCTAACATCAATGAATATCAAACTCCTTGCTACCTGCAATCTTGTAAACACGCCACCACTTTACACGTATTGCATCGATATCACCTTTTTATAAGTTTATTTAAGCTTTTTTGCGGCGTCTGCTTTGCTGGAGCACTTTTCCCTTTACCCGGGAGGGAATCGGAGATCCGAACGACAGACGTTTCCACCACGTGTTGAAAGGTCTTAGATAATATAATATAAAAGCTTTCAAGAGAATAGCGCTTCACGGCGCGTCTGAAGTATCAATTCAGCTTGTAAGATGACTACCTCTCGGATGTTCCAGACCTCCGATGGCTGTATTGGAAAATTGCTCGGGCACTGAGCGAAATCCTTCGAGACTCGCTTTTATTAAAACTTTATAAGGAGCTACTTGATCATGCAAGTGTAGCGGCAATATCAACGTTGTTATCGTAAGCGTTTTATATGCAAGGTTTTGTAAGAACAAAGTCGGTTTACGCAATGATTTCCGAGCCGCTGGACCGTGTAGGAATCGTAAGAATGCGCAACTCCCGTGATATCTACGATGTAAAGAGATTCCTGCGTTTGTTAAGGAGAAACGTGAACCGGAAACGTAACCGACGCTTTTGTTTCACATATTTCTGGCATTCAAAGGAAATAGAGCGTTTGAGAACAGTACATAGTTACGTCTCTAAATTCAAGAGGTACAATGTTTGTTACTTTGCTAATAAAGATATTTTGTGTAAGGGTAGGACTGGATTTGCATATTGGCATAGCGAGCTGCCTTAATTTCATAGTAACGTGTTGGGGTGTTTGCGAACAGAGAGTGCAGTATATCGGAAGTGAAGAACCTGGAAAAGCCCATCTTTCTAAGATTTATACTTTTTGGATCTAATGAGAAGAGATGAAGGTACTGACTTCTTGTTCCGAACAAAACTACAAATAAATATGATGTGTATTGATAACGCAAAAAAAAATAGGAATATTCGTAGGTACTAAGATCGTTAATCGTTTCATATTTATTTATGGCAACACAATAGATAAAATTTAATTTTATATTATATAATTATATAATATAATTAAATTAGGATTGTTCTTTTTTTAACCGACTTCAAAAAAGCAGGAGATATATTCGACTGTATGTTTTTTTTTATTTTTTTTTGTAAGTTTACGTACAACGTGACTTCATATTGTACTAATTATTATCAATCTACACATAGAACACAACCTCTTATATATTATGCACTTATGTAGTATCATTAAAGTGATATTGTACCGAGTACCGCCATACGTATCTGAACGAAGCGCCTGAATTGCGGTAGTAGGTATTTCAAGAAACAAATTCATATTATTATTTTTTTACGTTAAAATGGGCTTGCGCTTGATCACAATTCACCTGATAGCAAGCGACATTATGATCTAAGGTGGAGCGCCAACCCAGAAACCGATTCACTCTTGCTTTGAAAACCGCAAGATTGTAGCTCTCAGGGAACAGGGAACTTGGCAAAGAGTTCCACACCTTCGCAGTACGCACAATGAAGGTTAGTCCGCTTAGTACGCGACTTTGGCACCTCCACAGTATAACGATGCCGCCTTGGTGTTTCCCTGCTCATCCGATAGTGGAGTGGGGCGGGGGGAATCAACTCATGCAATTCCGTCGCACACTCACCGAAATGTAACCTTTAAAAAATATTAAGGCTGGCCACCAATAAAATTAACAATTGAATTTTGTATGAAATTATTGAATTTATATCACACTGAATCATAGATGATATCACTGAAAAAAATCGTAGCTCTATCACTTACGCAGAACTTTAAATGATTTTCCAAAAAAAATATTTTGCATTCCCTTCTCACATTCAAACTTAGCCACTTCCAGCGCCCGAATATTCCACGATATGAAAGCTAGGGTGTGTCGCCCACATGCTAGTAACAAAGCAATTTATTGTTCCAATCTGTGTACAGTCTGAAATTAGAATGACATGAATATACATACGGACCGGTATGTTTTAATAACGTGTGGAGACGATGCAAATTAGTAACATATTACAGTAAACATATTGGCTGAAATGAGATGGTGATCTCGTTAAAGCGAGTGCTTTTCATACTGTGTAAGGAAATAAATTACGTATAGTCGTATCTAGACATTTTCGATTTTCGTCTTCATCTGTGTATTTTTAATCATTAATGGTTTTACCTATCAAACTGGTAGTTGGACAAATGCTTGCATTAAAAATGATTTTATAGAAAAGTATGCTATCTAACCAAACTAATATAACTATATTATAGGGAATTGTTTTCTCGCGACGAAACATCATAAGCGCCATGAATTGTCACGCTATGAACACTCTATGCTAAAGTAGTAAAATATGTAGTTATTTTGTAACATAACCTATGTCTTTATGTGCCGTTTTTTTTTACTTTGAAATCTTTTTATGTTGTTACTTTTTATTTGTTGTACCTTGTATAATTTTATATTTTTTATCTATCTATCTTTATAGTTTACTAACTGACCCGGCAAACGTTGTTTTGCCTTAAAATAGATAGTAGCCGATTCTCAGACCTACTGAATACGCATATAAAATTTGGTAAAAATCGGACGAGCCGTTTTGGAGGAGTACAAACATACAGTACTAACATTGTGACATGGAAATTTTATATATTATAAGATATTTTTTTAAGTAAATAAATATTGTACTATTTGAAGTAGTCCAAGCGTTAACCCATGAATTATCAGGTTTTGTCTAGGTTCAATAAACGTCTAGTCAAAGTTTACACAACAAGGCGTGAGGTTTAACGACCGATACTGTTACACCTAAGTTTACTAAATATAGGTATAGCTGTTTCTGTTGAAATAGATACGTATGTATGTACAGTTTTTTTTTTTGCTACGATGGGGCGCACCCAGGTTATGTGGGATTTGTACCCACTAAAACCCCCCCGGTGACCTGCCTCTGTGCTTAACGGAGGTCCTTCCGGGAAACACTCCGGAGACCTCCTTGCACTGCGCTGTGGCCCTTCCCGGATTGTTGTCGTTCAACCCGGACTCGATGGAGCAGGTGTCGGAACCCCATCTCCGAACACCTTCGAGTCTGATGCCCCTTTTAGTCGCCTCTTACGACAGGCTGGGGCAATTCCGCAGCCTTATTCTTTCACCCAGGCTGCAGGGTTAACGTATGTATGTATCTATCGACCAATCACACCTTCTATTTACCTACGTATCTCTAGGTAGCATATACATAGTACATCTCTAATAAGCAATGAAAAAAAATACGAGTATAAAAGTAATGTGTTCCTGTTAAACTGAAGGATATTTAAACGGAGTAAAAGAATACCATTACAGACTTAATTTACTGATCGATCATATCAGATTTATGTAGGTATTAACTCTGAGCCTAAACCTCTGGGCCTAGTGTTGCCAAACTTGGATTCCTTGTGTTTCAAATTTGTGTAGGTAATAATATTGTAGATTTTTAACAAAAACATTTATTTATGTTTAAAAAAGAGTAAATCGGTATCTTTTAGGCAAGCGCCCTCCATCCTAGATCGCAACATTACTTAACATCAGGCGATCAAACGCAAGCGAATCTATTAATGAAAAAACTCTCTATTAATAATTTTAGGTCATCGATAGAAACTGTTTCACCCGAATTTCTAGATTTGGTCAACCCACCGGGACCACGGGTAAACTTAGAAAATTAATAGTGTATCGTTTACCTACCATTGTACTAAATAAAATGTTTTTTACGGGAAACGAAACATCAAGAGTATGTTTTATTTATTTAATATTATTTATTTATAATATTTATTTATAGCTGTATGTTTTACTTATTTAAATAAAAAAAAAAACGAAATAACAAGGATAACTCCGAAAACCACGTCCACTATTCGTTATTTTGAGGGATTTCCACCAAGAATTTAGAAAATTCTATCTACCCAAGGAATATCTGAACGAAGGCACCTTACCTTACCTTCCATTTATACATTCCTATCATATTCAAATGAAATCTGGTGGTTTCGCTTCAAATAAATATTCTATTTTATATCAGAAATGTTTCGAGAAATATTTTGAATATATCTAATATTTCGTTGGCATTAGAAAGATATTTTGGGCCTGCTATTCGAAATTGTTTACTCATATTAGAATTTTAGTTACTAATGCATTAGTTATATGTTCATTTAATCTTAATTATATAAATTCCCGCGGACCCGCTGGCGTTATGATCTTGACCAATTTTCGGATTCCTGGCGTAATACGACTGCTGCCCGTATTTTGGGTGGGTCAGAAGAAACCCGAACCTGGCCTGAAGTAGGGCCGCTGATATTCAGAAAAATGTACATAAACTCTAACAAATAACAACAAGATGAATTTTGCGTGGGTGTTTTTCACTAAAAATATTTCAAAATCGATTTCAAGCTCTCATTCTAAATCATCTAGAGGATAACATAACACTTGTGCGAGTAAATCCAAGTTTAAATCAAGTAGTATCAACAGGTATTTGTACAACCTGATGGAAAATTTTAAGCAACCCAAAACAAATTCTAGAACCTTTTCGCTTCAAATTTAACCAATTTTCCCTTAGCCCAACAAAAAGGCGTTTGGTAATTATTAAAGCGACAAGGTACTAAGATGTGGAGGAATTTATTTTACGAATTGTAGAGAAGAAGGGTTGACTTTATATTTTCATCAAAATGAAATTTCATATGGAATAAGACGGGGATGATATTTTCTGAATATTCATGCGAATTTTGGAGTGGGTGCCAAATGTAATTTACAGAGCGCTTTTATCAGAGATGTACGAGAAGGTATATTTAAAATTATTTATTTAAAAAAATATAAGTATAAAATATTTACTAATATAAGTTAAGGACGAGAAAATCTGTTAAGTATTGCACCTGAAAAGGCGATTATATATATTTTTTTTTTGTATTTCCGAGATACCTATTGCATTGCAAAATTTTTTTTTTAAGTCTCAAAATCCGCTTGTGATAATATTTCTCTCGCAATGTGCTTTTAGGTGAAGATCTCTAGCTAAATATTATTTTCGTAATAAAGAAAGAATACCAGTGCCATTTTAATTAGCGTCGAGACGTCTGCCATAGAATTGCAGTTTTCATAATTCATAGAATGGCAATTTTTTCATAGTCTGGAGCGTCTTGTAATCACGACGATTAAATTGAAAAGTTTTCTTTGTGACTGGAAACTTAAAATCAGTTGTAATTTAGTATCTTTTTAATGAGGAAAATTGCACTGGATTATTTACTTTCACCACACAGTGTGAATTTATTTCAATTACTAGTAGATACCTATTGCTTAGTTTATTTACCCACGTATCTTCCCTTTGGTAAACATACGCTTGGAGGTTTCGTCTTTTATAAAACTAGTAGTTCTACGAACGGCTCATGTGATCACACGAGCCGTTCGTAGAATTTAATTAATCGACAACAACTTGACCAATGTTATCACATATCAATAACAAAAACATGTTATATATTAACATTGTTAAAGTTTTTTGACGAGTATTAGTTAAATTTGGAGATCGACAACACCTTATCAAGGTTTTGTGATAGGTAATCAATTTTCTTGCCAAATATACAATATCGAAATCAACCAGAAAATAGTGTCACAGAAAACTTCCTCACCTTTTGTAGGAAAGACATCCCGATCAAAAACATTAAATTGTGAAACCGATTTGCCAACTTTTGGAAAGATGTGCTTAAAATTATAGCCTCTACGTGTGTAGATACCATATATGTACATACAAAAACATTACCATACTTATTAAAAGTTTGGCCATATGATGCATTTCGCTCGCTTTGAAACATTTTATTAACCATAAGATTAGATAACACAAACTTAACTTTGACTTTCGACTATTAAATTAAACAAGTAAGTATGTATATACATAACATCGGTAGCTAGATACTTAATGGAAACTCAAAATCAGATAATATCCGGTACAACGTTAATTGGAAATACAAGAGAATTTGCATTTTACTTTGTCGAGAAAGTCTCAGCGGAGTAGCTCGTTGAGAATTCCTTTGTCGTCGCCGTCCTGATATCGAGGTTGTCTGAATGCAGACCTTCTGAAGATTTACTGGTAAATAACAAAACAGTGCTTTCCCTTGTCGCTAGGAGTCTGCCAACAATATAGGATGCGTAGGTTTATGAGAAAATTCTAGGTATAGGGAGATAATTCAAAGTTGCCTACGTTTTTCTGCGGCTTATATGGACATTCTAATTTCCAGATAAATTCTATTTTAAGAAAGATCGTGTATTGTGGAAATAAAGATTGCTATTACCCCAAGTAAGCAAAGTATTTGTTGAAGTTACTAAATCTACAGGTCAGACGGCTGTGGGCGTCTTGAAAACTCTCGACACCAGATCTTAGTTACTACTGTTAATTTGTTAATACTCGCTTTACGGTGTAAGAAAATATTGTGAGGATAAACTACATGTTTGAGGACTTAATAATTAAAGTATATATATGTCTTAATGCATATTAAGATGCTCCCTGAATGATGGCCGATTCAGTGCCTTCCATTAGTCTCTAATAATTTATGATTACATATACTTTAAATTCCTTTACTGGTAAATAGCAAAACAGTGCTTTCTCTTGTCGCTGGGAATCTGCCAATATTATAGAATGCGTAGGTTTATGAGAAAATTCTAGGTAAGGGAGATAATTCAAAGTTGCCTACGTTTTTCTGCGGCTAATATGGACATTCTAATTTCCAGATAAATTCTATTTAAAGAAGATCAAAGATCGTGTATTGTGGAAATAAGGATTGTCATTACCAAGTAAACAAAGTATTTGAAGGTAGGGTTGAAGTTACTAAATCTGATCTGTCTGAGACTGTGAGTGACTTGAAAACTCTCGACACCAGATCTCGGTTACCTACTACTGTTAATTTGTTAATACTCGCTTTACGGTGTAGGAAAATATTGTGAGGAAAACTACATGTTTGAGTACTTAATAATTAAAGTATATGTATGTCTTAATGCATATTAAGATGCTCCCTGAATGATGGCCGATTCAGTGCCTACCCTCTAATAATTTATGATTACATTTACTTTAATTATTTTATTATTGCTACATGTATTTGGATTATGTTTGCTTACTGGTACAAAAACTCAAACTAATAACCTTAAGTAGGTACCTTAGTACTTAAACAAAGGAAAACTAGAAATACCTAGAGAGAGCAAGACTAGTGTTTATAAATAAAACATTCGAATCCTTTCAAGAGAGCTTTAGAATGCACTTCTAGAGTTACAGTGCACGGATCGTTTCACAATATTTGCAAATGAAAGCAAAAAGCGTCGCTGAATATTCATACCGATAAAAATATTCGAATTACGCAGAGCGTTATATTTCAATTAATTCTAAGAATAACATTTTCTGCTCTCTATGCACATTAATGTTATTTGTTGGTAGATATGTTTGCGAAGTTATTATCATACAGGTTGTTTACAGAAACAGCCCACTAATTGTTCTCACTGCCGGGACTCGGGGCCTTTTCTCACAAGGACAGAGATATAGGCCATAATCCAACACGCTGCCCAAGTGCAGGTTGGCGGATGACACGTGTCTTCAGATATTGCGATCCCCAAACATGTTCCTCCATCGTAAAGCGAGTGCAAATCCACATATAACTTGAAAAACAAGTCATTGATGTAGGGCCGGGATCGAACCAGGGACCGATGGATTAGAAAGCAGACGTTTAGTCACACTCGCTTATACCCACCGTTTCCTTAATTGGCTTTAAATGTTTATTAACGAAAACCATCGATATTGTTCCATTCTTTTGTAATTTTTAACTAGTTGTTAACTTTGCTAGCAAGTTTGGCAATGCCGTTAGCAAACATGTTATCCATTAGCTTGAAATTGATACGCAAGTTTCTAGTTTCTTTATTACTATACTTTAATTTAATATGTTTTTTTTTTGATAGCAGTTGATTTGTTTATTAAGAATTACAATTTCGTATGAGCTAAGAGGCCAAGCTCTGGTGTCGAGAGTTTTAAAGCCACCCAAGGGTCTCTTACATGGCTAAATGACTGGTTTCACTGAGACTAATAGCCGGAATCTACTATTTTACCGGTTTTCAAACCAATGGAAGCGCCTAGTGAAAATTCAGTCTTTAACATGGTCACCCATCCAAAAACTCTTTGTTTGTTAAATATCAGTAACTTTCTGAAGTATAATTCTTAGATATTGAAATCTAGTTCTAGATAACTATAGATATATATATGACTAAGTAAGTAGTGACTTAGTACTTACCTACTAAGTCAATATTTTAAGTGATATAAAAAAATCCTTAGTAAAAAAATTCAAAAATGTATGGTTAAAAAAAAAACCTGTCATAATGACATATTATAAATATTTATATAACGATACATACATATACAAGCATAATGATATATAAAGTACCTATAAAAACCGCAATATGAAAATTTATGAATCTCGAAAATTCAACTTGAAATCGTAATTTTCACACAGCGTTCGTTGCAATTCCCTGCGCCCTAAAGCCTTTTCAAGTACCAATTCTAAAACCGCGCGCTCATCTTGCTTTCAATTTAAGTTTTCTCGGGAGTCGCGACGTAGCCCAGGTGTGTATGGATCTGCATGGGATCGAGATATGTGAGAGTGTATGTGGCAGAAAATCGACAGGTCCTAAAATTTTCCAGAATGTTTTACAAAAATCATGATAGATAGAACTATATGCACATTTGTATCAATAGATGCCTTGCTGAGAACTCTACCTTTTCGTAAAGCTGAATAACTCTCAAGATATACACTATTTTTTTTTATTCATTGAAATAAATACAGTATGCTAAAACATATTAGTAGCTGGTTAGCCCCATACATTACCATTTCCAGTTTGTTTCAATATTTTACTAATGTAAGTAAGTAAAAATTCCCTTTTTATTTTTTTCATTAATTATTGTTTATATCATCCTACTCCGTACTTTTAGCGATCATTCTATGATATTCATATTTGTATAAAATTATATTGTGTTAATATTGTTCTTTGTTTTATGGTTGATAATGCTAACACAACTTGTATACATCTACGACGTAAGATGTTGTAAATATTTTTATGTTGTTACTTTTTATTTGTTGTACCTATAATTTGCCCAATAAAGAGTTAATCTATCTATCTATCTACATACTTTATATCGATACATATTTAACACCCGGACCGACAGCCATCAAAGTTAGTTCATCACAAAGATGTTGGCCGTGATGAACCCGGGGCCCTCTGGTTGGCAGTCTAGAATGGTAACCATTATGCCGACGAGGTCGTAAAAAATAGAAAAAAAGTTAAAATAAGATAGTTGCAATATAACAGATAAACTTAATTATATATAAGTGGCTCTCAAGGAGGTCAGACCACACTGTTAGGTGCTTGGTGACAGATTTTTCAATTTGAGGGTAATTACTAGTCAGGCGAGTTTCTTTCGCCGAACGCTCGAGCTCATTGGTGGGGATCGAACCCAGAACCTTCGAAGTAAGGCGGCCTCTCGCTCGACTGAACTGTAGTCGCTTCAACAATTGCCCAGAAGAAACATGCCTAAACAACCAGTGGTATAAGACGACCAATAGAAGTTGATATTACACAAGTCTCGTCACAGAGTCAGTCGCCCCCATGCTATAACTATAACCACCCGATAACATACTCCACTAGACCTCCTGCTCTATGATCAGGCTTCATTTAGCCGTAATGGCTTTAGAACGAGCCGTGAGGTGCCTCGCGCTGTGATTGCCAGACTCCCCTGAGAGCCGCTACGTATATAGTGGTGGTGTGGAAATAGATAAACAAACCGTACATGTACGTTTTTATGTTTCAGTTATAGGTTGTTTACGAAACTTGTGTTCGGATATTTGTACTGTACAGTAGTACTTTGCCTATCCTACTAGCATTATAGATGCGAAAGTTTGTGTGTTAGTGTCTATGTTTGTAACTTCTTTACGCTCAAACAGCGGAACCGATTTTGATGAAATTTGGTGTGAAGATAGGTTAGATTTTAGATTAACACGCAGGTGATTTTTTATCCTATTTTTATTGTATTAGTTACTTAGGTTCTTTATAAATATCGCACTGGTTTTTCAAATTTAATTCGATGCACTTAACCCTTAACTAGGCGCATTCGAAAAATCACGCAATTAGGCGCATGGGGTCTTGAGTGACCCCAAAGAAAAATTGGAATAGGAGTTTCAAAAGGGAATAAAACTAAATATTTTTCATAGTATTTAATAAAGTTATTTAATAAACTTGAGTTGAAGAAACAAAAACATTACTAGAACATTACAATTAACAAAAGAAGGTTAGAAATATTAAACCACTCCTTAAACTAAATTTTTGGCAAGGCCGCGATCAACTCTAAAAATAATAATTAATTAGTCTCATTTCCGGATTCTTCGGTGCTGCATCCGACACAATAAATATTTGAGTGTTGCTGACAAATAAATTTACAACACTTGAAGCATTTTGTTGGCTCTTTTTTGTCGTCCTTTCTAGAACATGCTGAACAGCGCCCACGCTTAGCTGTCGATGGTTGAAAGTAATTCTTTCCGATGGTTCAGGGATGTTTTGGATATCTTCGTACTCTTAAATTTCGCTTTCTGAATTATGAGCACTATCAATTGCGATATTATTTACCGTTTCGTCTACCGAATCCGAACCAGCAACATCTTGCTCTTCATCAGACACTTCATCCAGCCATTGCAATATTTGTGTGTCGATAGACATTTCAAATGAGTAAAAGACTGAAATAAAAAATATATAAAATTCAAAAAACATAATACAATCATAAATGCACATACAAATACAAGCATACAAAGAAAAATACTAAAACAAAACGCAAAAGTAAAAACTTACCTCCGCCAAATAGTGGAACGCAATTGGTCGCATGGGGTCAGCACTATAAACAACAGCAATACATGCGCACGCGATGATGTTCTAAATACGACTAATTTGCGTACCTCGCGGGGAGCGAGGAAGCTAGAGAGAGCGTGAGCGCGCTCTGCGCACTGTAAACCATTTTTTTTTCAATTTGAAATCTCACTGACCCCATGCGCCTAGTTAAGGGTTAAACCAAGAGTTCATCAGTAAAATGTGACTAATATTAATAGTGAAGCCGAAAATAATTTTCAAAAACTCTGCGCCACCAACCCTAATTTTTCACACCCAGCTAATTGACTCGAATTCACCGTGAAGCGCAACTTTTTCTTCCCCATTAGGCATGGGGACCGAAATTTCATATTTCGAGATTAATGGAGTCTTCACCCTTAAAAAATTACGCTGAAGGGTTGTGCAATATGTGCGCGATTTTTGTATCATTAGTGTCATACAACCATCAGTCATGCGTAGAGAAAATCTGTTTTGAATCGGCTTTATACTCGTATCAGCTCAATTTGGGTAGCGATTGAGTGCGACACCCCTATATGTATTTCTAAATAAGGTGGATGGAGATCATCGATCATAAAATGTGCACTTTGTAGCCTTTATAGGAAGTCGCATTGGCTGGAAAAGCAAAACGTGATTTAAACTGCGTCCTACGAGAGGTTTGGATATTAAAAAAAGAAACCGTTGCGTACAAAACGCTCGTCGTACACAATGTAAGGAGATGGAAAAGCAATGAAGTCTTCGAGCTTTCCAAAAGTTGTCGATACCTCTAGGTTTTAGTCCAGAAGAGCCGACAGCTTTGAAGGATACCTAAAATTTTTAAGGATTTTACTCCCACGAAATTGTTTAAGGATTTTGGGTTGGTTACCCAATGACAAACACTTTTGTAAGAAAGAAACAACGACAAAAGCATACCGTCAAAATCACACTCACAATAAAAAAGTTCGGAGAGTTTGATTTTTTATTACCTATCAGTAAATGATGAATGAATTTTACTTAATTTACTGAAAATAATAAAAAAAACTGGATGGTAAAAAACTTTAAATTTAACCCTTAAGGTAGCGGAACATGTTTTAGTAAAATAAACCAAAAATTTTATGAAATCTTATTTATTTAGACACTAAAGATACACGGAAAATTATTAAAAAAAATCCTACTTTAGTAGTTTAGAAAAAAAACAATGTATATTATACTAAACATTGCCACATCTACACAGAACAACAGACGGATGACAATGTATAGAATACTAAACAATATCACTTTTAGGTAATTTTATTCGTTTAGTTTAGGTCACCTATGAAGATAAGCTATGAAGAAATTCCTACCCCTAACTAGCTCAAATGCACTTCGCATTTAGTACAAACGATGCTTGCTTGTCCCTCTTTATAGTATTTGCATCTTGGCTACCCAGTCAGCCGTGGTCAATAGTCAAACTGGTCGTTTTTGACGTCATCATTGGCTCTTGCTCTTCTTTTCCTTTACCATTTCCCACTAGGTGGGGTCTGCACAGCCTGTTTTTCACTTCCACGCCACTCTGTCAGCCGTCATCTCCACATTCACTCCCTTCTCATTCATATCCTCCTTCACACAATTCATCCACGTCTTCTTTGGTCTACCTCTCCTTCCGCTACTTCTTACAATCATATCCATACTTCTCCTAGTCACTCATCATTGGCTCTTGCTGTTTTGTTTTTTTTCTTTTATACTGAAACATATTCTCTATTCATCACTAGCACTGACCTATTCTTTTTCAGTAATTAGGTGTAAATGTCATAGTTGTATTATTTCAGAAGAGAGACTTCGTGATTCATTTCATTTCAAAATGCTTTCAGCGTAAAAGCCAAGCATTATTGATACCAAAGTCCAGCGGCTGCTAGAATATATTGGGAATGCATGTCTGTATTCTGACAAGCATCATGAAAGCCAAGGCCACAATATGCCCATATGGCTATTGCAAACCTTCACAGTCTGGGGACATGAAACTTCCAAATACCGTATTCTTCCATTGCTATAGCGCTTGGTAGTTTGGGCGGGATAGCATAGCAAAATGAATCCCCTTTTATGTTAACGACCAATTATACGACTCCCAGTTTATATCTGTTGCATACGATCTAAAACAATATAATTTTTTCCAGAACCTTGTCCACAACCAAAAGCTTATCGGCTCATAGTAATCTGTATGAGTCGGTGAATACTAAGCTAAAGATTCTGTAGCTCTCCCACAATAATTGACTAACTCTAGCAAGCTAAAATATTTGTCAAATAGACAACTGGTGCTAGTGTCTTGATTGCTATTTATCTTCTCTTCTTAGTCGTAACTTCATTACTGAAGGTCGTGTCTAATACGGAGTGTCGATCACTCGGTTAACAATGGTCTTCCACTTTTTCCTGTCCTCGGCGGTCTTAAAAGCTTCGGCAAAAGGTAGGCCAGTGAGCGTTTTTACGAGGTCTAACCAGCGGGTAGGAGAGCGACCTCGCGCTCTTTTTCCGTCAACTTGGCCAACTTCCACGAGCTTCTCGAGGCAATCAGGGTTTCTACGAGCGATATGTCCAAAATATTTGAGAATTTGCTGGTAGCAGAGAGTGGAAAACCTCGTGGTTATTCGGAGCTCATCAAAAATAGACACATTGGTGCGGAACGCAGTCCATGGAATTCGCAACATTCGCCTCCAACACCACATCTCAAAAGCGTCAATCTTGTCTCTTTCCTTCTTTCTTATCGTCCATGATTCGATACAAATGGAAATGGAAGAGAGAAGAGATAGGTCTCTGAGTTCATTAGAGCGAACTAGCATGCCTTGTCTATCTACCACCAACACCTTGGTCTTCGCCTTGTTAATGGTGAGGCCAACTAATTAACTTTCTTTCTCTACTCTAGAAAGGAGCTGAGCCAGTTCTTGCTCTGATGATGCAAACAGAGTAGTGTCATCTGCGTATCTCAAATTGCTTATTCTCTTCCCACCCATGACAATACTACCTTCCCAACCATCTTGTCTTGCTATTTATAACGCTAGTAAAATCTTAGCTTTAACTCCTAGAGTATCTTCTTCATGCGTGATGTAGGGTTTTACAATGTTGTTTTGGTTGGCCACAGGCCTTAGTAAGTTCTTAAAACTCTATTTTTTTTAGTTTTTTGCGAGAGCACTGCCTTCTGCTACCGGCTTTTTGTCTTTTACAATTCTGAATGCAGTATCTTCTTCAACTTTGGGCTCTTATTCTGTCAATGACAGGACTGAGAAGATGCAGTACCAGCCTCCAGTGTCGGCAGTGGTATTGTCGAAAAAGAAACTATAATTACTAGTAGGTAGTAAGCTTATCAAAAAAAAAACTGCGCCAAAATCAAGCTAATGCATAAAGGGCAATGTATATTATGCTATACATAACAAAGAAGTGTTAGTTTGGTTATTGTGTGGCGATGTATAGTATACTTTACTATCGCATAAAACATATGTATTCACGCAAAATAATACACCTAGAATAATTTTATTATAAGTAGTCACAATATATTATTTTTCTTATTTTATGAGTCTTACAAACATAATTAGAAGAAAAAAATATAGAAAAACAGTATTTTTCCTTGCACTTCGAGCAGCTACAAGCATTCGTTCAGCATATTTGAAAATTGACACAAAACTGTTAAAAGCACTGATATCTTCATATTTTTCTAAGCAAGAAGATGCATACCGAAACTTGTTTTGACTTATAATAAGGTTCCATGCATTCATATTTAGACGTCAGAATTTTTTGAAATGTATGTATAGTATACTCAACGAAACTACCTTAAGGGTTAAATATGTATACAAGAACATAATTTTTTTTCATTGACATTTAAAATAAGTATTTCACTAAATAGTTATTATTTACGAGTATAAAATAAATTTATTGTAAATTAGAAATATAATGTCACTAAATAAAAAAAATATCAGTCTTACAAAAAATCGATCACTTAATCTTAACGAGACCTAACGAGTCTGCTCTCGGTTGGTGCTTCAATTTGTCTTAGTTACTGATTCGATAAATTTGTTTTAAACATTAAGCGATCTATTTTTTATAAGACTAATCTTCTTATATATAAAATTTCCACGTCACAATGTTAGTTACCATACTGCTCCGAAACGGCTTGACCGATTTTTAGCAAATTGTTTTGCGTATTCAGTAGGTCTGAGAATTGGCTACTATCTATTTTTCATACTCCTAAGTGAGGCAAAACGACGTTTGCCGGGTCAGCTAGTATATTTATAAATTACAGGTTTTCTGTACTTCAAACTTACTACATTAGGTACTACGTAACAATAAATAATTACCAATCTAGGTACCAGAAGGTAATATGGTGCAATTTGGGTCCCAAATGTATTCCTAAGCTCGCCGCAATCAATCAAGCGGACCGCGGCGCGGCGCGAGCCCCGACCGACCCTCATTCATAATGCACGGACCTTCACACCCGAGGAAGATATTAAATTCGCTAAATGTTTGCTTAATTTCACTTACCTATGTAATGTCGGAGTCAGAAAAAATACATTTACATAACAAATACATAAATTGTATTCTAAAAAACAATTGCGTTTTAAATTTCAAGTAACAATTGCGATAAAATATGAAAGCAATCAGCAAGTAGGTATACCTAATAACAGATTTTTTTTATTTGTTCAAATATATACACCATACCATAGACAAACAAACACATACACACGCACAAAATTAATGCAAATACACTCCTAAACTTAAAACGCTGCAATTCACTATTCGAAAACTTATTTTATGCTGGAATAGAACCTGTCTAGACTTTACAGTGGACAAACCACTATTCCAGGCAGTTATTATTTAAACGAAAATTATCTTAACCATGATAAATTTTCAACTTTATTTATATTTCCTTGCAGTTGTGTGCTCAATTTTCTTTCTTTAGAAATATCTTTCTTTTCCGGTTCACGATTATAATACTCGTATTTTCGTCGTTATTAAATACCATTGTACAAGCAACAAAGGGCGCAGTGAAGCGGCGATTGATAATTAATATTGTTATATTAAGCTCCGTATCTCAGCGCAGCGGCTCACAGGCACGAATTATGGTGCATTCACGCGGGTTTAATACTGTACACGTTTTCTGTTTAGATACGTGTAGCTTTAATTTACAAAGATTTTACAATTCTTTTCATATGCGACCGTTGCAGAACCTCAAATCTAGTAATAGATTTTTTAGAGGTGGTTTTTTAGAATCGTAAATCGTAATTTTTAAATAAAACATGGCAATTTTTTACAGCACAAAGGTCGAATATTGAACATCGAAAATCGCATTTATGAAAGGTGGCAGAAAATTAAAAGTTTTCCTTAAAATTGGTCTGCAAATAAAATTGACAAAATAATTAGGACGTGGGCGTGAAAAAAAAAACAATTTCTTTCCCCTTCAATTGCCGCAAGAGAGGCGGCAACTTTCTGAAACTTGATAGAAATGAGAGGATAATGAAAATAGAGAAACAATAGTCTTCTATATCCATGTCTTCATTTGATCATGTGCAGATGGCGTGATTTCTATGATATAAAAATAATAATAATGTAAAAACATTTGTTTTTGTTTTAAAAATTCTTTATTATATCATAAAAACATTAACAAAGGAAAAGATGGACACTGTCCGCACTTTAACTTATCCTAATTATTATTGCTACTTACAGACTACTTATCTTTATTAGCTTTTAAAAACAAAGTTTGAAAAAATAAATTACATATAAATACGCTAAAGACTTAACACTAACCTACTTTATGTGGTGTCAACGCGAGTTGATTTGTTAACCTACCGTGCCAGGTTTACATTTTAAACCATAATGAATTTTTGCTTATGCCACAAATCACAAGATTAATTTTAAATTAACTTTCAAACAGAATAGTGAACTATAAAAATATAACATTCGCGAGAATATTTTATTTGACTACCCGCATTAAATGTGGTGGAGCTATGACCGAGCATTTTGCTGTTGCGATGTGTCATCGTCGTCACAAAGGACGTAGTGATGCGGTAAGCGATATCTACCGTAAGTATCGATATATGGGAGTTGTCGTAGGCGTGTTTGCCCGATTGTTGATATTAGTTTATTTGAATGATTAATTACTGAAACTTTATAGAATTTAATTGTTTGCGTTAAAATAAATGTTTGCAATGTTGGGAAGTTAATTTTTCGATGTAACTTTAATAAATTAGATTTAAATTTGGTTTTAAAAGCTATTTTAAATGCTTTGTTTTGCAAAACTTGTAAATTTTGGTAGTTAGTGAGACAAGTGCTACTCCATACAGGTGCGGCGTATGTTATACACGGTCTTATAAGAGAAGTGTAAATTTTAAGCTTGGTTTTCCAGCTTAAGTTGCTTCGCCTGTTCATTACAGGACTGAGCGCACCAAAAGCCTTAGTACCCTTCATTCTTATTTGATTGACGTGAGTGGTCCAGTTTAATTTGCAATCTAGATGTACACCTAAATATTTTACTGACTTTGACCATGAAATTCGGTGATCATTAATGATCAAAGTTCGACAAGGTGGTTTACGTTTTCTTGAAAACATAATTGCTTCGGTTTTAGATTCGTTTAGCTTAAGCTTCCAAGATTTAAAGTAATCTGCAAGAAGTTCAATAGATAGTTGAAGTCTGCTTATAATCAAATCTTCGTCCTTAGATGACGTGTATGAGGATGTGTCATCGGCGAAGCAAGCAAGGCTAGTGCGAGGCTGTTTAGGAATATCGTTAAGATAAACAAGAAATAAAAGGGGACCTAACACGGAACCTTGAGGTACACCAGTAGGTACAGGAAAAGGTTCGGAAGTAATGCTACCAATGTGAACCCTAAACTTGCGATCCGATAGATATGCCTGTATGAGTTTAATCAAATTTACAGGTACGTGACAAAGGAGAAGCTTATGAAATAAGCCATCGTGCCACACGCTGTCAAAGGCTTTCTCAATATCTAACAGAAACATTCCTGTAGATTGTTTTATGTTTAAATTGTGCGAAATGTGTTCAGTGACACGTGCCAGCTGTTGGATGGTTGAATGTGCCTGTCTAAAACCAAATTGTTCGTTTAGAAACTGGCACTCTAAACCTTGTAGTAACCGGTCGTAGATGATACGTTCGAGTACTTTTGCCAGTGTAGGTAAGAGACTGATGGGACGATAGTTCACTGCTTTTTTATGGTCTTTGCCTGGTTTGGGGAGTGCAATAACTTTGGCATGCTTCCAGGACATAGGGAAATATTGAAGCGTAAGACAAGCGTTGTATATTTTTGTTAACAATATGATACATTTGATGGGTAGGTTTTTTAAAAGAATGTTGTCTATGGTATCGTCTCCGGGAGCTTTTTTAACTTTAAGATTATTTATGTGTTTTACTAGCTCTCGCGGTCGAACTAGCTGTATATCGTCACTATGGATAGATGTGTTTATGGTTTCTATAGAAGATTTTACAAGCGCTTCTACTTTCTCATCACGCCAGTCGCTTGTAAGCATCATGTTTTTACTAAATGCAGAAGCTAGCTCATTACACTGTGAAAAGACAGAAGTTGTAGGAGTACCGTCATCTTTTATGAGGGGCGGTATAGTCATTCCGTGTTTTTTCAAGGTTTTAGCAACACGCCATAATTCAGTATGTGATTTATCTACTCTGGCCATTTTTTCATTCCAAATCCTATCATTATACGCTTGTACTGATATTTTAATTCGTAGTTGAAGTATGTTTATTTCTGATCTTAATTGTTTTTTAATATTAAAGTCAATATTACGAATTTCGCGGTGTCTGAGGTTATTCTTTATTTTTATTAGTTTTTTTATGAATTTAGGTAAGGGTTTAGGTTTATGTTGAGCATTAACTAAAGGTACTGAATTATCTCTAGCGGTAGTAATAATATTAGATAACGTTTCAACTTCACGTTCTACCATCACGCAAGACGATAAGACTTTCTTTGTAAGTGAAATATTGTTATTCAGATATACTCGGTATTTTGCCCAGTCCGCAATCTTATAGTTAAAACGTTTAAGACATTCACGTTGGACATTACCTTGTATACGTACTAAAACTGGTAGATGGTTGGATGAAAGAGCTGTTAAGGCTTCAATACTTTTAATACAGGGAATATTTGACGCTATGACTACATCTGGTGTAGATTGCTGGTGACCAATGCAGTAGTGCACAAGGGTTGGATCGCAAGGGGCATGTATACTATACTCTCGCTTTATCATATGATTAAAAAGCGTTTTACCGCGGGGATTAGGGAAATTAGTGTTTTTGCACCAATATGGGTGGCGAGCATTAAGATCGCCTAGCAACAGGACACACCTACTTGTGTTTAATAAGGCATCAAGATCAGCCTCAGACACTAAGTGGTTAGGTGACTGATACACAGAAAATATTTTTACCTTTAGAGAAGACATGAAGACTTCAATGCCTACGGCTTCAAGCTGTTCCAGGGGTGGGGTGATCGTTTGATAGTGGACTATGTTGTCCTTTATAAAAATTGCCACACCTTGGCCATGATTATCATAACGTTTGTCTTGGCGGTAGCATTTATATCCTGGGATATGGAGTGGCACTTGCCTACCAACCCTAGTTTCACAAATAGCGATGACATCAGAGAAGACATCGCAAACAGCAAGATCAACTAACTTAGATAATTTCTCACGAATACCGTCCGCATTCCAATATACGATACTTAGCTCGTTGTAAAAACATTGATAATACTGCTTTATTGGCTTAGAATACTGTAAGCAACACTTTACAAGAAAACGTATTTAACTAAAAAAAATAAAAATAAAGAAAATTTAATATAAATAAATTAGATAAGAGAGTAATTTTGTAATTTTTTCTCGTGTAGTTTTTAATATAATTTCGTTTTGTGAATTTAATGTATCATTTTGTTATGTTTCTAAGTTTTACTAACTTGCTTAGTTAAATATTTTACTCTAAAGATATTTCAGCGATCGTTGAAATACAAAAAAAAAACACCCCTGTTTGATAATATCGCTTTGCATCGATAATACATTTAAATTTATTCGTTGATCGGTCGCGTCTTTCTGCTAACGTATTTAAAAAGTGATTAGAAGTTAAATTGACACAACACGAACTTTTTGTGCCCACAGCGGGGCTTAATCGGAAACGAGATTATTCAATTTTCATTCAAATATTCGCAGCTGCGAGTAGAATACATTTGAGATTTTAATTGAGAACGATAGCGAGAATAAGTTCCCTTCAAAAATTTTAAAGTAAGTCTTCTACAAGAAGAAAATCATGCAGCGTTGTGTCTTACGCCCGGTTTAAATTATTTTTGTGGCTAACCTATACTCTAAAATTAATGCTTAGCAGGGAAGTTGTTCTTTAGTATAGATTAGTTGCAAAATAAAACGTATTTTCTCCGGAAACCAGTAGTTTTTTACTGTTTTCGCTTTCCACATAGTTTTGTTTTTGTCTGCAATAGTCTGTATCCAGCTAAACTTTGTTGTTAAATTCTGTATTAGATATAATAATTGTTAGAAATGTAAGTTATATAGTCTTGAGTAGTATGTAACATAACTTGAGCGGAAAGAGCTTCAGACGCCCTTCAATACAGGCCGAGTTTACTTAACTACAATGTCAGTCAAGTGTTAGTATTATATTATTACAATGTAAGTTCGTTTTAGTTTAGATTGTTTATTGTTTGGACGTGACAACGTCTTAAATTAGGTTGCGGCTGGGAGTCACTTATGAAAAAGTGTAACGCCCGGTAACGTTACGATGAGTCACCGAACGAGAGAGAGGCCCGCCGAATGCCTTGCGTCTCTCTCCCACTCAACTATGATCGGTCTGCCGCGCGCGCAGCACGCGGCAGACGTTGTCACGTAAAATCTTCGCCCGTAAAACCGACTTTACAGGCAACCATTTTTTTTCTCGAAATAAACTTCCTTATCTTATACTCTGTGGTCAATCTAGAACAAAAAATTACGTTATGTATCGTTTCTTATTTCTCAGAATCGGTGGCTCGTAATAAAACAAAAATATTAATACATTTTTTATAGATAAATTATATCATAATTTTTGTTTTAATACTTTTATGATAAAACTGACCGTTCAGATGAAAATCGTAAAAAAACATTTTTTTTTACCCTTGGTCCTAGAATTTTTTTTTTCATACACAGTAATGATGGGGAACTTTTAAATATTATTTATAATTACATTTTGAACAATTTAACTTATGTATTTTCAGCTTGTTGGGATTTAGCACCTTCGAATGTCTAAATTGATCGGACTATTAATCTTATTTTACATTTATCATCGCCTGGGTGAAGGAAAACAGCACGAATTTTCTTTATAAAACGGGAGAACGTAACCACAAAAGCTGAGCGCGCAATATTTACAATGCGAATTGTGATTAAATTTACATTGTAGGTTCAGCGTTGGAACGTCTGTTATGGTACGGTACTTAAGGTATTCACGGAGGCAAATGTTTGGTCCCGCGGGGCAGAGTACAGCGCAGAATCAGCCGTGTGCTCAACTTATGGTAATTACATTCGGAATACGCCCGGGGCAAGAAATGCGCGGAAGTCATTCACGTATATGAACAATTTATATTTTAGAACATTTTGAATCGTAATTAGTTATCCACACATGCGTTTAATCTGTGGCACGGAAAACAGCATTTTACATAATATAGCATACCATAAGCAACCCACTATACGTTCCTATTGCTGGAACACGGGCCTAGAGATGCGCGACTGTGAATGATTCCAATCGAATTATTCGACTTTATAAATCTAATTCGACTCATTCGAATGATCTCCGAAAATTAGTAACTAACATGATACCCACTCAAAATTAACCGGACTGAATGAATACTACATTAGTTACTACTTGAGCCGACTCCACTCCAACGATTCATTCATATTTCATTCATTTCCAAATGACTAACAAGTGACATTGACAAGATTCGCTAACAATCGAGTCAAAACGCCATTAGTAACTAATTAGTAGTCATCATTCGATTATTAACATTAGTATATTACTAATATTCAAGTCGAACGTGTATAATAATAGTTGTAGATAATTCGACTGGTCAGATTATTCGCAGTCGCGTATCTCTACACGGGCCCTTCCCTCACGAGGAGAGAGATATAGGCTATAACCCACCACGCTGGCCAATTTGGTTGGCGGATGACACAAGTCTTCGGATATTATGGTCCTCAAACATGCCGCTTTCCTCACTATGTTTTCCTTCACCGTAAAGCGAGTGCAAATCTACTATTGGTGTAGGGCTGGGATCGAACCAGGGGCCGTCTGATGGAATAGCAGACGTTATTACCACACTAGCTTATGATATAGCAACTTATAGCAATATATTGACGAGCTTTCTGGCGTAATAGTTACCTTGCCGGACTGCCAGAGGATTCCTAGGTACGACCAGGTACTTATAAAGTTCATTATTCATACATTCAATATTTAAGAGCTGGGCTCTTGTCTGTGGAGTTTTTCCAGGTAGTTCTGTCTCCGGCCAAATCTTTGACCTCCCTATACGACATGACTTTCGCCTTCTCCTTAATTTGGTCTAAATATGATCTTCTTGGTCTTCCTCTTCCTCTCCTGGCTTCTATCTTTCCTTCTACGATATTTTTAATGAAATTGTCATGTCGTATAAGGTGGCCAACCATCTTTCCTCTTCTGTTGACAATTGTATTATTTATATATAAAGTTCATTATATATTCTGCAATATTGGATTTCTTTTTACATACGAGTACGAATGCATCGAAGCATTTGACCAGCAGCAGGGCGAGTTAGCGATACTATGGCCTAAAGCGGAGCATGCCTAGTCTAGAATAACTGGCTCAGCTAACAAGAAGACTGTCAGAACACGCACCTCAGTGCTTGGTAACATATTTTTAGGGTTCAGTACATATAGATAAAAACGGGACGATGTTTTCCTTTACCGAAAGCTCGTGCTCATTGGCGGGGATCGAACCCTATTCCTACCGGACTTAAAGCAGCCTCATGCCTGACTGAGCTGACATTGATATATCTGAATTAACCAGTTTTGCTTCAAGGCTAGTAGCCGTCCAAGCATAGGTTTTTCTAAGCTTCTTCTAACACCATACTAAACACCAAACCCTCAAAAGGTATAAAAAATCCTGAATAAAACGAACCCTAGCGAAAGATTGGCCAGCATTTGTACGGCTGCCAGTCAATTTGGCAGCCGACCCTCAGGTTGATCTGCCTCGGGCGCTCCTCAGTGACCACTGGCGGAAGTGTTGCCTTTGACGCCTTGAGAATCTGGTCTGAACTATAAGACATAGCGGAATACATAGATAATTTATTATTTTATAAGTAGTTTATTTCTAGCATAAGCAGCCCACTTTGTGTTGCCACTGCTGGGACTTATATATTAAAAAAAAAAACTATTTTTTAAACGACTTTAGTAAATTTGGAAAAATAAAAATCAATTGTGTGAAACAAAAAAATGGCAGCTGGAGGCCTTTACCCCTGATGTGAGGTACCGGACACGGACACCAAAGGAATAAGGATGCTCCCAATCCCATACAACAATGGTACGGAACCTTTCAATCCTTCATGCGCGAAATGAATTAAATGTTATGTCCGGGATTTACAATTCCAGACTATCCAAAAACAGCTATTACACTAGACATGCGTAGTTCACGAATGAATCCTTCAAATGAAGTACTTCAGTGATTTGTATCTTTCACTCTCTAGTTCAATAACATTTCAATTAGTTCTTAGTTCACTAGTTCTTTCATCCGTTTAAGAACATGAAGTTACCTTAAACTTCATGGTTTAAGAACGACTCGAGACTCGAATGAAAACATCGGGAGTATTCGGGACTATCTATGGCTGTCCCGCTCTGTTGTACGTATGGATATGATACATGATAGCCTATTTCACTCACTCGGCGAATCTGACTGACCAGGCAAATTTAAACTCTATCCCAAGGTGACAGAGATGCGATGCCCTTAATGAAATATTGAAAGAAAACTAGTACTGAACTAAATGAACTACTGAACTAGAAGAAAGATATAGTTCACTGCGGCGAATCTGACTGACCAGGCAAAATTAAACTCTATCCCAAGGTGATAGAGATCACTCGGCGAATCTGACTGACCAGGCTAATTTAAACTCTATCCCAAGGTGACAGAGATGCGATGCCCTGAATGAAATATTGAAAGAAAACTAGTACTGAACTAATTGAACTACTGAACTAAAAGAGAGATATAGTTCACTGATAGAAAAAGATATGTACATATCTTTTCATTTTAGTGACACATTCTGCGCATGTCTATATTACACGTTATATATATAGATATAAGTTGACGTTGCGGTCAGTGTAAATTCAGTCAGTGCGCATGGTAAATTACTAATACTTACGAAACGCGAGAAAGATACCGTTTGCGCGTTTTAAGGAGGGTCAGCGACATCTAGTGGCAGTTTTTGGAAACTCAACGAAGCTTGTTAAAACCTTGTTTCAGATAAAATTTTATACTCGTATGTAGACTAGCTGACCCGGCAAACGTTGTTTTGCCTTATTCATTATTTTTATTCTAGTTTCTAGACAAATTCTAGTATAATTAAAATGTTACTTACTTATTATAAGTGTGTATGGTATGTGCATGAAATGGGTATAGAGTACGATGGACAAACGTTAAGGGAATATAAAAATAACAAACGCCAAAAAATATTATGTTCAAGTTTTATAGTTTATTACTTAAAATTACATATCACATATTAATTACGACAGGAACAATAACAAACAACATCAATCTTTTAATGCTATACCGTGAACCTTATCCATAGCACCAATTAGGTACCACCTTCAAATGAGCATTATATTCAATATTGGGCTCATACTGGAATGCTAGACGCAATAAAATTGTTTTAAAAACAAATGACCGACTCCAAAACCATATCTATTTAATAGTGTTTATTTTAAACGGCTTGACCGATTTTCACCAAATTTTTATATGCGTGTTATAGCGCGCATCCCTAATGTTAGCTCTCGCACCCCGTCCCCCGCTATAGCGCGCATGCGACGCTCTGAAAGAATTAAGAGACAGTCGCACGATCACTAGCGAGCGCGCCGCCTGCGCGCTCCGCGGTTCACACTAATATTATGTATTTTTTTTTATGTAACACTGGACTATACTGTACTGTATACTAAATACTAAGACGCTTCCGTAAATAAATATTTTGTAGTGGGACCCGGTGTCTTTTTCTTGTAGTTCATCGACGCCCCGCTATAATGGCGCCAAACGTGAAGCCGAACTCGAACTCAAATTCAAATAAGATCAGTGTTAAAATTATTCGCGAAAGTGAGCGTGTATACCTATTGCGTATTTTACCGCAGTGAACTGTGTTGTGTACTTAATATGTGTGTATAAGTATAGGGACAAACGCACGTGGCGCGATAATTGCAAAAAGTTCGAGAAGTATATTTGTTACCGGCCCCGTGTATCGTCCGGCGAGCGCCACCTATACTTACCGCGAATCCAAAATACATTCGAAAAGTTCGTTCGTTCAGACATTCACTCAAAATTCTTGAAAATCGAGATAAGTGTTGTGCGAACTCAGTCGAATGGCGTCCGTGCAGTTCTAAAGAAAAACAATAAGATTCTCTCGCCGCGAAATTACGTTGAAGTATCTGTGTACTGACTTGTGTTGTTAGTTATTTATTACCAGGTGTTGAACTCTCAGCGTAATCGTATCGGTAGTAAACACGTAGGTTATTGGGGACCTATTGTTTCGTGTTTATATGAGAATAAAGTCGGTTTTTTTTGTCTAATGGACAGTGTTAGTGCGTAACAAGTGAACTTTGATGAACACGTAGGTATCCTAGACTTGGATTGGGACCTATTGTTTCGTGTTTTATGTGACTATACAGTGTTTTATTTTGGTTTTCTATGCACATTGGTACCTATGTTGTTAGGTTACCTAGATTTTTATGAACCCAGTTTACGCGTGTGTGTTTAGAAAATAAACGAACGTTTCGTTTTCGTTATACCTATGATGGACTGTGATTGCTATTTATTAGACGTTTTATACCTACGATGAACGGTGAATGTTAGTTAAACTCCCGTGTACGAGTTAATCAACGTTTAGGTATATCGTGTACTGTGTTTGTGGACTTTTGCGGACAATGGTGTTAACGCGTGCCGGTGCCTCGTCCGAGGACTCGGCGCCGCCGCCCGCGCCGGCTGTTCTGGACGGCCTGGAGGCCGAACCGCCGCGCGAGCATCGGGTGCACCAGGTGCCGCTGGGACTGGGTCCGAGCGTTGGCTGTGTTGATGACACGGCTACGCCTGTGGCTGCGCCGGCTCTAATGGCCGAGGCGTGCGCTGCGCCGCCGCCGCCGCCACCCGCGGTTGCGTCCGCGGGCGCGCCGCCTTCTGCACCTGCGTCGGCTGGCACCCCGGTCCCGGTGGGTGCGGCCGCCGCTCCTAACATCGTGTTAAGCGCCGACCAACTTATGAGTCTACTAAATCAGCTAAGTCACGGACCACAAGGTACGAACATGCCTTCTAATAACTTATTGAAATGCACCGCTCGATTTAGTGGTGACAAAGCGTCCGATGTAATGGCATTTTTGGACGCCGTACAAACCTATAAGGAATGCGCTGCCGTCAGTGATGACGTTGCCCTCCGGGGGCTCTCTATGCTGCTTACGGATATGGCAGCAACGTGGTGGCAAGGAGTTAAAGCTACCACGGACACCTGGAAGGACGCAGTCGAAGCGTTGAGGAACACTTTTGGACCCCGACTGCCACCGCATCTCATCTATAGGAAAATATTTGAACGTGAGCAGGGTCAGCACGAGGCCACTGACCTTTTCATATGCCACGTGCGTGCCCTGTATGCCCAGCTTCCTCCGTCGTCGTTGTCACAAGTGACCCAGCTGGATATGCTGTACGGATTGCTGCATCTTCGAATTAGAGAGAAAATTCCGCGTTCGTCTTTCGATACTTTTGACGAACTGATACGGCGCGCCCGGCGAGTTGAGGATCTTCTGAGCGAAAGTGGTCAGCCAGTTATCTCGCCGTCGTCTTCGTCGTCTAATGATGCTGCCAGATCCAGCGTGACACGCGCTCCTAAGTCACGACCTCAATGCAGTTATTGTAAACAGTTTGGTCATTTGAAGGACGCCTGTAGACGGCTGAAGGAAAAGAAACCTGCAGAAAACAATGATGTTATCCAGTCGGAGAATCGTCCTAGTATCACGTGTTTTGGGTGCGGAGCACCAGGTGTTATACGGTCTAAATGTGAAACGTGTAAAAAAGCGAAAAGTGACGCGGTAAAAGTGGCCTTTCAGGCATTTCCGTAATGTCTATGATCAGTGATGATTTCGACTCGCGACCTAGACCGATTATTGAAGTGCGTATCTGTGATTCTGTAGGCGATTTATTGCTAGATTGTGGCGCTAAGCATTGTGTAGGTAGTAAAAGCCTTCGTGAACACTTAGTTAATAATGGTCATGTCCTCTCACAAAAGTTTGTAAAATTGAAATATGCTGATGGGCGAGTGTGCGTCCAAAATGTTGATGTAGCACGGGTCAAAATTGTCGTGCGAGGGTTAACATTTGTCGTTAAATTCATAATGCTCCCGGATGCAACCGAGAGTCTGTTAGGTATGAATTTCATTCGTGCAGCTGGTGTGGTACTTGACTTTGATGTTGGCGTATGGTACATGCGACATGATAGGACACCTCAACCTATGCGTTATGAAGCTATGGATGTTCAAGCTCTGACCTGCGCTTCGGTGGAGCTTAGGGAAGATGAAGGCACTCATCTTAATGTCGAGGATCGTGAGCGATTATCCCAAGTCCTGAATGTCAACGAAGACATTTTTGCTGCAGGGGGGAAACCGACAGAATTTGCAGTGCACCATATTGATGCGTTATGAAGCTATGGACGTTCAAGCTCTGACCTGCGCTTTGGTGGAGCTTAGGGAAGGTGAAGGCACTCATCTTAATGTCGAGGATCGTGAGCGATTATCCCAAGTCCTGAATGTCAACGAGGACATTTTTGCTGCAGGGGGGGGGAACCGACAGAATTTGCAGTGCATCATATTGACACCGGACACGCTACACCTATAGCTAGTCCACCATATCGCTGTTCTCCTGCGAAGAAGGAGCTGAAAACTTTTCTCCAGACTTGCTCATGGTTTCGCAAGTTCATCATGCAATTTTCAGAGATCGCACGGCCCTTGACTGATTTAACGAAGAAGGACAGACGCTGGCAGTGGGGGGAGGAGCAGAACATCGCGTTTGAATGACTCAAGAAGCGACTCTCCTCCAGCCCGATTCTGCGCCAGCCAGATTTCGACGAACCTTTTATATTGCGAACTGATGCCAGTTCGTACGCACTAGGAGCCGTACTTCTACAAGGTTCGTGTCCGACAGAGGAGAGACCAATTGTGTACGCTAGCCGACTGCTTAACTCGGCTGAGCGCAATTATCATACTACCGAGCGAGAAGCTCTAGCGGTTGTATGGGCTTTAGAAAAGTTTCGTGACTATGTAGAAGGAGCCCAAATCTTAGTGGCAACCGACCATCAGCCCTTGAAGTGGCTGCTGACTCTAAAGACGCCAAGTGGAAGACTAGCACGTTGGGCTATGAAGCTACAAGCGCATAATTTGGATGTCGAGTATACTCCGGGACGAGTTAACCTGGTTGCTGATACGCTGAGCCGCCCCGTCATTGAAGAAGTAGAGGAGCCGGCTACTGAACTTTGTCCGGTTGTAGTAGACTTACCACATCGTAGCCCATTGGATATCCGTAGTGCTCAGCTTGCTGATCCGGAAGTCAGCAAAATCATCTCCGAATTTGAAGACCAGACCAGTACAGCAGACCGATGGTCTGATAGAGGTTATTACATGTCACAAGGAGTCTTATATAGATGCGACCAAGATAATGAATCTGAGGAACCTCAACTAGTTGTACCAGAATCTCTTCGCGAAGATCTCATGAAAACAAATTCATGATGCGCCGACTGCTGGTCATCTAGGCTTGGAGAGGACACTAAAGAAGATAAAAGAACGTTACTTCTTTAAAAATATGAGGACTTATGTAGCCCAGTATTTAAAAGCATGTGATGCATGTCAGAAATACAAACCAACTAACATGAAACCGGCAGGACTACTCCAGACACCGATAATGAATCAGCGATTTGAGGTGTTGGCTATGGACCTTTTTGGCCCATTACCTGAAGGCGACAACGCAGAGAAGTGGATTTTTCTCGTTGAGGACACTGCCAGTCGTTGGGTAGAGCTGTTTGCGCTTCAGGATACCACAGCGGAGACCTGTGCCAAGGTTCTTGTCGAAGAGGTTTTCCTCCGTTACGGCTTACCTCGGCGTGTCATTTCGGATAATGGTACGCAGTTTGTTTCGGCAGTAATGCAAAAAGTAATGTATGTTATGGGGGTGGAACAAGCCCTTACTCCAGTTTACCACCCGGAAGCTAATCCCGCTGAGCGGAAGAATCGCGAATTAAAACAACTTCTGGCGATATTGGTAGGTTCTGAGCATCGTAATTGGCCGAAGGTTCTACCTTCAGTAAGGTTTTCATTGAATAATGCAATCAACATGACCACGGGTCATTCTGCGTCGTATTTGACGTTTGCCCGCGAAATGCGTACTCCTCTAGATGTCAACAATGACATTCGGGCAATAGTTTCAGAAGAAAATTTTGTGCCACAAATTACGCCGTATCTGAACGAGTTTGGGCGTATTCTCGTTGATGTCAAACGCCATATCGAAGACCACCAAGATAGAAGGAAGGCGGATGGAGATCAGCGGCGTAGAGATTTTGTACCATTCAACGTTGGGGATTTGGTTCTAGTGGATACACACTTGCACAGTAATGCAGCCAAAGGATTCACCAAGAAGTTCGCGCCAAAGAGAGAGGGACCCTATCAAGTTGCCAGGGTCATCTCTCCCACGTCTTTTGAGGTTGTCGATGCAACTGGGGTTATCCGAGGGAAGTACCATGCCAGCGCCCTAACTCCTTACATTGGAGATGCTGTTACCGTCAGACATCCTCGCCGTCGTGGACGTCCAGCCAAGTCCCAGTCGGGTCGATCTTGTGACTTGGAGGGGGAGGTTATAGCGCGCATCCCTAATGTTAGCTCTCGCACCCCGTCCCCCGCTATAGCGCGCATGCGACGCTCTGAAAGAATTAAGAGACAGTCGCACGATCACTAGCGAGCGCGCCGCCTGCGCGCTCCGCGGTTCACACTAATATTATGTATTTTTTTTTATGTAACACTGGACTATACTGTACTGTATACTAAATACTAAGACGCTTCCGTAAATAAATATTTTGTAGTGGGACCCGGTGTCTTTTTCTTGTAGTTCATCGACGCCCCGCTATAGTATTTAGTAGGTCTGAGAATCGGCTACTATCTATTTTTAAAGCTAAACAACGTTTGCCGGGTCAGCTTGTTGTCTATAAAAGCCTACTTTATGTATACAAAAATTTATATATTTAAATGTTTGTTTAGTTTTTTGTTAATTTGTAATGTGTAAATAGGTTAATATATTCTTAAAGATATTGGTATTAATCTTGCTTACCCTTAAATACTGTATGTACCCGTACTAATTAAATTATGCCTACAATTGTGTTAAGGAGCAAATTGAAAATCAGCGCTGGAGTACTTAGTGCTTTCAGCATTATGCTGCATTTGCTCCTTTTGTGCACATACTATTAGTTAAATTATCTACTCGCATTATTTATTGTAAGTTTTTTTTTTGTATTGTGCACAATAAATGTATTTTCTTTCTTTCTTTCTTTCTATTCATCTTGTTCATTTGTTGATGTTTAGTAAACATAGCGTGGTGATAGAGATTATCTAGTGCTATCCTTGCTGGCAAATTGAAAATCTATCGCCAAGCACCTAAAGGTATGTTTCGGCAGCCTACTTGAGAGCCAGTTATTCCAGACTAGACATGCTCCTTCGAACAGAAGTATTGCTGACGCGTCCAATGCCCCATGGCAAATGGTCTCCAACTGGAGACGGAGTGCGAGCTCGATTGCCTCTCTCCCACTCCTCAGCTTCTCTTCTGAACATGACTGTCTCACAGAAGAGGGCCACCGCGTCAACCATCTTCCGGAGAACGGCCAATAAGGAGAGGTCTGTCCCAGTAGAGATCAAACCTATTATTGCTTAAACATTAAAAATTTAAATTATTAAAATTTATTACAAGTAAACATTAAAATCATTATGAAATATTTATAAAGAAGAATGTATATTTTTGTAGCATATGTTTTTCCAATTAAATAATACAATCAAATATTATTTTAATTACTACCTGCTCATAATTAAATCATACGCCTGTAGCTTAGGCTGGACTTCTGACAAATCTTACGAATACCGGACCTTGCCACCGCAACCCTATGCAAGCCTATACATGTTATATATAATGTGGGTTCTTATTGTACAATCTTACGGTTGGTATATTCTGTAGACATGTATAGTTACTTATGAACTACAAACTTATTTGGATATTTATTAATTCTTGCTAAAGATATCCTGGAAGTTTGCAAATACCATCTTTACCAGTATTATAATGAGGGAAAGTTTGATTGTTTGTTTGTTTGACGCGAATAGGTTCCTAAACTACTGGACCGATTTGAAAAAATCTTTCACTGTCGAGACGCTACGAGAAATTATCCCCGAGTAACATAATTAGGCTATATTTTGTTTCTCTTTGCAATTTGGTTTATTTTAGAGACCCTGCGAAGCCGGGACGTGATACATGTTTTTCCATAAACATATTACATTAATTACTTACAAGAATTTGCAATGGGCTCCAAATTCGGCTTGGCCAGAATCTTGGGTTCCCGCGAACCTTTGTTAACCTAATAGATTGTACTATGAACATCATAATCTTTTGGATATTCATTTACTTAAATGTTTTTCTAAGTATTATGTTCTTTGCACACGATTCAGATAATAAATGTAGCGTTATTGCCACCCGTCTCCGCCCGCTACCAATCAGAAACCTCGTTTTGAATCACGAAATTTTCGTCACGCATACCACTGGACTAAGTTACAATGCATAACCGTTGGACAGCCGTCTCCGAACACAACATCTTTCCGGCGGGATAACAGGGAATAGGAATTTGCTAAATGGGGGCAAACCGTCGTCACTCCGTAAATATTTGTGTCCTATAACTAATTGCAGATAGCGCTTAATGTATATTAATATAGGCATCTATAAGGCTATACTAGATAACCATTTTAACAACTTTAAATTAAAAATTAAAAAACTCCCGACGAAATTAGGGGGCAGCCATCTTGGATTTTAGTTATATCATAATGTTCGTATTCTACTAGTCAAGTTCTCTCATTTGATACCCATATTGGAGCAGTAGTGGAAAAACGTCATCCGCCATTTTGTTAACGGCCATTTTGGACTGATTGTCTTCAAAAAATGCTAAGAACATCTCACTAATACACTTTTCATACCAAAACAATCAAAATCGGTATCAGTTCAGGGGCTACGACAGACTAATAAAAGTTAAAAGTTATATTACCTTTTATAATTTTTAACGTGTATTTCAATTTCAAAAATAAAATAAAATATAGCTGAAGTATTATATTCAATTCTTAATAAATAATTTCATTTTTGTCAAATACTAAAATGAAAATATTAAGGAAGGAAGGTTCCCATACAATAAATATCTTTTTTTTTTGCTAATAAAGGTAATAGGTAAATAGAAGACAAAATTAAATATTTAGTGTACTTCCGCTGTGATCCGAAATCCAATATACCGATATCTCTCGGCTTGTCGTTCGAAGAGTCAGCATCTCCTGATGATGCCTTGTGGTTAGGCGAAACACGTGTAGAGTTAAGAATTTCCGAATTGTGATAGGTAACGTTAATCTTAATTAATCTTAGTTAATTAAGCTTGGTTAATTGATCTTAGTTGATTTTTCCTTAACTTGTCTTAATTTGGATTTCGGATCACAGCGGAAGTACACTAAATATTTAATTTTGTCTTCTATTTACAATGGATTTCCGCAAAGTAACGCCTGAGTCAATAAGCTATTTCTGGTAATAGGTAATTTATACAACATTTGGTTCTCCCTTTTATTATTCATAGAGTATTTAATTGCTGACTTGTATTTAATGTAACACATTACCCTTATAAAAAGAAAGTATTTAAATGACATTTTATATTCACTTATAAAGATTGTAATAGCGAATTTACTTGGATTTTTATTTATAGATAGTATTGCTATTTTACAGGAATAGGTATACTTACAGTTAGAAATACAGAAATACAGAACTTTATTAACCATAATAAGATACTCTAAAGGCAAGTAATACTAAAATAATTATTTAAATCTTATCACAATGCTGATTTTCACCTGGTTTTAACTCGGCCTGATTTGAATAAGGGTAGATCGGATAAATCCTTTCATTACAACGTATTTACATAATCGCCAGGGGGCTGATTAAATTTGTAAACGCTAATTTTGTATAAAGTATGTAACAAGATTAATATTGAATTATTAAGATTTCTCGAGCGTTTTCGAATTAATTTATCTGCTTGAGTTATACAGAGTAACATATCAGCCGCAAATTTTCCTTCATCTTCATATGGACTCTGGTGTCGAGGGTTTTCAAGCCGACCTAAGGCCTCTGACTTGGCTTAACGACTGCTTGTAATAAGACTAATAGCTGGGACTTACAAAGTCATCCGAACTGCGGTAGCACCCAGATGAATATGCCACTTTCAAATGAGTCTTGTGCATGGTCACCCATCCAAACACCGTCCGCATCGACCGTTGCTTAGCTTCGATGATTGCGTCAAATCACCTTAGCAAGCCGAAGTACCGCGCTACAAAAAGACACTGTTCCCATCTATGATGACTTTTCCCATCGCATTATTATTTATCATTATTTCTCATTGATATGTAAATCTTATATATCTGTAATTAGGGATCTAACACCGTTCTATGCGACTAAAAAAAATACTCGTAGTTTTGTAAACTAAATTATTATTGTATGAATAATAATAATAATTTAGAAGACTTCAAGTTGCGAAGCCCTGATGTAGAATTTTTAAGTAGGTAACTTAAGGATTTTTGTTCTAGGATAAATAAATCAAGAAAACATACTACCTTATGGTTATAAATGTTTGTATAACCGGCTATCACTTACGTTTGTGTTGTCGGTATTAGTCAGACATGTTTCAGCACAATTAGTGTGCTATTCTCAAGGATAGATACATTATTCAAATATACATATAATATGAATTACGATAACAGTTTACAAAGTACAATTACTCATATATGCCTTACGAAAGTTTTAATACGTACTGTACATACTTACTTTATATCGGTGGTTAAGTCTCATACTGACCTCAAACATTTGCAGAATGCTCCTTAGTGATTTTCTTAAGACACTCTCAGTAGGTAAGTAGCTTCCCTTTGTCAAGAGTCTTCGGGTGTGGTTTTGAAGACAAGGGTAATTCATTAGCTCTTGACCGCTAGGATGGGTATCTTTAGGTCAATTTGTTGGCAAGGAAATGAATTAAAACCATTTCCTGGGGGCTTACTAATACATTGGCCTACCTCGTTGGTTACTATGCCGCACTACCATACAGAGGGTCGGGGCCCTTTGGTGGTTCAGTTCCCAGTATAGCCAACATCTTTGTGATGAACTAAATTGGTTGGCTGTAGGTCTGGGTATTAAATATGTATCGATGTAAAGTAACTATGTATGTATGTACACGTAGTATAATATCAGTTGTGTTAGCAAGCATAATACAAACTAGGAATGGTTTAGTATGGGGCTTTTTGTTCAGCCTAACAATGTCTCTGACAACGAATGTCGGAGGAAGTATAGACGGAACGACAAAAAAAAAAGTATAGGGCTAACCAGCCGTGTGTGAAATGTGTCCTAATATTTATTTATTTGTTTTTATATTTACCAACAGCCCACCAAGTCTGTTATAACAATTGTCGCTACTACCAGTAATAAACGCCACTATCGGGGACTGTTTATTTTCTTTAAACACGATTGTTAAAAACCATGGCGTGGTACCTACTATTTGATCGAATCGTAAGAAACAAAATCGAAGCTTAAAGTTCTCATAAAGAAAAGCTCAGCTTTCTTAATGTAGTGCCATAAAATTTCCTCATTGCGGGGGTTATTATGACTGAAAAGTTTGCGAAACTAGCTTTGAGTTACGTGTCTGGCGAACTGCTACCGCGCCAGAGTAGTAACTTTTGCTTCGTTAAATGGCAATACTTAGCTACGAGTATATATATTTTAGAAATTTCCGACTTTAATATAACCTATTTAGTTTTTATTAATAACACCCCGCAATGTTACACGCGCTAGTCAGGGATAAAAAGTTTCCTGTATGTTAATCCTGGATCGAAATATCCTCGCTCTAAATTTCATCGAAATCGGTCCAGCCGTTATTGTTATTTGGAATACAAGAGTTACCGTAGATAAAATTAGCTGCCCCGTACAATAAGTTAATTGACCCACAACAAAATGTATAACTACTGCTTTTAAAAGTTGGACGTATTCTATGTCTGTGGAAAAGGTTTATTAATAAATTAAAAATACTGGTACAGTAAAAATTATTATTATTTATTGTCATATTTAAACCAAACGATAACAATACTTCTTCTTATGAATATTCGAAATCGTGGTTAATAAAAAAAAATATTAACCTAGACTAAGCTATTCTATTACAGTCATGCATATATCTACTATGTTATATAATAATTATATGATATAGTAAACATATAATAAAATATGTTATCTACTATGTCATATATGTATGCACTTTGCAAACGCAAAGTAAAAGAATGCAGTTTCGAGTTACTGGTATGACTCAGCGTTGGATAGTCGATATTTAGGTAAACAGGTTAGGTGCATAACCTGTATGTCTAAATATCGAGTATTAGGTATACAGGTTATGTTAAATACATAACCTGTATGTCTAAATATCGAGTATTAGGTATACATGTTATGTTAAATACATAACCTGTATGCCTTAATATCGAATAATTGCATACAAAAAAATTGCCGGTTTTAGTTCACCGGTAGTTTTGATATTATACATCTGGACAGTGCATTTGTTATACAGCTTATTCGACTTTTTAACCCCCGACATAGAAATCTGGGTGTTCCTTATACACGTATAACAAGTAATTAGGAAGTACTCGTAGGCACTATAACATTTTGAAATTCACAGCACATAATAATAAGGCACAATAATTAATTAAGACTTTGATCACAACAAAGTAGGTACAGTTGCCGGCAAATAATTTGAGCCATGACCTGACATGATGACAAGAGTACGCAAAAGACGATTTTACGCAGCGAACTAGAATAAACGGAAGAGTAACTCCATAAAAGTGGCAATAGGCTATTTGGAGTTCAGAAATTTTGTTTGTAATTGTATTATTGTTATTTTGTTTTTTGTTATATGTCGGCGTGAGAGCGCCAGTGTTGCCTTTTTAATAAATTGTCATCATTTTAATCTCTCATCTCGATAGTTTAAGCTTTATCGTTACTGCCGATTGATTTAATGGCAGTAACATGACAACACATCACTTCTATTTTATGATATCGGAATTTCATCCCGACATATACTCGTTAATGTTTCTACCTACTAAAAACATTTTGGACAATGAAAACATAACACAGTTCTCAAGAGCCAAGCTAGCAAGGATTCGTGAAGCAAGGACCTACAAAACAAACGTAAACTATTAAAAAAGACTGCAGAAGAAACTAAAATATCTGTCAGTACCAGTCGTAGAGTAAATGCGCGAACTTATCCTCACTATGTCGACTTTAGCTCAAGTTGTTTGCCGGCCACTGCTAAATGTACTCATTAGCGCTTATAGCTCGGCAAAGGTGATCTGACAAGATTCCATGATCTTGGTTAAGCAACGATCGATGAATCTTTGGATGAATGCACAATACTGTAGTTTTAAATGTGGCATTTTCATCTGGGCGTGGGTAGGATGACACGTTAAATTGTAGGTCCCGGCTGTTAGTCTTAGTACAAATTAGTGTAGCTCATACGAAAAATGTATCCATTAAGTTATGTATACTAAGTATTTTTTTGTCTATCCGCCCACACTTCCTCTATATATATCTTATAGTATCTTACTTCTAAACACTATTTAAGATTAAAGAAAATAAAAAAAATATGTCTTAAGTTATAGTAAGATGGATCCACAGAAAATTATGGATCAAGAAGTAGTGTAGAAATCCGGACCAAAAAACGGATAGCTCTTGCTAGTATTACGAAGCATTAGCATTGCCTCCGGTTGACTGTAGTTTCTTCTTATTACGTCTCCTCTTCTTTTTACCTTCGGGACTCTTACCGCAGAATCTGCCGAGCGCTCGGCATTTTTCGCACAGTTCTTGTTGATGGGGCTTGTCAGGGTTACACTTGTCTTTCTTGTCAGCTTCATCCGAGTCTAGAGGATACTGAAATAAAATAAAGTTGACATTTAAATATATATTTTTTTCAATATTTAGTCACGTTGATGCGGGATAAATAGACGGGTTAAACTATGTCATAATCGCCATTAGATATCCTCGTAAGCCTACATTATTAACTCCTTTTGCACCTATCCTTCGTAGAACTGTGTTGGGGGCCAATTCACCAGTGTCTAGAATTATTAACCTAATCAATAAATATCACAGTGATACATGTAATTTTGATATATTCATGGACTCTGAATCTTAATTCAAAAATAATTTAAATGCTGTGCTTAGGTCACAAACCTAGTTTTTTTTTATATATATTACTCATTATACTTCTTAATTTATGTATCTTTTGTTTGCCATAATTCACTATTTTTGTCATATAGCTAATAATAATTAATTTTCCAAGATTTGTATTAATTTGTGCATGTTGTGTTTGTCTTAACAAGTGAAGCAATTAACTGTATAACCACATCAAATTTAGAAAATAAGGACGTGTATTATTGTATTCGCTATTGACAAGCCATAATCAATAAAATAAAATAAAATAAATTTCAGAGTGGTTTGTAAAATCTGCCGCCAAGCACTTAGCAGTAACTGGAGAGCTAGTTAATCCAGCCTAAGCATGCTCCACTTTAGGCCAGAGTGTCGCTAACTTTTTTTTTTTACATTCACTCACAGTTGGTTAGCCCCATACTGAACCATTTCTAGCTCGTATTATGGTTGCTAACACAACTGATATACTACATATACATACATACATATTATATATAAATACATATTTAACACCCAGACCCACAGCCAACAAATTTAGTTAAGCACAAAGATGTTGACCGGGCCGGGAATCGAACCCGGAACCTTCTGATTAGCAGACCGGCGTGGTAACCTTTACGCCAACGAGGTCGTCAACATGAAACCAGATGATAAAAATAAATTGATATATAACTCAAGAATAATAAAGTGAAAATTTCATTAAAATTACTTACAATGGATAGAAAATAACGAAAATGTATATTTATAAAATACGTAGGAAATGGGAAAATTATAAAGTTTAGCATCGCAGACTAAATATTATTTCGATAGTTTATAATCCAATTTAATGCTAAGCGACCGGGGTGACGTCACTAGTGGCGTTTGATAGATTTAGCAAAAAATATAAACATAGGTAGGTAGATTTTTGTAATAATAATAATAATAATTTCTTGCAAATTTTACCAATTACGTAATCACTGGACGGTTAGTATTTGAATCGGATTGTACACACTAGGGAGTCGCGTAGTGGATTTATGTACATGACTCACCTGTCTGAATGGGTACACATTTATGTTACATTTGAAACACATTTGTCCGAAATTAGCCCAGGAACAGTTGCTCATCCATACTCTGTTGCATTTAGTACATTTATACATCCCAAAAGCTCGGCGGGAGCCTTGGTATGGAGTAAGTTTTTCACCATTCTCTTGGCCATTGACGTTTTGAGGGTTATTTGGCCTGTTTGGCCCAGCGTTGGGCGCAATTTGGTTTGCGGCTCTTCGGTTCCTTCTGCGCTGTAAATATAAATAAACGTTACAATGTAAGATATAGATAGGTTATGACTCTCTGTGGTCGGTTGAGGCCACAACAACGCCAATAAGATAGGTATTTGCCGATCTATTTAAAAAGTTAATTTGTATGAAATGTACGTCATTATTATGAAAGTCTGAAGGTGCCATTTTGGATTTTTGTTCGTCTACTCTTTACAGCCCCTCTAAGCAGTTTGTAGCTCGGCTAGCTAAGGTGATCTGATGCGATCATCGAAACGGTCGATGCGGACGGTATTTACATTGCTGACAAGACTGTCGTTTTTCAAGTGACATTTTCATCTGGGCGCTACCGTAGGTCGGATGACACGTTATATTGTAGGTCCCAGCTATTAGTCTCAGTATACGCAGTCGTAAAGCTTTGGGCGGTTTGAAAACTCTCGACAACAGAGTTTGACCACTAAGTTCATACGAAGAAGAAATCTGCTGTCAATGCAACAAACAACAAAAGTTTGTAAAGCATACCTGTTATTTTTCATGCTATTTTTTTAACAAACTGAGCAAGAACAAGTTTGTTGTTTGAGAGTGCATTCTTGGATTGGGTCCAAAATTCGTGTCTTAATACTTTACGGATAATTCAAGCCAGTTCATTATTATTTATTATCATATATAAATAAAAGTAGCAAACAAAAGATAAGAATGTAGATTACTGTCGCGTCGCTCAGCACAGTAATTATTTATACTATAAGTACATTACCATTGATAGCAGAGACCTATTGATAGGTCTCTGCTATCGCAGTGGCGACAGTGGTAGGTATATTACCAAAATACCTACGTTACTTAGAGGTTTGGAGAACAGCGCTCATAGAAAAATTCTACTGACAATGCTTCTGCAGACACTGCCTTGAATTATGCGTTAAGTATCTAGACACGGAATCTGGACCTAATCCAAGACTGTGAATGTGCTGTGTGTCTCAAATAATAAACTCTTTCTTACTCAGTATGTTGAAAAATTGCATGTTTCAGAGAAAAATAACTACAATCTAAAATAAATTTAGTTGTTGATTTTTTTGAAGCGCCCGAACAATGATCCGTGTTTACGCAGTTTACGCACCAATTATAGATCAAACACTTAAATATAACCTCAAAATAATCTCACAATTTTAAATATCTATTAGCTCATTAATACAAGTGTATAACGTTGTAGCGTGGGTAAAATTTGTGACGTCTGATATGACTAGTAAGTATTTTCGAATTTAATTGCCATCTCTCTATCTTTTCAATATAATTAAAACTTACCGGCATCTTGTATTGCGCTGATAAATAATTAACACTAAAAGTGATAATGCTGGTATTTCCACTGATTTATTAATAATATTTAATCACTTGAACACTTCAGCCAGTTCAGAACAGTCCAGCACAATCTCACACCACAAGAACCAAATGAAAAATGCTTCAAATTGAATGAATGAATGTACCTATATAGTAGAGACGCGCATCGGTCTTTGGCACAGTAGTAGTAAACATCTTGAGAAAATTGGGGATTCCCCGAACTAAATACCTATGTTTATCCACTTTCTGAGATTTAAAGGGGCTTCCATGAAAAGTTTGGGTTCTTTCCAACCATAGACACAATATGCTGTAAATGAAACGAAATTGCCGTCACAGAAAAAAAGCAAAAAAAATATTTTTCTTTTTTTTTTGGTTCGTACTTACTAACACATTAAGCATTATCTAATGCTAGTAAAAGTTCTTCATAGGCGCTAAACTAAAGTCATTAAACATTTATTGTATTCTTATTAGGCAAAAATAAATTAATACAAATATTAATTCGTTCGTATTGTGCTTTCATTCCCATCCATTTAATTTTGTAGACCAACTTGCAACTAAAAACAGCATAATACCACAGATTACTTTACAGCCGCCAATACTTACTGACACCAGAGAAGTATACGTTACCTTATCATAAAACTTCAAATTGTTTGTTTTTTAGGGTTCCGTACCTAAAAGGAAAAACGAGACCCTATTACTAAGCCTCCGCTGTCTGTCTGTCTGTCTGCCTGTCTTTCTCCAGGCTGTATCTCAGAAACTGTAATAGCTAAAAAGCTGAAAGTCTGTTATCCTAAATAACAGGCTTTAAATAATAATTGACATCATCCGGGGTCTTCAAAAGTAGAGTAATCAGGTTTTTTCTAGGTAAGCGTGCCACATCGTAGACTAAAGCGTAGCTTTACATCAGGCAAACTTATCAAGGATAAAAAATCAACGATTTAAGGCAATCTCATTTATTCAGTCAAACAGTTTATCCAATGAAATTATATATGCATTTTTCGCATTCTAAGAATCTTATCGGTTCATTAACCCTACTGTAATCTAAGATTGCTACTGCAGATAAGATAGTAATAAAACTGATATGCGGATAAGTGACATAATTATAAATAGATAAAAATATTGAATTAACTATTGGCATATTTTATTATATATGTAAACAACATTTTGTTTACAAAATCAGACTTAAAAGAAAAAAATACTAAAACGATTTTATCGACTGCGAATCAGAGAATGAAACAATTGGCCATGTACGAGTTGGGCGCGCGCGTGAAGGGTTCCGTATCATTATTGTATGGGAGCCCCCCGTAAATATTATTTATTTAATTATTTTATGATTTATTTTTGTAATTTAATACATAACTAACTTTTAAGTACGGAAACCTTTACCTTTTAGGCACGGAATCCAAAAAATTAAAAACATTTTTATGAACTTAATATATTGAATTTAATTACAACGATCTTTTATATATTTTTTTATTGAATTTAATATCTTCTTATATATAAAATTTCCGTGTCACAGTGTTTGTTACCGTACTCCTCCGAAAAGGCTTGACTGATCTTTACCAAATTTTATATGCGTATTCAGTAGGTCTGAGAATCGGTTACTGTCTATTATTTATATCCCTAAGTGATAAGGCAAAACAATGTTTGCCGCGTCAGCTAGTATACATATATATATATTTAAAAAAAAGTTAACTAAACTGTTTGCGAAATCGTTGTAGGTGTGGGTAATGCAAAGAACATCACTTAAAGGTATACTCAACATAATCTACGCCTCAAACAAGAGCAAAATTAGGCAAGAAGCGCTTGAATAATTAGATACTATGTACGGTACCGATAGCATACAAATTAAAATAATAAATATATATCTCGGAAATCAATACCTATTTACTTCTACGACCCTGCTTGCCCTCGAAATTCTATTTCAATAAAAAAAAATACTATTCAGTTTTTTATTCTTTACTAGGTATTTAACCAGCAGGGAGTAACCGCACAAGTTAGCGACACTCTAAGGTATTAGGTGGAGCATTCCTAGCTTGGAATAACTGGCTCTTAGGGAAGCTGCCGCAACGCACTGTTAGGTGCTTGGCAAGATTGTTCAACTTGAGGGTGGTAGCTATCCAGGCGAACACAGGAAAATCTCATACCACCCTGCTATGGTTTCCTCACGATCTTTTACTTCACCGAAAGCCTGAATTTATTGGCCGGGATCGAGCCTATGCCCCTTGTGACGTAAGGAGACCGCTCGTCCGACTGAGCAATCGTTGACGACCTCGTTGGCGCAACGGTTACCATGCCGGACTGCTAACCAGAAGGTTCCGGGCACGGCCGACATATTTGTGCTTAACTAAATTTGTTGGTTGTGGGTCTGGGTGTTAAATATGTATCTATATAAAATATATATATGTATGTATATGTAGTATATCAGTTGTGTTAGCTACCATAACACGAACTAAAAATGGTTCAGTATGGGGTTAACCAGCCGTGTGTGAAATGAGTCCTAAAAAAAATTGCTATGTGTTCCTGCAACCTTCTATAGAGTCAATTATTCCAGACTAGGCATGTTCCACCTCAGCCAAGAGTTTCACTACGTGTGGTTACGCGCCCTGCTGGCCTAGCTGTATTAGAAAAAAATATATGGAAAGAAATACTCAGAAAAATGCCTGATGTATCCGAAAAGTGTGTTGCTATTAAATATTAGTGTACTCATATTACGGGTTTCTAGAGTAATAAATATTAGTGTTCTCATATTTCGGGTTTCTAAACGATTAAATATTAGTGTACTCATATTTCGGGTTTCTAAGCTATACAATATTAGTGTACTCATATTACGGGTTTCTAGAGTAATAAATATTAGTGTACTCATATTACGGGTTTCTAAACTATAAAATATTAGTGTACTCATATTACGGGTTTCTAAACTCTAAAATAAAATTGCTTAATTTTGTGCCCCTACTTTCTTGCTTCATGGCCTCTTCAATCGTTAATTGGTGTAACCCTACCTGTTTTAAAGCTGTCACTTGCCTTGAAATGGAAACCGTTAGCCGATATTAGGTATGGTGTTAACTCTATATAACGACACTGAAGGGACTGTGCATTTAATGGCGTTATAGAGAGTTGTTGGAAAGAGAATGTATCATTGTATGGAATACAAAGTAAACCAACTAGAGCCAATTGATTTCGACGCTTTAGAGAGTTTGTCGTTAATTCGAGTGACGCTACATGGAGTTTACACTCCAATTTACTATTAATTACAGAGCAAAACTCCAATAATATCTTCGATATCTTACTAGATAGAGAGTATTTTACATTCGCATTTTCTTTATTTTGAATTGAAGAAATTAAGTATTAGGCATTATTGCATATTTCTTATTTACTTAACCATTTCTCACAGCCATTGCACACTTGTGTCGGTTGCCAAGTATATTTATGAAGGAGTTACATTATCAAATACTCAGTTCAATGCATTACATTTTCAATGCTTATCTGGGTCTATAACATGTAAACGCATCGTGTAGAAATATTTATAACTGGTTCTTTATCTGATAATAAAACAAACTATAAAAAAAGTCCTTCCTTTGAATGAAATAATTTAAAGAATGGAATAATCTTTAGGAAAGAGGGAAACAATTTTAATTAGTCGTGAATCTTCTTTGCCTTCACCTTTTCCCACTATGTGGGGTCGGCACAGCCCGTTTTTTTGCTTCCACACTCTTCTGTCAGCCGTCATATCTACATTCACTCCTTTCTCTTTCATATCCTCTTTCACACAATTCATCCACATCTTCTTAGGTCCTCTACTTCCACTACCTTGTACAGTATTACATTACTTAATTAGTCGTGAATGTAGGTACTCAATTTACGAGTATTTCAGGATTCCAGTGAACTGACTCGGCAATGAGATTAAATATCGAATTTGTTATAGGGGAGAAATCGCATTTCAGTTATGTGCCGAATATTTATTTGCCTCATATCAAAAATTATATGGACGTGTGTATTTATTATTCTATTCTTATATATAAAATTTCCATGTCACAACAAGAGCGATTTTTACCAAATTTTATATATCTATCTATTTTTCATACCCCTAAGTGATAAGGGTTGTTGACCCTTAAATTTTTAAGGCAAAACAACGTTTATCGGGTCAGCTAGTAATATGTAAATTAACATAAGAATTTTTTGTACAATGATGAATCTCTAAATATAGGTGTAGTAGCTACTCCATCAGAAACTAGTTTAAATTAAATAAGAAAACCCTCAAAACACTAATCAAACAAAAAAAGAAATGTCTTTCCGTTTGGGAGATACGATGCCACAGACAGACACACACACAAACAAATTAAATAAGAAAACTCCCAACGAAATTTTGTGGGAGTGGCAATTTTGGATTTGAAATATATTATTACACTAGCAGACCCGGCAAACGTTGTTTTGCCTTATGAATTATTTTTATTCTAGTTTCTAGACAAATTCTAGTATAATTAAAATGTTACTTATTTTATGTGTGTATGGTATATGCGTGAAATGGGTATGGAGCGCCATGAACAAACGTTAAGGGAATATAAAAGTAACAAACGCCAAAACATATTATGTTCAATCCTATCTATTTAATTGTGTTTATTTTAACAAACATTAATTTGTTCTTCTTAGATGGCACCGACGCCAAGAATACAGGATAAATACAAATTAAAAATAGCATGTTTATAAGTTAATCAAATATAAAGTCTTCGATGGTACTTATGTGACGGCATAAAATTATTTTTCACTTTTTAGATACAGTTAGAATTTATATATGTAGGTATGATTTTGAAGTCTGTTATTTGTATAATACAATTTCATTGTAAAATTTTTAAGGTTAGTAGGTAATGATATTTTTCTAAAGTTTTAGGTATTCAAAATTTTTTAGCGATTCCATTCGAGCCGTTACCAAACAAATTACATAATATTGGTAGTGTCGTAAGCTATGACCCAAAACGTCATAGGACCAATCGCGAGCGAAGCGAGCCCTTTGCGAGCCTAGCGAGCTATGCGCGAGCGAAGCGAGCGCGAAAATTTGTAGCATATTTGTTCGAGCCTCTTGAGCATAATGAAGTCCAAAGCAAAACAAATTACATAGTATTTGTAGTGTCGTAAGCTATGACCCAAAAGTCCTAGGACCAATCGCGAGCGAAGGGAGCTGGACGCGAGCGCAGCGAGCTATGCGCGAGCGAAGCGAGCTCGAAAATATGTAGCATATTTGTTCGAGCCATTTGAGCATAAAGAAGTCCAAAACAGAACAAATTACATAATATTTGTAGTGTCGTAAGCTATGACCCAAAACGTCCTAGAGCCAATCGCGAGCGGAGCGAGCCGGATGCGAGCGCAGCGAGCTATGCGCGAGCGGAGCGAGCGCGAAAATTTTTAGCATAATTATTTGTTCGAGCCGTTTGAGCATAAAGAAGTTCGAAGCAGAACAAATTACATAATATGTGTAGTGTCGTGAGCTATGATCCAAAACGTCCTAGGACCAATCGCGAGCGAAGCGAGCGCGAAAATTTTTAGCATATTTGTTCGAGCCGCTTGAGCATAATGAAGTCCAAAGTAGAACAAATCACATAATATTTGTAGTGTCGTAAGCTATGACCCAAAAGTCCTAGGACCAAACGCGAGCGAAGCGAGCTGGATGCGAGCGCAGCGAGCTATGCGCGAGCGAAGCGAGCGCGAAAATTTTTAGCATATTTGTTCGAGCCGTTTGAGCATAAAAAAGTCTAAAACAGAACAAATTACATAATATTTGTAGTGTCGTTAGCTAAGACCCAAAACGTCGTAGGACCAATCGCGAGCGAAGCGAGCCGGATTCGAGCGCAGCGAGCTATGCGCGAGCGAAGCGAGCGCGAAATTTTTTAGCATATTTGTTTGAAACGTTTGAGCATAAAGAAGTCCAAAGCAGAACAAATTACATAATATTTGTAGTGTCATCATCATATTTGTTGAAAATTTTTTGCTCATACGTTTGGGGTCTAGTTTATTAGTACATCAAATTTTATAGCTTCTTCTACGTAAGAATTAAGCGATCAAGTTATTTTGTCGAGAGTTTTTCAAGCCCCTGCCTTAGTTTAACGACTATTTGTGCTAAGAGGACCTACAATTTAACGTATAATCCGATCCACAGTAGCGCACAGATGAAAATACATTTTTTTACAACGGTCATGTGCAGGAGAGGTTATGCAATACAGCGACTTACACGCGGGTGGAGCCGCGGTTAAGTTAATAAGAGAGTTACATTGATATAGCAAAATGATACAATAACGAAGGTCGAAATTTGTGTAAACAGTGAGAGAAGTCTGTGAAGAAGAATTTTGTGAGTAAAACAGGAGACCGACTTCGGTCTATGGCATAGTGTGGCATTTCACTCACCAGTAAAGTAAAGGCAAATTTTAAGTATTTAAGATTGGTAATAATCATAAGCATAAGTATATCAGGTTAAATTTTGTTAGTTATTTTCTTAAAAAAAAAAGGATTTTTACTCGAAGTACAGTTAGATACTATATTTGATCAGTTATCAAGCGAGATGAAAAATGAATAAAATACGAAAATGGCCATAAAAATAGGGAATGATGATAAAAAAGTAAAAAAATTAGGGTCGTATGTATTTTTTAATGCCACTTAATACTAAAATGAAATGAAAAAATTCGTCGAAAAATTAAAAAAAAATATTTAAGGGTGATCAACCCTTATCACTTAGGGGTATAAAAATAGATAGTAGCCGATTCTCTGACCTACTGAATACGTATATAAAATTTGGTAAATATCAGTCAAACCGTTTCGGAGGAGTGCGGTAACAAACACTGTGACACGGAAATTTACTAAAATGGCCATAAAAAAATAGGGGTTGATGATAAAAAAGTAAAAATTTAGGGTTGTATGTATTTTTTAATGCCACTTTATATTAAATTCAAATAAAAAAAATTCATCGAAAAAATAAAAAAATATTTTTAAGGGTGAACAACCCTTATCACTTAGGGGTAAAAACGTTTCACGTTGGCCGATTCTCATACCTACTGAATACGCATATGAAATTTGGCAATGATCAGTCAAGCCGTTTCGGAGGAGTTCGGTAACAAACACTGTGACACGGAAATTTTATATATAAGAAAAAAGATTATGTGTTCTGCTAGTCAAGATCTTTCATTTATTAACCACATTGGGGCAGTTGCGAAAGAATATGACATCCGCCATTTTGTAGCGGCAGATAGACATAGACACACTCATACACACACACAGGTAAAAAAAAATATCACGGTTAAAAACAGATATCGAAATACGAGTACAAAACCGTATTCACATGGACGACTATTCAATTCCGAAGGTCCAGCCAGCCACTTTTAAATATTCCATGTGCGGTCTACCGTGAAATCTACAGAGAAAACGTATTATAGATCTTTTATTGCGTTTTATCCCTATTTTTCGGTCGCGTATAGGATAACACAATTTTATGACGCTTTCTATCAATACTAAAAGATCTCTCACGTGTGTATATCGAATTTTAATATTTAATTTTCAGATAAAATTTCGGACGCACTTGCTTTTTAGGGTCCTTTATTACTGTTGTCAAGCTGTACTTACTTTTTGTGTTCATTCATACCTGGGCTTTACCGTGGGTCAGATGATACCAAGCAATCGTTAAACTGTGTCAGATGCTTCGGGCAGCTTAAAAATACTCGACACTAGAGATTACAAACCGTTTACATTTTTTACAACTTCACCCAGGCATTTGACCGCAGCATAGCGCGTTCTAATTAAGATTTAGTGACATTCTGGCCTGAGGTGGAGCATGCCTGAGGTGGAGCATGCCTAAACTGGAATATCTGACTTTCAAGGATGCTTCCGGAACAGACTGTTTGATGTTTAGCGACAGATTTTTCAACTTGAGGTTGGTTGCTAGACAGGCTAGTATTAGAAAGTATTTAAAAAGCTCGAGCTCATTGGCGGGGATCAAACCCACGACCTTCGGGACGTGAGGCTGCCGAACGCCCTGCTATCGCCAGTATTAGATACTAAATATGTATAAGATTATATATAAGAATGTAATTAAGTTACTAGAAGAACGACTACAATCTAGCGATTTTCAAGGCGAGAGTGACCCGGTTCATGGTAAGCGCGATCCACCGTAGATCTCAATATCACTTACCATTAGGTGAATTGTGGTCAAGCGCTGACTTATTCAGAGTATATAAGAATAAGGCCTAACTTGTTGCCAACATGAAAAGAGAAAAGAAAAATTATTGCATTCTAAAATTAAAACAAATTATTATTTTTTATTCTGGGTCTCAGCGAGTGTCGAGTATTTTTCCTTACATCTATTTGAATAAATAAGCCCTCAAGTGGCGTCTCACTTACCGTGTTAATTAGAAGCTTTAAAGGGCTAAGTACAGCTTAAAGTATCACTCAATCAAATTTCCTTAGAAAACGAACCCTTTATAATCTTACTTTCCTTTTTGTCAGATGTCAACGGGTTTCTTTAGTGTCAATTCCAAATTGAAGGGGTGTCTTTAATTGAAATAAATATTTGCTCACAAAATTTTCTTACGAGTCTCTTGTCTCCAGATTGGGCAAACCCCTCCACTTTTGTGTACCTTTGGAATTATTTGTCTTGATGTAAATTAAGACTGTTTGGCGTCAATCGCAGTAAAGGTGCTTCATTATTTATTAATGAATGGACTCGTTTGTTAAAATATTTACTCGTTTGCCTAATGAACTGGTAGTTAAAGACTTATTGTGAAGTCGCAGTATTTAGGCGTAAAATAAAAAGCTATTTTTACATGTGATGGAGACTGGTTTGGTGTGAGAAAATGTCTGTGTGTGTGTTTGTGCAAACCAGTATAATAATTGGGCCGTCCATTAACTATGTAACGTTTTTTTAGTTTTTTGACCCTTGCTGATACATAATGTGGTTTAAGATTACCCCCATCCTATATTACGTGTATTTTTAGTAACTACACAATTTCGCAACTAATTTTAAATATTTACAAAATACAGCTTTCGGTACAATCTAATTGTATTATATAGAATAAGTTAGCTAGCAACTATAAGCGAGAGACCAAAAAAACTAATGCCGCTTTTCGGTTCAGTAACGTGATATATCACTAAAACCCCCCTCTGTGATATTTCGTGATTTTATATATAACCCCCCCCCCCCCCTTTCGAACCTCACATGATTAATGGACGTCATTTGTCTTTTTAGTTTTAAGACTAAGTTTTTTTTATTTGTAGATATAAAATACAATCATAGGAACTCCCAAAATCCACTTACAATCCTTTTACGTCCACAACCCAGAGGTAATTTTCCAACATAACAAGAAAGAAATCCCTCCAACTTGGCAAACGGCTGAAGTTCTAGAAGCCCTGCCCATTCAATATCTATTTACTTATATTGGTATCACCCGACATGCATGCAGTTGGCGTTGAGAACACATTTGAGTGCTAGGAGTGAACCTAAGCAGCGGACTAATGGTATTGAATGTAGAGACTCGAAAGTGGATTAGACAAGGACAGTTCTTGAGAATGTTTACGTTTTGTGCCTAAAGTTAGAATTCTTCTCTGAGGCATGATGTACTCGTATCTGTAGATGTAGGAGGTAAGTTAAATATTTTCTGTATGTATGAAAATAACTTACGAAAATAGCAAATGTAGCAATACTATATTTAATAAAGTTTTTTTTTCTTTTAATTAATTTATCTGAATCTGAACTTTGCAGTAACATATTTATGTATTTTGCAATGTAAGTGGATTATACAATTATTATAAAACAAGAAGGGATTAAACTTCCTATTCTAAGATAAACAAAAATAACTATTACATGGTAGGTATATTTTTAACTCAGATTAGGTAAATTACAGAAACCGTATTCTTTCGTATACCGCAAGCTAGTCTATGGCTCCCGGCTAGACATCTCCGGATGCATCAGCCGCAGTTCTAGCCCCGATGCATACTTATTGCCCGATTTTCCGCCGACGGTTTTCAATTGAACAACGACATTAGCGGTGTTTCTATAGTTCTCTATGTTCTTTTAAATGGGTATTGAAATGATATGGATCTGCGTTCAGTTATTTTGTTTTTTCGGTTTAGTTTCGCTAAAAAATATTTTTGTGTAATATTGTATGTAATAGAGGTGAAAGGCGTTTGTATGTAGAAGAGCAGTCCGTCTCTACATCTCAAACTATTAGATCATATTAATCATTGATACTTACGGTGCCGAGACATAGACTCTTAACGACGAGGCTGTGCTCAAAATAAGAGTCGCGCAGAGAGCCACGGAAATGTCTATCCTCGGCATCAAACTAATACATCGAATTCGCAACACTAAGATTCGACGACGAACGAAAGTTTGAGATGTCGGATCTGCAGTCATAAACCTAAAGTGGAGTTGGGCAGGACACTTGGCCAGGCGTCATGATGACAGGTGGAGCAAGGTTGTAACCGAGTGGTGGCCGAGGCCTATACCCAGCAGTGGAATAATATCAGCTGTGGATGATGACGACGATGAAGCATTTATGGTTCTTCTTCTTTTTCTTATGGTGCCTCTTCAACTAGTGAAGCTAAGCTCGGCATTACCAAATAAAATAATTCAGCGGCACTTCTGATCCCGGTTCTTTCCCGAATGTTTCGCGACCAGGATTATATTCTGCGCTCGACTCGTTGCTTGCGACTAGCACACATTTTGCTCTGTAAGGGTACCAAAGAAACCAGAGAGAAGTACGGCCTGATGATGGCACCTCAAGAAGATCACTATTTATCTTCCTCTGACAATCTTTAGAACATATCATCTGGCATAACATGGGTGGTCCAGGTATGCCATTCATTTCAATGAACTCGGTTGGCTTGGGTAGGCTGGTAGAAGGGAATTGCACAGATGTCAGTACATGTCTCACTATGCCCCCTTGAAACAAAAAAGACCCGTTTGAAAATATATAAAAGCGCCTTAATACATAAAATTGGTTATACCCCAACAAAAAGTAATTAACTAAAGTGTAATAAAATTTCATAAATCATTATTTTTGAATTTTTTTAATATTTGTTGGGCCACATCTACTGAAAAAAAAAATTGGGATAGTTATCAAGAGTAACAAGAAGTCCTGCACAATTTGTTGACTATTAAATAACAAATCTAGATAAGTTGAGGTTTCTTATAGCCACTTTGAATTAAAAAAAAAAGAATTTTATAATGCCTGTGTACATATATCTAACCATCCAATTCATATCCCATGCCAAAAGCTTTTGCAATCTTCTCGAGACGCACTCCCAAACGATCTAATAAGTAGCAGCTAACGGGGGCTATAACGCCATAATACCACAGTATGGGCTTAATACCGTCCAGTGGCTATCATGTGCTCTGTATTAACGTTATAAATTAGAACGTTAACCGTCCAGCCCACTCAAATAACTATAAAGCCTGGACATTCACATTACCCACACTTGATGCTCTCGCAACTTATGCTTGCCTAGTCCGCACATTGTCTTTCATAAGATACTCATAAAGATGTACGCGGACTTTGTATTGCTAGTTTTTCGTGTGGGTATGAGGAAATGAAGGTCTTTGAAAATCCTTCTATGTGTAATACTCGTATAATATGTGTATGGTTGTCTTTGTATGTATATAGTTGGTTGGTAATTATGTAAGGTTTTTAAGATGTGACGAAGAGCCTTATTTTTTTTACATAGCTAAGCATTTTAACAGCAGGGCGCGTCAACGCGACTTTAATTCTAGTATTTCTGCGGTAGACTTCACCCCTGTTGGGACTCGGGGCCTTCTCTCATGAGAAGAGAGATATAGGCTATAATCCACCACGCTGACCATGTGCAGGTTGGCGGATGACACATGTCTTCGGATTTTGTGATCCTCAAACATGTCGGTTTTCTCACGATGTTTTCCTTCACCGTAAAGAGAGTCTTTTCATAACTTGAAAAACAAGTCAGTGGTAGAGAGCCGGGATCGAACCAAGAGCCGTCTGATTAAAAAGAAGACGTTTTTCCCATTGAGCCACGAGGGTCCAATACTCCAACAAAATTAGCAACTATTTTATGAAACTTCTTGAAAATAAACTACTTGTCGGTAGATATACGAGTATGAAACGTCAATGCCAATAGTTTCAGCTTGGCAAATATCTTTCAATGGAGTAAATATTCAGACATGATAAGTAACAGACGTGATATATGATACAGTTTTACCTATGGTTACCTACATACATACGTATATAATATGGATATTCGTATATAATATAGATACAATGGGCAATGAAATGCTAAATGATAAAATTTAACCTTGTTGAGTGTAGCTAACAGAATATCTACACTTCTTTATATACATTTATGTGAATGTATTTATTTTAATGTGAAAAGCTTATATTGTTTGTGATTGACCGCAATTACTTTGATGTTAGGCAATGTTCCGGTCTACCTCCAATGAAGCTTGCTACATTGCGGCTACAAAAGCTTTTGATACATATCATAACCAATTAGAATTAAATATGTACTCGTAGGTATTTGACTTTACAAACGCAAAAACACAAAACTATTAAGAAGAAAATTAAATTGAAAGCCACTAAGTACTTGAAAGTAGTAAATTAATTAACAAATTTATCAATTTTATCAGACTAAGTAACGGATTACTAATTACCAACCGATTTTACAATAGATTAATTACTCCATGTTTATTCCTTCTATTATCCTTCGTATTGTGTGTATGTACATACAATGTATTATCTATAGGCGACTTCAGTGCTGTGTTTACTGCGGTCTGTACATTATTTTATCGTATACAATCAACCGCAGACTGGTGGCAAGGCAGTTGTAATCGAACAATAGGTATTTCAAGCAGTTAGACAAGATTTCAGACGCATTGTTTGAGTTATTCTAGGAATCCTAGACTAGACTATTCGTTTCAAGCGGAGCCATTTCCAAGACTAGCCGTACTGGTGCATTATGCACCTTTTTAAATAAGACTTTAGAAGCGATATAATTCTCAAAATATCTTATGATTTTTCTAAATGGTACGAGTATGTTTTAAGCGATCTTTCTGTTTACTTATTATTTAATGTTCAATTATTCTGTGGTGTACTACCGATTAATTTTATAAATGCAAGAGTTGTGAGGTTTTGCGGATAAATATTTGTTACGGTTCCGTACCCTAAGGGTACCAATGGGACCCTATTACTGAGAATTCGTTGTCTATTAGTCTGACATCAGGGTCTGTAGATATATATATACCCATGAACTATGGTAGCTAGAGAGTTGAAACTTTCACATATTATTTATTTCTTATGCCGTTATAATAACAAATAGAATACATTAAATTATAAAGGGTGCTGTCATACAATATTTTTTTTGTCATTTTCATAGGTAATTTAGTACTGAACCCTTCATACGAGAACCCGACTCCCACTTTGCCAATCATTTTTAGGTACTATTTTTGTTACCCTAGTTTTAGAGCAAAAATGTGAGAGTTTATTGAAAAATACTCTTAATTCATCTCAAAAATTATCGTCATAAATCTCTTAAACGGTTGTTTATAAAAATGAATAGGGTTGTGTTTGATCTAAGCGTAATAGAAAGAGGCGTGGGCAATAAAATTTGATAGATAAACAAGCTATTTTATTTTTATAAATCTCGGCATTATTACAGAAGTATAATAAATTTAAGGCGATATGGAACCGATTTCAGCCGCGGCATATATATTTGAGCGAAGCTCTTGACGTACGGCAGTAGATTATTCACGAAATAAATTTATATAAAATCATCAATTACTAAGGTTCCAGACTTCTTTGCCATCATCAGGTCTAGAGTAGCATCCTTCTGGAATGGGTTAAGGGTTTCGCGGAATGGCATTTTACAATGCCTAAATGACTAATTGATAACCCGAATTTTAAAGCGTGGCGCGACGTGCACCAGAGTGCGAACCGCAAATGACTGTGATATTTTTGTCACTTTTATAGGTATTGAGTTTTATTTAAATTTTCGTTTTATTTTAATTTATATGTAAAATGGGTGTATACCTGAAATAAATGAATATTAATATTATTATTATTATTGTTAACAATTTTAAAGTCATAAGCTCTAACAATTCTAGATCAAAATTATTACATACAAAAAGTAAGATTAAAACAAATCTTACGATTTTGTTAAAAAATGTATTTTCCAAAAGCACGTTTTTAAACTTAAAACGACTGTAGAAAAACAAACGAGCTATTTTTAACCAGATAATCGTGTTTTGGAACTCTAACGATTTTTAACACTGAATTAAGGGTAATAAAACTGAAAAGACCGTAGCCATATATATCATTAACGCAGGATTTTTTCAAAATACTCGTAAGCTATTTTGCACCCACACCGCCTTAAGATTTACACACATTTCATAACAAGCCATCGCTTTTGTTCTACAAATCAATGAAGCAGTCTAGATTGGACGTCACAAAAGAGGAATGGCTATTTTTCTTAAAAAAAATGTTGGTAATAAAATCGGTGATTCATGCAGTATTGCGGTCGACCTTGCAAACTTGAATCAACTGAAAATGAGTCACCAGACTAAACTAGTAGTTCTCTTTAATATTCTTAATTCCAATGACTGAACCAATGATCAGGTGAATCATTTTTATTATGGACTTGGTTTATCTGTAAATGTATATATTTATTGCTAATGACTGACCTGAATGAAACGATATTTCTTTTTTTTATATATATTAAGTGGGATAAATTAAATTAACACTTTTTATACTTAGCTAAATTAAAAAATAATTAATGAAATAAAAAAATATTCCTTTTTTTTCAATAGAAACGGATTAAAATATTTTTCTTTTTGAAAATGTTTCGCGTCCCTTTTTTAAGTTACTAGTAAAACAAGAAGTTTTAATAAATCTACTGTTTTAAGTTAATAATTATATTTGACACCAATTATTTATTTTACTATTTCCATATTTAATTGCTATGTTTATGTATCCGATATACCCTATTAGATCTTATTTTAGATCATCCGATAGATTTTATCAATAATTTCGCGATTGATTGATTGACTGATTAAATATTATTATTTACTTTTGTAATCCACTATTTACTTCTCGAAATCTATACAAGAATATTAAAAATAAAATATGTATAATGTAATTACGTGTTGGTTTTCGAAATCCGTAATTTGTTTGAAGCCTAAATTTAGTATGTAGATTTATTTAGTTTAAAATTAACATTATTATTTTTGTATAGACATTGAGATGCTATGGGGTTTGTGCCAAGAGTTTAATATTTGCAGTAGTAAGTTTGAATTTGTATTTCTGATGTCAATGTGTTTTTTTTAAGAAACATCATTAAGAATTACAATCCCACGGAGAGTGAAAAATAAAATAAAATGCATTCAACAATAACATCGAGTCTGTTTACGTAAAACGGCGATCTGAAGACATTGACGGGCGCTACTGAATGCAAAAGGATAAGTGTTTCGAAGCATCTGTTTCAGTTTATTTACACAACACAAAACAAAAATACTCCTCAAAGGGTTCAGATCTTGGAGTCGGGTTCAATATTTTCTGCAGTAAGACTCTTTGTTCACATGAAAATATTTACCAGACTTTCTTACTGGCTACATGCTCTTAACAATTCTCTGTAAGTGTACGAGAAAAATGAACAAGAGAAATGGGCTATGTTGGGACGTGGCGGACCTTTATCATTTTCAGTGTACTGTTTGATATATTGCAAACATTTGGTGTAGTTTTTCTAGTTGTTAGATAAGTGGTGAATTAGCAGCTACGAGCTTGTTGTACGAAGATTTTATTCTATACTTATTCTTCTTCTTTGTATGAGCTAAGTGGCTAAGCTCTGTGTCGAGAATTTTCAATCCCGAAGCCTCTGACTTGGCTTATCGACTGCTTGTAATAGGACTAACAGCCGGGACCTACAATTCCTTACAATAAATTTATACTATATCTTATGAAACTCCTTGATCGAAGTTTTTTACTTACTTTGTACTAGTTGACGCTGAGACTTTTTTTTGTCATCACACCGAGACATTTGACCAGGAAGGCGCATAACTACGTGAATTAGACACATTGGAGTATGCATAGTCTGAAATAACTGTCTCACAAGGATGCTGCCGGAACTCAATGTTAGTATCTTGGAGACAGATTTTTAACTTGCAGGGTTTTTTAAAGCTGCAAGGATACCTTATGCCTCCGCTTATTGTTATTTTGACTTTGACTTTGATTGAGCTAGGGATACAAGCATTTCGGTCACGCATCGCTTTGATCAGGTGTTCTGATAAGTTTTGGAAAATGGTATGGGCGCCAAAGCCCTAACGTCTCTTCGACCAAACCAATTCTCTGGTTTACAAATCTACATAAAAAATATGAGTACACATTTTAACCTGAAAACCAGGACAGCTTTTTCACCAAACAACGTTCAAAAGTCATTTTGTTCTCATTTCTTCTGAATAACCCATGTTATGTGTTGCAGACGATTTATGGTTAGGTTACAAGCTTACACTCACAACACTACGTGGATGTAATAATTTGCTCGCTTCAAAACATTTTAATGAAATTCCAAGAATGTCTGGGCGGTGTTACAAATTACAGCTAATGTGATGTGGAAAATATTCTAACTACTTTAAATAATTTGATAGTTATTTTATTTCGCAGTGCAGTCACGAAAAGCGTCAGAAAGTAGAGTAAGTAACACGATGCTAATTTACTCGTAATTCAAGAAAATTGAGAACGTTATTTTAATTCTTCTGAATTTAAATTATATTTATTATCGCGAGGACTATTATTGAGAATTTTACTATTATATGTTTGAAATACACCAAAGTTTTATAGAATCGGTAGTAGTTTGGATTTCTACATACCTAAGTATTCGTGATATTAAATAAAAGTTAATCAGATTGACACCCTATTCCTATTTTAGACCTGGCTCTCTGCTAAATCGCAAACAAAATAACAAAAAAATGGTGTCCTATAAAAAAACGTTTTGATGTAACTTGACGCTAATAAATGTCGAATTTTTAATAAGCAAATATGAATGACAATAGGAATAATATTAGAATTTAGTAATAACATCAAAATAACAAAAGCAGAGTGAAACATGATTTCTTTTTTGAAACTTATAACATATTAATAACTTTGCTGCAATATATAATCCATTGTATTTTATTTTTACAAACTGTACCAAACCGCTTGGTCGTCCCTAATATCGCTGGGAAGACCAAGTGCAGCAACCATAGACTGGCAGGAGACAGCACAGGATAGAGAAAAGTGGCGTCTCTTAGTGTCAGGGACCAGGATCCATTTTGGGGTTAGCGAGCCATCATAGTTATTTAGTTAGTTAGTACCAAACCGCTTTAAAAACATCATACACTAGGTTGCATAGTATTTAAATCGACATATTTTATTAATATAATATAATGATGCAAAAAGTAATAAACGTGCCTAGTGTACATGTTTAAAACCTTCGCACAGACCGTAGACCAAAACAAACCAAAACACTTTTGAGTGAAAGCGACGGCTATTTTTATGGAGCTAATATAAATCGATCGAAGCCAGACTCGGCTCCAGTCCACTTTATTTATTCATAAACTTTAGAAAAGTCGACTTCCTAAGCAAAGTGAGCTTACAAACTTATCTACAAGTTTGCATTCGAAGTTGGAGAAAATCTTTTTCGCAAATAAATAAAAGTAGAAGATAAAAAGTTTGGTAAGTTCTTCTTGATTCTTTGGAGCTCAGATAATTAAGCATTCTAGAATACCTTATAGGATTCTTTTTATATTTAACTTTAAATTTATTATATGATTAGATTTTCATAGGAATGAAATAAACCCAAATCGGAGTAAGTACGATACATCGTTTACGATACATTCTCTAAAAACAAAAAAAAAAACCAATGTAACGTAAAACAATATGTTTATATATTTTTATTTGCGTTATACTGTTAAATAAATAATTTGTTTTTGTAAAATTATTTTCTTATGAAACTAAAATTCACACGTCAATTTAATTATGCATTGTTAAGTAGCCTGACTAATAAATAAATAAAACGACATTATTACCATTGCTCTGCACCAATTTAACTTTGATTTACATCAGATCAGAGATCTACAAGAACACACGTTTGCTATTTAACATTATAATAAGCAAAGAATCTAGTAAAGAGTATCCTTATCGTTGGAGCAAGCGGATTCTGGAGTGGAGACCTCGTGTCCCACGTAGCGTGGGAGGCCAACCGGCCAGGTGGAGCGACGACCTGCGGACGATAGCTGGTAAGCACTGGATGCGTAAGGCAGGAGACTGTGCTCTGTGGCGATCGTTAGGAGAGGCCTATGTTCAGCAGTGGACAATTATTAAATAGGCTGATGATGATGATGATGATCCTTTTCAACTCTTCGAAAATCTGTTCTAGCAAGGTTACCTAATGTCAACCGTGTCACAACCCCTCTCGCCTTTCTGCATGTGATTTGGGGTGGTTGCAACTGTGAAAGGGTTTCCGTTGTTTTCCCTGTAACTTTATAGACGCAACAAAAACCTTTTTCAAAGTTTGAAGGATCGGTCTGAAAAGTTATATATTTTTGAATGATTTATGTTTGTTAATGTTTCATTATGAGATAAGTAGATTCTTACAGCTTGGTAAATAATATTTGATATAAAATAGGAATATATTATGAAGTAAATGAAACAGGCGTACCTTTATACCAATCTCTCTCTCCTCGTGAGAGAAGGCCCCGAGTTCCAGCAGTGGGAACGTATAGTGGGCTGCTTATGTATGCGTACCTTTAGTATCAAAACTACATAAAAAAAAATACACATTTCACACAGGTTAGCCCCATACTAAACAATTTCTAGTTTGTATTATGGTTGCTAAGACGATTGATATACTACATATACACACAAAAATACTTTATATCGATACTCATTTAACACCCAGACCGACAGCCAACAAATTTAGTTCATCACAAAAATGTACGCCGTACAGGGAATCGAATTCGGGACCCTCTTGGCAGTTTTGTTTGGTAACTAACCATTACGCCAATGAGGTTGTCAAAAATTATAGCGAAATAGGTTTGAAAAAATAAATACCCAAGTGTCAATTCACCATAAGAGGTGGAAAAAGCGAGAAAATTCGTCAAAAAGCGAATTCGCAAAAAAAAGCGAAAGTGCAAAGCGTCACGAACGACATTTGGCATTCAGCCACCGGCGGCGTATTGATGCGGCAGACGGCAGATACTCATTTATTCATAAACTTTCAAAAACTTGTCAGCCACACAGTTTCACTGCAATCAGATGGATAAATTACTTTTAGCCCTCTTGGATAAAGTAGAAATAAAATAGAAAATATTTTTGACGTGACAACGTCTTAAATTAGGTTGCGGCTGGGAGTCACTTATGAAAAAGTGTAACGCCCGGTAACGTTACGATGAGTCACCGAACGAGAGAGAGGCCCGCCGAATGCCTTGCGTCTCTCTCCCACTCAACTATGGTCGGTCTGCCGCGCGCGCAGCACGCGGTAGACGTTGTCACGTAAAATCTTCACCCGTAAAACCGACTTTACAGGCAACCATTTTCCAAAAATATGTTATACATAAAAATATGTCCACATGTATGTTGAAACACTGGCTCCCAGTATAAACACATTTCACCGCAACTGTTGACATACCGGGAGCCGGTGTGGGTAAAACTAAAACTTGGAAGTTGGACTTTTTTTAACAGATAATACAAAATGGACTAATGTCATTCAACATACGAACGATTAAAAGCGACTTTTCAAAAAGGGTAGAGCTAAAATTGTTTATGTAGACTTTCAAAATCCGCCCTTAACAGAGTTTGCCTAAGTTACCAATAAGCCAGTCACCCAGTATACTTAATAAATAATAAAACTTTGAGGGACTTGAGTTTTCAACTGCAAAATCAGTTAAAACTAATGCACATATTATAATTTGATAAGGAAATAGAAGTACCGTATTTTTACACAGAAGACTCTGTCGGCCTACCAGTATTTAAGTGCATATACAAGTATATAACACCCACCAAATTATAATGATTAAGAAGGCAACGCCTCCATCTAGTACGTATTTTTTCAATAATCAGCTAGGCATTTTACCAGTAGATCACGTAATCATATGATTCAGCGATACTCTAGCAGAAGGCAGCTTGCCTGTGCTGAATTACTGGCTCCCAAAGAGACTACCAGTACACAGCGTTAGGCGCTTAGCAACAGATTTTTACTTAACTATCATTAAACATTTCATACACAATTTGAAAAATCTGTCCCAAAGCACCTAACAATGTTCCGGAAACCTCTTAGAGAGCTAGTTATACCAGACTAGGCTTGCCTAACTCGTGGTGTTACGCGCCCTGATGAAAACAAAAAACAATACAAAATTAATACAAATGTACTATATATTAGAAAACGTATTTATTAATCCTTTTTCCTTGAGATGGTATTCTTTACTACACTACCCTGTGACACATATGTATATACGCATAGGTATATAGTTTGTACAGTCGTACATGCATGCACTTACCATCCACTTGCATATTAGTGCGGCTGTTTATTTTAGCGAAGTTTCCAAACGTCGGTTGCATCCCTTTCGAAAGTTGTAGAGTATTCCCGCTGTCTCTCCAGCTTTAATGGAGACAACGGAACTCCATAAAATACTTACAAAATTTAGCTACGTGTATAATGTGAAAAACATTTTGCTTTTGATGGAGCAAGCGAAGCGTCTCTACTTACATAAAATAAATAAATTTGTTTTCGTCACCTTTCTATAAGTTATGAGTAGACAGTATATCGTAGTTTGAAAATTAACGTTTAGAATATGTACAAGTCATATAAGATCGTAAGTTTGAACCTGTAGTTTCAACCAAACTAGTAAAAAAATATGTTGAACGTGACGACGTAATAATTACCACGCCAGGCTGCCAACCAGAAAGTCCCGGGTTCGATTCCCGGCTCGGCAATGTCTTTTGTTGGCTGTTGGTCTGGGTGTTAAATATGCAACGATATAAAGTAATTATGAATGTACATATATGTAGAATCTGTTGTGTTAGCAACCATAATACAAATAAGAAATGGTTTAGTATTATTTTTTTATATTGGAATTGGTTCACACAAAAAATGGGAAGAAATTTGCTACAATCCTATTTACTGGCTTCAAAATTTTCAGATTAGGTATTGGTAATTATGTTATTATAGGATCAGGAAATTTTAAATAGCGCCTGATAATAATTGTAAAAATTTTAGTTTTGCAAAGTTTCGGAGGGACATGATCAATAGGGATAACAGGAATTATCCTTTTGAATGATTCAGTCATTTCAGTCGATGATGGTGGTTTGTATGTTTAGTTTCGAATAAAGATTGTCTAACTCAACCGCTGAAAGAAAATCTAAATATTTTATGTTTGTGTTGTAACTATTATTTCCTTTTTATAGAATACACAGAGATTGGTCGAAAATATAGTTATCCGTAGCCATTCATCGCGACAATGCCACTGAGGTGGTTTGATTAAAAGTTTTTTTTCAGTGTTCAATTACTTTCGAAATTATTAAATTTTTATTTATATAGGAGCCACAATTGTTTACGGGATAAAAAGTAGCCTACGAATTAAACTAAGATCTTCATACCAAATTTTATCAAAATTAGTGAAGCCGTTTGAGCTTGAAGATGTAACAAACATACACACACTTGCACCCACACAAAACTTTATTATTTATTATATTAGTAGGATTATATTGCTTGTTTTTAATCTTAATATTATACTTCCTTATATTTTTTTCACAAACTGCTTAGTCATTCTGACATTAGTAGGACATTTTTCAATGGCAGATTTTGGGTATTTTCTCAACATTTTGTTTGTTTTTAAGCGGTTCTCGAAAGAAAATCCTTCAAAACTTGCCGTCAAAATCCGTAGCTACTTCGAACAAGACATAAAAGTTTCAGCATCTATTTTTAGATTGTCGTCAACAGCTCATTAAAATCAAATAACTGCAGCTTACCGTCGTACAAGGCGCCTGCTCTTGTCATCTCTTGTCTAGACAAACCTGTGCGATTCGTGACTTTTTCGCGATTCACAATCCCACGGCAATTTTTGTAGTTGCGAGTACCTGGGTAAGGTTGGCAGAGAAAGATAGAGTATTCATTAATAAGATTAATAATAGAGTATTTATTAATAATAAATAATGAAATAAAGATGATATATAGGACACATTTCACTCACGGCTGGTTAGTCCCATACTAAACCAGACCGACAGCTAACTAATTTAGTTCATCACAAAAATGTTGACCGTGCTGGGAATCGAACCCGGGCAGTCCGACATGGTATCCATTACGCCAACGTTGATTAATTCGTTCATTAGAAATTGTTATGATCGGCAATACTTGTACAACTTTTTAAATTAGGTAGGATTGTTTATGTAATAATTGGTGAGTAAACATATTTTGTCTTTCTTCTTTTTCTTTTAACCTTAAAGTTTTTCAATAGTTTTAATAAGGAATCTATATTTGGAATATTTCTGTGAGCATATCCTATTACGCTGTTAGCTTTTAATATTTAAACTCCTACGCTATAAATGCTAAAATGATGGGATTATCTAAGTTTGATGTGTCTGTATGTGTGTGCGTGTGTTTGTCGTATGTGACAATGAAAACTTCAAAGATGGCTACCGCCATAAAATGGCGAATTACAAATTTTTATAATACATATAGCTTGACAAGTAGAAGACAGCCAGCGACGATCTGCGAACGGTTACGGGCAAGCACTGGATGCGCAAAGCAAATTACCGTGTTCTGTGGAAATCCTTAGGAGAGGCCTATGTCTAACACACACACACGTGGACACACGTTAAATAGGCTGATGATGATACATCACCATACATTTCTCATCCATGATGGCAGCCACCTAATAAATATTTTTGTAGGGATTTTCAACAATTTTAATTTTAGCTTGTTGAAAATTATTTGCTGACGCTACCTCCTTAGAGATCGACGGCCATAATATTAAATTTTCCTTCGAGGTCTGAGATCTCAGACGCTCCAATCCATTATGCCGTGACATCGAAATTAGAGTTTTATAGTGATACAAAATGAATGAGGTTAAAAAAGAAATGATGGATTGAAATTGGACGTTGCAACTTGCAATATAATTTTACGGTTTGTACATTGGTTGTCAGTCAGTTTTATTAGTTTTAAGTATTTTTCGTCTATACTTGAAGCATTTATTATAAATAACATAAAATTGCGTAAAACTCCAACCTGCGGATCAGAAAAATATTTCAACTATATTACCAATTACCAATTCATAGATGTCGAAAAAAAAGCGATTGTGGTTCGCGTGCTAGTTTCGAACCCGGCCCTACACCAATGACTTGTTTTTCAAATTATGTGTGGATTTGCACTCGCTTTACGGTGAAGGAAAACATCCTGAGGAAACCGATACGTTTGAGGACTTCAATATCCGAAGATGTGTGTCATCCGCCAACCCACACTTGGCCAGGGCGGTGGATTAAGCCTATCTCACTAAGCCTCTCTCATCGTGAGAGAAGGGCCGAGTCCTAGCAGTGGAAATGTATAGTGGGCTGCTTATGTTAGATGTTGAATTAAAGAAACACACAGCCTTTGAAATCACGAATAAATACATCATCATGGGCCTCTCTTCTTACATACCCGATGAGCTGTTGGAGTCCTGTGCCAACCGCGTCTAGGTTAATACTTAAGGCGATAATATGGTCAGAATCTTGAATTGACAGATTTCGTTATATGTGAATCATAAACGATAAAAATATTGAAAAAATAGCTTCAAGACCGTCTAAAGAGCAACTGTAAGAATATTTATAGTTATTTGGTACCAATCAGATTTAGTAAATCTGAAAAAAAAACTGGTTCAAAAAGTTTTCTAATTACATTTTTGAACCAGTTTTTTTCCTAATTCATATGTCTGGTTTGTACCAAAATAATAAATATTCTTAGAGCTGTTCTTTAATATAATCATCATATTTCTATAAGTCATAAAAAAAAAAAGGAAAATAACTGTAAATTCAAGATTATGCCCGTATCATCGTTTTAATAGTATTATATTGTATAAGAAAGTGTTCTTATGTTAAGTTATATTAATTAATAATCAAGCAAATGATAAGTACAATTGACTTTGAAATGTACTTTTCATAAGCTGTATACTCGTATTTACGATTACGCACATGCGAGGTAGAGGAAATGCATTTCAAAATATAATGATGAAATTGAGTGACTCACAAAATATCCCATCAAAGCCTTTCAAATGCAGACGTACAGCCTTAAAGCTTCGTAAAGGTCTTTTCTTCGTATCGTTTCGGTTCCTTTCAAACTTCGGGTCTCCATTTGACGGCACTTGATATTTTAAAGCTAGGGCTGGCAATTTAAAATATAAATATTGGAGCTAACGTGGTTTATTTGCAGGGTTGCCAGCGCTGGTCGAGACATGCGACCGACCGCTCAATTTCCGCATCGAAAATGGTGTATTTTCAGAATCACATTCGCTATTTTTTGACTGGGCGAGCTATTTAAAAGGCTCGACGTCGACGTGCCAATGAAAGCAGAATTTTAAGCTAAAATTCCGCTTTTTTATTGACATTGCTATCGCAATTTTTTCGATGGTGCGATGTTTCTCAAAGTGGCCGTAATTGTTATATTTTGTCTGTGTTATTGTTAAGCTATGATTTTTTTTATAAAAATGACCGCTGTTGTTTTAAAAAGCGACTTTGGAGCGATGATAGCTCAGTCTTTCAAGCAATTACCGGTCTGTTCTGGCAGCCTTTTTAAAAGTAATTTATTAAAGACTAGTCATGCTCTACCTTCGGCCTGAGTGTCGTGTGTACGCACCCCGTTGCTCATATAGCCTTGCTGTATCGCGTAAAAAAACGGATAAATGTATGTGTCTTATAACATAATCTATAATCAGTTATGACTTTTTTTGTTGTTGTTTGTGACATTGTAATTGACTTTTATCATTTATTTTAAACATGTAATATATTTAAAAATATCCTATAATTGTCAACATCAATCAGTTATGTACAATATAATATGATTAGTCATTTCATTACATAAAATAAACAGCAAATTCTAATTATTGTTAGAAACATTCGCATGCACTCTATCTAACATGTAGCACAGAATATGTACCGTGCTAAAATACTAGCAGCCCGAGTAAATATCGTTTGTTTGCAGGATACACCCCAGACACCGGGGCGGGCGGCGGCGCGCCATGACGTGTGACGCACAGATAGGCTTCATACGTCGGAACTGCGCCAAAACAATGTCGCAAACTGATATGTGAGTGGCTACACTATATGAAAATCCAAATAATACTATAAACGCTCAAGTTTGTATGGGTGTATGTATTTCTTTCTTGCTAAAACTACTGAATAGACTTTAATTAAACTTCACAATCTGACGACCTCGTTGGCGTAACGGTTACCATACCGGACTGACAATCAAAAGGTTCCGGGTTTGATTCCCGGCACGGCCAACATCTTTGTGCTGAACTAAATTTGTTGGCTGTCGGTCTGGGTGTTAAATATGTATCTATTTAAAATATGTATGTATGTAAATGTAGTTTAACAGTTGTATTAGCAGCCATAATACGAACTAGAAATGGTTCAGTATAGGGTTAGGTTAGGTTAGGTTTATTGTCCTCTTTTTCTCGACCATTCAACTCCTTTCCATCCATAGGTGGCTTGGAAGAGCTGAATCGCTTTTAGTGATAAGGCCGCCGTTTGTGGCACGATGTAAAGTTATTAAGTGTTGTTACTTTTTATATAGATTGCTACCCATTATCTGTGTTAAATTGTGTCCAAATCTGCCCGAAGGGTTAACCTACGAGTATCATATAAGTAACACATATTAATGTTTTTATATTTTATCAATGACAGTAACCAATTGGTTACTTTTACCGAAGTACAAGTTATTATTCTGTGCTTTTACTAAGAAAACATACTGACAATACGAGTACACTGATACACTAAATACATTGATAATACGAGTGTAAAACCATGAATGAATAGAATAGAATTAATAGAATTCTATTTCTATTCATTCAGTGTAAAAAACCATGCTGGCATGAACTCGTAGTACCGTTGCAGGACTCCAACTGGGTAGCCGTAATCTACCGTCATATATCCGGATATTGTGTTTGCCGTCCGTCGTCTCGCTCGTCCGGTGCCCGACTATGCCGCTAATATCACTTAATCGAGCTCGAAGACGTACTAAGGACGTATTGAAGGGGGAAATCAAATTAAAAAATACAAAAGATACGACCGATAAATGAATATCATGTAACATATTCAAATTTTCTACATATCTATATTACTGTGTGAATTAAAAAAAAAATGTATTTGTATATATTATCTACATATAAAAAGTGGCAAGACTCTGGCTTTTGGTGTTGAAAGTTTGTCTAGCCAAGTCACCCAAGGACCTCGGAACAAGGCTATACGACATTAGTGTAAATAATGGCACTAGCTTTTAAATTCTTTGAGCATTCTCTGTAATTGTATTGTTTGTGAGTATTTTAATAGTGTTTATATATCTGCTATTTATCTAGGCGGATCAATATTATGGTTTCAGTGACGATGCTTTGCCGCTTGAAGTGGAAATGCCTCGAAAAAATTTGTCTCGTTTCTTATAATTCATAACAATAGTAATTTCCCTAAAATACTACAATGTTCAAAAAGCCCCTTGTATAGATTGCTCTTAAGCCGCACCCCTGCCTGTAGTCACATATTACAAACCTCGGTTATAACCGTGCTGGCTAGACTATTGTATCATAAAATCCTCTTGACTATTATGTTTTGCAACTTTGTTTGGTTTTACCATAACTTATTTTTTTTTAATTACTTACTGCATAACGTAATATCTACAATATTTATTCCAGATAAGTACGTATAGATTTGAACCGCAATTAATTCTTTGACTCAATACGAAATTTAGTAAACTAAATGTTGTTATGTTTTGTAAATAAAATGTTATATTATGTTTAATTATTTTTTAAATTGTAATTATTAATTCTCATATTCTCATATTTTCTCTAACATGTATGAGTCTTTGTTACTTGAAAATACCTTATTGAAACTCTTTATTTTTCAATCTATGAATCAAAAATATTGTTAAACATATTTAAAAGCAGTATAAATAACTAAACAATATAACATTTATTAAAATTTAACACTAGCCAGTCTTGGATAAAAAATATCATTTAACTAATTTCCAACCCTTTTTGCAACGCTTTCTTCGTGTTACTTACCTAAAAAAATAATTAGTAAAGTCGTCAAGTATCTGACAGCTGACTGCTACACCTGTTACTGGCAAAGGGCCAAGAAAAATTGTTTTATTTTTTAAAATTGTTTCTAAATTTTACACTCTTAACTTTCAAATAATACATAGCCTTTCTTGAGAATGTAAAGCTTTCTTAAAAAACTACCATTTATGGATAATCCATGATAATCCACTGTGTCTAAAAAGGTCTCCGGATATTTTAAGAAGATTCTTGAAGGTTTTTGGCTTTCCAAATTTATTGCTAAGCTTAGTGTTGTAACATCAACCTACTAAAATTACTCCGTCCACAAAGTAATGAGCACAAACTTCAGCTTCTCTAAAGCTGATTGACTTATAAAAAGAAATGAAGCCACTCTACCTGGATTCCACGTAAAGATACTTTTAGAAACACTCAAGAAAACTCGACGAAACATCCCCAAGAAAATCGAGATAAAAGTATCAAATTAATTTTTAACAAAGCGCCGGACAAATATACTGTAGCTTTCTTTTGTAGCGTATTACAATGAAAATTCGCTACTGAAATTCGACTATATCGCTTTAAGCCACGCTAAGGGAAAAAATAATGATTTATTTATGTCAATGGGCTATATTCAGTCGAGTTTTCTTTATAAATTGGTTATTGTTCGTTGTTAAAGTTATTTTATTACAGCATTGTTAGTAAAATGAGAGCAGGTAGGTCTTTTTTCAATTACGCCCCCGGTTCTGAGAATAAAGGTGGAATTATGGCTAATTTAGATTTTTTATGGGAGACATTGTTGGGATTGACGGTGTTTAGGGAAAAACGTTGTTTTGAGAGGGATACAAGCTATGAAGGATATTGTGCATAATACAGAGATGGGTGAGTGGTACTTATTTTATACAGCTAGCTGCTTTTTTAGAAAGGAAATTCTATTTGTATACAAAACGTTCCTTTCCACTTTTACCACCCAGAGAATAAAAATAACTGTATTCTTTCAAATTAGTTATGAGTTCAAATAGGGCTCTATACTCTTTCAAATGTGTGTTTACTTGCTTGGAATCAGTAAAGATCATATTTGTTATTTAAGGGAATGCGCGAGTAAAACTATATATATCTAGCCAACTAAGCTAATAAACAGTATTACTTTAAAGTAAAAACAAATGTCAATAAAATATTATATAAACGTTTTTTTTTAATAACTCAAAGGACAGTCTATTGCAATCGTTAGAAAATATATTATTTGCCTTTATTCAGGAGTTCCTGCCTACTAAAAAAAACTCGTTTACCTTTGAAATCTCTAAGTACTAAAGTCGTGCTTTTAACCCCTGTACTAATATCAGCTGGTCCAGCAAGTTCTAACTCGAACTATTAAAAAGGTGGCAGTAAAACAAAATCAATTCTACTTTTTACCTACTCCCATCAACACTTTTACGGCACCCACGTCGTATCCGACTATTTTCTTAATACAAAGACATTTCCAGCGTCTAGACTTGGCCATGTGTGAAATAACCTGGCGAATGCTACATCCACTAATAAACCTTAAACGTAAGACGTAAAACTAATAGCAACCGTCACTGCGTCGTAAACTGTGTTATTAGCGAAGAAAAGAGAGGGAGTGTGCGAGCCCTTTATACTAATTTCATCATCATCATCTTCCACTGCATCTCTCCCATTGTTGGGAATAGTCTCTCAACATATGATATTCACTTCGGTTCTGTGCCAATTTTGTCCATTTTCGACTTACGACTAACTGATATCGCCGTCCGATGCCGGAGAACTTGTACGGACTTATACTGAATGTTATTTACTAAATACTTACGAATAAATAAATCAGTTTGAAATTTTAAGTGTATTTTACACTGCAAAGCACTTAATAAAATAACGTCATATTTACGAGTATCAGACTAAGTCTCGAGGTATCATGATTATAATTGTAATTTTGGTATAATTGTTAATCTTATCTTTCTTCTTATATTCTTATATATAAAATTTCCGTGTCACAGTGTTTGTTACCGAACTCCTCCGAAACGGCTTGACTGATCATTACCAAATTTCATATGCGTATTTAGTAGGTATGAGAATCGGCCAACGTGAAACGTTTTTACCCCTAAGTGATAAGGGTTGTTCACCCTTAAATATATTTTTTTATTTTTTCGATGAATTTTTTTTATTTGAATTTTATATAAAGTGGCATTAAAAAATACATACAACCCTAAATTTTTACTTTTTTATCATCAACCCCTATTTTTTATGGCCATTTTATTAAATTTCTGTGTCACAGTGTTTGTTGCCGTACACCTCGGAAACGGATTGACTGATCTTTACCAAATTTTATATACGTATTCAGTAAGTTTGAGAATCGGCTACTATCTATTTTTTATACCCCTAAGTGATAAGGGTTGATCACCCTTAAATATTTTTTTTTATTTTTTTGATGAAATTTTTTTATTTTATTTTTGTATTAAGTGGCTTTAAAAAATACATACAACCCAATTTTTTTTCTTTTTTATCAACAACCCCTATTTTTTGTGGCCATTTTAGTAAATTTCCGTGTCACAGTGTTTGTTACCGCACTCCTCCGAAACGGTTTGACTGATCTTTACCAAATTTTATATACGTATTCAGTAGGTCAGAGAATCGGCTACTATCTATTTTTTATACCCCTAAGTGATAAGGGTTGATCACCCTTAAACATTTTTTTTAATTTTTTCATTTTATTTTTGTATTAAGTGGCATTAAAAAATACATACAACCCTAATTTTTTTACTTTTTTATCATCATTCCCTATTTTTTATGGCCATTTTAGTATTTTATTCATTTTTCATCTCGCTTGATAACTGATCAAATATAGTATCTAACTGTACTTCGAGTAAAAATTCTTTTTTTTTTTGAAGAAAATAATTAACAAAATTTAACCTGATATACTTATGCTTATGATTATTACCAATCTTAAATACTTAAAATTTGCCGCGCCTTTACTTTACTGGTGAGTGAAATGCCGCACTATGCCATAGACCGAAGTCGGTCTCCTGTTTTACTCACAAAATTCTTCTTCACAGACTTCTCTCACTGTTTACACAAATTTCGACCTTCGTTATTGTTTATGTATCGTATGTAGTAGTATTGTTAACAATTATCATTTTGCTATATCAATGTAACTCTCTTATTAACTTAACCGCGGCTCCACCCGCGTGTAATTCGCTTTATTGCATAACCTCTCCTGCACATGACTGTTGTAAAAAAAAATATTTTCATCTGTGCGCTACTGTGGATCGGATTATACGTTAAATTGTAGGTCCTCTTAGCACAAACAGTCGTTAAACTAAGGCAGGGGCTTGAAAAACTCTCGACAACATAACTTGATCACTTAGTTCTTACGTAGAAGAAGCTTTAAAATTTGATGTACTAATAAACTAGACCCCGAACGGATGAGCAAAAAATTTTCAACAAATATGATGATACTACAAATATTATGTAATTTGTTCTGCTTTGGACTTCTTTATGCTCAAACGGCTTGAACAAATATGCTAAAAATTTTCGCGCTCGCTTCGCTCGCGCATAGCTCGCTGCGCTCGCATCCGGCTCGCTTCGCTCGCGATTGGTCCTACGACGTTTTAGGTCATAGCTTACGACACTACAAATATTATGTAATTTGTTCTGTTTTGGACTTCTTTATGCTCAAACGGCTCGAACAAATATGCTAAAAATTTTCGCGCTCGCTGCGCTCGCGCATAGCTCGCTACGCTCGCATCCAGCTCGCTTCGCTCGCGATTGGTCCTATGACGTTTTGGGTCATAGCTTATGACACTACCAATACTATGTAATTTGTTTGGTAACGGCTCGAATGGAATCGCTACATTATTTCATTTTACAATGAAATTGTATTATACAAATAACAGACTTCAAAATCATACCTACATTTATAAATTCTAACTGTATCTAAAAAGTGAAAAATAATTTTATGCCTACACATAAGTACCATCGAAGACTTTATTTGATTAACTTATAAACATGCTATTTTCAATTTGTATTTATCCTGTATTCTTGGCGTCGGTGCCATCTAAGAAGAACAAATTAATGTTTGTTAAAATAAACACTATTAAATATATATGATTGAACATAATATTTTTTGGCGTTTGTTACTTTTATATTCCCTTAACGTTTGTTCATGGCGCTCCATACCCATTTCACGCATATGCCATACACACTTATAATAAGTAAGTAACATTTTAATTATACTAGAATTTGTCTAGAAACTAGAATCAAATAATTAATAAGGCAAAACAACGTTTGCCGGGTCAGCTAGTTTATTTTATAATTGTAACCTACATATATATACCTAAACACAGCTACATAATATGTGTTTATCTACTACAATAATGTTTTTGGCACAACCTTAATAGCTATTAATATTGTAACAACCTTATTACCCTGAAACAAGTTAATGATTGTATTTGTTTACTTCAAGAATGTGTTATAATATTTTTCGCATGTTAAACACTAGGATTAGATCCACACTAGTGTGTACCAATATGATAGTAATAATTATCATGTAAATAAAGATGGAGTTTTGTGGAGCGGCAATCTTGGATCTATTAGTTCAAACAAATCAACATCGGTTGATCCGTTTCGAAGGTAGGACGCCACAGGCATCTCACACACAAACACAAAAACAGAGAGAGTCTTGTCAAACTTATAACACCTCGTGGTTTTCACACTGAGAGTTAAAAACAAAGTTTCTCCATTTTTTTATCGGTATAATGAAAACAGTATCGTTATTGTACTCACGAGAGACCGCCAATGAATGTCCAAGTTCTTTAATGCGAAACGTAAGCTTCTTTACGTGCTCTACACCCATTCTTTATTCTGTAGTTGTAGCTCCTGTAGCTCGGCTAACTAAGGTGATCTGACGCGATCATCGAGGTTAAGCATCGGTCGACAGTCTTTGAATACACAATACAATCGTTTAAATAGTGGCATTTTTATCTAGTAGCTACCGTGGGTCGTATGACACGTTTAATTGTAGGTCCCGGCTGTTAATCGTAGTACAAGCAGTAGTTAAGCCTAGTCAGAAGATTTCAGGCGGATTGAAAAACACTCGACATCAGAGCTTGGCTATTAAGGTCATACGTTTCTTATCAATCTGTAATTTTAACTCGCGTAACCTTAACAATACACTTTGACGCAATATTTAGTCGATATAAATTAGTTTTAAAATACATAAATACTACAATGTATAATGTCCTTAATTAAGAATATATGGTCTTAATGGCTCTAGAAATGTATGATAAATAGGATAACATAACATTATTTATTTATTTAATTCCATACAAGTTAGTATACAGAAGTTATCAATGTAATTTAACTTAAAGTAACATGTACCCTGTAATCAGGTGAAGTAAGGGTGTAGCTATATAATTAAAAACTTTAGTTGGTAAGTAGTTTTTAACGACTTGCTTACTATTATTTCGGTTCTCTTTAATAAATCTATCTTTCCCTTGAGGTAGGTTTAGGTATCTTTCTTTAAATTCGCTGATCTTTAGACCACTGCAAGCATTCATCACAGTGTAAAGCGACGTTCATACACATCGTACCTGAAGGCAAAAGGTTTACGTTAAACGATAAACTCTTATCCCCTGAAGCCGAAAAATTCTAGTATAACACCCTCGTTAAAGTATTTCCCTAGATATGCCTTACGTCTACACTCACATATTAAGAAGAAAAATATCACTTTTAAAATACGCACTATACATTAAATTTATATGCTAGATTTTTTTAAAATAAAGTATTGTGCTAAAAATACAAATGAAAAATCTGGTTGGCACTAATAGTAATGAATAATTAAGAATTAGTAAATCTAGTTTAACTTAAAATGTATTGATCCGGTTTCAAAAAATATAATGGAACCATAAATGACGTATCTTTCCAATAACAATATTTAAAAAAATCTGATCATAAATGTCGGAGTAACAAAAACATACATAGACAAATCAAGAACCTTCTCCTTTTTTTAGGTGGTTGAAATGCTTTTTGTCATTTCACTAGGCAGGAAGAAATAAAAATAAAAATTGAACAAAATCATTAAATATCAATGCAAGTCAAAATAACAAGACTATTAATGAAAACCTTTTTAATTAGAAAATTGTACAAAAGTTTATAATCTGTCCAAGCGTTTATTTACTTTTTGTAAAAAAATAAAAGTTTGAAAGCTTAAAGTGAACTTTTTCGTGACATGACGCAGTTACGTTCTATTGGTATTGTAAAAAAAAAACTATAGGACAGATAGATAATATAATAAGGTAATATAGGTATAATAGCTATTATAATAGACTATAGTCTATGGAAAAATATAAAAAAGTCAGAACTTCACAACAAAAAGACAATTAATATTTTTATTTTACTTTTCATTATAATTTCAAAAGCCATATCCAGTAAAACTAAAACCAAGATAAAAGAAGACTTACGTGTGTAATAGATCTGGTTGAAATTAATGGTAGTGTCGTGACACATGCTTTGTGCCATGTTTGGAAGAAAGTTTATGAAAGTGATCAAGAGTTGATTGCTTTATGAAAGTAATTGAGCACGTACGCGTTAAGGTTATCTTACTTGATCATTAAAGCGAAGATTGGGGCAAAATCTTGATTTCACAGTTTTTTTGGAAATAAATCGTAAACTAATAATAATAGTTAAAAAAAACTAAAAAACACGCTTATCTGGCCGTTTTAAGTGGGTCAAAATCGCGCCCAAAGAAGTCGGTTACAAAACAGGCATACAAACAAAAATGCAAAAAAATTGAATAATTTTGTCAAATTAGTGTACTGTCATCGGTCCTCAATAAATCTACAAAGTTTGAACGAAATCTGGCCGTTCAAAGTGGGTCAAAATCGCGCTCAAAGAAGTCGGTTACAAACATACAAACAAACATACAGGTGAAGCTAATAAAAAGCGTGTAAAAATAGCTTAAAGGCCGCCTAAAGATTCACTTTAAGAATAATGATTAATGATACTTATTTTGGTACCAGTCAGACTTATGAATAAGAAATAAAACTGGTACAAAAATCTAAAATACAGTTTTTCGAAGCAGTTTTTGTAAATACATATAGATAAGTAAAGTTGGTACCAAAATAAGTACAAATATTCGTAGTGCTTCTTTAGACGGCCTTTGAGCATTTTTTTCCTTTATTATTTAAAGCCTAAAACTGCAAAATCAAGATTTTGCACTGAGAGACAATACCACATATTTTAGAAGATTGCACCTCGTTGCGAACGAGGTGGCTCGTTGATTTTCTATGTGTCCAGGTTCAAATCCGGCCCTGCACCAATGACTTGTTTTTCAAGTTAGGTGTACATGTGACATGTACGAAGACCACAAAAATGAGGACTAGTGTCCACACCACGGAGTATTTTGACCATGAGAACGCATGCAATGGATTAATTCAGCGTAAAAAATCTAACCATGACTAGAGTGAATAACTAACGTTTATAAATAGCTTTTACTTCTTTATCTGACATAATTATGAATATGGATAGTTTAATTTTTATGGGAGAAGACATTGGCTTCCAATATACAGTTTGTAGAATTCGTTTGGAAGCCTTTGGATTCGTAATAATAATTTTGTTGTTGTTATTCACTGTGTCAAATAAAGAAATTTTGTATTTGTATTTGTACTTATAGTTGGAAGGTTACAGAAATACATCATCTCTAAAAATGACAACTCTCTAGCTACTACTGTTCTCATGTACGGTCAACCGGCTGGTGACAAACGGATCTACAGACTGACGGATGGACAGCGAAAAAGATATAAATTTCAAAATGGATAAATGTACTGCTATAAAATTAGTGGTTCTTGTAAAAAACAGCACAATAAATTTACTAAGTAATTTGAGTCTGTTTAACTCACGTGCCCTAAAAATGTGTACAAATTATTTTCTTACGCCACGCCTTTTAGCTGTTTCTATCAGACGGTTTGATAATTTAAACGAATTATTTTCTGAAATATTGGTAAGTAAATTATATAAAAATTTTACGTATGCTTTTGATTGTAACAAAACACAAGGTTGAAGGTTTTCACGAATTAAGTGGTTCACACCTAAGTTTTTTGACACATCTCACACACGGCTGGTTTGCCACAATTTCTTGTTTGTATTATAGTTGCTGACACTACATATACATACATAAATATCTATTGATACATATTTAACACCCAGACCTACAGGCACCAAATTTAGTTCTTCACAAAGATGTTGGCCGTGCCGAAAATCGAACTCGGGACCGTTTGATTTGCAGTCCGGCAACGCTAACGAGGTCACCAGAGTTAGTTAAGTAAGTTAATACTCGTAGTAAATATATACTCCAGTTCGTAAATTTATGTATACACGCGGCATTCTAGTTCAATATTTTCGCGTAGTAAACGGTCACACTTACTTATTATTAAAAGTTTCACTCGCCCCTGAAGATGGTGCTCGGAAAGCACCGAAACTGTTGGACTCATTCCAACCTTAATAATAAGTAAGTGTGACCGTTTTCTTACGTGAACAGTTTACAATATTCTAGTTCAAGTTCATTCTTACGCTAAATTTTGCATTACAGTCTTCGTTGCGAAAACATTTTTATAACATGTCACAGTTTATAAATAAAAAAATATTATAAATATTAGGTCACGTTTCACACGGCTGGCTGGTTAACCCATACTAAACCATTTCTAGTACGTATTATGGTTGGTAACACAACTGATATACTACATATACATACATACATATTATGCTGTATAGCCGACATCCAATAAATACAGTCCAGCAAAAAGGTGTTGGCCGTGCCGGGACCCGGAACCTTCTGATTGACAGTCCAGCATGGACCATTATGCCAACGAGGTCGTCAAATAATTAAAATAATTGCTATAGTTTGACGAGTAGAAGAGATAGATAGATAGATAAATTCTTTATTTCCCACTAATTACTTTAAATTATACATAGAAGAAACTTATAACTAGTGCCGAAAATGGCGGCCTTATCGCTAAAAGCGATCTCTTCCAGGCAACCAGAGGAAGGACAGTGATATAAAAAATCGAGAGAGGCGAAAAAAAGTAAAAAAAAAGTAAAAAAAAAATATACTACATACCATATTATATTACATATACCTACTAATATACAACTACATAGAATATACTAAATTTAAATATTATAACATATAACAATAGATGCCCACATAACCTACAAATTCCGTAGTCGTAGCACAGGTTCGCAACGCAGCGTAGCATTAGCTACGAATATAAGTTTTCTTTTTTTTTTTTTTTACTCTGAATAGGTCAGCGCTTGACCACAATTCACCTGATGGTAAGCGACAGCGTTTTCGTGCGTTTCTTAGTGTTTTTCGTAGTTTCAACAGCATCGTAGGCAAACCAAGTAACCGGCCAAGTAAAAGTCGAACTCGCGTAAGTATTTCCGTACTTTTATCTATAAAAGACGGTAAAATAATCCAATTTTGGTTATGTGAGTTGTTCTAAAAAAATATTTTGTTCTGATGAAGGAAGAAAGAATTATATAAAAGGTAATTCCTATTTTATAAGAATGAATTATATATTAGGTATAGTGGCAACAAAATTTTAACATATTAATATGTGAAACTTCAACTGTCAAGCTATCACGGTTGCACGAACGAAATAAACCCTAAAAATACAGTTATTACCTACTAGAATTATCAAGGTAATTAAACTTTACGATTTTTTTTTAGTTACATTATATTTAAGATACTCGTAGTTATTTATATAGATAGTTACCTAGAGTGAATTATTATTTTTTCACCACAATTATATTATATAATCAGACTTATGAATTAGGGATAGTCTGATCTGATAATGAATCAGTTTTTTTCAATTAATAAGTCTGATTGGTACCAAAATAAGTATAATTATTCTTAGAGTAGTTCTTTAGAAAGTTTTTAAGGTATTTTTTTTTCGTTTGTGATTTATAACAAAAAAAAACCCTAAATTCAAGATTTTGCACTTGTCATCGCATAAAGGTAATGAGTATAAACATATATTTTAAGACCTTATATTGTAGTCCAAATTATTGTATGTGAGGAAGAGCCTGAACTCCACGACCCAAGTCGATCCTAGTGTGGAGTACAGCGTCCCCCGAGTTAGCATTTAAGTAACAATTAGTTTAAGACGTAATTTTTTTTCATGTACTCGATGCTATTCTTAAGTCTTTGTGCAAATAAATTTATTATTATTATTATTAATTTATTTGTTATATCTTGCCTAACACTCTCATAAAATAACTCAAAAGCTTTTAATTCGAGCACCGCAGCGCAGACGCCTAAGATATGAGTACGTGCAGTATTTTCTCAAAAAGCATAAGTTGCAAATGTTGCAAGCACCGCTAATGATACCAGGGTTGCCAGTAAATAACGCCCGAGACGATCCGGGGCCGAGATTGTGTAGTGTTGCCACTATTTATAATAATAGTGGTTATTACGCTATAGGGGAAAATATTTTTATTTCAGAACGTCGTTTGTTACGACCCTAGCTGTCGTTAAAATGAGCAGACTGAGAGAGATTCTGAATAATTTGAAATATTGCTGTCGTGATGTTTTAATGTACCTTAGTGGGTAGAATTGTATTTCGTAAGTGTTACTATTTTACTCTTAGGTAACACTGGCACACCCTGCCATAATTATTCAGGGCTTGCATGTTTAGGTACTTAAGTATATTTTAATATAACGTTATCTTAACTTTACATAAAATAAGTAGTATTAGGTTCTGTTAAACCCTTTGTTAAAAAATAAATTTGTATTTGTAGAAATTAGTATTAAAATGAAAATAGTTAAAAATAACCGTTATTTTTAACCAACTTTAAAGAAAGATGACTTGATGAAGGATGAGGAAGAACTGAGGTCCCAATTAATTTGTTGGCGTGTTTTTGAATAACCTCTTATAACAATTATTTATGAACCATTGTTTTGACGTAATGGTTACCATGCCGGATTGCCAAATAGAGGATCCCGGGTTCGATTAGTATGGGGCAAACCAGCCGTGTGTGAAATCTATCCTAATGTTTATTTATTATTTCGTTTTTTTATTGGTAAGTACTATGTACTATGTGTGTCAATATATAATTCTACGAAATTAGTTGTGTATTTTTTGAAATTGAAGACTCGAGTTTGGATTTTTAATTGTACTAAACAAGGCAATAAAGGAATTTTATCCATGAATAAGCTCTAAATCATTAAAGTTTTGAAGGTGATATCTACTTCAGGATAACTATTCTATTATCAACAACAATCAACAAAAAAATATCATAATTCAACAATATTTTGAAAACAACATAAAGAATGAATGTATTCACAAATATTCAAGTCTCCTTAATATCTGAAAACAAAGGACACATGTATACTGATATGAAAGTTCATAGACTAAAATGATTTCTAGGGTACTTAGAAATACCTTCAACGATATGCATATTCATATAATGCTAGCGTTTCACGTCGTTTTTCGTATTCGTAATTGATGTACTCGACAAAAATATTGACGAATAAAAATCAATGCAGATACGGTAATCCCTCAAACGAACAAACAATGCAGATACGGTAATCCCTCAAACGAACAAACAATAGTTTACGCCATATTTGATTAAAAACGCGAAAAGAAAACTTCTTGAACGTAACCGATTATACTATCCATACGTCGTAGTTCTTCGCCAAATGCATATACTAGGATTTACAATTTAAGGTGTCATCCGACCTACGGTAGCGCTCGGATGAAAATACCATTTTTTATACTGTCTCGTGCATGGTTACCCATCCGACGACTGTCCGACGACCGTTCCTTAACCTCAAGGATCATATAAGTTCGCCAAGTTACAGGCGCTAGTACGTATTTGAAATGCCATTATCAAAATATGCATATTCATATCACACGAATAATTATTCTCATTTTGCTAAAGTGCTTATATAGAATACCTACATTACGAACATTTCATGAACAAAGGTCGTTATATGTTAGTATATTATATGACGACATTATGTACGAACTATCCCAGACAGCTTTGGACGCATCTGGTTCAAAGTTAATAACTCATTTTACGGCTTTTCTGTCGTCTGGCTATTATTTTAACGTTTTAAACAGTTTATGATCTACAGTAATGAAAGCCTTAACATAGGATAGCTAGGTGTCAAGTCAAAGTGAAGGAATTATAACTTAACTAGCTGCGAGTCTGCGAAACAAAATAAAGCCTATGTTACTCGGGGATTATGTAGTTTCCCAACTGTGAAAGAATTTTTCAAATCGGTCCAGAGCCTATTCGTGTCAAACAAACAAACAATCTAACTTTTCCTCTTTACAATATTAACATAGAATAATAAAAATCCTAATAATGTTATAAATGCGTAAGTTTGTGTGTGTTACTGTTTCACGCTAAATGGCTGAAGAGATTGCTATGACACTTGGTAAGGATATAGTTTGAACCTTGGATTAAAACTTTTACTTTTATCTCGAATTAACGCGGGTAACCCTGCGGAGCGCAACTAGTAACCTTTTATACGAATTTTGTAGCGCCTGTAGTTCGGTTAACTAAGGTGATTTGTCGCGATCATGTTGGTTAAGCAACGGTCGATGCGGACAGTCTTTAGATGAGTGACCATGCACAAGACTGACGTTTAAACGGTGCTACCGTAGGTCAGATGATACGTTATATTGTAAGTCTCGGCTGTTAGTCTTCGTACAAGCAGTCGTTAAGCCAAGTCAGAGGCTTTCGGCGGTTTAATAACTCTCGACACCAGAGCTTGTCCACTTAGCTTATACGAAGAAGATATAATTATTATGAGTAAAAGTTAGTAAGTTACGCAAAACCCTTTTAATAGCGGATTTTATACGTCTCGACAAACAGCCTTCGTTAATTTTTTTTATGTTATTTTATTCTTATTCGTATGAGCTAAGTGGCCGAGGTCTGGTGTTGAAAGTTTTCAAGCCTCTCGAAAGCCTTTGAATCGGCTTAACAACTGCTACCAAGACTAACAACCGGAACCTACAATTTAACGTGTAGACAACACGTACATATTCTTAGCTTTGTAATTCATTTACAGCTTATAATTAATTATGCAACGAACTTACCTAAGTGAAGTTCGATCAGAATTACGAATGGCTTCATTTAAGGCGATATGTATATAAAACTGGTAAACCCAGCGAACTAGAATAAATAGAATAGTAACTTGGCCGATAAAATGGTTCCACCGTCCACGCGTAAAATACCGCGGTGGGCGGGGCAAACAGCTACTCGCGCGACTAGTATCGATGGCGTGACCTTGATGCGTCCAATCGCGTGCGAGCTTTGTGTGCGTGCGTGTTTCGTAGGGATAGCAGTATAGTTGTGTGCGTAGATGATGATTCAAATTCTAAGCGGCAATTGTATGGAGTTACTGTTATGTTTTTCTAGTTCGCTGGGTAAACCTTTTACGTCATGTTTAATGATCGAACGAACTTAACTATGTAAGTGAAGTTCGATAAGAATTATATAAATGGCTATTAACACACACATATTCATTAGCTTTTTAATGTATTATTTATTACAGTTTATAATCTGTTTAATTAGCTCAATTACATAAAAGCATTACGATTAGAAATTCTAGAAACTCTAGTTGTTTATAATGACAACAATTACAAAACATTACAATCAAAAACTTGTACACATAACAATGAAAATGTAATTAACAGAATAATATTACGCTGTAGAGGTCTCAAACAGTGTGAGGCGCAATTTCTAGGGATGAAACAGGATCCAGTAAGAAATCCGGCAAAACTTTAGATTTTTGTAATTTTTAAGCCCCGTACTTAAAGGCTACCTAGAAGGGTTCCTATTACTAAGACTTCGTTATCATCTGTCTGTCCGCGTGTTGAATCGTCACTCCGTCCGTCCGTCACAGGCTGTATCTCTCTCTTAACCGTGATAGCTAGTTTTTTTATAGATGATTTATTTCTCTCGCTGCTTTAACTATTACGTAATACTTAAACTAGATAAAAATGAAAACAAAAAACAGAGTAGCTCCAGTACAACAAACGCGTTCTTTTGCCTTTAATTTACAAAATGATACGGAACCCCACTTGCGCAAGTTCGACTCGCACTTGGCCGATTATTTTTCAACGTGTTAGGTGAATTTTCTTACAGATTTTTGCCGGATAAAGCCTCTGATTTATATAATATACTTTTCATCCGGCAAAAGTCTCAAACATCCGTCAGAATCAGACAAAGTGGCATCTCGAATTCATACAATGGATGCAAGAAGGAGCCCATTAGGCGGTGAAGCCGCAATAGTACTAGTAATAACAACAACTTCTACTCTGTAATTGCAGGATTCAAATGTACAGGCTGAGTTAAGTGTCTGCAACTGTGAAGCGAAGCTAGAGAGTTACGAAACTTTCAATTTCAAAAGTCTCGATTGCTTTTTGTTTCCAAACAAACAGCTGTAGCAATCGCAAAGTAAAACTAATCAGGATAAATAAGGTTTTTTTAAACCACAATAAGTTTTCAAACATGTTTTTTAGTATGCATACGACCACTATCATCGTTGCATCAAACCCTTTTAGATGAGCCCAAACACGATGGGTTTATGTTGTTTGCTTTAGATTTTTCCATGGCTACATTCCGGCTTTATCATCTGACCCTGGATATATCAAGGGTCAGATGATGTTGTCTTGGTTGCTACATTATAATGTAGCACCAAAAACTCACCAAGACAACACAAATGAGTCTAAATTGTTTAGTTCATAAGTTTCTATGGCCGTTTTCTGGGTCCATCACCAAAACAGCTCCGTGGTACCATATTATTTTATTGTTACCGAAGATAAGTGTACCTTATCTGAAAGCAATCAAAACACGGGGAGTAGGTGTTATTTAGCTTAGCTAGAATTGACCCGGTTAAACATACCCAACAATGCAATGCAAGTTAATTAAAATCTTGTAACATGGAAGATTGTTGTTCGGTGAAGTTAAAATTGTCAATCTATCATAAAACAAATCTCCAATATCAATCAAATTATGACTCAGACTGATAGTCGGTTAGACTTCATTCATAAAATAATAATTATATAATAACGTCTTATCTGCTATTGTTCAGTCAAAATTAACTTTTAATGAATGGGTTGTTCAAGAATCAATAGTAAAAAAACTCATCTGTTTATATTATATAACAATCACGCCTAGGTCTGAGAAGTTGTTTAAAACCTTGAACTTATAATTCAACTCCTCATAATTCGCAACAGCAATGCTCAACAGTTAAGGAAATTCGCGAAAAAACGGTTTCTCTGTAAAATTTGTCTATAGGAAAGCAACTACTTGCTGCAATTACTACTGCCACTACGTAGTACTAGTCATTATTCTGTGCTACTGCGAAATTTTTAAAATTTTGTAAAATTGTATAGTTCAAAATATTTTAAGTAAATTCGCCCTAAAATGATGATCTTATTAATTTTTAAAGGTGCGAGTATATTTTATTCATAATCATATTTAATAGACAAACAAAATCAAAGAGCTTTGTTCCTGTGATTGAGTGGAAAGATTGCTATTAAGTTGCGAATAAAAATATGAAGAATAAATATTTTATCATCTTCAATAAATACTTGGTTAAAAATAAATAAAAAATGCTTTGCGTGTTGCAATAAAAAGCATTTGAAATTCTAAAACCTGTCTTTGATCTTTCAAAACTTCACGATTTCAAAACAAAATGAAGTGTTCTGAAGCTTCAAAGTATATTATACGCTGCAAAAAGCAGACAGACAGATATCTTTGAAAAATCGGTTGTAAAACTGCAATAGCTATAAATATACTAATAGGTAATGTCGGTCCGTCTGGACATTTCAATTCAATGATGGAGGTTGTTTGAAAAGAACTAATTCGGTCTGTAACTTGACCCCAGACAGGGATGTATGCAGGATAAAACGTTATATTAAAAACCTTGTAGAACTATGCATAGTATAAAGATAAAAATTGGAATAAAAAACCTCTTATAATAATGAATCCAGGATTTTGTGAATATTTTACGATAAGGGCAATAAAAAGGATTAGATAGATAGATTACTTATTTCTCTTCTGACATATATATGTAGGTACTTAGAAACGTCACAAACAGTTTTTTTAATTTTTTATATTAATTAAAGAGTTTATTAAACATACATCAGTAGCTTATAAAATGTTAAAAAAAATCACAAAGTGAGTTGTGATCAATGGCAATGGCAAGGCCATTAAATGCAAAGAAAACAAAATAATTTGAGGTGTTTTTATCGTCATAAAATGTTATTATTTACATATTTTAATTTCGTCTCCTAAATGGAGATACCAAGTCACTATCCATCTATTGTGGGATGTTTCCGTACATTTCTCAATTTTTAGTAAAAAGTTGTTGTGTGAAGTGGTTGTCTTACAGCATAATAGAATAAAAGATTTAACTTTTATACAATCTTACATTTTCAACATTACATAAGTAATGTTCTCTTTGCTGAGACTCGGGGCCTTCTCTCACATAGAGAGATTTATTAGTCATAATCCACCACGCTAGCCAAGTGCGAGTTGACGGATGACACACGTCTTCGGATATTGTGGTCTTCAAACATGTCGGTTTCCTCACGATGTTTCCCACCACAGTAAAGCGAGCGCAAATACACACATGAAACTTGAAAAACCAGTAATTGAAGTAGGGCAGGATCAAAATGCCTATATGATGAATTAAGACTGATGTAAGAAGTTCATAATGTCATTTATTCAATCAAAGCCAACTCAAAAATAATAATAATAACATGTCACATATTAAAAAAAATAAACAAATAACCCGCCCCTGCTCGCCTGGTGCAAAGGTGAATTAAAGTAAAAAAAACTTTGGCCCTGCCCTTAATACGTCTACCAGAATGGAGCCATTAGAATGATTGCTGGCCCATCGCTCCGTAGTTAGTTTGATGCAAACTGAAGTTTAGCAGACGGCCTCTTATGCGATTGAATTCTGTACTACCTCTAGTCAGCGTCGCTGAATGGTTTCACGTAAGAATTAAAATACTAGAAAATATATGTAGAAAGGTAAACGCAAATCATAATTAGTTTTTTTTCTACTATAACTTATTCGGCACATTATCTCTTTGATTTTCCTTCACCAATGCCTGTTTTTTTCTTGTGACTCTGTACCTTTCTGTTTTGACTTGCGTAGAGGAAAATGAAAAAAATAAAACTTGTACTACTACAAGGCGACCCGTGAAATTTGGAATTTTTTAAAAACAAATCATATAAAATCAAAAATTAACTATATATCCGCGTAGAAAAACGGTCACACTTACATATATTAATTATTTTAAAATTAACAATATTGAAATTTTAAGCTCTTACGATTTTTTTTAAACATTTTAAATTATACAACGTTTATTCTTCCAAAAATAAAACTATCGAGCGAATTTCATGTCATCGTGTTTTGCAACTGTAATGATTTTTAACAATGAATTAAGAAAAATTATATACTAGTAGCCACCCCCGGCTTCACACGGGCTATAAAACAATCCAAGTTGTAAATACGAGTAGAAACAAATAAAAGCCTTGTGAAATGTTACTCGGGGGTAATGTAGCTTCCCAACGGTGAAAGAATTTTTCAAATCGGTCCAGTAGGTTCGGAGCCTATTCACATTAAAACAAAAAATCGAACTTTTCCTTTTTAAAGTATTGGTATAAATATTATTATCCTTTTTTTTATCTAACCTATATTGTCCCACTGTTGGGCAAAGGTCTCCCTCAATGATTTCCACGCTTTTCTGTCCTGGGCCAGTTCCTTCCAGTTGGTGTGGAAGTCCACCAACTCCTTGCGCCATCGAGTTGGCGGCCTGCCTCGTCGTCTTCTGCCCTCTAAGAAGTCCCACTCCATAGAAACCTTTGCCCGACGGAATATACTGAAACAGAAAATTTGTAGTCATCTCATTTACGCAGGATTATTCAAAGGACACACACTTGGCCGCGTCACAACAGCCAAAACAGCTGCTCGCTTGGTCGACTTAGATTAATTCGACGCTCTGCCTACTGAGCAGTGACCTTAAAAATAAAGTTCATACAATTTCTGAAAACGATTCTACAAAAAATAGACCTGTGCTAAGCGAGTTGTATAAACTTCATTTCGAGATTCTAACTTTGACTGCACTAGCTCATTATTCTGTGATTCCGATTGAGCGTAAATTCAATTGGAACCTAATATGCGAAAACTACGAAATTCCTTCTCTAATGGGCAATCACTATATAAGAGCTAGATGTTTAGAACTCGAAAGCGGGAGCTAGTTTTTTTGCATGATTATAGTTATATAGTAGTTGAGTTTTGATGAGGTTTTGTCGCGTTGAACCAATATATAACTGGTAATTCCTGTAGTAGCGCCTGTAGCTCGGCTAACTGAGGCGATCTGACGCGATCATCGAAGGTAAGCAACGGTCGATGCGCACGGTGCTTGGATGGGTAACCATACACCAAACTGACGTTTTATAAGTGGCATTTTTATCTGGGCGCTACCGTGAGTCGGATGACACGTTAAATTGTAGGTTGTTAGTATGAGTACACGCAGTCGTTCCAAATCAAAAGCCTTCAGAAATAATGATAAGTAAAAAAATTGAATTAAAAAATAACCGAGTGATTTCTTTGTTTCATTATTGTTGGTTCTAAATCGGCTCCTTTTCTTTCACTCTTAAATTTAAAATGTACGTTGATATAATTTGATTATGATTTAAAATGATTTAAAAGTTTATATTTTTGATTTATTTATTATCAAACTAAGAGAACCGTAGGTACAAAGCGCTCGCCTTTGACGTCCTGTCCCTGAGCATTCCGCAAAGGAGGTGTTTACATGCATTTTATACTGCATTCGCCTTATCAAGTTGCTACATTTGCACTTCGGGCGATGTAGCGGTGCTAATCAGTATTATGTCTTCCCAAAATCAATATACATACATACGTAAGTACTTATTTAACACTTCACAGCTAGGTGTTAGCGCGCCTAGCTGTAGTGTTATTAGTAGCGTATAAGATAGTAGTAGATAGTAAGTAGTATAAGAGCAAGATTTAGAACTGGAAAGCGGGAGCTAGTTTTTTTACATGATTATAGTTATAGTATGAGTTTTAACGTGGTTTAGGCGTTGAACCGATATATTACTGGTACTATTATATTGCTTGTACGAGCGTAAGCTTTAAGTATTATATCATTATTCAATCTTTTAGACATCAGGGCACTATGTACCTAAAAATAATGTACGTAAATAATCATACGGGATCCTCTGTCGCCCCATAGTTCAGGCAGCTTGACTGACCTAGTGTGTAAGGCGCAGCGCACTACTGGCTACTTTAGACACAGAAAGCGTACCTTAAATATCTTAAAATAAGGTACAAAGTAGCTGTAAATTTGTATGTGCAATAAACTATTGTTATGTCAAACAAATATGATTATTAAATCTACCAGTTTCGGCAAAATCGGAGTAACGGTTCAGGCAATTAACGTTAAGGTTAGGTGTTTTGTTCATTTCGTTTTCAGACTTTACGTACTGCTTCTCTAAGTACAGAGAACGTCGTCAACCTTACCAGATATATTCACTCGGAGCTCTTTCTCGCTTTACGCGACTGTAAATGCAGGTGAAAATTGAAAAAGTTTATGTTACGACCTTTTTTAGAATCCTTAAAAGGAATGTTTGAATCTAATTGACGGGGCGCGTTCAGTCGTGAAATAGTAATATGAAAAAATATAATTTTAATTTCTTGAAATTAAATTTTATAGCGTTGGCGCGTAAGTAAAGCCTACTGGGATAAAAATTACGAAAATAGATATTCAACCTTAGAGACTTAAGAGGTCTTTAGACTTTTGACCGACATCGGTATATACCGACTCAATAAATATATAAATTAGTACACTAACAGCGTTCCGCAGTGCTACCCGCGTTAATTCGGGATAAAAAATAGCCTAGTGTTAATCCAGAGTCTAAACTATCTCCAAACCTGGATTCAACCGTTTGAGCTTGAGGAACTGACAAACATACACATTCGACGACCTCGTTGGCGTAAAGGTTAGCATACCGGACTACCAACCAGAAGGTTCCGGGTTCGATTCCCGGCCCAGTCAACATCTTTGTGCCTAACTAAATTTGTTGGCTGTGGGTCTGGGTGTTAAATATGTATCTATGTAAAATATGTATGTATGTACTTATATGTAGTATATCACTTGTGTTAGCAACCATAATACGAACAAGAAATCGTTCAATACGGGGTTAACCAGCCTTGTGTGTGTATTCTCCCATTTAAAATACTTAGTACACCGGCATGGACGTTGTTTGACCAAAGGTATACATTAGATTAAAACTAATAAAAAAAAAGTTGGATGTTCTATACTATAGGTATACAAACAAGCTACATCTCTAACTCCTCTTTAACAATTTGCTAAAGACAGTTTGCATGATTTAAAGCTCATACCATACGTTTGGGAGCGCGCGGCAATTCTTTAAATTCAGCAAACGTGGTTATCATATTTCACGTTTACGATCGTCTGGTCGTTGCGTCTGCGACTCCGCCCTGGAAATCGGTGTAATAGCGTTGTTATCTCTCGCCATCTTTCGTGGAAATAGTTTCTTTCGCTACGGTGGACGGCGTAGCTCTATTTAACAAAGTGTTTGTTAATTACTGCTTTACTGAGTGATAACATACGAGTATTTTGGGGCTTTGACCATAATTATTATATTCTGGTCTCGTAACACAGTCTAAGTTGCCCATTCGACTTCGCCGCAATGATCATATCCTCCATCTCCTTTATAAGATATTTTTCTATCCTACAACTCCATCTCACTTAAGAAAATCATTTTCTTTTGTTACTTCTTCGCACTCTTCTTCTCTGCGCTCTTCCCGTTCACTTACCTTGGAATTTCCTCGCACACTTGATCACTCTAACTTATACTTCCATTCATCGTTTACTGTGAAAGCTGTGAGACTGTGGACTTCATTTCTTTCCTGTTGTGTTTATGTTTGTATAGCCAGTAGTTTTTAAGTTGTTTTTTGTACCACCGCTTTTTTCTATCTGTACTGTCTTTCTCCATTCCTGGTTGCCCGGTAGAGATCACCATAGGTGATAAGGCCGCCTTTGTACTCTATGTGTATATATTTTATTTCATTAATTTATGTTTTCTTATGTGGTTGTACAATAAAGTAATATTTTATTCTTTCTATTCTATTCTAACGACTAGCACGAGACCAGAAGCTTTGTTATTATTATTGTGTATCTGTACCTTTATGTCAATAAATATTTTTTGTATTTGTATTTGTATATACCTTGTTGTACTTATCACGAGTCAATAAAGAAAACACTTAATAGGTCATTTGCTCTCGTTTGTATAAGTGTGAGCTAGACACAACGAACTTACAAATGTATTCTTTCTTAAGTTACAAAACTAATTGCATGCATGCATAAGCAGCCTAATCTTAATATATAAATTTCGTGTCACAATGTTTGTCCTCAATGGACTCCTAAACCACTTAACCGATTAATAAAATTCGCACACCATGTGCAGTTGCTCCAACTTGAGACATAGGATAGTTTAAATCTCAAATTATAGTCGCAATTTTAATTTATTGCTAATTATTGTCTGTTATTATTTGACAGTCACAATTATCACAACAGATGTCGATACCTTTCGACTGGGTTGAGTAAGTAATCAATAGATAGCGCTGTACCCCTAAGTGAGGCAAAACAACGTTTGCCGGGTCAGCTAGTATAGGTACTATACGAGTATGTATGTCCCCACTGCTGGGGCGCACCAGGGCTATCTCTCGTAAGGAAAGAGTTATAGGCCACAATCCACCAAGTTGGCCAAATGCGGGTAGGCGGATTTTTTTTTACTCTGAATAGGTCAGCGCTTGACCACCAATTCACCAAATAGTTAGTGTCTTGAGGTCTACGGTGGAGCGCGCTTACTTAGAACCGGTTCACTATTCGGATTTCTGGTTCATGGATGTTTCGTGTGAATCCATGTGTGCTTCGAGGAAGCCACATGAAAAAGAGGAAAGAAAACATCGAGACGAAGCCCAGCTTAACTATAATTAGGTATTTTTAAATGCGATCATAACCGAGGATTTGCTTATGAAACTATTTGCAGACAAAGAAACTCTTTAATAATAAATAAATCGAGGATAATATTTAGTTAAAAATTAAAGAAAAATATTTAAAAAAATCTGTTCTGACAAAATTGCGTTTTTTAACAAAACCAATGATATCACACACCACCAAGATTTCCGAGCAGTTTTAACTCTTTTCCTCGCAGTAAAATCGCCAAATTCTCTCGGTTTTTAGGCGCTCATTGCAACCGACCTGTGAACTGACAAAGGGAGGTGTGAAGAGTGCAATTAAGGGTCCTTGCTTTAAGCAAACTTCAGGTACAAGGCTCTCATTTCGCACTCAAACTTTTCAGACTGCGGCGTAGTTTTTGAAATATGAGATCTTTATTTTATGATCATATACTTATTATCTAGAAAACCGATCGTCTACGAGTTTTATTCGAAATAATAAAATACTTTTCTCAGGAATAGAGTTTCAAGGAAAAACTTGAAACTTGAAATGAAAAGGTGTCGAATATGTATTTACATTTTTAGAATTTTTCCTTTTGATCTTGATCTAAATGTTACTGAATTCATAAACCATTCGGTTTCAGTATTTATCATCATATATTTATAAAAGTTATAAACCGTAACCGTTTAACCTCCCCTTTTATAAAATATGTTTATATTATTATTTGCAGCTAGAATTTTCATTAATTGATTTAAAAACAGAACTTCTACTTCACTTGCACATTCCAGTTTATTTTGTGTCTTTTTCACCAGTGTTTCTAAATCTTCTGTAAAATCCTTAAATTAATCAACACAAAATTGCTTGATTACTAAAATAAACGTAATTAAAACTTTCCAAATTAACTTGCGCCTGATTTCTTTTTTAATTTAGCTCCGTCTTGCCTAATTTTATCGCAACGGGGGATTGACACACCCCCTATTTAAAGCTGACCCTTTGTAATAGGAAAAAAGGTTTTTTAAAAGATTTTGCAAAGAAAGAGTACTTTTGTGAATGGACAAATTCGTGCTGCGTAATAATTAATTTTGTTTTGATTAGGGTCGCAAGATTAGGGTCCCGTGATTTTAAATTTCGTACCTGCTATTTGGAGATATCTGCAAGGTTTACTTCTACTTCTTCTTCGTATGAGCTAAGTGACCAAGCTCTGGTGTCGAGATATTTCAATCCGCCCGAAGGCCTCTGACTTGGCTTAGCGCCTGCTTGTGCTAAGACTAACAGGTTTTATTAGGAAAGGTACTAAAATAATAAACATTAAAAAACATAAAGTCACACACCTTACTCAGATTTTTTAAGTTCTTAATGCTTATTTGGCGTAACGTCCAGACCAAGCCTGGCAAATCCTAGATCACTGAAAATGGTTGCAAGTTTATAGGAATTTTCTTGAAACTGAAAACCATCTGGACATTTACAAAAAAGTATCAACATGTTGTTGCCAGCTTAGAAATATATGATGATAAGTCTTCTTCTTTTTCTTAACCTTATCCCACTTAGGTAGGGTCAGCACAGCAAATCATCTTCTTCCACTCTCCTCTATCAGACGTCCATCTCAACATTCGCATCTCTGCCGCATGCACTCTTTCATATCCTACCTTGGTTGCCCAACACTCAATATATGATGATAAGTACAAGACTCAAACATTTGATTTTTTAGAAACTGTAAAATTTCCTGTAAAGTGTCCTGTAAAATTTTCTCGATTATCTGGGATCTCCTTCAGATCCTGAAACGGGATTATGGGACTCAACTGACTTGAGTTTTGTGCTATAGTACACCTAAACTTTTGAATTGTACATTAATTTTATGGTTAGTCCACTATGTGACATCCTCGTTGGCGTAAAGGTTACCATGCCGGATTGCTATTCAGAAGGTTCCGGGTTCGATTCCCGGCCCGGTCAACATCTTTGTGCTCAACTAAATTTGTTGGCTGTGGGTCTGGGTGTTAAATATGTATGTATTTATATATAATATGTATGTATGTATATGTAGTGTATCATTTGTGTTAGAAACCATAATACGAGCTAGAAATGGTTCAGTTTGGGAATAACCAGCCGTGTGTGAAATGTGTCAAAAAAAAAATATGTTGTCCCTTTATCAGTAACACTTATTTTATGGCAACTAGGGAGAAAAATTCAGTAGGGTCTGGCCACACTGCATGGGTCTGGTAACACAGGTCCTATATTGGACGAGACCTTTACCTTCGATAATAAAACATTGGTAGGTAAGTAATTTGTCCAAAACCCATCACTACTCACTCACGTGTCCCAAACGTGGGGATACTTATTTTTTTATTGACGGAATACATTCTCACAGGGCTCATCAAAGACAGAAAAGGGGAGATTGGGCAAAGATGGCTCCCCAATTTTATTGCATGTTACGCGTCATAAACACGGACCGGTGGCGGTTTTCAGATAATGGTCGTTGAATTTTTTTTTTTTGATGCGTCCCATAAAGTTGTTTAATGGACGACACTGGATAATAAAGTGGTGGTTTCCGAATTGGATTTTGGTGTTAACAAGCTCTTTTTGATAGCTCAGCTCTATTGTAGAGAATGAGAAAGAAGATAGTTAAGCTAATGGGTAATTTTTTGAGACTTAATTTTGTTACTTATTAAATATAACGTTGTTTAATTGTGAGTGTTGTAAATGCTATACTTTGTTCTGTAATATTAATAAATGACTTTGAACTAACCAAACACAAACAATCATCTAACTTTTATAAAGTTCACAAAGAAAGTATCACAACAAATGTTTTATCTTTTAAAATGGATCTCAAAATCTAAAGGTAATAAGAATTATAGTTCTGAGAATTACTCTAAAAAAGATTTTCCACTTAGTTTCACGCACGAGTTACTCCAATGCGCCTTCCAATTGAATCGTTTGATGAACAATGGAGCCGCACGAATGATTACTGAGACCCATATATTCTTGAAGATTTCAGATAAATCCAGCCTGTTGGGTAATCTATAGAGAAACGAAAAAATATGTATTATAACAATGAATTTGTGACTACTATACTGCCCTGCTTAGCGCAAAGGCGGTGTTGAATGAACGCTAGTTTCGAGATAATTGAAGTTATAGCGGTAAGTCAGAATCTTCTTCACGAGTTACACTTACCGCTAAACGGCTTAGAAAAAAATGTGTTCTTTTTTAAGAGATTTGGCGGTATTCAAATATACGGCTGGTTGCCTACACATTATTGGTATGTATACATTCCTCTTATACCCTAAATAAGTTTAGGTAAAACTGAGATAGAGAAATATTTCTTAAGGGGTTTTTCACATGTTTTAAACAAGATACCGCTAAAAGGCTTAGTTCATTAGATGCGTATTTTCTTAAGCTATCCAATGGCATAAAAATCAAATTTTCGATTTTTTTTTTAGATACCGCTCTTGCGCTAAGCAGGGCAGTATAGCGAAACGAAGAAATATGTCTTATGAAAATGAATTTGTGACTAAATAAGTCTGTGTACTATTTGAATGTATCTTTCTTATATATAAAATTTCCATGTCACAATGTTAGTTACCGTACGCCTCGAAACGGTTTGACCGATTTTTACCAAATTTTATATGCGTATTCAATAGGTCTGAGAATCAGCTACTATCTATTTTTCATACCCCTAAGTGAGGCAAAACAACGTTTGCCGGGTCAGCTAGTATTTAAGTAAAAATTTAGGTGCACAATCCATCAAATCGTTTCTGGCATATTCTGTATCCCATATATCTAATATTTATACTAATATTAATTAGAGATTTGGAAGCGATGACAGCTCAATCGGGCGAGCAGCCGTCTTGCGTTTCGAAGGTCGCGGCTTTGATCCCCGCCAATGAGCTCGAGATTATTACGATGAAGAAAATCATTGTAAGAACTATAGCATAGTGCTAGGAAATTTTCTAGTGCTTGTCTAGTTAACAACCACTCTCAAATTAAAAAATCTATGGTCTCTCATCTAGCGGTATGTTCCGGCAGCCACCTTGAGAGCTAGATATTCCAAACCAGGCATACTCCATCTTAGGCCATAAGATTACTAGCTCGTGTTAACATATGCACCCTGCCGGTCAAACTGACGACGACGACGACGACCTCGTTGGCGTAATGGTTACCATGCCAGACTGCCAATCACAAGGTTCCAGGTTCGATTCCCGGTACGGGCAACATCTTTGTGTTAAACTAAATTTTTTGGCTGTCGGTCTGGGTGTTAAATATGTATCTATATAAAGTATGTGTATATGTTCTTTTAGTATAACAGTTGTGTTAGCAACCATATATAGTATGGGGCTAACCTGCCGTGGGTAAAATGTGTCCTAATATTAAAAAAAAAATGCTTAGCTCTATGGGAAAAAATAAAATAAGTAATCTCCAAAGCTACAAACCGATTTGACGACTTCGTTGGCGTAAAGGTTACCATGCTGGACTGCCATCCAGAAGGTTCCGGGTTCGATTCCCGGCCCGGCCAACCTCTTTGTGCTTAACTAAATTTGTTGGCTGTGGGTCTGGGTGTTAAATATGTATCTATATAAAATATGTATCTATATATATGTAGTATATCAGTTGAGTTAGCAACTATAACACGAATTAGAAATGGCTTAGTATGGGGCTAACCTGCCGTGTGTAAAATGTGTCCTAATATTTAAAAACAAATGCTTTGCTGTAAGGGAAATAAATAAAAATAAAGGTGCTCTCTAATGCTACAAACCGATTACAGTAACAATATTTAGTGTAAACACAAAAAGAACGAATCCATTCAAGTTTGTAAACAATTGGGGAGGTGGGAGGAAAGTGGAATAACGCATAAAACGTTCACGCAGCGGACAAAGCAATAAAACCGTTTTATGTGTATGTTAGTTCGGATAAAACACCCCTGAGATCTATGTCCAGCGCCCAGTTTATCACCGGACGCTTTATGATTCTTAAATTTCTATAAACAGAACTATGGTGCGAGTCTGTCGGTTTTCTATATGTTGCATTTCGGAGAGTGCGCGTCTGAATTGCATCAGCTAATTCCTCCGGCCCCTTTCCACTATCGGACAAGCAGGGAGACGGCTAGGAGGCACCGCTATACAGTTGAAGTTCCAAAAATCCGCACGAAGCGTTTCGCTTCCACATATATTGTGCAGACCATTAAACTGTGGAAGTCTTTGCCGGAATCCCTGTTCCCTCTGAACTATAACCTCACTGTCTTCAAGGCGAGAGTGAATCGGTTTCTTCTGGGCAAGCGCGCTCCACCCTAGATCACAACATCACTTACCTAACATCAGGTTAGTTTCGATCAAGCGCTTGACTATCCAACATAAAAAAAAATGGTATTCATAAAATGGGTTGTAAGGGACACCCTTTATCTTGATGGTGCGGAATATCATATACGTTTTACTTACCATACTACTATCTATGAAAGCACAAGTTTGACGTTGCAAATGTTACGATGAGCTCCCCTCAAGTCGCGTATTTTAGCCAATGACAACTGTTGCCACTCTCATTGATAATGAGCGACGCGATAGCAGTCCATAATCTCGGTAAATATTTGGTTTTTTTGTAAATATCATTTATTCTAACAGACTTCTTCACCATTCAGTTACGGAAAGAGCTGCATCTGCCGATTCGGCAAGCAAAGTTTCTTCCCATTTTTCAGAACATGGTCTATCATCATTGTAAGTCCACTTTGTAGTTCATTGTTAAACTAGTGTATAGGTTTAATTTATCTCATTTAGATTAGTTTTTTTTATGTAATAAATATTTATTTACTAGATGCGCCCTGCAGTCTCACCCGCGTTATTACGGGATAAAAGTAGCCTATGTGTTAATCCAAGGTCTAACCTGTCTCCATATCAAATAACAATAAAAACGGTCAAGGTGTCTTATTGTGAAGAAGTAAAATAGATTTTGAAGTTATTTGCACCACGGGAATCAGCAATGTTTTCGGGATAAAAAAAGTAGCCTCAGTAATACAAGGCCTAACCTATAATACCAAATTTCATCAAAATCGCTTGAGCTGTTTGAGCGTGAAGAATTAACAAATATACACACACACAAACTTTGGAGATCATTCTTATAGTCAGTGGCATCAATACCGAATAGCTTTTTTCAGACTCGGGTTGCTGCCTCGGTCCAATGCCAATCTAGTCCAGGTTAGACCTTCTACAGCTGTAATGTCGTCGACCCATTTTGCCGCTGGACGTCTTTCGTTCCGCTTACCTAGTCTAAGTCTATGATAACTTTGCCCAATATTTTTGTCTACTCGTATGATAATATACATACTTACTGGTGTATCATATATCTGAGTAATTCAACAGTTTACTCACCCCCTGCCCAGTACCGGATTTACCAATGGACTTAGTAGGGCAGCAATATGGTACGGACGCAAAGCTAGCTATTATTTTCTTTTGTTAATAAAAATCGTGTGAGCTAAGTCACTGAGTGGCGAAGCTCTGTGGTGTCGAGTTTTTCAAGCCGCCCAAAGGCCTCTGACTTGGCGTCTGTTGATTAAATAATGACAAAAGAGGGTACTTTAGAGGGCGCTTTCAGAAATCATTTCGTGGTTGAGGCGGTTCAATTCAACAGACTACAGGCGGAATCACCTTTCCCTGACAGTTATCTATCTGGTAGGTACCTAACGATGACAATTCGGTTAGGCGTTTAGGTTATGCAAGTATGTGCCTGACCATACCTGCTTATAGAAAACATTACCTTATTTACTAGGTACAAGCTAACTTGTCCCTCGTATTCAAAATAACAATTTTTATTCATATTACGAATGATTTTATGTTAAGACTTGTCCATAAAGTTAAGAGTTGTCTTAATGGTTACGATTAGTTTAAATAGTTGAGATTTGTCCTAATAATTAAAATTAGTTTTAATAGATAAGATCTGTCTTAATAAAGTGAACTCCATATCACTCGATTTAACGACAAACTCTTTAAAGCGTCGTAATCAATTATTTTTGTATTATACAATGATAAATTCTCTCCTTTTAACGACACTTTCTATAACGCCTTAGAATGCACAGTCCCTTCAGTGTCTTTATATATAGAGTTTACGCTGTAGTTAATATTAGTTTAAATAGTTAAGATTTCTCTTACTTATTAGGTTTGTATTAATAGTTATGATTTGTCTTATAGTTTTTGGAATAATGCTTTCCCAGTTTAGACATCCAACACAAGTAAAACAAGTTTATTTTATTAAAAAAAAATGGTTGCCTGTAAAGTCGGTTTTACGGGCGAAGATTTTACGTGACAACGTCTGCCGCGTGCTGCGCGCGCGGCAGACCGATCATAGTTGAGTGGGAGAGAGACGCAAGGCATTCAGCGGGCCTCTCTCTCGTTCGGTGACTCATCGTAACGTTACCGGGCGTTACACTTTTTCATAAGTGACTCCCAGCCGCAACCTAATTTAAGACGTTGTCACGTCAAAACTAAAAAACTAACTGGGTTGGCGCGTCGACCCGAATCGGATCTTGGCCTCCGATACTAAGAGACGCCACTGTTCTCGGTCCTGTGCCTTCTCCTGCCACTGCTAGTTTATTTTATACATCTACGAATTAGAAAACTCAAAATGTACAACTCCACAAGAAACTTTTCTTGATTTCTCGAAGTTTTGCTACTTTGGCAACACAACAATTGCCTTTATCTCAAGGATTAACTAAGGTTGAACTGGAATCTTTCTTTCACTATATCTAAAAGGCTAAGGTAAATAAACGTTATGAAATAAAACAACACTTTATTTTTTAAAATTTTATTTTATAAAGTATTTATCGTAAATTACAGGTCGTTTGCTATTGCTAAGACAGCATATATTAATGTGTAGTAGACGAACATGTTCTTCACTAAACATAAATTATGAACGAACCGTGATTTACACAAAAAACAGATTACGAAATAGGTAATAAAAAACTTACTTTAACAGAAAATATAAAAAATTAATAAAATTAATATTAAAAATTACTTCATAAGAATATACGTGATTAATAAGAATTGAAAAAGAAAAAAAATATGTAGATGAATTAAATTAAGATGCTATATATATCTGCAGGTAGTAATGTATGTAAAACGGCTCTTACGATGATGGATCAACTTAGTTATTAACTAGCTTTTTTGTAAATTACATGATACATTGCCATTTACAAAATTAGGTAGTGAGCGACATCATTACGATCTTTCCAATACAAAAAAAAAAACCGGTAATTATTAATTTAACAGTACACCGCATTAACTCATTCGGCTTTGTGTAACTACAGAGTTAATATAATAAATGTCATTAGGATTCTCAAAACAATTTACTATCCTCCAGTGAACAATTGAAAAGAAAATAGTGAAATGATGTCGCTAACGTATCTTTCGTATGTATAACGATTAGATTTTGCTCTAATAAAGGTGGCGGCACAAAACACCGGCCGCAAAGCAGGCAAAGTTACCTAACTGCCAAAACGTCAGGAACGCTTTTAAAATAATTTCAATTCAATAACAGAGAAACAAAATTGGACTAAACAACAAGGAATTTGTACTTTGGAAATTGATATATCGAGAAACGACTAGGTTCTCATCAAATGAATATTAAATACTTAATAAACATCGTTATAATATAAGCAATATAAAACGTAACATAATCGGAAATACTAGTTAATATAAATTCTGCTAACTTAAATAATTCAGGTTTTAGTGCCAGCGTTGTAATGGGACCGTCAAGGTTTTACCGAATACAATACCGCCGCGGGCAATGACTAGACACGCTCCGCAATTACAATGTTAGAACGTACAGGAAGATACGTCCACTACAAAACTGACACACACTCTAACAATATAGGATTACTTATTCAAATATAATTAATAAAAACTGCTAATTTGTACAGAAACATGTCTCTAGCAACTTTAAAAAATGATAATAAAACTTTGGTTGACGTTTACGAATAACGAATGTTGTCTGACGAATAAGGAATGTGACACTGTCCTCTAGCGGACAGCATTCGTTATTCGTAAACGCCAACCAAAGTTTTGCTGTTTCGTTCTCATTTTCGTGCTCATTTATTTTTGATTAGTGTTCGCTGCTTGTAAGGTAGTTACGAGTATGTTCCCAAATTTGGTATTAATTACAACATTAAGCGTTATAAAAAACTCTAAGCCTAAAACTTCTACCTCCGAATTCTCTTTTTTAAAGAGTTACTTAATTAAAAACACTGCCCAGTGAGGGCACAATATCTGGATCATATAAAATATAACGTTTTTTTTTTCGCCTCTCGAGTTTTATTACAATTTTCTGAAACAACCTATATTCTAATCACGCTTTACCAACTAGACAATACAGCTCGCTTCCCTTACAAAAATTAGTAGCATTTTCAATTTTCAATCGTACAAAATGAAACTTTTATCTTAAGCATATCGTATCTTAAAGATTTTGTGCCAATTCCTCTCGCATCGACTTTGCATGTACAAAAATATACGTTGTAAACGTATGGAACATCGCATTTTTGAAACCGATTTTTATCATAAATTCAAAAGCACTTATACGACCTAAAATTATGGATATATATACCTTCTGAGCTTCCTATCCTAGCATTTCACTTTCTCGTGCCTTTTTCGAAAAATTGTAAGTAAACAAGAGATCATTTTAGAATTCTTATATGACCACTCAATTAGTGAATATAGTCGTGGGTGACGACAGAAGCCAGCCCACGGAATAAGATATATTTAAAACATTACGGTTATACATTCATTCACACACATTTACTGATAACACGCACTAATGGTTCCTATTGTAATGTAAACTAATTTAGTGTCTGCCACGCTTATCCCGTGGAGCGTAAATCTTAAATGCCTATATTTTAGAAGTCTTAAATAAAATCTAAAGCCAAAGCCATTTATATCTTTTTCAGTTCATGTATTAATATCGTACTACGTTTGTAGCGTACCCGTAAGTATTCAACATTCAGTATGCTCCAAAAACCATCTTTTTAGATATTAGATTTGCAAAAGTGTTTTATAAATAAGAAAATACAGCCAACTACTCATTTCTACGACCTTTTAGTGCGCGTCCAACATCAAGAAGGAATCTTACACTTTTTACGGCTTAATTAGTAAATTCTATGAAAACGACGACGGTCAGATTCCTTCTTAAATTCAAAACGAGAAGTCTTAAATCTAATTATCGCTCTGATACACGTGCGAGATCTAGTCTCGAATTCGTCTTACAAAATTCTAAACTACGTTAGTATAAAAACACATATTTACGCATTATACCATTACAAAAATGTTAACTCTAAGTTACGAAAGTACAAAATTTATATTTTTCGTTAATTACAATAATTATTATATGACACTCATACCCTGGAGCACCCCGCGCGTTACGTAAAAATCACCTCGCAATATCCTACCATAAATATTAACCAATTCGTAAGATTATCACCGAATTTTGAGTTCCTTACAAAATGTTATTGGCCAATTACGTCGGGGAACGAAGCTAAGTGGTGATGTTTGTTCCTTAATGCCTGCAGCTCGCACGGTAGCGACTGTAATATCATCCACAGCCGAATCACATTTGTCAGTTTCCATCATAATACCCTACGCTTACGTTTCAGTCTGCAACCTTCCTTAATATATATATGTAAACACGTCCAAAACCAACAAATGCGATCGAGTGATGCTAACCTACGCGTACAAAGTTAATACTACATTAGTGTAGAAAACGTCGAATATCAAAATATAACTAACAATGTTGATTTGCGATTTTCACTAACCAATGACAGCCGTATACTAGATCAGCCAATGCGTTGGTGAAGATTGAGCTTCGAGCGCCGGGTACTTAGTACTGGATACTGAATGACACATTGATCACGTGCCTGCCTTACACTAATTCCAATATCAAAATAAAAAAAAAAAATGGTTGCCTGTAAAGTCGGTTTTACGGGGTGAAGATTTTACGTGACAACGTCTGCCGCGTGCTGCGCGCGCGGCAGACCGATCATAGTTGAGTGGGAGAGAGACGCAAGGCATTCGGCGGGCCTCTCTCTCGTTCGGTGACTCATCGTAACGTTACCGGGCGTTACACTTTTTCATAAGTGACTCCCAGCCGCAACCTAATTTAAGACGTTGTCACGTCAAAAACATTTTTAACTTCTTAATGTCTTTACCGCATATTATGTATTTTAAGGAATTTGAAGACGTGTGCGCAATTTTAAGTAAATTAGGCATTTAGTCGCCCAATATTTATACCATTTCTCGGCAGTATCGTGGGGCAGGCTTAAAATGTGCGTTAGTATTACTTTATTATGAACTTACTCTGAAACGCGCTGTCGCGCGGTCCCTATGACCAGAAAGCACACAGTTCATGGAAATTGGCACTCAGACCAACAATTATTATGAAAAACAAAAGACATGATTATTTTAATGTTAAATATGACCACAATCATTCATCTCATTCACACGGTATTAGTGAAATAATCGTAGTATCTTAAAATAACTACGATGGAAATTATATCACTATAGACACAAAGCGAAACAACTACGAAAAAAATATTATGCTACAGAGTGCTTTATAAGGTAAGACATAAGAAAACTGGCTTGTTAAATATAGTATATGCCAAACATTAAGATAATTAAATTCAAAGAAAATTACAGAGATTATTATACGAGTAGTTATTTATAATAAGTAACAATTTTTCAAATATAAATAAGTAGGTATATTTCTTACATATATTTTAACTAAAAAACTTTTTTCTTTATTCTACGGTAAACAAATGCGGTCTTTAGGTAAGATTTACAGCAACTATTTCGTAAACATTATCTAGTTTGGGGATTTTATAGTTTAATTTATGTATTTGTTATTCTTTCTTTAATAAAATTTGTAAAAGTAACAAATTGTTTATTTTGTACTTTTAAGCCTTTACCTAAATAACATGACAGTGAATCCAACACATTGAATGTCGATGTCCAAATAAAATGTTTATTACAAAATTTAACAAATTATGTGCAAACAAACTTAGAAAGTTGGCAACATTATGTTTTTTTTTTATCACAAATTAAACTGAACAATCAAACGACTAATATACCAATATTGTTTTGAATTACTAAGAATTTAGGGGATCATTTATATTTAAGTCTTTTCCCATGGAAATAACATTAGCTGATTGGCAAAATGTGGGAAACGATTTTAAAATTATATTATTAAGAAATGATACAGCCCTTTAAATTAATAATCGAAAAAAAGTAGTGGTTTATATGAATTATTTTCATCAATTCAGTGAAGTACCAAACTTTCATTACTATACATAATATATATATGTGACATTAACTATCATTTCATTTTAATGCTAATTAAACAACCATTTAGAAGCGTCAGTTAAAAAGGATTCGTCAAAAATAATAACCGAAAACATTTCTATAATATGCCTTGAAAAGATCTATTTATCCTATTTAATTATTATGTTATGAGGAATAGTTTACTCTGAAAGTCAAATCTTATACTTTATAGGATAAAATATTTGAAGCCCAATACTAATTTAAAGAGCAATATTGTTTATAAGTACTATAATTCACTATTTTTATTAAGGTATAGGTAAATGTCATTTGCAGATATTTAATATTGAAATATCTATTTTAAATATGAAATAAACAGCCTTCATGTTTGAATCGGAGGAATTTGATATATTTGTTTTCTATATTGCAAATATCTTAATAGCGTTTTTTTGTACCGGAGGGGGAGTTTGACTTTAGAAGAGTTTTCTTTTAAAGTACTATATGATAAATCTACGTAGATGGCTTTGATTTATACTATTAAATATTTGATTTCATATATTTGTCGCTTGACCTAGTTCACGCGCGCCCCAATTACACTTCACTTTTCATTTGTACATGGTCACCATCAGGTGATCTGGTTCTTTTTATATTTTCCTAAATATACCAACAACAGCTCGCTTTTATTTTCAAATTTTTTTTTTCTTTTATGCATACATACTTTATAAATGTATACTTAATAATCAACTTTAAATATAATTCTTTATTCGAACGAGCAAACTTCGATAAACTTAAAATTGCATAACACATGAAGTGTAATCGTGACGCGGCTACTTTTAAAATAATTGTGATATTTGATATTATTGAAATTGTGTACTATCAAGTTACATGTATTACTCTAGTATTATTATTTTTGCGAAAAGGCATTTCAGAAGCTGGCTCCAAAGCTATTTCTAATTGATGCAACAATCTAACGATTAATCCCGTTTATTTGCTTATTTAACATTTTCATTTGAACTTTTGATAAATTCTGTATTAGACTTGTACCTTTTAATGTAGAAGATGTTTAGATAAGCATCTGCGAGTAGGGCATATTATGTACACAGTAACGTCTTTATATGTTATAGGTTAATTATATCAATAAAGTATAATTAGCTATATTACATAAAAAAGCGAAGATAATATTCAAACATTGAAAGGTATTACAACCACACGCGACGACCGGTTACTATATTAGTGAATATTTTAGATGTAGGTTAATCTTATTTTGCTGCCATTTTTAACATTGAATAATAAAGAAAACATTTACAATTTTCCTCTTGAAGAGGATAGTAACTTTGAAATATTTTTTTTATTAGTTAGAGTCAAACTTTTTGAAATTTTCTATGTCTATCGCTTAATGTTATTCTTAAAAGTCACAGTTTGTTTAGCATTAACATCGAGTGTCTTATTTACTTTAATTTCACTTTACAGTATCATACTTCAAGTAACCAGTCGTCGTCCACACAAACCGTGCGTGATGAAATGATCATAATATGACGTGCAGTGATGCGGATGGCATGACGATAGTTTGATGGCTTGACGGTTTAACGCGTGCTTGATGACTCTACTCACTATGAAACGATACGATAATGTAGTCAGTCAAACATGTAGTAAGTGACCTAGTTTGAAGGGATGATATAAAAATTGACCGTCGCAGGAAGAAAGATGAATGTAGAGAGCTTACTTTTTATAAAGCTTGTGGCCGCAAAGATTCCACAAACCGTTCGTTGTCACTAGTCTAAAAATGCAAAAGGAATGTATCATTTCTATCTTTTTAAGTTTAGATAGAAACAGAACACTTTTATACTTTCCTAGTATAAAGTGGATAAAAAAGTTGGGTTCGGGCTTCAAACTAGGCCTCTGCGTTAAGATTAGAAAATGTAAATGGCAGTTACTAATTCAAGAAATTTAATTCAAACATTTACTATAAAAAAGGTGTTAAGTCTAGTCAAGTCATTAGTTAAGTCATTTAAATTATTGCCTAACTTCCAGCAGTCATTTTATCACGACAATACCCAATTTCCTGTAAAAATGTTTCTAAATCATACGCCTTTTTAAATCCGCACCACATATTTATCACTAACACGCACTATTACTAGGAATTTATCACTTTGCGTAAATTTTTCGTTTAAGTATCAATAAGTATAAAAATCTTACCTAATTTCAAATTTAAACAGTTATAAGTGTGCATATATTTTATTACGTTCAATAAATGAATATCCTACTATTTCTTTATAAATAAATCGATTTTGAAGTACTTCAAAATTAATAAGTTACTTCATTAACTCAAAGAGTACTCATAACAAAATTACCGCGAACGGTGTTAAAATTTACATTTATAAAAAAGGCTAAATATAAGAAGACTCAATGATCTATGGTGTTTTAATCTATTTTTTTTAAATATTTTGTTACTATACACTCTTTTTGATATGGCACGATTCCAAAACATAACTGTTATTCAGTTATTTCAACTTACAAAACACCACTTACCAATGAGATACTCGTACTTAAATCAAATTAATTAAACAATTATTGTAGAAAACTGCACTGTAAACGAAAATTCGAAAAACCAATAAAATATAACACTTAAGTTACGTTTAAAAATTTTGCTAAAAAAAACATAACTAACAAACTAAATTTAACTAAACAACCCGCCTTATCCGATAGGGCGAATACTATTTTTTTTAAATAAAATAACATCAATTTCGTCACGAATAATAATTAATAATTTGTAAGGGATCAAAGTTTTTTTAAATGCAATTTCTGGCATCACAAATTGAATCGATCTTCAAATTTTTACGTTAAATATCAATGAATCAACAAAGTGCAGAATAAAATTAAAAAAAAAAACATATTATTTTTAAAAACACCAACTTAGTATAAACAGCTATGAGGACGCGTTAAGAATACAAGAAGAGTCGTCACTCACAGAGGTAGTTCGTTCACAGGCGCCGTAGTTTATGTGATTAGGTTCAAGTAGTCCATGAAGTCGTTGGACAACGTCTGGAGCGAGGACTGCGCGGCGGGCTGGCGGCGCGGCAAGGCGCACGAGGCGGGCGGCCTCGGCTGGATCGCGGCTAGGTAGCGATCCGCCAGCGTTTCTCCGACAGACATCGCTACCGTTTCGGGAGTCAGGCCGAGCATTGCGAGAGATTCACTCAGGTTCAGTATGGCCGGGTCGATGTACCTGTTCAAATTGTCTGTAGCGGCTACGGGTTCGGGCGCGCGAGGGTTGGGGGCCATGCTTGTATTGACGACGGGACGCAGAGCGGGAGGCGAGTCGCGGCGCGGAGGAGACGGCGCTACACCCCACACGTCAGAGGAAGGGGGGGTGCCAGGAGAGGCTCCTGGCACCGCCGACTGTTATGGCCACTGCTGGTAGAACAAACGATTCGTGTAGCAGTAGGACAGCGGCTTGACAAAGTGGGTGTCTTTCACGTGGCAGTTCGGGCACACGGTCGGTTGAGAGTACTTCGAGTAGTTGAGCTGAAGACCCTGCAGCAAGGGGCTGTAGCACGTGTTGCACTGGAACAAAAAGTTAATTCAACACTATACTAACGTCCGAATCAAGAACTCCTTATAAGATATTTTCTTACAGTTGTATATCCAAATTAGTAACATGAATAATTCCATAACTTATACCGAATGATTGTTATTACTTGTTAGTAAAAACCTTTTGTTAATTTAATAAAAAAGGGTTCATTAGTCCCGTAGGTTATTGGTTACATACAAATGAAGAATCTTCTTCAACATTATTTTCATATTTGATTATTAGAACATAGTCTCTCATATTATGTACATATTTATGTTCAAATTCACACTGCTTTTCCAGCGAAGTTTACGTGTTGCCGTAAAACTGTGAAGATTATATCTAATGACACGCTAATAATGCTTTAGTAACCGTTTTGAATATGTTTAGCCATGCGCAAAAATCATAAAATTAACTACACTGACTGGCTTTAAACTTTTTAGTTTTAGTTTGTACCTTGTCTACGTATGTAGGATTCTTGCATTCTCTTGCAAACTTAGTTTTCACATTCGTTTTCTTTGCGCAACTTATGTATGTTTTCAAACACTCAATGTTTTGCACTAATACGTTTTGAGATAGTACTGAAGAAGTCGGGTCAAAACAGCCAATCATATGGGAAAAGAACGAATACGTTACTTAACATAATTTACATCGGAGATCACATAATAAAATTAGAACAACAGCAATGAATATTTTTTTCAGTACCAACCTTGATTCTTTCAACGCAGCACGGCGTCGCCATGAAGATGTCATACGAGTACATCGTCCCGAGTACCATCGAAGACCCGTCCCACTTTTGTCCGCAGAAGCAGCAGCGAATGGTCCTCTCTGGATCGCAGCGCTCGAGGCATCCCATACACACGCAGTTCAGGAACATCATGCGGCCCTCCCACTTCACCTGTAGAAGACGTCACAGGTAAGGCACGATGCACGATGTGGAATAGTGAATAGATCTATCCAAGTGGCAGTGGGACATAGAAAATAAGTTAAAAGCTGGTCAGGTACTACACTCCTACATTCCATTCCTCCACCGAAAAGGTGGCACAGCAAGGAGCTTTAAAAAGAGACATTTGAGAAGTAACCTTCAAGAGGCAGTGGGATATTTAAAATCAGTAAGAAAGTAAGAGAATAGCTGGTCAGCTGCTAAGTGTGGCTTCCACTTTCACAGGTAGATGACGTGATAGTAAGAAACGATGCACAAAGAGGTGGACAGGAAAAAAGTAACAGGGTACATGTAACATAGCCTTATGTCATACATGTGTTGCAAGATAATAAATAAACTATAAATTAACCTAAACAAGAAAAAAGTTCTATCACGAGAAGTTTAAGTCAATTGGCTCAAGTGAGTAAGTGAAAATTGAAAAGAGAATGGTCAGGTACTGAGTATAGCCCTCCACTTTCAGCTGTACGTATTGATGACGTCATTCATGAAAAAGGTCAGACTGTTCATCATTTAGCGAAAAAATAATAACGGTACTGTTTTAAACCCATTACTTAATTTTGACTCATAAAGAAATAAAAGACCATAAAAATCAACACCATCACATTTTGAATAAGAAATTTCAATGGCTATAAATACATTTTAATTTCCGCTCATGTGTATTTCTCGTCACAGACTTGTTTGTGTTCGGTTGCCAAGCATGAGTCACGGTGGTAAATACTTGGTACACTGGGTAACAATGCAAAGTGAAGACATCGCAAAAACTTGAAGCGATAATTCACCTGCAATCTTTATGACGTCAATAGTTACAAAAGATTGGATTGTTCGTTAAAATGTATAAAAGAAATTAAGCAAGCAAAAAGGTAAAACATTAATTTTGTCTCAACCTAAGTAGCTTACAGTTATCCAACTAAAGAAAATATAAAGATAAAATATGTATTTATAATCATTATAATTGCATTCAATATAAATCAAAGACCAAAATCCGAGTTGCAAACAGAAACAAAAAACATGCATACATAAAAACAAAATTTGCTAGCTTAACAGTACCCTACTGGCTGTCGACAGTTAAAAAACTAAAAAGATTCTGAAGTAAAAATGTCAAGGCAATTAACTGAGAGCCTTACGAGAAAGCGCTAAAAAGTCATCTTAGAGGTGAGAAACTAAATTTTTAAAATGCGTCTCAAAAAGCTGTATGAATGAGAACGGAGGTCCTCCTGCCTTTTGGGAGCGCATGGTAATCCTAATAACAAACAAACATGGCGTCTGCCGTCTAATTCACCGAACAAACACCGAGAAGTTACTTCGTCATATGAGTTGCAGACATTTTGTAAAGTTAAACAAACTTTCAGATCGTATTTAAGTTTGAAAGCAAATACGCTAGATATTTTAAGCGAGATTTTCGTTAATTGCAAACAGTTTGCTTAAGCGATACAGGGATTGAGGTATCCTTGTGAAGCGTTAAGGGATTTGAGATTGAGAAGTTTAATTTAATTGTGTGGTGAGCACGGATTTTAGCAAATACTTTTGCTTAGTAATAACAATTCCTGGGGAAACTCGTGAGTATTCGGTAACGATTCGTCTACTAATGAAACAAAATGGTATTCCAAATTATTTTTACTCTTTAGACCATGTGAATCTCGTGAGGTGGGTACATAAAAAAATGATTTCATGCAGCGTTTTTGATAAACACAATAATAAAAGTTCTTGAGGTTTATGAATGGCATCATATATTTAAAAATCTATCTTTACAATAATAAGTATTCCTATTTCAAACAAAAAAAACTGCACCAGGATGAGCAAAGATCTGTACAAATTCTAACGTACGATACGATGACTCTTACCTCAACAGCGCTGTCGATCTGCTGGAGCGGGCTCAAGAAGAAGGTGCCATCGACCAGAGGATATCTGTCGAAGACAGGCAAGGTTTCCTTGCACAGGACACAGGACACGCGAGACTTGTGCTTCCCAGCCAGGGTGGACAGGATGAACAGCCTCGTGGCATCGTTGCCGTGGTTACCTTCGTCTTCGATCTGGAACAAAGAAGGAAGAAAGTTGGAAAAATCACGATACCAGAGTTAGGGCTTTGAGCTCATACAAACTGTATTTATGTATATCAAATCGTATGTTCTTATAAGTAAATCTACATATTTTCAAACAAATTAGGTAACTTTACAAATAACGATTAAATGAAAAAATATTACGTGATAATTAGATGAAGTCCTCAAATGGCGGTAATCAATCTTAAAGAATTAATAAAAATATCTATATTGACGCTTAGCAGAGATTAAAATAAGTTTTTAGTCTAGGAAGGATTACCTAATATTAATAATAAAAAGATCGATGATATGTAAACCTCAAATCACAAGCTATTACAAATAAGATATGTAACATCATTATCTATCTAAACAAGAAAACAATATAAGTTGGTAATAACCATAATAGAAAAGTAGACCCGACCCCATTGAATAATAAAGGCGTGTTAGCAATTTCAATATTTCACATCGCTCATTTACATATCACGATTAATGCATCCACCCACGACGCTTACAGACTCTCCCTCGGAATAACACAAGTAAATGACTGCATAAAGTTGAATAATGAAAGGCTAAAGGCAATTACGCTGAATTTGGAGTTGAAGTCAAACAAAAGGCTCAAACCCGCGGAGATCGATCGAAACACAATTGGTTCACGTATGAACAATTTGAGAGAATAATAATGAAAGTTTAACGAGACCGTGTTGCAGTGTAGGCGGTTTAATTACATATAATATAACCAACTGTCAAAGCGTAACTCCAATCCCGGCTCCTGCTCGTGTATGGGTTAATAAAGCATTGTTCTCTTGAAATAGTACTGTCTGCTTAGTCAGCGATGTTGATTGCAATGTATGCTACGATCACGCGTTCCATTGGCTACATGGAGTCTACACATGGAAGTGAATGCACCGTGCATAACCAAGGAACCGGCGTACTGTGCGTATATTGAGACATTCCGATCTATTATTAGAGTGACGTGACACCAGGAACACATAAAACGTAGTCGCCGAGAGCGTTGACCTGCGCAAACATACTCAATATGATTTGCAGTGTAGCAGAGCTGTTTACCAAGAGACGAGGCGGCGTCGAGCCATCCGGCAGCTAACACGCCCGTCTCTCAGCACCCGACCGGCCAAGCTGCTCCGTGTCGAACATTTTGCTAACACTCGCTCGTAATACGGACATGGCCTGTGTTAATGTGGCTCTCCATTTGTAAATTGCGACAGTGCGACTCCTGTCGACGATTTGAAACGTGATAAATAACTGAGCGAGCCGTACGCCCGGACCTCGTGATTGATTCGTCCCGATGCAGCAGATGTTCGCTCACATATCGCATGATTGATAGCCCCGAATCGAGTGAAGAGTTGAATGCTGAGAGAAACGGAGCCAGTTCACAGCTAATGAAACGTCTATATATTACGAAGTTAATTAGAACGGTGCTGCAGTCGTCGCCTCAGGACTAATGAGTGACAATTAAATTGTTAAGAGTCGCGTTCACGACGGTTTAGTGAGGTTGCGGGTCGCGGCCGACGAACCCACCGCCACTATGCAGCGAACTTGGACAGTTTAATATATAATAGTACTGCAAGATTGATGAGCACTCCGACATAGACTATTTATTTACTCAATCCGATCATGCTTTGTCTTGCAAACGTCGCCATTCACAGGGTTCGTAACTCGAGGTTGTAAACCGAAGGCATAAAACTTTGTGATCATCTTACTTACTTCGTACCTTCACACAGAATGAGCGCTTCACAAATAAAGAGGAATCGGAGAGTTCGAGCCCGGTTAAATGGCATCAAATGTGAGCAGACGGCCATTAGACTGCTGTACGCGGTTCGGGCGACTTTAATAGCACCAGAATCTACATAGTGGAGAAACTTCGCAAGCGGGAAATTGCGGTCTTGATGGTGTCGAAATATTACGCCACTTCCTAGTCATTTTCCCGGATTAGACTTCAAAACTCGACAGAAGTAAAGTCTCTAATTCTGATTCGGTCTAGCGAACATTTAATCGCGGTTTTGTTCGTTTGTTTCGATGTTAAACAACAGAGCGGAGTGCTTGAAGTAGAGGAGACGAGAGGCGTGGAGAGCGCTCGAAGCACCGAAGCGTCGTTAGCACTCAAGCTTCCGCACGACGAATGTACACACATTAAAACTTTCCGAATTGAAGGTGAAGCGATAATTAAAGAGCAGTATGGGGTGCCACCCTCCCTACCGACGCCTGCATCTGAAAAGATAAACATCGCAACAAATTCGTCTACTAATTGCTATTTTTAAGTCTTATGAGTGAATCTGTCGTTATATGAGACTTTCATAGCAGACAAATTTCACTTGAATAAATAGCTAAAAGCTATTCTCGTTATATTGCCAACATCATTTCCATTGTTCTTACTATCTACATGTACGAGTATTTACAACAACTGTAAAATCACGAAATGTTCACAAACGAGCTTCCATTATGAAACAGCAGACATCGCCGACCGAAGGTTGTATAACGACAATAAATCTGGATTGTTCTCTGGGGTGGCTTATTTTTAATTAGCCAAATGAAACTTTTCCTATTCTCGCCGACGACGGCTCTCTACACAGTTGGATATAAAGCCTGTAAAGATAAAAATTAAATATAAAGAGTAAAATGGTCCGAGTTCACGGATATCCCTGAAAGGCAGGGAAAATGTGGAACCTCGCCGCAAATCCAATTAGCCGCAACAAGATATCCAATACTAAGGATCCGAGACCGATGAAATTATTTAATTGATTTTTTAAACAACTCCATTCAAGAGTTATTCGAGAACTCTCCTCAATGGCTTACTCTAAAAGACGATGCAGGAATGCAGTGCTGACGAAGCGGTCTGGAGTAATATTTCAACGGTACCATTTCTAACAATAAATCTTCAAACGTATGGTATTTGTGGTGCTCGATACATTAATCTTGACGGTTGCGTTGCGTTCCTCTCGTGTCTGCCATTGTCTGAGAGCTCGACGTTAATACTTTGCTCTTTGTATCAGAAAATGCATTCCGCAGTAATGCAATTGAATGCTTCCCCAACAATTTTCCTGCGTAAGGATTTTGCAGATTTTCCGTCATAATAATATTTTTGCTTTCGTCGATTCTCTCGTCTGGGAAAATAACTAGGAAACTTTCGTCTTGGAAGATAAATAACAATGTAATGAATTTTATCTCGGAGTCTAACCCAGGGTATAGCGCAGATTGCTTACAACTTTCTAGAGAAAATTATGGGTTTATGTCATGTTCATGACGAGCATTAAACTCGACTGTTACTCGGGGAGCTCATCAGTATTCGACTATCAAAGGACTGAGTTTATGCAAATCTCGAGCATTTATTTAGTCGCCAGCACCGTAAACGCCAATAATGGAAACAAGCTCCGAGAATTCGCACTGTGAACAATTTTTTAATCTTTGAAAATAGACAATACCTGAGAGAATGAAAGTGTCATATAAAATGTGGAGGTGAATTGAAAATATTTCGCGAAAAGGTATTCATAATATTCATGCGCCCGTGCCTGCCAGGTTGAGTGTAGGATATTTTCTCGCGTGAATTAGTCGCACGTCCCGAACATTCCTTCAGACGCGACGCGAGCGCGAATTCTGCGATAACGCGAAAACTGTCTAAGGTATTTTAATTCGACGTTAAACAGGTGAAGTGACGTGAATATTCACGTACTTGAGCGAAGATTTCCAACTGGAGTGAAGTGAGGCACGTTACAGTCGTTATTATTTTTATTGCGCTCTATCTCGGGAGGATATGAAGTGTCGGAGGAACTATTGCGTCGTCACAACGAAAGCAAACTAAAATTTAGATTCAAATGGGTGTTAAAAATGCTCGGATGCAAACCGAGTGGGTGTGGTAGAAGTTTGATGCGATTTTGATGAGATTCCGCCGGGGCTGGCGGTCCAGCGACATTTTTATTAAAATGTTGCCTGACAATAAACCGTTGTTCGAATGAACGAGATACCGTAAATTCGTGGAAACTAATTGATTGGGTGGTCTTGTCGGACGTGTTTCGACGGTTGCAATCGAAATGAAAAATGTTTGTGACGCTAAAAGAATTGAAACGTTGGGGTTGTTTGAGTTGTGTTTTGCCGCAGACAGGCTGTTAGCCGCCACCGAGGTTACACGGAAAGCTACTTATCCTTACTTGGTTTTATCGTTAGCAGTATTGTTATGTCAGTTAGTGTAGTCGTTAGAGCGTCATTACTGTTGACTTGTTTAAAGACAACGTCCCGCGGAGCATCGGTTAGTGACTTGATAATAGCATCAACGTAATTAGTCTTCTTGCGTAACTGATCTTGTAAGGGTGTTCTACTTTTAAACAAATATAAAGTAAAATTGTCCTAACAAATATAAAGTGAAAATCCCCTATATAATTCTGCCCCCTGTTGGACGGCTATTTTGGATTTGATATCAAGCGCAATATTTGTATTCTATTCCTCAATCCCTTTCATTTGATACCCATGTTGAGTGACTTATGTAAAAATACGTAATCCGCTGCCATTTTAGTACAAATTCTCATAAAACGCGTTTAAGATCAATCCTGACTACCATAAATAATAATAAATTCTTGGGGTTTTTCAAAAAGGTTTCAAAGGTTTTTGTCAACAAAGCCAGCCTTTTCATTCATGCTTCGGCGTTATCTTACGTTTGCTGCATCGCTCTGCTCGGTTTAGCAATTTAGACCAATTAGAGAAGTGCAAATGCAATTAATAAAAGCGCACTTAAACTTTATTGTGATGTTGGATGTTTCTATTTCTGGACGAGGCTGAATTAGGTGTTATTACCTCTGAAATTGGAGATCAAATCTTCAGGTCGTGTGTTATCGTGGGTTTAATATATGGTATACGTAAACAGACCAATAAGCCTAGGATGATTGCTCAGGAGTTACTCTAAGGAAATCCAATACTCGCAGATGGAATATGTATCTAAAATAGGTTTTGTACTTTCTAAATACAACATACATAAAAATAAAAACTTATGATTAACTAACGATACATTCCATTCGCTCCACTTTACACTAATATTATAGCGCAAGTTTGGGATTGAATGTAAGGATGTATGTTTGTTACTTCTTTACGAACAAAGCTCTAAACCTGGATTAAGACATAGATTATTTTTATAAGTGACTAACTCGTATAACATTCGACCGATAGCTAGTATAAAAAAGGAAAGCTTAGAATGTAGAATTTAAAATCATGTTTAGGTCTATCAATTTTCGAAATATCAAATCACTATAAATCTCAAAAAACTAAACTGAATGAAAGTTCAACCTAAATCTATCGACACATGAACTTCTTCGATCTCAAACTTCTCATCGATAACAATTTCTAAACTAAACATTTACTTTAACAGACATCCTTAACCATCATATCTGTTATCTCCGTGTCAATATTACTTCTATACAGGGTTATTTTACAAGTTGCATATTAGAATATTAAGCAATCGTCAATATTAATAATAATAATATATTGTTTAATTTAAAATTCAGAATAGAATACAATTTCTTTATATGTCATGATTATTATTATGACATATAAAGTAAAAAATAAGACAATTTGGACTCGTTCAATAATCTACGTACAATATCATGATTCATAATTCAAATATGACATACAAACTTTTAGAGTTCAAAAATTATAAACAGTAGTCTATAAAGTTAATCCAGATTGGGCAATTTTCAGCAAAATCAACATTTTTCTATATTGGAAATTAAAAAACTACACAAATTTTCTTTTACTCCAAACATGTCGGTGCTTGATCACAATTCTGATGGTAAGCGCTACTGTGGTCTTCGGTGGAGCGCGCTAAATGGATTCTAGCAAAAAAACGTTACAATAATATACCATGTCAGATATCTTGCAATACAGTATTTCCTACGTTAGCAAGGTTATTTATTATTATTTAAGATTAATTATTTATTCATTCCTATTTGAAGTTTAAATATGGGTAACCCTGTATGTTCAAAGATCAGACTGTCGACCACGTGCGATCAAAAATGTCGAAACACAGCTGAGTTAACAGCCATGTGTGAAAATATTATAAAAACATATTAAATGCCTACTGTTTGTTTGCATAACGTTGTATTGATACTTATTTACATATGTTTTTTTTATACGACTGAATGATAAAAATAGAGATAGTTAATAAAATTCTTACATTTCCATAGATGCCACTAATTTAAAATATTAATGAGTCTTCTGACCTCTGAGCATAGGCTCTGAATTTTTTTTTATTTTGGATTTTAGTAAAGATTTTGAGTCACATACACAACAACATACTCAAAAAAATATGCTTATCTTTTTAAAACTAAGACAAATAAATTTATATGAATACACGAATTATTATGACTCAATCGTAAGTTATGTAACAATTACAACATTATATAACTACTATAAATACACTACAATTATTATCAACATAACATATTGATATAATGATCTAATAAACTCATTTACTCTCGGCAGCATAATAATAATACGTAAGCTGCTTGAGTCACTATAGGAATAGCACTGAACCGTATTTAAAGCGATGACAGCTTAGTAGGGCGTTCGGCCACCTCACGTCCCGAAGGTCATGGGTTTGATCCCTACCCATAAGCTAGAATTCGGTGAGGAAAACATCGTGACGAAATCATAACATATAGTGAATTTTTGGCTAGCAACCACACTGAAGTTGAAAAGTAGCCAAGCACCTAACAGTGTGTTCCAGCAGCCTCTTTAAGAACCAGCTATTCCAAACTTGACATGCTCCGCCCTTCACTAAAGGGTAAAAAAAAAATCATTTAGTTCCTATTGGTCTAGAAGTAGTTAAATTGAGTCTTGTTATTTAATATGGCTTCTCAGTGAATAATAATAATAATGGTCTAACAATCAGTGTTTACAGTTCTATAGATAGATTAATTATTGTTTGCAACAAACTGCCTTAGTACACACAGTAATAATAGCCATTAGTAATAATAGCAATACTGTGGGCATAAATGGAAAATACCTTTGGAATTTAGGTGTATTTGACATACAATGTTGTTTTTCCGGCATTAATAGAATAAAATATCACCTATATCAATGTATTTACACATATGTAATATAAGTGTCAGAAAGGAATGCCAGTAATGATAAAAAAAAAAACAAATGACGTTACGTCCGAGGAAAACAAATCTTTTCAACTCTTCAAAGTAACTAAGCTATACAGAAAATACGATAAATTTAAGAGCAACATAAGTAACAAACCTTAATTCTTGTAATACTTGCAAGAGGCTAAAATTTAAAAGCATGGAATGTGATACCGATGCTTGTGAATGCTAATGTTAAAATTGTATTACTATCTTCAAAATACGAATTGGAAAATCTAGAAAAAGCTTAGGAAAACCCTTCCCGGCTTATACATTAATAGAAACCCTTATTGATTAGTCATTCCATGAATTAATCAAGATCTCGTGAGCGGCAGGTGTTGCTTAAGCATTCAGGTCTAACAACCTGAGATCTTCACACCGAGATTGAGTCGAAGGACCGTATCACATCACGACTTGTACTTTACCTAAAATACAGAAAGTTATAACTTTTATTCCGCATCACACAAAACATGGACACCAACATCATCATGGACCTTTATACATCTTCATCAGATGATTTAAGCAGCGTCAGTCGGTGAGCACCTTCACTGGTGGCGAAGGACATAGACACCAACACAAATAAGTAATTTTATCAGCTTCAAGGCCAAGAGTAGGAACAGGATGTGCTAATCAAAACATAAATTATGAATATTTATATGACAACTGTGTATCTTATCCAAGAAAAGGACATAAATTAAGACAAATCTAGAAGGACCAAACACAATTTTCTCTCGAAATAGAACTGATAAACGCATGCACCGAGCATATCACTGCACTTACGTTATCAGTACAATACGAGCGTTAACAACCATTTGCCATGCAACGATAACCCTGCACTTGATTTCACCTCTCGTGTCAATGTCTGCAATGTTCCAGTAGGCCAAAGGCTATCTGTCATAACAGGAATAAGTATGACGGTCCAAATGATAAAGCTTATACGAGTATTATTGCCAGAGAAATTGCTAACATTGATAAGGAACCGAGATATAATGTTAATATTTCTACTCGTAAACAAGTTTATTATTACAAGCTTTTAATGCAATTATTAAGTTAACAAGATTGTTAATGTTTCCACATTAAATAAAACAAAGCACTATGTAATCTAGACTATGCTTTTAGTCTGATAAAATCAGTAGACAACTTACGTCACCTAACTTTAAGGGAATGAATTCATGTAATGGAATCAAATGCAGACATTAAAGTTAACTGTGGCAATAACATTTCAAATTCTATGTTCGGTATAATGTTTACTGGTGAATTTTGTGCAGACATTTCAGTAGTAGACAAAGGTGTAGATGTAGAGATATAGACTAGTAAAGTTGATAGAGAAAGGACTAGTCAACTGCAAACAGGGTGCATGTTTCGTTTGTGCATTCAGTAGACTGTGGTTCAGTGAAGCGGACGTGAAAGATACGAATGCATGTTTCATGTGCAGAAAACATTGCAATGTAGATATTTTCCAGTGCAGATACCACACATGAAAAATACATACAAGAGGTATTTTTAAATTCAATGGCATTAAACCAATCCGTTATAAAATATCCAAGGATTATTTTTACATAATATAGCTTTTACATTGTGAATGATGTCAGAAGCTTAATGCATGCGGTAGCGATGTTTCGTAAATTAACTGAAGCAACATAAATTATTCTGTAATTGCAAGGCATTAAAACACCTACGTACTCGTAGTAATGAGTATCAAAGCACTTACATTAAAGCAACATCGCGGATATATAATAATATTTTTTTCAGATTTAGGAACCAGTCAACGAGTGTTTTAGTGCACTTCTCTACAGTTCATTGTGTTTCTCTAATGGATTCTAGATAAAGATAGAAATAGATGAAATTATTATACGAGTATATATAAAAAAATAATAATAGATCGAACGTGCTGACAAGCGATTAATCACCAAGAATACGGAAATTAATGATATGACAAGATAAACAAAACAAATAAATGATACAACAATATCGCGAACCCCACGCAAAGCCTATTTTCTAGCCTCGTAACTGGAAGATTAAGTATGCTGAGCTGTTTTATCACGTTGATAGTAATAATAATAAGCCCGATTCTAAAGGTACAAAAAATATTATTAAAAATCCAATAGTACATTCACATAATCACGGTCTCCACGAGAGTGTATATAATATATTAGATTTTCAAAAATATGGGGGAATACCACCAAGTAAATAATGTAATTTTCAATTGTGGGTGACATTTTAAGGATTATTATCACAATAAGATCGTAAAAAAGCACTCACTTCCTTTTTGGTCAATAAAACGATAACATCTAAATTTGAAGAATTAAGTTTAAATAAGCAGTTTAGCTAAGATCCATTTTCAACGACCTACTCACAGCCCTACTAAATAAGCCTGCATAATAATGAATATATAATAGAACTACCTCAACCTAGTGTTGCGATTGCTGAGGATAACGCCCGCGTCAAGGCTAACGTAACACTAACAATACAAAAGTAAATCTGAGTGTATGTAAGTTTGTAAGATCTACACGCTCAAAAATCGCAATTTAGTTAAATTAGATTAGAGATAACTTCTATTATTATTTTAAGATTATAGGCCTAGATAGAGTAGGAGGGCATAAGCCAAGAATAAGCAAGTCATTGCAGGTAAAAGATTAGATCGACTTAAAAAGACGTAAAAGATTTTTATAAACGAAGATATCAAAGACAGTGAAGAAACGACAGCTGATATAATAAAATGGATACGGAAAACATACAATACTGTTAAAGAGGTGAAAAATAAAGATATTAGTTTAGATTAACACAGGCTACTTTAAACGCCGGGTGATACCGAGCGTTGTAACTAGTACACCATAAACATGTCCAAGTTCCACACTCCTACATAACACGTTTGACATTGCTCTATACTTGCCTAACAAATTACATATCGGTGAATGCTGCATGAAATGCAAATTCTGATAAGATTATGTGTACAGCTATAATTGCCGTAATGGCATTTGAATTTAAAACTATCTTAACATCTTTAAAAATATTTTTAATTTTTTACACTTTTTTGTACTTTGTAAATAAGATTATAAATTTCTAAATTGTTTTGAAGAATACGATATGAATATGATTATAAATTCGATTCTAAATAAAGCTTTTGATTAATGCGTTTATTTAAGTATAATTTACAAGTGACTTTGTACACAATGCAAAGCCAACATACAGAGTACAAAACATTAAAAAAATTGATAAAGAAATACGTATTTCACCGAAAACAAAGCATATAACAATACTGTACGTCTTTACCGTACCGTACTCTAAAAAAGCATACCACAAGGCAATGTGCTGTCGCCACCTTTATTTATCGGTTATTGTTCTACAACACAGTAGTTGCGTAATCGTATTTGTTAATGAGTAGGCGTGAAGATAAGACGGTAAAAATAGAAAACAGGTATTCAATATAGAGGAAATAATAAACAATATCGTAGGCATATGTGATAATAAAAGCTGATGATAGTAATATTAGATAAATAATTTTATTGTAATTTTTGATATCTTCAGATACTACAATATATTCATCTTAATTAGTTTGGAAGGTAAACGAACGAAAAATATATCTTTAGAAATCATTTATTTAATTGATCTCATTAGAAACGCCACTAATAAAGCACTACAATAGACATAAATCTTTTGGTTCGAAGCTGCTCACCTTCGAATTAGAGAATATTTGCATTCTGTTCCCATAATAATGATTCCATTATGTAAATTCATGCAACAATTCTTGTTGTAAAGGATTTAACATAGATTTGAATTTTATGGCACTTTAATATATTCCTTGTGAAACAATTTGTCTTCAAAATAAACAAAAACAGTAATGATAATCTATGATACATGTAGTGTCTTAATTAGTAAAATTAATTTAAATTCATGAAGCATCAATTTTATGATAAGGTCAGACGATGAGGAGATTGCATTAGAAACAATCTTCTCTAGATATGGATCAAATAATGAATCTACGGGAGGGATAATTAAGAATATAATTGGATTCGCAGTTATTAATGCAAACAATTAATATAACGAAGGTGCAAGGGTTTGGTTTGGGCCGCGTGATGAATATCTCGGTTTACTGCGATGCTCGGCGCTCCTAATCCGGACTAGTAAAGAGTATTAACCGGCAGCGAGCCACGAAGATTTATAGTCTGGGCACGACTAGGCGGGGCAGACTAACAACTAACATTGTATCTTGCAACAAGATATTCTTGCTCAGCATTTTTCTGTAACACGGCACGCTTCTGAGACTAAACTTACATTTGTTAAAACTCCCGCAAAGAAAGTAAGTGCTTCATTTGCAGATATAAACATTAACGTAAACACTGAAGGAAATACGAAAAAAAAAACCGAAGTAAAAGTTTGGCTTGTGTTTAAAATTTCATCCCGGCGTGTTAGTGTAGTCTTTGCGAAGAGCACTCGGAGTGTTTAAGGAGTCAGTTCTCGTTTATCCGTAGCCGACTCCGCGGGGATGTTGAAGGATTTAGAGAGCATTTACAGACAAACGAAAAAAATGCGAAAACGAACCGAGAAACTAAAAGAAAACTCGAGATTTCCGCCGGCGATTCCCGCGAAGATAGCACCATCTCACACGGTATTTATTTGTCTTAGTCTCGCAGCAACGTTCTTTATAGGATTTGTAGAAGCGATCCAGCGAACGACGTTTATCTCACGTTTTGTCGCGTAAAATCGACGATCGGTTAAGGGGTTTAGGTGAATGAAATAATGGCGGAGGTCTATGACCTGTTAGTAATTCATAGAATGAGCGAGTGAACGTGAGGTGCGGTACGGCCAGATATGGCAGGTGCGTTATGTAAGTAGGCGCACCGCTGCGATACTAAATGTCACACTATTCCTATGCTGGCCGACTCGCAACGAGCTCGTGCCAAGGCCTCGCCGATTGAAAGTAGATGTCCATTGAACCTTTCGAAACGCTCTACTATAATACGATCAACTTTAAAACAAATCAACGCAAATAAAGGTCGGACCGCGTTAAGGGCGCAGCCATTTCGCCATCAGCCCATCAGTAACAGGTGCCGCGGTCTTTTTAACCGACCGAAGATTTTTCGCGAAAGTATATGCGCGAGATGTATGGATGTATGTTTCTATCGTATCGTATCTTATAAACCGCTGGATAGATTTTGACAACTAAAGCATCGTTGCAATGGGTCTTGAGAACCCATCTGTCCTCCTTAGATAAGCTTTTTTTTTTTTGACTAGGCACTTGACCATTCATATCATCACGGGTTAGCGATAATCTAGCCTAAGGTGGAGCATGCCTAGTCTGGAATAACGGGCTCTCAAAGAGGCTGCTGAAACACATTGTTAGATGCTTGGCGACATATTTTACAACTTGTGGGTGTGGTCACATGACATATAAAAAGTAAAAATTAAATTGAAAATTATTATGTCTCATTTAATTTATGCTACTTGTTGAAAGTTTTAGAAGTCAGACAAATTTATTATGACACAGTCCATTACCTCTAACACAGACTCATAACGATAACCGTATATATAGTCGTTACCGCGTCGCACCCTGAGGACTTTAAAGCGGACAATTTAAAACATAAATTAGATAGTGCAGTCTGTGCAGTGTCTAAATACGAGAGAATACTAGGAGGCAGGGGACTACCGGGTGGTTAGAGACGATGAATAACGAAACGAGAGGGATGCTCGAGCGGAAAGTGTTCGGGGATGAAAGGGAGGGTGGATAGGAAGCGGGTGCAGCTACGGTGTGCGCTGTGCACACAGACTGCGATCGATTAGCAGGCCCGGGCCGCCGCCGCAGCCAATCTATCGACCTTTACGTTCCTATTTTAAATTTATATCTGCCAAATTGTTTCCATAGTTGGTTAATTGGTTATTGAAATGTCACTTATTTTGCCGGCGCTGACCGGCGCCGTTTTAAATTAAACATAACCAAAAGTGTTTGTTACAGGGTAACGACTGATGACTTGTACAAAAAGCGGAAAAATCGACTACGCTTTTCCATTTCGCTAGCCTAGGCGAGTGATTATCCGAGTCTCGGATAGGCTCCATTCAGCTCACGTCCGCGTCCCGCCGGCCACTGATCACTTATTAAACTAGACACCGTGATTCTGCTTAAGAAATCGCAGACGTCGCAATTTTTATTTATCATTTTCATCCCAACAGCTGCGAGGTAATGAAATAATTTCGATGGAACTGATCAGTATTCAGCAAAAACACCTAGCTATTGGCTTCCCGCTATCGGCTTTGCCAATAGGGTTTTTCGATTTACCCTGATTTAATTTAAAATTTTAGATTTGTCTTTTTGATTGTTAGGAAAAAATAGCGGATTTTATGCTGACCTCAGATAAAAATAAATCAGCTAACTCTGAACAAAGTTAAGCAGACAAAAGTTAAGTCAAGTACAGTTAGAAACTACTCATTTCAAAGAATTCAATATCGGAATCGAGATAAGAAATCAGTGGAACCTGTCGCCAGTATTTATGATAAAAGAAAGTTATCGGCAAGTTACGTGCAGCATTAAATATCGTTAAGCTACAAGAACATGTTCAGGAAATGCTCATAGTAAATGTCTGTCTATGGTTCAGGAAATACGACCATATATCGCTGATAAGCAGTGTTTTGAATGGATAGGTAAATAGTCTAGCATGATTTCTTCAAAACAATACAACAGTTAGCGGAAAGTAAAGCAGGAAAACGAACGAGCGATAAACAGCGCCCTAACGATAAATATATTTTAATCTTTACCGGGCTACGTTATTATGTTGTTAAAATAATACGAGCGACGCATGGATGCATAGTTTTTCTGTTCTAGAGCAAACACAGACGCGCTCGATAGGTGTTTGTTCAAGTGAAATACACAAACTTCGTCGTCTCCAAGCAAGTTCAAGGATTCATTTCGCGAATATAGAATCTCTCAAGCGTCACAGCCAGAACAAAGCTCTGGCTAACTCGACAATGTGTTTAGTTTCGAGATTAGAGCAATTCCGTCCGACACCTAAACACGGATTTTAGATAACATTCAAACTCCGACCGCTCTGAATATAAATGAGATTTTAGAACGCCGCAGCGCCCGTCTTAGGGCTCTCGTGCATAATTACTAGAAGTTACAAACGCTCAACTACATCTGAACACCGATGAATAACTTTAATGGCAGCTTAGGATATAATAGGTGCTTAGACGGTGCTTAGCGAGGAGTTGTCTGTTTCTTACATTCTAGTTAGCCGTTTAGGAGCTTTTATTCTATTGTCTGGGAGGAGCGGCGCAACAGACAGATATCGAAAGATTGCGTGAGGGTCGGGCACGCACCCTCGCTTCCCAGCTGTTTACGTCTATTACGTTTTCAATGTCAAGAACGATCAATACCGGCTCGGGATGTAAACTTTCGGGCGCCGTCGGCTTGTTCCGGGACCTACGAGCGGAGGCGCGAGCATACTAACCTACCGTAATGTGCCGGGGTGCGTGCCTTGCCGCCCGACGTCGATCGATAGCTAAGAAAGGCTCGCCTCCTTTATAAATAGTCTTGAACTTCACCTCGGGCGGCCGCCGCGCCAACCCGCGGGCGAAAGTGCAGAAATAATTCCGGTTACGCCACTCCATCCTCCAACAATAAAAACCGTTTTCATTGTCAGTAAGATGAATAATCTGTGATAAGACGTTGAGTACAATGCGAGTTGCGAGACGTCTCATTATGCAAATAAGATGCACAAACTCCGCCGGAGAGAAAGTCTGAATATCTCAATATAACGTGACAATCGGCAGCTGATGTGAATATTTCACTAACTTTTCATGTAAATTGCTCTAGAACGAACATTGGCGGGACGACGCCTGGGAAAATATCCGAGATTTAGTGGGCGAATAACTCCAGTGGCACTCGAGAAGCTAATATCGCAGGGTTTACGCTTCATCAGCATGCATACCGATGCAATTGAAGCTCGAAGTACGTATTTAAAGATCTGAAATGGAAATCCTGCTCTCGACAAATAAAGGAATTAATTAGAGAGCACAAAACCGAAGAGATGAAGTGAAATCAAGCTCGAGCGCCATTACAGTGAGTAAAGGGAGCAAAAGCGGCGATATTAAAGGACGAAAACGAGCGGTTCATTACTGGAATGCTGGCAATAACAATACGGCTAATGGTCGTCTCGCGATCCTCTCAATTCCCGCTTCGAATCAAAAAATCCCTGCAGTTTGGAGCAAATCTTTAGCTATTTCCAGCTTGTTTGTAGAACTGTTATTTGTATTATTGCTGCTATTGTGGCTGGTGCCATAAATAGTCGTTAGATTACCATAATCAATATAATAGAATCGCATCGATTATTATACATAATTTCGCATTGTTGCGCAATGACAGAACATAATCGGCATCGCTCACAATGTACCTTTTGGAGAGTTAGCTGTTTATTTATTTTACACTACTTAATAGGTACTGTAGACTTTCGATTGCCTAACTAACAAGAACACTCATCTTATAATCTACAGGTCGTATCATTTGAAGTAATAATACGATCGAGACACTCAACACAGTCATAAATAACAACGAATAACAATTGATTACTGTTACGTTTTCAACCCAATGTATCTTTTCTCATAAATGTTTATTTCAATCTATATTGCTTATTAGCATGGCTGCATAATAAAGCTAATAAATAAATGGTTAATTGTGTGAGTAGCTGCTATTACGAGTACATTCTAGGTAATATCTCAAGCAATGAGACGTTCGGGTAGGTCACGTAGACTATATTTAATACATAATAATATTAATTTTAATGTTATTTTCTTCGTAAACAAGAATGAGTGACAGACTGCACGTCGACTTGATGACTAATCGATATGTATAACCACCTACTACTAGTGTTAGTTCTGAACTTTAGACCTCGCGAACAAAAAACTTTAACATCATTTGTAATTACCGAAACTTTACTTGCTTTAATTTTACTATCTGAACAATAATTTGACCATTTTTATTCCAATCAGGAAAATCCTAAAATCAATCGCTAAAAATATTATGAACAAAATTTTCCATATTTTATGTCAATCATTACCCAATCAAAAATCTCATATGACTAACTAATTCTATACAGTAGTGGTCCAGTACACAAAGTTCGAGAGATCGGTTCAAAATTACGGCTTCTATGAGAGAATCAATATACAAATAGACATTCATACAGACAGACGAAAGCAAAATTTTCCAGATAATGCGAACAGAATTCGCTCGCTTCACTCGCTCTAGTCTAAACTAGTCTAGACTAGTTGGTCAGGTCTGGTATGCCTACCAGACATACCAGATAAGACGACCGACTATTTGTTTTTCCTGCATTGTTTATGCATTGATAAGTATTATGGCTGATTTATTATTTCCACATTCAATGCCAATGCGTAAATAACGATAATAAAATTTTATTTGTAGTTTAATTAGTTATGGTGGTTTAATTAGCCTACTAGTAGCTGCTGTACTTATAGCAAAGTGATTGTTCAACCATTTACATAGTACCTATAGCTTATGTGTCATACTTATACATAATTGTGGGTCTAAAGCAAATGATCAATTAATCCTAATCAGTTCAGCCGGTGTAAATTAGTCACAAACATACAAAAATACATATATATCAATTCCCGCACAAATTTTATTTTTTAGGAATTGACTTTTGTTTTGTGTGTGGTTCAGATCGTGCTGTCTCTTTCTGTTCACCAATGATGAAAAGGACAGGGTATTCTAAATTTAGTTTAGTCGTGTGTTCGCCAGAATTGCCCATTACAATCTCGCCTGAAGAAAATGGTTGGTGCGATCAAATATTAATAAACGAGTACATAATAGTAATAACTCTAACTCATTGGTGCGATCACGCAATTCTATCTCGACGGACTCTAGTTGTAATAATTTGTTAAAGCAATAAGCTAGTCACGCCTCGCAATTAGATCTCGCGTTAAATATCGCTGAGAAATGTAATTATTCATTTTTAAAACTTATTTATTGCTTTGCTTGCGTAGAAGTAAGGAGTTTACCTTAGAACAAAATAAACAGAGATTAAATACATACTTTTAATAACCTACGAAAAATCTACAGTGTGTTATTTGGAGTGACTGTCTGTAGTAGCATCATAGCTCCCGAACAGATGACCCGACTTTTGATGAGATTTGTTTGTATGAAATGTATATACTCAGGAGTCTTTTTCATATAAATACACAATGTATATCGGTCCAAGATAGCCAACGCAAAAAATGTCTGATCAAATATTTTTTCACAACTCTATCAAAATAGATCATACCAAATAAAAAAGCCTGACAAGTCCAATCAATGAATCAAACAAGTGTGGCACGGTGAGGAAACGTCTACTTTTCAATCTGACGGTCCCTGGTTCGATCCTGACCCTACACCAATGACTTAATTTTCAAGTTATGTGTAGGATTTGCACTCGCTTTACGGTGAAGGAAAACTTCGTGAGGAAACCGACATGTTTTAGGACTTGTATATCCGAAGACGTGTGGCATCCGCCAACCAGTCAAGATTCCCAGCAGTGGGAAAATGTAGTGGGTTGCTTTTGCTATGTAATCAATGAAACGACTTGAATATGATACAACTAAAATTGTCGACATCATAAGCATCCATTCTAAGATTTGCTTAAATCACCTTCTAATATACAAGCTTAGATCAAGTAATTCACCTATTTAGTTCTTACACATAATTCTTGAGTACTAAAGACTAAGGCGCATACATTAATCCGTAGAAGGAAAATCCAAGAAAAATACTTCGTCAAGTGGTGAGTTGCGTAAGTTTGTCACGATACAGTTATTAAGGCGCATTTTATGATGTTGAAGCAAGTTAAAACAGAGTTGAGTAAAAGGGTTTGGGGGTCGTTGAACTTTGTTTCGAGAAAAATGATGAGTGAAAAAAAACTGCAATATACTTTGAATACCTTACATGAGGTATTTAAAGTATATTGCAGTTTTTTTTTTATTGTACACACTTAACATTATATTCTTTTTATATAAAGAATATAATGTTGCCCTCTATAGTAACATATCCTCTCTATTTCATCTTTATCCGTGCCGATTATTATTTATCGTAATATTTTTCCTATACACATTATCTTTTATGTAGATGGTAGTCTATACCTATATTAGTTCTGCGAATGTTTGTGCTTAAATATTTACCTTCAATTGAACAGTTATTCCACATTTTACTTTTACATAACGATAATAAGTTCAATAACAATGCAAACACTAACAATCTGCAATACGAATAAATAAATAATTTATTATAAACGTATTTGACAAACAAACTGCATTTTGAACATTTGCCAAAAGGTATATTTTATTCGACGTTACAAATCAAATTGCAGAATATCACGGGGCTAAGAGTTCTGAAGTACAATTCGATTTAAATGCTATGTATGCTCTGTGCGACCTGGGTTGTGACGTCATTGGTGGCGTTAGACACAATTATATAAAAAATACGGCAAAATATATAGTTTTTTTTATATTTTCACATATTATATGACATAAATATGTCTGTCGTGTCCATGATTTAAAGCATAACGTAAGGAGTTGTTACTCTTGACCAGATTTAAAAAAAAATATAGAAAAGACAACCTTGATATGCAATTGACTTCGAGTTTTATTCAACTCATACAAAAATAGGTAAATACATTTTCCTATTAGTGGCGTGAACAGTCTTTCGATAAAATACAGCTTCTTTTGCATCGTTATCGGCTGCTTGTTATCGATAAAAGTGCGATGATGCAACTACATCTCTATTACGAATCCATGCGACAGGGTTGTCAAGTTAATTTAGTTAGTTACGACGGGTTTATATAAACACTCTTAACTTTTAACGGAAACCAAAATGGCAAATACTGACATTTAACTGTGGGAATTAAATTGAAAGTAATAAGCGTGAAAATGGAGTTAGTAATATATTTTTGAAATTTTATTTTAGAAATATAATAGTGATAGATTTAATATAGAATATATAATAGAGATTTGATTATACCTAATTCATGCATCTAGCAAATTTTCACATACGTATTTACTCGTGAATAAGAAAATTATTGATTTTTTTATAATAGTTATAGCTATGTGATTTAATGACAGATAGCTGTGATTTTAACGTTATTTACACGTACGTGATTAATTAATACGAGTAATTTTTTATATTGGTCAAAACGCCGGTCCGAGGCACAACCCTAGCCGGATAGATTTGCAAGCGCTGCGCGCGCGCCGCTTCGTTGTAAGTAGGTTATGAGCGAGCGTCGACCTCTCGCCCGACTTCAGGGTTAATGCTGTTCAGGGCTGCCACTTACTTTGAATGAAAATATACTGATTTAATCATAAGAATAACGGCTGCAAGCCTTAAATTTATCTACACTGCGTAGCAATACATAAAGCTTAATGGCGGCAATGCGGCTTTGTAAATATTATTCTTAAAATATGTTTAAATTTATTTTTAACTTTAATAAAATAGGTAAGCTTAATTAACCTAAAGTGTAAGTAAGAGTTATAAAAAATGTAATACATTTTCAGGTGTTACACTTAATTATGAAAAAAGAACTAAATTATCTAGACTATTTTTGCTAATAACATAGCTAGGTTATTGAGTTCAGTTTTACATTAGGTGAATTAAGTAAAAGCCGTTCCATTGAATAGGCTTTAAAATATAATTTAAGTCTTCTGTACACAAAGAATAGAAACTCTTATATTATTTTTTATTCAACTATCAAATTTATTTCATTTCTCTTTGTTAGCTCCATTGAAAGAACTGAATCATTGCAAGTAAAAAAGCTCTTTCAAACAAAGATTAAGTTCGTTTCTTTGTACTCCATTGGTTTCAGATCATTAAGCAATTTTTCATGCATGGTTTCATTCCTTACACGCTAAGCAACACCGCGCTAATATACAATATACATTTTAGAGTAGTTTTTAATAGAAAGAAGAAACAAAATACGAAAAGAAGACTTCTAAATCTAAACAATTTAACACAAGGTATATTGGAGTATTGCCAAACTTTAAATTATAAATGAAGTAGCGGGCCAAAGTCGGAAAATAATTTATTTATTTTCCTTTCGAACTTAACTCAAGTAACGATGTAAAACTTGATTCTGAATTTCGAAATCAATTTTAACAATGTCCTCTTATGACAGACAGAGATGATGTTTTTTCCAGATTTTCACCTAAGGATCTTATGGTATTTTTTTAAATGCTGTAATTACCGTGGAATCTTTTTTTGCCAAAATATATTTTTTCACAATTTTGCGGGCCAGTTTTAATAATGATATGGACCAAATCTTGTGTTCACAGTTTTATCGTTGGTATATCAAAAATATAAATCTTTACAACCTTTAGAATATTTATACCAATTTTAGTATCTATCAGCCATATGAATTAAAAAAAAAACATGCGAAAAATATATATTTTTTGGCTTTCACATAAAAAATACATATAAAACTAATTGTTCGAGCGACCGAGACGAGGTGTCTCGGCACCGATTGCCTATAATTCATTTCATCTTTTCCTTTGGGTGTTATATTCTCGAAGACAGAATAATTAAAACTATTTCTGTCACGGAACTGTGAATATGGACACAGTTTAAAAAAAGTTACTGAACGTCTGTCAAACGGCGGTGATATAAATTGTATTCACGAATTCTGTGTTATTATTTTAACATGAAATTAATTGATCATTACAAGCTATTTCGGCCTGAAATCTAGCCTATGTTTTACAAACATTACAAAGTAGCTATCGTGATAATAATAGTAGACTAGTTCAACGACCGGCCTACTTCTGTATTCTAGTAAACAACACGACTTAGTAGTTTCTTTGGAATTATTCCAGATTTGAAATTGTACATAAAAAGATAGAAAAATATATTAGGCTTAAATTTACGCTGGAACTACGCTTTATAGTGTTTATCATGTAGTTAATCGTAAGCTTTACTGGAATTACATTTGTGAGGGGGTCATTATCACTTTATCACTAGGTTAATATTTAAGATTATTGTGAAAATATGTACTTGGTGTATTTTATATTTATCTCTTTTGCATATACGTGAGTTTTTTTTTTGGTACAATACTTTTAACTAAATCTCCTTTTTCTTCGTATTATCTAAGTGGCGATGCTCTGGTGTCGAGAGTTTTCAAGCCGCGCAGGCCTCTGACTTAGCTCAACGACTGCTTGTTCTATGACTAACAGCCGGAACCTACAATGTAGTAAAAAAAACTAGAAAGCTAAAAATGCCAAGTTTTAAAAGACCTTTGAGTCTTGTGCCTGGTCACCCATCCGTGGACTGTCCGCATCGACCGTTGCTTAACCTCGGTGATCGTGTCAGATCACCTTTGTTAGACGAGTACAAGGGCTACTAATCCTATTAACGTATTCAATCGTCAACTTAACCCGTGGTTTGCGTAGGTGCATCCAAAAGGTTTATTTTCTTCTGTGACAATATTTTTAGACAATCCCACGCATAGCCACAGACAATCACTTTCTACGGAACTCTCTCTATCTATTTTAATATTGCTTGTTACATAATAATAAGTCAAGGTATAAATATTTATTTGTATTCAGTTTAAAACAAAAGAGCAAACCGGCTTTTCGTCGCGCAAACAGCTATCGAAGCTGTTTATTTATATTCATCGACATAAATATTTGGGAGCTTGTAACAACAACAAAGTTAACATTATGAGCTTGCGCAAAAATAAAATCGTATAAAACCACCGAAGAAAGTTTTATAATTCGGCCCGTAAATGTTTCGACAGCGGGGCTAAATTACACCAGCTACTGCGAAACTGTGGCTAAAAGCTCGCAAAACGGCCCGCTTCATCAAGATTGGATTCGACATGGAAGACATGAACCTAAATGAAGCACAAAAACCCGCTTCGAATACACACCTTGTAAGGCCATACACTACCAGGTATTCAAGTGGCGATAAAAAAAAACCAATCGGCACACGAAACAGTTCTGCGAGATTTCAAGTCAAGACGTACAAAATTCGCACGCTTACTTGCCTTTTATAGATTGAACGGTTGCAAGCAAAAGCAAATGTTGCAAACTTGACGCCAAGAAATCCACGCACGCGTCTTGCTAAATTCGTAAAATCTCCACAATTTTAATTCATCATTTCAAACGTGAGTAATGGAGCAATTACAAGCACACTTATGAAACGGTTACTATCCGTAACACGTTTACACATCGCGCTATCGTTCTGCAAGTTTTTGCCTTCCAGGAAAGTTGCTCTGAGAGGCCTATGCAGCCCTATTGTATCTATTAACCGGCTACTTTCCCATTTCTTGCCATTTACGGACCGCTGAGAAAATCGAGATGCATTTCGTACTCGTATCAGCTGAAGAACGAACGTCATGTCACCATAACTCAGCCCACATTCTGAGTGATGCACTCATAGTACGCCATGTTTCGTCGGTCGTATTTCCTTAACTAAGATCTCGAATGGCTTCTTCAACTAGCTGTTTTATGTGGCAGCGGGGTCTTTTATGAGCGTAAATATTATGCATATGCGAGTACGTCTAGTACCATTTACATATTTCATACTTTCGTAAGTGCGATAAGATCGTCAGATTCATGGAGAATTTCTTAGCATTTCTTGAGGCTAGTAGGACTAAAGTATTTGGCAACAGCATCATATCTTCAGAAGCCCAACTTCCTATTCAATATTTGAAATTCGAACTTAGAGGCAAACAGGCCAACTCCAGCTAAGGCGATTTGAAAGAGCCGCGCTAATCCACATGGGAAGCCTTGAGGTGGGTGTCGGATTGCTCGGATAGATTTCAAGCCGACCGCGGCCTCATCTTTATGCGTCCTAATATTCCCGGCAAATTATGTTGTGAATAGCTTTCAATATGAAGAAATAAAGAAAATATTTCCAAGATCAATCACCTTTTTACTCTATATAATATTTGTCAAAATTTTAGTCTAGGTTAACGATCCTAAAATGTATCTAAATTTATCAAAACCATCAATAACATACTCTCACATGGTTCTTTTGATCGTGTTATCGATTACGAATCGGTTCAGTGAATTCTGAAGTCTTTAACCTTGACAATAAAGGTCCTTTTGGTATCGGGCGTCTTGTAAACCTTAACGTCAAATTCTAGTGCTTGTTAATTAAGATTTGCGACTTCACAAGAATCAAGGCTTGTTCAGTTAGCTTAAATACCTAAAGGCGGTTAGTTAATCTAAATTCCAAAGACAAATTAATCCTTTAGACTTAGCGTTGAGCTAACATATGAAGTTGTAAAGCTCAGTGCTTCTATGGCTTGATCTTGTAGTGATAATAATGATCGTTACACGAGCATTACTGGTAAGATACATTTTGTTAGCTATAGCTAAGTGGATAGGAGCTATGTTAGAGGTAACAATAATTGGCCAACGGTTAGTTGGGCATGAAGGTTCCCATACCATTATCTTTAAAAAATGGGAAAAATAGTAATTTTTTAGTATTAATTGTTATCATAGCGGCACGGGAAATAAATAACTTGAAAATTTCCGCTTTCCAGCTATCGCGGTTTCTGAGATACAGTTTGGTGACAGACAGGTAATAAGTGCGAGCGAAAGGAACGAACTTGCAAATATTTTCTTCTTTGAATCGAGTTATATGTATATCAAATGCATGATAATGTCTATTAATAAAGACCACAAAAACTTAGTGATTCATCTATGGATAAAGTTAACCTTCAATGAGTTTTTTGGTCCTAACGTGGTAATTTCTTGGCACTTCAAAGGGCATCAAAAGCTGTGGTATTACCACGAAGTATAAACATTATGGATTCACCCCATGTCTAACTGGCTACTATCACGCGACCCAAACGACTCTACAAGACAATACCGGAGTTATTTACGCGATAGATAAGTGACTAGAATGTTTTCAAACGTTTTAAATTATCTAGCGTGCACAAGTTTGCACGTTCTGAGGTTTGGTAGCGGTGAGCTTGTCAGTAGGTACGCCACGAAAACCCCATTCAAATGTCTCTTACTGCTATATCTAGGGGAAAACTATCGTAACACTAACTTAACAAACAAGTGAAATTTTAAAATTTGAAAACCGCCGACAACTTTTTTGTGGTAGGCGCCATCTTGGATTTGAAATTTATTAAAAACTAATAATAATAATAATTCTTTATTGTAGACACATGGTCCATACAAAGAAGTAAAAAAATAGAATGTAAGCAATCTACTAGTCGAGCTCTTTCATTTGATACCGATTGGTGGAAATGGAAAATTTTTGTCATCCGCCATTTGTGGCGGCAGCCATTTTGGTTCTATTTTAATCAAACACATAACAAAACACTCGATTGCTATAACTGTTAAACAAAGGGCGCTTCTATGACACACACACATTCACTAATTTCATTAATGCAAAAATGTGTGTGACTATGTTTATTACTTTGTAATGCTCAAACAGTTTAAGCGATTTTGATGAAATTTGGTATACAAATAGGTTAGACCTTACCATAGGGTACTTTTTATCAAGAAACATAACTGGTTTCCGTGAGTTGCGTAAATAACTTCAAAATGTATGTTACTCCTTCACGCTCAAACGCCTGGACCGGTATGATGAAATGAAATATGAATATAGGTTAGTTGGACCTTGGATTATAATATACAGACTACTTTTCATAAAAACCGCGGGGCGCAGCTAGTAAAATTATAAAGTAATCCTATTTAATTTCGTGTATTTTAACCAGCGAACTAAAATAAATGGATGAGTAACTCCATACAATTGCCGCATAGAATTAAGGTCCATCTACGCACACAATTATACTGTTATCCCAACGAAACACACACATACAAAGCTCGCACGCGATTGGTCGCCGCCTCACCATGTGACGCCACGCGGGCGCGCGGGTAGTTGTTGCTCCACCCACCGCGGTATTTTACGCGTGGACAGTGGAACCATTTTATCGGCCAAGTTATTATTCTATTTATTTTAGTTTGCTTCTTTTGAAAGAAAGAAAAAATGTTTTATTATGCACAAAAAATTATAACAAACATACAAACATAATATATACAATCAAAAGATCTTTGTGCACAAAAGGCGCAAGTTCAGCATAATGCTGAGAGTACCTCGTAGGTACTTCAGCGCTGGTTTTCTACCTGCGCCTTAGCTTACTATCTAGGCACAGCATAATTATGGCCAGTGAGTTAACAGTAGCAGAAACTTTAACACAAAGTTACACAACATTGAAAATACACTATAATAATATACTTTTAGCATATGCATTTAAAATGCTAGTTATCCTAGTGCACATTAAGCCTTGGAAAATAAATTCACGTAGCACTACAGGATAAAGCATTAGCCTAACGAGCCTCACGGATAATGTAATTGTACTGAGCACCGATAACTTGCACAAATTACGTTTGTTTACCTAATTACATGTGAAGTTTATTAATGAGGGAACATGCAGGCAGGAAATACCTACTCATATTTACTTGTTATTATTTCCTCACATAATAATAAATTGATAAATATAGAAGGAAAGAACTAAAAATATATACATTAAGTACATACCTTTAAATGTCTATTAGGTATTACGAGAACTAACATGTGAAATATATATTTTGTGGTGGTCTCTCATTTGTAACCCAAATTGGAAAGTATCGAAACAATAAGTGATCCACCATTTTGTAAGTCTTACCAAGGTGTGGTAAGATTTTCATTTAAAATAGCTAACACTCTCGACTAACACACATTTTATATTAGAGAATCGAAATCAAAATCGTAAACTATGCTGCCACTGACATACATACACACACACGCACGCATAGAGAGAAGAGAGAGAGAGAGATATTGAGATAGAAAGAGAGAGAGAGACGTCACATTTATAGCACCCCGTAGTTTTTGGTATGATCCAGATCCAATCAGGTATGATTACAAACAATACGTTATCTTGGTTACTTACGTTGAAAACGAATCGTGATTATCACGAACAAATTGGACCCAAGTCCGGGAAACCAAACATCACACATTGGTCGACCGTAAAACAGAAACCTATTATTTAATCATTAGTACATTGGAAATGATGAATAAAAAACAAAGGCGAGTGTGGCTCGATTGGGAAGCGTGTGTTTTTCAACCCGACAGCTCATAGTTCGATCTTGCCCTACTCTAATAACTTCTTTTTCAAGTTGTGTGGATTTGCTTTACGGTGAAGGAAAACATCGTGAGGAAACCGGAATGTTTGAGGACCACAATAATAGGTATACGGCCGGCGTGGCAGATTTTGACCTATATCTCTCTGCAGCAGTGGAAGATAGTGGGTTGCTTATGCTATTCATTAGAAACAGCACAAAACAAATGTATAAATGATAAATGTCTATTCAAGTGCAGCAATAAATAACAAACAAGCAGCGGGTATAAATAGAAACAGTACGGCTCTAGGGTAATGACCGCCGGTTGACACACAACGGACTCAAGGCCTGTTTAGATTAGATACTACAGTCGCGTACAAACACGTAACTACGGACAATTGCAAAGAAATCCGCCTACAGAACCTTCTAAGAGACGTTAAACATAACGACACATTGTTTACAGAAGGGGGGAAAACACAGTGGATAATTTCTCCTCCGGGATAGACAATAATATGTTCGTTTTCGTTACTTTTACTTTTATCAAGTAAATAAATATATTTTACAAGACTTAAGAATATTTACAAAGCGTAGAAAGACGAAAATTTAGTAATTTAAAAAATAATAAAAACAAAATAAAAATTTAGACACCTGCCCAAACGTACCCTAACTTTTACTTTAGTATTATTTTGTTATGTTGCGTTTGAAGTTGTTTTCGTAAGTTTCTTCAAAATATTTACAACACAAATATTTTTTTCTTATTTTGGAAAAGAAGATGGAAAGACTAATAGTCCCCATCCCGTGTTTACCCCGCCGCTACCGTGAGAGCGGTTAAATTTGAAATAAACGGACACCAGAGCTCGGCTACTTTGCTCATACGAAGAAGAAGATAAGAAGTCTGAATACTGCGATTTGTAATAACTAGATTCAATAAAGAAAACATTTGACAAGTTCTCTTCCTCTTGATCACACTCATTAGGTTATACAAGCTAGATCACAATAATCACAATAGAACATCAACTTTTAAATGTTTTCTTTACTGACTCTAGTAATATTTTAGTTGATTTTAGAAGTTTTAGATTTTGCTATAAAGCCTTTCATTTAGATAAATGTCTGATTAATAATACATGTTGGTAAATTTCAAATATTAACAATTCCATCTATCCTAAATTTTCAATCAATTTTAAACGGATAAATCAGACTAAAACGTAGAAATGATAGAAGACAACTCCAAAACGAGCTTGCGTGATGTTTAATAGGGTTGATGAATTTAATACCAGCTTCTGAGGAATCGAATAGCTACTTAGAAATTGGTCTGGCTTTCAGACATATTAATTCTTTCAAAATTAATGTTACGTTGTCTTTAATCTAACGAGTTAAAATCATCTTCGTTGCCAATCAAATTGAGTGGATCTTTAAAAAGTTCCGCTGAAATTTAACATCATTAATTAGAGATAATTAAAAATGAAAACTAAAAATGAAAGCGATGACAGCTAAGTCGGGCTTACAGCTTCCTTACGTCCCGAAGGTCATGGGTTCGATCCCCACCAATAAACTCGAGCTTTCGGTGAAAAATATTTTTTTTTTTATTTGAAATAGGTTTGCGTTTGACCACAGCTTGCCTGATGTTAAGCAACGCTGAGGCCTACGTTGGAGTACGCTCACCTAGAAGGAACCTACTCTCGATTTGAAGATCTCAGGATGGTACTTCTCAGGAAACAGAGCCTCAGGCTGAGAATTCCAAAGCTGCGCAGTCTTCACTATGAATGTTGAGGGTAGTACTAGTTATAATTCTGTGGTTGAGGCGAAGCGCTTAATAATATAATAAGGAAACCATGGCATGGTGGTAGGGCATTTTCTAGTGCCCTCATGATGAAAAATCTGTCGCCAATTGTGTTCTGGCAGCCTCCTCCTTGCTAATTTTTCCAGACTAGACAAGCTATACCTTAGGCCAGATTTCGCTAACTCATGTAGTTACGCGCCCTGATGGTCATCCAAACAGTATGGAGTAAAAATAACACGAGTAATAATAATTGTAGTTTAAAAAAACTAAAAAACACGCTTATCTAGCCGTTTTAAGTGGGTCAAAATCGCGCCCAAAGAAGTCGGTTACAAACAAACATACAAACAAAATTACAAAAAAAACATAATTTTATCAAATTAGTGTATTGTCATCGGTCCTCAATAAATCTACAAAGTTTCAACAAAATCTGGCCGTTTATAGTGGGTCAAAATCGCGCCCAAAGAAGTCGGTTACAAACATACCTACAGGTGAAGCTAATTAATATAAAGCGTGTAAAAAGAAAATAAACAAATCCAATTCAAATTAATAAATTACATACAAATTAAAACATTTTACATATTCTAATATAATATTTTTTTACATGTTAGCTACACCCCGCATAGTGACCCGCGTTAATCCGGACCAAAAACAAACTGTTAAAATCCTATGTCCATCTTAGGAGATGGACATAAGAGCTAGGTTCTAAGATACCTCCCTAGCAAGGTTCTAAGATACCTCCCTATTTTCATTTTACCTATTTTCCACCTATTTTCAGCTAAATCCGTTCAGCCGTTTTTCGGTTATACTCGTAGGTGGTGTAACTAACACCACTTTCTTTTATATATAAAGAATTAAGAATCAGCAAAATCGCAGTTCTCACTCAATCTCCCACGTCGAAATACACGTGCCTTTTTTACGAAAACAAGATGCGTTATTCATTTTTTTATCGTGACAAAAAACCTGTTTGTGATAACGACTGTGACTTAAACGTTATGTAACGAGTTTAGAGTTGAATATTCAACCATTAGTGCATGCATACAAATTAACTAATTCAATCAGATGACGATGTTATTGGACTTGTTTTATCGTTTATGTTAATTAAGTAAAACGATCGTATAAGGATTGTTCACGGCTTCATTTGTTTTTGTTTTGAACGAAATCGCCAAGAACGAGTAAGACTCGTGCACGAAGTTCCTCACCATATTTTAAAACCATAATCTATAAAAAAATCACGTTTGTTGTATGAAGGCGCTCAAAAATATATTTTAATTTAATCATTTATTTTTAAGTGACTATCTAATTAAGTATCCTATAAATATTTCGAGAGGCTACACCTGGGTAATCTGCTGTCGTTAATCTTAAGATCTTAATCAAGAAATAAAGTTGCAAAAAAATCAAGTTTGTTCATGGTAGTCCCCCTTAAATATTAATTATATAAGATTTTTCAAGAAACAGCTTGGTAACGGAGACGGACGGACGGATAGCGAAGTTATAGTAGCGCCTGTAGCTCGGCCATCTGAGGTGATCTGACGCGATCATCGAGGTTAAGCATGGCTGATGCGAACAGTTGATGGATGGGTGACTACGCACAATGGTGTCCTTTAAATTTTCATCTGGGCGCTACCGTGGGCCGGATAACACGTTAAATTGTAGGTCCCGACTCTTAGTCTTAGTACGAGCAGCCATTTAGCAAATTCCGGGGCCTTGGAGCGGCTTGAAAACTCTCGACACCAGAGCCTCTGTTTCCTGAGAAGTACCCATTGAAGACCCCTAGACGGTCTTCAAATCTAGAGTTAATAGATATTTTCTAGGTAAGCGTGTAACATCGTAAACTATAGAGTCACTTAAAATCTGGCAACCTGTGGTCAAAAGCAAACCAATCAGGTGTAAAAAAAACTTGGTTACTTAACTCAAACTAAGAAGAACAAGAAGAAGTTAATACCCATCTTTGTGTCCCAATTGGGAACAGAACCCTACCAAGCGTTATGTATGTAAGTATTTCCAATCTCATACAACAGAGAGCAAGTACTCAACAGATGAATTTACCCTTGAACCTGCTCTCATGGCTAAGTGACCATTTCCTTGCATCAATATGCATGCGCATTAAACCAGATGGCCAGACAAAAACAAAGGAAACGAGGCGACGATGCGTTTTGTATTTTGTTTTTTAATAAAAGGCAGACGTAAACAGATAGATTGACCATGACCTTAACGCACCTACTTTTATGTATCATCGAATAACATTAATAAATTAACGTCATTAATGCATTTTATTTTGTTTTAATTATGAGGAAATCTTGTTGAGGAACTTATGTAAATTGTGATTTGACATATGGAGTCTATTTTTAACATGTTTATTCTAACAAATAGAGCCAATTTATGGTTAGTTTTGTGATATCCTGATATTTTTAACAAATACTTTATAAACATAGCGTTAAAGTAATTGCATTTTATGTAGGTACTCGTAATAATACGACCTTGGTTTAAATAGGGGATCAAAAAGCGTCTTTAAAAAATATTTTAAAATACTTCAAAACATGGTTAGCTACGTTTTTTTGTCGAAATCAAAATTCCAATACGTAAAATGTGCTCGATAGTTGTATTTTTCAAAACATTGTCTTAAATATGTTTGGAGGGCTTACAGATTTGCGTAAAAGTATTTAAAAGTGTTATATTCTAATTAAAAAACGATGTATAATCAATAATATTGTAAACAAGTAAGACTACATCGTGCCTTTAAAGCTATTCGACTGTAATAAATCGAATTCGCCATTCATGTCAAACGTAAAAACTGCAGCAAAACTAACCAGTCTATGAAACCTCGTACATTTTAGCGAACAAAGACAAAATTCCCAGACGATCTAATTTTAAACCGACAAAAAATCTACGACTGAGGTAACTTTATCAGACCTGTCTCCATAAAGCAAGTTGGGGTACGATTAAATTACGTACAAAGTTACGTTTGGGAACCGCCCTCCGGCGTCAACCGTGACAGGGTTTTATCGCGAAAAGTGTCGCTGTTTTTATAGTCTGCACAACAAAAGCAAACTTTCACCTCTGCCTTTTTAGCAATAAAATATTTTATTACACTCTTGCTCCCGCTGGTTGGTCGTCTCTCTAGAGAGCAAGGAATTAGTTTAGGAACTATATACATAAATGTAGGTACATTGTTGCATATATTAGTGACGAAATAGAAGTATGGTATAAAACTGCTGTCTCCAAGGTTTATTTATAAAAGGAGGAAGTATCTATGGCTATAGAACATTTGGCAGAAACAAATAACGACTGGAATTATTTTCCAGAATCTGTTCCCTTCTATTCGAATATTCAAAATATAGCCATGTATTCGTCAGAAGAAGACAATCTTATACAGGATAATTGTAGAATAAAGTATAATTTGAAGCCAGGCTAACTGTTAACTTTACCTATTAATCTAATTAAATTTGCATATGTAACCCTGTTTTAGTTTAGATTGACTCGCAACATATGGTAATTAATCCTAATCTACTACTCTAATCTGAATATTGTCTGAAAAAAAAATCATATAAGATAATATACATTTTATTCAACGGGGCAATGCTGCCAGTACTTTAGGAACTATACCAAGCAGTGATAGCTTGGACGGTAAGGTTACCTTAATTTCATGTATAGAATGTTTAAATTTTAGAAAAGAAGAAGATTCTTTATCCTTCCTGTCTCACTTGACCAGCAGCGTGGTGGACTATGGCTTATAATAACTTTATCCTTGCAAAAGAAAGCCCAGAGTCTCAGCAGTCGAAACGTTAAATAGGTAGATAGATAGATACACTCTTTATTTCAACACAAAAGAAAATACAAAACAGAAAGAAAAATAAATAATCAACTTATAAGAAGTGTTACAAGTGGCGGCCTTATCACTTAAAGCGATCACTTCCAGGCTTCTCTAAATAGCTGCCTATGCATTGATTATGGTGCTAAAATAAAACTTACCTTGACATGATACGAGTTGATTTGGTGCTTCGGAAGAAGGTTGAAGGTGGAAAAGTCGACTCTCCTGGAGAAAATCCCGTTGGCACCAGCTCCAGCCCTAGAATAGAAAAAATAAATTAGAGCTATCGCAATACAAAATCGTTCGGTAGGAAATTTGTAGCCAAACTGATTGAAAAAATATATATATATTAGGACACATTCACACACGGCTGGTTAGCCCCATACTGAACCATTTCTAGCTCGTATTATGGTTACTAACACAACTGATATACTACATATACATACATACATATTATATATAAATACATATTTAACACCCAGACCCACAGCCAACAAATTTAGTTAAGCACAAAGATGTTGACCGGGCCGGGTATCGAACCCGGAACCTTCTGATTAGCAGACCGGCATGGTAACCTTTACGCCAACGAGGTAGTCAAAAATGAAAATATTTATTTACTAACTTATTACTAGATTACATATTCTCTTGTGACTACTTAACTAGACAAGGCCTGAATCTGCATGTTTTAAGTAAAGATATAGCAGAACTTGGCTACGTAAGAAAGACGTATAGTTTAAAAACAAACAGAATGTATCAGGGGTACATTCTGTGGCCATCTTAGACAGTTTCCAACTACGTAAAACCAGAGCTTGACCACTTAGCTCACACGATCTACGTAAACGGCTTCCACAACACTTTCGCAAGGAAGATTGCAAACCACCAAAACAAAACACATAGATACTTTATATCTTTCATATCTTTTGTATACCTATCGTCGAAAAATGTAAATGAACACATAAACTGCAAACTTATTTGGTTCCAGTAGGTTTCGATTTTTTTAGTCATATCACGTTTTAAACGCTTGAGAATAAGGATAAACTAGACAATAACAGATAATAAAAATACATTTTTAACGACGGTCTACGAGTACATGTCATGAAATAATGAAATACTTTTATTTAAGCGATTATTTACGACGGCACTCCTTTTTTACAGAAGTGCAATTACGACAACAAAACAATTAAAAACGAGATTCTTTGTAATAAATTTATCGTTTATGCTGCATGTTTTTTATTGTTTTATTTCGTCGAGTGGTAGGTATTGTATAAATCAGATAGTGATTCATTAATAATTTGAATAAGTGCAAAGGATTGGGTGCGCCAATCACGTAATTTCGGATGCGTGACGCGATCCGAATCGTAACGTAATAATATTTCAACAACATTAGCAAAAACGACAAACTTATCGTTTTTTCCGCCTTTTTTATGTGCAATCGTGGGCGCCGCAAAAAAGCAATGATATAAATAAAATAACTTGTTTTTCATTGCCAAGGCCACTCGATTTAGATACCGGCTTTCATATCTCTTCGTGCGTGTCAACAGTGCACTGTGTTTACATTTACGAGATAAAAAACCGGCCGTGATTACATTGTAGAGTTGTGTCCAGTGAAGTTACGTAATGTTTTGACCGAGACCGATAAAAGCGGAAATAAATATTAAAATAAATGACCCAGAATTAGTCTTAAAAACGTTTAAAATGTAGCAGCCTTGAGAAGTTATTTTGCACTGTTGAATACCTATCTGGTTATTATGCAAGCTCTTATTATTTCACTTGCATCGCAAAAGTCAGAAAACATAAAAAGTTAACTGCTAATGTAATTTAAATTTAAAATTATGCGACACTCATAATTGGCACAGTTTATATTCTAGAATAAATAAGAACATTCTGCGTCGTATTTTCGAATTAACCCGCGGGCAGCGGCAACATAATTTATGAATTTAAAACTACCAGTTTTCCATTTTGACGAAAACGTCGAACAACAATGTTAATAAGTCAATTTATAGTCATTGCAGACGCTTAATATTCCACGTAGATGTCTGAGCATTGACTATAATGAGTTTTAAAAGTCGTGTATGAAGCTTGGACGGAAGTCGCTTTAAATGGGTGACCTTGGGCGGAACAATGGGCTCCTTTTAATTTAAACAAAAAGCCGACTGGCCCACTGAAGTTGCGTAATAGCCTGTTTTCAATGCACGATGGCAAAGGACATATGTATTGCTTAGACCTGCTTATACCTACTTCACCATTTACCTACATTGCTAAAGACTTACTACTTTGGAGTATTATATACAAGTTGGCATTTTTTGGAACCGTTGTCTTGTGTAAATATGTCAAAATTGTTTGAATGGAAAGATCCAAATGCCGTAGAAATTTTGTAATAAATGTGTTTTTACCATTTTTTTAAATCTTTTCAATGTGAAACTTCACTGCTACTGATATTATCTTCATATCTTTATAAGTGAGACAACTAACTATTTGCGTTTGCGAAGAAACTTTAACTAGGCCAACGAAGTCTTATCTTGTCTATGTTAGTCCTAGGCACATATTATATCCAAGCATATTTGTTCTAAAGTGGTTGGTACCTGTGCTAATGAACACAGAATATCCAACCAGAAATAGGTCGCTTATTCAGACAGTTGATAAAAGACCTTGTTTACAGGAACAACATTGTCAGGCGACTGCGAATGCAATATGGCGGTCTTAACCTTGAGACGTGAATATAAATAGCCAATGTTTTTGTTGAGTTGATTTTATTACATCAGGAGTGCGGGCGTTGCATCGCTGTGTGCATTCGAGCAGATCGCTTGACACGCACTGCGAGCACGTACATATATACTGACACAGTACATGAGAACTTTAGATCAACAACAGAGAGAATAATGAACATTTAGTTGCAAAAACTTTTTTGTATTGCGCACAATATGTTCACTTAAATTGTTTAATTTTAGATTTTTATAAAACTACAATCGATTGTTCAAAGTGTTTAAAAACATACAGACGAATTTAAGACCTTCCTTCACCTTTTCGCCTTTCGGCTAATACATTCTAATATAAAAATATGAAGAAAAATAGAAAAAAGAAAAATCAAAAGAAAAGAAGGAAAAAAGAAAAATAAAGAAGTAAAAAAATAAGTAAAAAAATCAAACATGATTCAGTTGTTTCCGCGTAGATAACGGTCACACTTACTGATTATTAAAAATAGAATAAGTTCAACAGTGTGACCGTTTTCTACGCGAAAATATTTAGATGCCTTACGTGAACAGTTTACAACGATTCAGTTGGTTCAAGTTGAGTAAGGTCATGCATGAAATATCGCTACAAAACAAATATTTTCTATTTTTTAAATCACCTAGTATATTCAACGATACATATACGCTAATAGGTGTCGATTAATGAACAAGAACAAATCTGACTTTTTTTAATTCTTTGGACTACTTGCGCGTGCGCATGTCTCGAGTGTTACGAGTAAATTGAGTGACAAAGAGAGGCAGAACGCTGTGATGATATAATTTGCCGCCTCGCTCAATCATAAACGCATTAAATCTTGAGTTTTTAACGTAGCTGAACGGATTTGATTGTTTTTAGTCCGCATTACTCAAAATATTCAAAGAAACTGGGGAAGGACTATATGTTACGTAAGTACAAGTTATTATTCTGTGGTTACGTGTACTTGTGTTAAAAAACCTTGTATAGTGTATTACGAAACACCAGCACTGTTTATTTAGGATTAAAGTCTACACGGCTAAAAGGTGTGGTAACTAACGATAACACGTCAATTCATAACGCCTCAGTATTACTCAAGTGCTAAAAGTAATTGCAATTGTCAAGTCTGCTATCTGATGTTTTGCTTTTGAAGACATAATTACATATTTGCTTTAACAAACCACAGAATAATAACTTGTACTTCGTAAACAAACACTTCATTGTCAAGGTTAGTATTTGTTTTCATTGCTAAAGCGATAGCAGCTATCTACGACGTTTTAGATTCTACTCAGCGTTATCTTTTCAATTGTATTTATTTTTCTAGGCCACTAGATTTGCCTTGAACAATTTTCAGAGCAATAAATAGACCCGTTTCGAGACAATGGCTATTTTACATTCGCCCATAGAACCAATTTTCTTTCCAAATCGAAGCAGGTCAATGCAGAATTTTATAGCCATTTTACTGCTGCGGCAAATTAATCGTGACATTTAGGCTTCAATCGAACTACAACGACTTACGTGACTTATTTATAAAAATCACGTGCTTTAATTTTCTAGCCAATAAAAATATGTTACAAAATTATTTAGTGTAACCGTCTGTTAAAATATTATTTTAATAATAATAAATATAATTAGTTTAAAAAAAATTGGAAAACTATTAAAAAATAGTTTAATGTAATACATTAAACTATTTTTTTTACATTAAACTATTTATTTTTTGTTGTAATGTAAACTATTTTTTTTTGTTGTAATGTAATACCTACATTAAACTATTTTTTTTTCGAAGGGCACAGGAAAAGCAGGAGCTCATTAACATTTTCATTGTTTCAAGTAATCATAGAATTAAATCTAAAATGGAATGCAATGGGCTCGTTTTATTCTAAATTTGGATTTTTCAAAAATGAACTTTTATGTATAATTAGCCCCTTTTATCATGTTTAAAATAAAGTGCTCTGATTGGCCATAGAATTATAAAGTAAATGATACAGTTAATTCCAAAAAGGTAGAAATGTTAATGAGCTCCTTTTTTTCCTGTGCCCTTCGTAGGTAAATCCACTTTAAATATTGTAAAGAGAAGAGATGGATATATTTTGTGATATTTCAAGCGTTTACCAGCTGTTGTTATTAAGATCAAGCTAAATAATGCAAACAGACGGACAGAGAGCGAAGTCTTAGTAATAGGGTTGCCTATTACTTGCCCAATACTTGGTAACCTTTGGGTACGGGACCTTAAAAACGATGACAGAACAGTAGCTGTTTACTCGGTGCAGGGGATAAGCTGTCTATTGTGATTTGAAAGTAGACACCAAGTGGGAGCGTTACGACCGGTTCTGGACTTTCTCATTCAGTCTTCGGTAACCGGCTTGACTCCGCGGAACTAAACGAAACATATTCTTATTAAAACTGGGGTTGTAGAATTACCTCTGATTTGTGAAGAGTTTTTGCGAGCTTTTGGTTTTATACAAGCGGCGCCTCGAGGAATTCTACGCGTTAAAGTTAAAACGGGATTAAAGGTGTCTTTGGGTTAATACAAAGTCTATGCCTCTCTTACCAACTTTAATGAAAAACTGTTCAAGATGTAAGAAACATTCTTCAAAAATTTGTTTTACTAGGAGGAAAGAATAGGATACATAGAATATGCATTACGTACGAGACCTGTTATTTCTCATCTATGGAGACACCAAAGGCGATTTCTGGTATATACTTTTTTTTTTAGATTCTCCTCACTACATTATCATAGGTCTCTTATAAATAAATAACTACTCCATTGTACGAGTATTACCTACTAGTATGGGTTTTCAATGCTAAATTCTTTCAGCCAAGCGTACTTTACATATACTGTTAATTAAAGAAGACAGTCTATATGGATCTCGAGGCCTTGGTGCCGAATAAATGAAACAATTAACGCGTAAAGTAAGACAAAAGGAACTGGCGTTTAAAATAAAAGACGCCTCAAGGTGCCTTTGAGGCTCCATTCATGCGTCAAAGATACGTGTTCCGAAATTTCTTATTGTAACCTTCGATGTAAACTCACAGTATGAGTTAATGCTTTTTAGGGTTCCGTACCTAAATGGTAAAAACGGGATCCTATTAACTCAGATGACCAAATACATAGTTATGTACACTATTACTAAGCCTCCGCTGTCAGTCCGTCTTTCGGTCAGCGGGCTGTATCTAAGCCGTACATAACTTTGAAAATTAAAAAATTGATAATATAATTATCAATTAACGAGATTTTTGTCATTTTTAGATAATGGCACGGAACCCTTCATGCGCGAGCCCGACTTTCAAAAATGTAGGCCATTTTTTAAGTAGTTAAGCTTACTGATTGATAACGATACGACTGTCAATTCGATATTGTCATCGCCTTAAGTGGAGTCCTTACATTGTAAAAGGTCAAAGAAGTATTACGGTTATGTAATTAGCGTGCCTACATTTTGTTATTTATTCTGTGCCTACATTGACAACTTGGCATGCACGAGGCAAACATGTGGGTATTGATTTATCGACATCTTTGGAGAGTTGAAGGCTGGTTATAACGATGTAATGTTTGAATACTTTAACACATGTTGCGTCTATTGTTTTGGTCTATATGTAATAATAATAATAAATATAAAGACTCATTTCACACACTGCTGGTTAACCCCATATTGAACCATTTCTAGTTCGTATTATGGTTGCTAACACAACTGATATACCTACTACATTTACATACATATATATTTTATATAGATACCTACATATTTAACACCCAGACCCACAGCCAATAAATTTAGTTTAGCACAAAAATGTTGGCTGTGCCGAGAATCGAACTCGGAACCTTCTGATTGGCAGTCCGGCATGGAAACCTTTACGCCAACGAGGTCGCCAAATATATATATTTTATTAATGTATATATTTTATTCATCAATTTGATTTAATATTGTTAATTCACTCGAATGTTTTGGACAAATTTTGTATTTTGAGTCAAGATATTTGTCAAGAATTGGGTTGTCTAAAAACAATTGTTTAATTTTAAAGTTATTAAGCGTTTTGTAAGAACACGTTTGTTAAATTTTAGAAAGAGTTATTTTAATTAATGATTACTTTAGAACATTGATTTTAGATAAAATATCTATGTCAATTTACTTTTTTTTTCTACGCACACTCTCTTTAAAAGATTAATCAATTTATGAATACCAGTATCCAAGCTTAATTTTTCACAAAATGTATCAGTTTTAATTTGAACTAGTTTTTCGATCAAAACTCAATTGTAAAGACTAGGGCATTAGTTATCAGATTACAAATAACATTTTAATTCGAATATCACGATCTGCATTTGCATAACTTATAGGTACTTAATCAACTAGGTTAACGTTTTTTAATGTACCTAACTATATTAGCGCCAGCATATACCTACCTAATACCTACTAAGATTGTAATCGCGTTTAGAATTAAGATTGTTATAATGATTTTAACATTACGGCAGCAGTTCACAATGGCTGTAACAAACTCGGTGCCAAGGCCAAAGATACACACAAACAAGGTTAGGTATCAAACTTTATACCTACTTGTGTTAGCACGTGTATTTTTTGCGAACCGCCTAAATACCTACCTACCTATCGGTTTGTTGTTATTGTAAACGGCTTATAAAAGTTTATTTCCGCATATTACCTATCTATTCTTCTGTTTTTTTTTGAGATGAATAATGGAGCAAAATAGCATATTTTGAAAAGCACTATAAAATAGTGTTTTTTTTTTAATTTTATTATTTATAATTCAGTTTTTAGAATCGCCAGGGTTCTAAACGACGATTACGAAAAAACGCTCGATAGTTTAATTTTGATAAATAATCGTTAGGACTTATTATTCCAATATTAATATTATAAGAATTTATTTCATCAAATACTACCACAGTTTAGGCGCTACGCTCACATACGTATAGGGCGGTTGAGCTCGGTACAATATCACCGTAAACTACGCCTCACCACATTTTTTGCGGCCCAAGCACCGATGCATCACCGGCTAGCCACGTCTCAGTCTAACCGCGATGTAAACAAGGCTGACCTTGGCCTCGAACAATAGGCCCCGCAGGCCCCACTAAATTCGATTACCTCACAGTCTCAGGCTATTGAGCTCACGATTTTTGCCATAAACGACTACTACGCAGTCTGGCCCGAACCGATTTGGCAAGTCGAGCGGTTTGAACGGAGCGATTACATTATAAACGAGACGATTCGGCGCGATATCGATTTTGCAGGGAAGCAATTATATCTGACTTTTTATTGTAGAATGAGTTAAGAATAAGCTTAAGAGCTTTTGGACTGGTTTAGTCGTTAACTAAAGCTAATCCAAATTGCTTACTTCTTGTATATTAGTTGGTAGGTATTATAGCAAATTATTGAATAAGGATCAAGAATCGCTTTAATCCCTATATGCTTGATTCTTTTTAATTAATTTGAGACGTAAGGTACTCCTCCTGAGTAGGTATCTATGATGCTGTGCAACTTCTGCTGGTATCATTTTATAAACTGCCACTCCTAAAATTGAGCATGAATTTTTACTGATTCGCTCAAATATTAAAAGCTATAACAATGCTCTTTATCAGATTAAAAGTCCAAAACTATAATTTGGTCGTGCGTGTTCTTGGCATTATTATGTATTATTGTCATACGACCTGAATTATCTACTAAATCACATCTAAATAGGATTTCCGTATTGACAAAAGTTAGATACCTACACACCTACAATAAGAATGACATTGAGAGAACGGGGATTTAGTTGATATAGAACCGCTTGCAGATGCAAAACAAATAAACAACAAAATAAATGGTTCGGCGGATGGAGGCAATTAGGGTCGCGTGGCGTGCCTTGGGTGAGGCCTGTGTCTAACAGTAGACGGGATGATGATGATGATAAAATATGCTTCGTTGACTTCCCACGTAGCGTACCAAATGTATTGTATGTTTACAAGAAAACTAAAATATAACGCTAATATTGTACTACAAATACACAACAACAACCGCAAAACAATATAATTTGTCTCTGCTATAACTTCAAATAGTTTAGTCAAAGAAATACTTCCGTGAGTGCTTCGATAAATATGGTTTTAGAACAAAGGCAACAAAGAAACCCGAAATTCCAGAACTTAACGGATTGTGGCTAATGGGATTCCAATTAAGTCGAATTCTTTCTTCGGCATGTGAAGGCTGGATCGAAGAGATAAATTAGGAAAGAAAAGGAGAACGACGGATGTTTTTTTTTTCTGTTTGTTTTACTAAACAGTTATTTGGTTCCCGAATGAGAAATGGGCAAACCCAAACAAACGGGTAATAAAAATAACTAGGCAATTTGTACAATTGTAGGCGGAGGCGTACCGATCGATGCACGACTATCTTAATTAAAAGATAGGGTTACCAATGACATAATCTTAATGATTTCAAATATTTTACAATCTGACCAATTCCAAATTTATATAAATTTGACTCAACAAAAAAATCTGGTCTTGCCATTGAAATATTTTATAAGGTAAATCAGGAAATTATTTAAGTCAAAGGTTAGCGGGCTACTGATATAAGAAGATGGTCAAGATATTGCGTGGGATGGCAACCCTGTGTAAACTGTTGAGCTGACTCACTCAATCGTCCGTAACGTTGAATAACAGTTTTATTTTGGTATCCATATAAGCGAAAACAGAATCGTTTTAAATTGAAAATAAAAACGCAGCAAATGAGACTATTATAAACTTATTTATGGTCTTGAGTTTGTTCAGGCAATCTCGTCGAGGAAACAGGTAAATATTGTTCTTTAAATTAACATATTAAACACATTTATACGATGTAGAATAACTACCTCAGGAAACATACATAAAGTTGCAGAGAAAAAAAACAAAACACGACCGTCTATATTACGCAACTCCATAATCGTATTTCTCGAATAAAAATAAATAAGGTGCTTGGAATTTAATAACAAGAATAACAACACTTCTTTGTTGTCCAAATTAATACTGATCAAATTCATATGTGAATATAATTTAAACCGGATTGTGAATAGAGATTGTTTATTGTATGGGAACTCTATAATATCTTTATGAGAAAATGGACCGTGAGTCGAAATAAGACACACTCGTTTATATTAAATGTGTCATTTCTATTAAATTTAGCTTAATCGAAATACTACGTATATATTACGAGCACTATTATGTAATGTGATACAAATCATCAAGGAATCTACTTTAATATGACTTTCATTAATAAGAAATGCAATATCTATGTGAACTAGTCTTTGGATGGGTGACCATGCACTATCTAGAATGTGTTTTGAAAAGTGGCGTTTTCATCTGGGTATACCGGTAGATGGCACATTAAATCGTAGGTCCCGGCTGTTAATCTCATGACAAGCAGACATAAAGACAACACAGAGGTCTTCGGGCGGCCTGAAAACTTTTGACACCAGAGCTTGGTCACATAAACGAAGCCTCATACGAAGAAGAAGTATAATGGGCAAAGGTAGTTAGTTCCCATGAGAGAGACTTGTCTCGCTTCGGGAATCTTACCTATCTTACAATTACTAGAATCATATAAGGTGTTAAAGAGTTTGCCTATAAGCTACAAACTATATTGTTTCCTACAAATTGTTATAATAATTTTCAAATCAGAATATATTTTAAGTGCAAAATAAAAACTGAATAATATTAAAAGACCCTCCGAGAACTGCAGTTAAATGTCAAAGTAATAAGGATGTTTGGAATTCTTCCTCGGATAAACTTGAGAGCTATAAAGTGCTAGCCATTTAGTGCATCTGCTTCATTTATTTACGGTAATTGGTATTCTGTTTAACAAGATAGGATAAAGTATCAAGTAAATGTCAGAGGTCTGATTGTAAACACACTTAGGAAGCAAACGGCAACTAAAAATAACACAAGCGTTATTTTCTAGGGTTCCGTATCTCAAAGGTAAAACGCGACCCTATTACTAAGCCTCCGTTGTCTGACTGTCTGTCTCCCGGCTGTATCTCAAAAACCGTGATAGCTGAAATTTTCACAAGTTGTACATTGTCCGTACCACTATAACAACACCTTCATTCGGAACCCTTCATGCAAAGGCCCGACTCGCACTTGACTAATTATAAGATACTGTTATTACATTTTATGGCCATGAACGCAAAAATCCTTCTTAATTAATAAACTGATCTGGCTATAAATAAATCAAGGTCCCAAGGAAACAAAAATAAAACAAAGCAATCATTTCCTTACTACGCAACCCGTTGAATAACTTCAGCGGGATTGGGAAACGTTATATAATTATCAAGACACAGACTAAGAAATGTAGTAGGTCCAGTTTTTTGTTAGAGCCAGCAGCATAAGTCAGACTTAATTAATCTGGATTGAGACCGGTCAAGGATCCCCTTTCTTTATAGCTGTTTGAATGTCAAAATCATTGGAGCAGAACTTGGATTAAGTAGACTAAATACGAATTCGATTAAAGTTTAAAGTGTCTAATTTACAAGTCAGATATCGATGAAAATCTATTTAATACAAGATTTTGTTGGATATATCCTGTAATTGTCTTGAAACTCTAAACACAACAAAAATGTCACAGACATGAGACTCATGTAATATTAATCTTCACATATTTTGTCAGCTGTTCTGAGGAACGCAATTTTATTTTCTTTTAACAACCGCACAATAGCCAAAAAAAGCTTTGTCGAACCACAGATAAGACTACGAACATTTGTAAACCAAGAACTATCACCAGAATCAGCTATGGAGGGAGTCGTTTGATTAGTGTATTCAACGTGTTCAATGAAATAGAAAATTGATAAATCGTGTAGACTACGGTTACTCTTGTGGATTTTCCATTCGACTGTGCATAGATAAGATCTTAGCTAGGTATTGTATGGCGGTCGTTTTTCATGTCCAATGTGTTCTTTGGCGGTCTGAACTTATTTGTTAAAGTGGAAAATGTTATACTTACGTTAAAACTGTTTTATTTAGTCTTTGCATATATAACTACATTTAAGTGCGCTAGTGCTGTGACAAAAATTAGTGAAGAAGAAACAAAATAGTTCTTTTTAAAATGGCAAGAAATTTGTTGTTTAAAAGATTATTTTATTATGTTTTTAGTATTTGTTATCATGTGTAAAAATTTCAACTCTCTTAACTATTACGGCTCGTGAGAAACTACAGCCCGGTAGTTAAGGACAGACAGATGGACGGACAGTGAAGTCGTATTAATAGGGTATTGTAGACACAGAACTTTAAAAATGGGCAGATACGATACACATTCAAAATTGATTACATCAAGCAACTGCTTCATTTAAATAACGAACAGATTAAATGAATAGTGGGTAATAGCGATCTAGATCGAACAAGTTACTTTTGTCGATTTAAAAACATCGTAGACAACTAAATAACACTTTAACGACGTCGTGCAAACTGTTTATAATTATAGTTATGACTCTACATTTAGCAGACTGTTTCATAATGCATTTTTTATTTAAATAATCTTAAAAGCACCTTATATAATAAATGACTTTATGTTTTATGATCATGGTTGGGTACGTAGGACCCACTGCTTTGCAATGACCTCTCTACATATGTGTATGCTCCTTATTCCAATACTGGACTGTAATAGTTAATTACATTTTAGATAAGTTAGAAACCATACATATGCCGATTGAATTATGTCTCCTGTTAAGGATCATAACGGTACAAAAGAGATAATCGGATAGAATAGTGCACACGACTTATATTTAGCAAATACTCGTAATAGACTACAATCTAACCAAATATAAATTTCTTTTTTTATACCTTTTCGTTAAGCGCCCAAAGTTTTTTTTAACTCTGAATAGGTCTGCGCTTGACCACAATTCACCTGATAGTAAGTGATATTGAGGTCTACGGTGGAGCGCGCTTACCTAGAAGGAACCGGTTCACTTTCGCCTTAAAAATCGCAGGATTATAGTTATTGGGGAACAAGGAGTTCGGCAAGGAACTTTAGTGTCAAGAGTTTTTAAAACACCGAGTAGATTGAAATGAAAGCGAATCTTTGTATAATAAGTATAAATAGGTACATATACTCGTACCTACTATCAATTTATCTGAAGGCCAGAAGGGCCAATCTTTTGCAGAATAGTTAGTCGTAATTGGCAATAAATGGAAAGCACATAATAACAAGGGAGCAGTTGATGACGCTCAACTGATATTCATAACTAACTCTGAATTGTGGATGGTCAACAGAACAATCTCATACATTGTAACTACAAAATTGCAGCGTTTGAATCACTAACAAAGGGTTATGTAAGTATATTATGTACTGACCATCACAATATCAGCATGTTGAGGGTGGTTAGTGTCATGACATGCTTTTGTATGACGTGTTCTCATATACCTATCTACATATCTATATGTGTAGTTACCCGAGTACATGTCTCTTAAACGTGATTACGTGACTGAATCACATTTCCCTTCCACTCGTTAAACTTAGTCATACATGTTTACATATTCTACCGAGCAAGCGAAGCGAGCGAGATGTAATGTAGAGACTTTTACTGGATTATTTTACTTCCGTCTGTCAGTCTGTATGTATGTTGATTCTTGTGTAGAAGCCGTAAATTTGAACCAATCTTGAAACTAGGTACACAGGTGCTATGTTTTTTTGTCGACGACGATTTTTGATTGGAAGGATGGTTTTCAAAAAAAGGAGTATTGCTGGAACGCTATTATACACCATTCGATTTAAATGATATTTGGCAGAGTGATAAAATGCCAAAGAGTTCGTGAGATAAATAAGATTAAAACATAAAAACTGGTCTATTAATTGTTGAGTTTTAGGTAGATATGAAGATTAAAGTTTCGGCACAAACGAAATTCCAAGTAATCGTGTTCGCGAGATCTACTGTTCCGAGAACTAACTACTAGTAGTTGTGTTAATTTGTTATTCAACTACAATTATATTGTGTTTGTAATCATTTAAATGAATAACTAACTACACTACCATAGTCATTATACAACTTGACAATTCACAATTCATATTTACGTAAATTTATGAATTCTTTATTTGTACTCATTACAGCTAGACATTTGACCAGCACGGCAAGTGTCGACACGCGTCTGTGTCACTCTGGGCTAAAACTGAGCATACCTTGTCTGGAATAACTGGCTCTCAAGGAGGATCCAGGAACACACTGTTAGGTGCTTGGCAACAGCTTTTTTATCTTATTCCTACTAAAATCAACACTTATCTTATGCTTTATGGTACCAATTACAGTTTATTAAGAATCAGTATAACTATCTGATCCAATGACACGAACTTCTAACTATAGCCAAGCAATCCTGGTTGATACGATACCCAGTACCAAGTCAACGTTACCATAAATCTGTTGCAGCCGTCATCCTAGGTCTATGGCTGGTAATTTGCACCAGATATATTGCACTCTGTGTTAACAACAGAGATAGGATGACAATTTGCAGCGACCAAGCGATATGTTAAGCAATGTAAGGCTTGAGGTTAAAATGATATGCTATCTAGTCTTGATAGCACAATGATTTAAGAATTCATAGACTTAAAAAACACGTTCGTGAAGATGTGGGTAGTTTTATTATATTTCTACCCTGAAAATAATTTTATGAAATGTTCAAACATCATAGCCATTAGGAGCAAAATTAACAAGCAATTGACGACTAATTCATAACAAGTCGAGCCACTTCCGATTCCTGATAAGACTGAGAAATTAAAAGCTTGTTCGGTTTTATCTGATGACAAGTCACAATGATCGAACGCATTTGTTCGGTAGACAGGCCAGTATTTTGTCACGGTCGCTTGGTAGAACAGACTTTACTAGACTGTAACAGTAGATCTGACCTTTGTGAAGGGACAATGAACGCGATAGGTTCGAGCTCATTGAACTACTGAACTTTACCTACGGGTGCAGATTGCTAAACAACGCTCACATTCCCGCTCCCTTCAACCACGGCTACTGCTCGCGTACCTACTTATAAATTAAAACATAAACGAAACGCGTACTAACATTACATCAAAACCTGATACTCGGGAATATAAAATCCAAATCTGAGCTGGCAGGTTGCCAAATACCAATTTCGAAATGATGTAGCCATAACTTGACGCGAAACGACTAGTGCCCTTTAGGGAAATAGCCCAAGCGGCAAAATGACTGCAAATGATAGCTATCCGAGGCTTGGAAAGCTGGAACAAGCGCATTCGAATTGTTAAAACGTTAGCATATAAAGGAGGTGGAATTGTGAGATTGACCGAAAGTGATGGCCTTTCGAGCCGCTTCTATAACGTCAGTCGCGCCAAACGAAGCGAACACCACATTGATATATAGCTTGGGAACATAAAGCTTCGCTTACAAATTTAATTGCATCGACGATCGCCCGCCGCGAGATGTAAATAGCCACGATTCGTCCCTGAACCTACCAAACTTTCTCTCGCTGCATCGGGAACGATGAGTTATGTCTTTTACTTTTGAGCACCAACTTTCGACGTTGATTCATTACAAGACCAAATTGTTCAGTCTAACGCTACGTTACACTTGCCAATAATATTGCTATATCAAACTGCTACTGCTTGTAGTAATAAGATCATGTTTCTAAAGTTGCATCCAAAGCCGTCTCATACATATCTATTAAAGCGAATGGTATTGGTCAGCCTCGTCTGGAGCGCAGAACTTCCAAGAGTCATTTCGAGAATTAATGGGAGAATTATGCATAGACCGCTCTGAATTGTCGCTGTTCCGTCGCTGGACTTCGTAATGAACTCAAGAATATTGCATAGCGATAAAAAACACGTATGCCGACTCCTTTCCAAGTATACGATATCTTACGAGATCTTTGCCGGAGTTAAACTGGCTGAGGGTGTCCTTAAAATAATAAGGAAGGGAACCGTAACACGTTCCAAGGTCATTATTATTTCCAACTGCAAAGTGCATTCTAAGGAAAAATCGATATTTTGACTGCCGTATTGTCGTGTAGAGCTAAATGCGGAGGGGAACTCGTATCGAGCCGGCTAAGCCGCACACTGGTGCGTGCCCACTCACATAATATTCCACATTGCATACAATACACACGTAAATACATCTTTGCCCGGCACCACTATGCATAATCACGCAGATTTGCAAGTAAAATGACGCGACACGCCACTTTTTGAGCTCTGCAAATGTAAAAACACTGCATTGTCTGCGCTAAACCGGGCTTTTTGGCGGCGCATGGTGCATATTGTCAGTGTTGTGGTCTAAAAGTTCGGTACAAGGTCGCTAACAATGATGTTTGATAATGCGATGCGTACGCGTAACATGAGGACAGTAAGGAGTAGTACAGGTTTCGTTTGGATGCAATTTATGCAGGCAAGCGCCGTTGTTTCCATCACGCCCTAAAAACGGCAGGCCCTAACGAGCCTGCCCGCTGGATGGTGATGACGCAAATGCCGCGTGATGGGAATGGAAACATCTCTCTGAAGGGAAACTGGAAAAAAAATACCTAATGTCGACCACTATGGCAGTACCCTAGTTAATTTTAGTTATCTGCTTTTTTTCCTTGTTACCCATTACTATATATTACATTATTATATACACGTCATCGTAGCGAAATCTGATTCAAACAATTCAATTTCACATGTCGCAGAAAAATGTATTTAATGCTAATCATGGTTATTCTTCTTTGTTCAGTTAAACAATAACAGGTTTCACAGTGGACTTAATTATTCACCGGCGTCGAGTTAAAACATGTGCGTTAGTGTACCTTACTGACTAAACCACTTGTGTGTTAAGAATGACAAAGACCTACTCAAATAAGACAAAGTACGTAAAGAAAAGAGTCATTAAGACAAATACATCAATGAATATAAATATAGGTACTTACCTAGTGACACATTAAGACCGTACAAATAGAAGACCAAAAGCGACTGACAAGTGACATGTAAAAAAAACAACTTCTCGCCAGTTACGATAAGCTGTCAAACATATAAGTATAGTCGAAGCTCACAATGAAATGTCGAATGTAAACAAGTTTGTTATGACTTGCGCTTGAGCGTAAATTGCTATTACGTCTCCTAACAATCCATTACACAGATAATTTTTCACATTACTAGACATCCCACGGCGACCCACCTGCTTTGCTGCGCCATAGTCAACACCTCCACAGTTAAGATTATTCTTGAAAACAAGTATTATGCCTTCTTCAATGGTCAATTTAGAATAATATATAGGTAAGTATCTTCTTACTAAAACAGGATTATGTTTACATTGAAACCAAAACCTAGCTAAAAATCTGCAAATTCATTGTATTGTATCCTAACTTAAATTTCCGTTTCTACGTTTTGCAATATGGTAAGCAACAAAAATGGACCGGGCCAAGCTAGTCTTTTTATTCGCCCAAAATGTCGAACCGGGCAATTTTCGCAATTGAAGATCCCCGTTTACTCTACTTTGACTTGTGTGTTGTATGATTATTTTACCAATAAATATCTGAATATTGTATTTTACTGGTTTGGTAACTTTGGTTGGTGACATAACATTACCTACCAAGGAGTCTTCATCAGAGCTTTCCATTTTCAATATCGTCTCGTGTGTTTGTTTTCCCATAAATAAAGCAATTGCTTTAACTGTCTAGTTGTTTTTACAATGATGTTCTGCGATACCCTTTGCCGGCCTCCCCTCTTTTCACGCTCTGTCGAGCCCTGAATCACTGGTCGCGCCTCAGACAGCATTCTCGTGCCCGCCATGTGTATTCCTCTGAGTATTTAAATGGATACAGCATTGTACTTTCGATTTTTCAGTTTAGACGCTGAGATTGTGCTTTTATTTCATCAGTTTTAGGTTTCTGTCTGAGTTTGTTTGTCAAATGGTCTCGTATAAATTTGATTGACACAGAACAAAGAGGCGCAGTACATACGAAATAAGTATTAAAAATTGGAAAACCGACTACAGTTTAAAAAGTTAAACACACTTAACTAATTTCGATACAGTGTATACGGGACTATTCGGGAAGTGTAGTATCTTTACAATATATTTTTTTGTCCATAAAGACGGAGTTATAAGGCAACAAACAATCTTACACTTATTCTTATCTTACTTCTTATTTAAGTCCTCTGTCATAACTATAAATATAAATATTCTTTATTGTGCAACCCCTCTTTTCTCGTCTTGTTCAACTTCTTTCCATCCAAAGGTTGCCTGGAAGAGATCGCTGTTAGCGATAAGGCCGCCGTTTGTGGCATACATTTGTGTTGTTACTTTTAATTTGGTGTTGTACCTTAATGTGCCCAATAAAGAGTTTCTATCTAAATAAAAACGAGAGGAGCCTATGCTAGTAGGGTTGAATTCGTCTGTGCATGATGCTGTCAAATATATGGATTATAATTTTCTATTTATAAGATTTCTGCTGAGTTTGTTTAGTTCTGTACGCCCAGCTTGAAGCCTATGTTTACATCGCTTCGGCACCACACTGGCGAGGGGCACGGCTCAAGGCCACAACGAACTGAACTGAGGCTGATCGTGTTCTAAATGATGAATCAACAATATATTCATAGCAATTCACTTGCTATGAAAATAGCTGAAAGATATAATTTAGGCGTAATATACTAAAATACGTGACAGCATTTGGACGGATGTAGATCTTTAAAACTACGGCGAGTAAAAATAATATTGTTATATTTCGTAACCAAATTGAAACATTTTATCCGTTTACATAATATTTAAGTTTTAGTTACTAATTTTGTGTAAGTATGTATTTTAATGTTATTAATAAAATATGTTTTTATGATCTTCATCTCATTAAAGTGGCAAATAAAAATATGAAATATATTTTTCTTGAGTTACAGAAAGAAACGAAATGACAAGTACCTAGTTTATAAGGTTAAGAATCTTTACAGAGTAGTTTGAAACTTGTTTATCAAAATAAGTAAACTGGTCCAGTCAATATAAAACAAAACTTGTGCTGTTACGATTTCATCTAAAGCAATTAATTAGTTTGAAGGCACGCCCACTAATAGGTTTCTGAGTAAAACAAGTCACGATATTATTATGTTTGAAGAACGTTGTGTAATGTAAATTGTGGTACAATAAGGCAAAAAAGCACAATAATTTGCTACCAACAAAAATAGGCGTAAATCGTCGATATTAAAATCGATCGATCGATCGTAAATAAAAAGCATAAACCATAAGTATACAAAATATTACACTACATTTCAATAACTTACCTTGTAGGAAATGTTTTTTGTGTCTTAATGTTTATCTATACCAATATTATCAAGAGGAAAAGTTTGATTTTTCGTTTGTTTATTTGACGAAATAGGCTCCGAAACTACTGGACCGATTTGAGAAATTCTTTCACCGTTGAGAAGCTACATTATCCCTGAGTAACACAGGCTTTATTTTGTTTCTCTCTTTATAACTTATATTATTTTAAAGCCCGTACGCAGCCGGGACGATCTGCTAGTATGAAATAACATAACAGTATTGTCCAATCAAATATTGATTACAGTTTAGAACCACCATAATGAATGGAAGGTTGTTTACTGGCTAAAGTACTTTTGCTATATTACACTATATTTACACCTATTATGATAATCCAATACGATAGGATACGAAAAATTGCGTTTGCGCATACAGAATGCCTGATTTGTTTTTCTATGGCTTGATTTGTATGTCATTCAAAGTCTGTAGCTTACGTAGCTTTAAGCATTTGCTGTCGTAGCTTAAAAAGCTAGTTAGCTAAGTTTGATGTAAAACTAGCTTGTAAAGTGCAAGCAGGTTTTTAGTAACGTTAACTATCCTAAATTGAAATAATCCTATCTAGTGGAGTTCAGTACAAAACCAATCCTAGCTTGGAATTCATAGCCTAGTATATCTCAGGCATAATTGCGATTATTATAGACTTAACAAACAATTGCGATCGAGTTCATTTGCATGACTGCATTGTTTTATTAATTGAAGACTACTAATTTTATACAGATTAATTATCTTAATTATCACTCTAATACTAGTACTTGGTACTAGTTTTTTTATTTTTACTAGTACTTGGTTCATGAATAAAGACTATTAAACGAAAACCGATAATCGATGATTGGTCGGTGAATCTATCGCTAAATCATAAAATAAGGATTGGAACACGTCAAAATAATTACTGGGTTTCATTTGAAAATTATGATTTGTCAAACGGCCGTCCAAGTTTAATAAAGATTGATTCAGATATCACGCGTTATCTTATGGATTAATCTGAATTAACATTTTGATTGGCAACAGACAGATGCTGTGAGTTACTACATTTATTGAAGCTAGTTAAGATTGGATATCGATTAAAATAAATCAAATAGGCATCAATTAAAACTGCTTTTGCGATTATTGTTTGCTTAACGAATGTATATATAAGTACAACCATCACGATGCCTTCGCATTGGTTTTCTTATTTTTTGTAAGCTAAGTCATGGTGTGGAATTTTCATGCCGCCGAAAAACTCTTAATTGGCGTAACAATTGTCTGTACTAAGAATATCAGTCGGAACCTACAATAAAACTTGTCATTCGAACCACGACAGCGCCCAGATGATAATGACACTTTTTAAATTACCGTCTTGTGCATGGTCACTCATTCTATAAGACTATCCGCATAGACCGTTGCTTACCCGCGACGATTGCGGCATTTGTTAAAGCTGCCAAATAGGCAATTACCAATTTGTTGAAGACTTATTTGTACTTTTTGATAGAAATTTCATGATATTTTGTTATTTTATTCGGTATTTATTATTTAAATAAGTATAAAACAACAACTTTTTGAGTCTGCAGATTACGACTAATTTTCTTAATGGCGAAAATAGCATTGTTACTCTAGCATTAAAAAATTATCTAGATAACATGCGTAGAGCTTCTCTACCTACGCGTTCGATTTTTTTTTAGTGGTTTTTCATGGTCCTGCACCCTTTACCAGTAGACGGCGACAATAATTTGGCAAAAGTGACCGCAGCTGCTCATAATTTTGGGAAAAACGCATTTTGAACCAGGAAACGGAAACCAGCTGCGCAGCGAAGCGCAGTTAATGTATTAAGCCGGTGAAATTGCATTTTTAGGGCTTGCGCCATTTTGAGAGTCGGCGGTTAGCGAGCTTTGTTCCTGCAAATGAACGTTGGGAATACTTTTATACCTGGACTGAGTTTATAGGGATGCAGATGAAATAATAGCGCCACTCCGCGCGCACTTGCCTACGAACATTTGAAGGTCGTGCTGTTGCTGCGTCATTGTTGTTGTCGCGCATACTGGTTGGCTTCTCATTCTAGTTGCTACTTTTTTCTTAGTTACTCGGATAAAAATGTAAAGCTCCACTAAAGTTTACATGTAATTACCACCTATCTCAATACTAACTAATGTCTATATACCTACTAACTCATTTTACAACAATCCTGCAATAAGTTAAAACAATTGGCTTAAGAATTATTTAACAATTATTTATTAAGTTTCTCACTTCTAGGATTATATGTACACTAGATAAGTTGAGTATGTAATTAATTACTTGTAAATAAAGATAATTTGAAAACAAAAAACATATGAAATAATAATCATTAGTGGCCTCTTACATCTAAATCATATGATTTAAGCAGTATTGTGAATCCATAAGCAGAACTGTTCATCTCTTTTGATGGCTATATAAAAAAAAAACTTTTTAGGATCCGTACCTAAGAGGTAATACACGGAAACCTATTACTAAGCCTCCGATGTCTGTCTGTCTGTCTTTATACATATTTGTCACCAGGCTGTATCTCAGACACCTTAATAGCTGGAAAGCTAAAATCACAAGTAACCATGTACCTAGGTACCTACTTACCTTTTGTCCGTGCCGCTATAACAACTAAACTAAGAAAATACTAAAAATAAGAAAAATTTTGATATCAAAGGGGGTTCCCATACAATAAACGTGTTTTTACGTATTTTTTTTTTCTATATATCATTAACAGTAGCTAGTAGACGCTTAAAATTTTACCATGATATATTTATATTTATATTACCTGAAATGTCAGATAACAATATAATGTCAAATACAAATAACTTAAATCTAATTAAATAACCCGCCCCTGATAGTTCCCGGTTATATTACCTTAAAATATATTATAAAATATAGATAAAAAAAATTAACCCTTAGGTACAACAAACGTATTTTTTAAGATTTTTTTACTCTCTATTTTTATAACGTCATTTGTTAGAGACCCTCTATAAATTCACAGAATATTGAATTAGGCATTAACTTAAAAATAAAAGGCATGCTTGCTTAGTTCTCTCCCTATTAAATAGGTATTCTAACTAAGATCTAAATAAACTTATTTTGAACCAAAATCTACGATCTATATTACCTATAATAGGTACCTACCTACCCCCCTATTTCATTCAACTACCGTTAGCAAAAAAATCTTTACCAATAAAGTCTATCTTTCGTCAAAAAATAATTAAGCTTAAAAAAATAACCCTATTTAATTCTACCTATTTTTAAATAATAATTAAGCTTAATAAACCTATTTAATCCTACCTATTTTTAAATATATATGGCATAAATTTATTTAATAAACCTACCTTTTCCAAAAAGTCGTAGTTTCTAATCTTTATCTCTACCAATAAAATCTATCTGCCGTTTAAAAATATTAAGGTAAAAAATAAATATAATATACTTATATACCTAGCAGGTCTAATTAATTGAATTCAAAGAGCTATAAATCCTAATCTCATACATAGGACCCACCCTGCTAGACCAGTAGGTATCTACTATACCTATAACCTATCTACATTATACCTATTGTAAAGTAGCGACTAGCTTTAATTCAATGGCTAAGTGTGCAGCCGGTTTTCTAGGAACTAGTTAGTACGCCTAGGCTCTATGATATGAAATTGACGAGAAAATATCTATCTAGTAGGTGTCTAACAAGACTAGATTCAACTCAGATAAAATGAAGAGCCGCCAAGTTTGCGCCTGTCCGTGTCTCCTATTAAATCTTACGCGATTCCTTCTGAATTGCGTGTTTAACATATTGATTGTAGGTATTAGGTATGTTGTTATTATTCCTATTGAATATTTTTTTTGACACATTTCACACACGGCTGGTTAACCCCATACTGAACCATTTCTGGTTCGTATTATGGTTTCTAACACAACTGATATACTTACTACATACATATTTAATATAGATACATATTTAACACCCAGACCGACAGCCAACATATCAGTACAATTTCGATACTTAAGAGTATCTCTACCTATCAAACTTTTTTATTTGGGTTGAGTAATAGGTACGCAGACTGCCAACGGGACCTTCCTATGTACAAGCTATTTATTTAGGTACCTACAATGACTTCGCTATCCATTTCTGTCACCAGGTTGTAGGTACGTCATGAACCATGTTAGTTAGACCGTTGGGATATCCACAAATGATGTAGGTATAATACCTATTATTTATATTTATTTATTTATTTCTGTAGCTGCTCTAACGAAACCAAAATAAAAAAATCCATTCGATCAAACAGCCCGACTCTGACTCGCATTTACGAGGTTATTTTTAAATGATTTCCTAGGTACCTAGGTATTTTGTGAAAATTAAAAAATATAAACTTGAGAGTGGTTTGCTCGGTGCAGTTCTATAATTACGACAGAATACCTAAACATTAAATCTAGTTTTCTGAAATATGTACCTACCTATTAAAAAAAATATAAAATCAGCAGAGTACGTACTAAACTATTTAAGTAAAAATAGATTTTAATTACAGTTAGGTACCTACCTACTTAGGTGCCTGTGGTTGATGTCGCCGAAACTGCTTGTGCCCCCGCCGGACGTAAGGACCGATGTTAGTTAGGTAAGTACTTACCGATGACGGCTAAAACATTTTATCTAAATATCGGGAAACCGAACCTAAATACAAAATGAATGAATGCATGAACCTAACATAATGAGTAAATAAATAAGTACAAAAAATTAAAAGAAAGTAGTTATGATGGGTGAAGTAAGATAGCAAATAAAAGTGAGTTACCGGATCCTGTTAGCGACGAGTTCGAGCTTGGCTTGCTTGGCGGGCGGCGAGACGGCGAGCGCGGCGTGCCGCGGGCTGTTGGCGGGCTCGGCGGCCGCTGCGGGCGGCGAGCACGAGCCGCACGACATGTTCCGAACCGAGCGAGCGCGGCGCCGGCGCTTCCTCTCTTCTTCCCCGCGCATCACCGGAGGAGTCCAATCTAGGTCTTTCTTCAAGTGCCCGCGCCCGCACCGGCAACCGCAAGCTTTGAACGCCAGATCGTACCCCTTCTTGGTCCATAAATTCTGGTGCCGCTGCCTCTCCGACCAGGACCTGGCTCGGCCGCAGGACCTCAAGTAGACGAGCAACCCGGTCTCCCATTGCTCGAAGCATTCTCTGTGCATGTACCGGCCGGCGACGCACATGTCGTTGTTGCATAGCACGCGGACTGCGTCTTCGTAGCGCACCGGCTCGAGGGGGTGCAGGCACTCGCCGGGCACGCAGCACCCGTGAGGCTGCTCGGGCTCGCGCTCGCCGGTCGCGCCTTGGCGTCGCGGCGCCATCGTAACGAAATCGAAAATCGGAAAAGTGGCGGAGAGCGTCACGCGAAGTTACATGCTTGCCGGAGCGCGCGCGTCCGACTACTAACTGCGATGCGACGCGAGTGAGTGAACGAAAGCGAAATTTCAAGAGCGCAGCGCGTCGCCGCGCCGCCCGCTGCCTCGCTACCCGCCTGCAAGCAGGGCTGACCTTGCGCCGCGGGGCGCGGGGAAGCGGGGGTGCACCGAGAGGCGGAGCGAGCGCACAGAATACGCACCAGTCGCTATGCGGCGCGCCGGCGGTGGGGAGAAAGTGCGTAGCAGATTTTCACTTTCGAGCGGTAGCGGAAGCGGCGGCGCCAGCGGTAGCGGCTGCAGGCGATGCGGCATTCCTGATGCTGCAGCACGGCTGGAGACAGCCTCCAATACTAGTAGAAATAAATAGGCTAGGTTTTTGTGGCTAGTCCATATTACTAAAACTGTTACCAGGCTAATTTTATGCACGCAAATACTAGATAGGTAGGTACCTACTAAAAACAATCAAGGAATAAGTGCGGAGTGTGAGTTCCTATACGACACACGTAATGTTTGCCGCTTTTATCTGACTTATAATACGGAACCCTAGAAAGAGTTGCATTCGTCCGTACCTAGGTATAATTTTAAGGATTGAATTGGCCTGTATAAATTTTATCAAAGTCAGTTTAGTATTTTTATATTGAAGGTTTTGCAGCGTTTAATTAATTCGCTTATTCATAATACCTACGGAACCCTTCTGCGTAAGACCATGTCGCACTTGACTGGGCACTTTTATGTACTCAATTAATTTATTAGTAAGTTTCTATAGAAATACCTATAATAACGCCTATATTTACAGACAAGTTCTTAGTACTTACCTAGACGATACAAGGGCTTGGCCTTGAGTTATTCTTGAGCCTTGATATAGGCATAAGTTTAAACATCTATATTCAAGTTAGGCATTTGAGAAAAGTTCAGACTACCAACTTTAATTGGAAAAAAATACTAACTAGATAAAATATTATAACAAATATTATGTTATCTACTTCTTCTTCTTTTTCGTAAGAGCTAAGTGGCCAAGCTCTGGTATCAAGAGTTTTCAAGCCGCCCGGAGGCCTCTGACTTGGTTAAACGACTGTTTGCACTAACATCCAGGCCCTACAATTTAACGTGTCATCTGAACCACGGTAGTGGCCAGTTGAAAATGCCACTTAAAAACGACAGTTTTGTGCATGGTCACCCATCCAAACACTGTCCGCATAGACCGTTGCTTAGCTTCGATGATCGCGTCAGATCACCTTAGCTAGTCGAGCTAATACAGCGCCTGGCTGTATTATCAAGAAACATTCTGTAATATTATGTCACAAACACACACACTGATATGACTTATAACGCCCCATCGTTTTTGCATCACGAAAATTGGTACCTTCAAAGAGCGTTATCACAAATATCTTCTGTGTACTAATTCTCATCAAATCGAAAAACACCGAAGCCATTCATAAGCCGATTCTCATACGCACGTGTATTTGTATAATAGCTATTATAGGTATATATAATAGGTACGTACGCGGGATATTTGTATAGCTTTTGATATAAAGAAACGGGTCCAGTACCACTCGAGTAGTCATAACCGGTTCGCAGGAATAAAGAAGCGATTTGTGCCCCAGATCCTTTCTTACATTCTCCTCGACCAGGTGGATGCATTCCCTCGCTGAGGGGAGATTAGTACACGTGCTGTGTTGCCAAAGATTGAGAAAGAAAAAAATAACAGATTCTAGAGATAATCAAATAAAAAAACAATCTATCTATCTATCTAAGCCTATAAATCAGCCCACTGCAGGGCAAAGGCCTCCCTACCATCCCTCCACTTTTGTCTGTCCTGGGCAACGGTCTTGCAGTCTTCCAAAAAAACAATACTTGATAAAATATTTTTGAGAACATACTTCAATGAAAAAATTGTATACAGTAATACCCCGGACTTGCGCGATAGGCGGGACCGAGCGCTATCCGCGTAAGTCGAATTCGCGTAAGCCGGGGTACAATTTTGCATACAATTATGTATATACATACCTATAAAGTCATACAAAGTATGTTTAATTGGGACCGGAGACTATAATTTAGGAAATAAATTTTAATTTAATTCTAGATAATATGACAAACTATATTAATAAAATGTATAAACACAATCTGAAGTGCGCGGCTTTCAAACAAAAAACGTTAAAATAGACGAGAAAATTAAATCGCGTAACTCCGAATTCGCGTAAGTCGAGGTAGCGTAAGTCGGGGTACCTATTACTGTATTTTGTCACACCAGGCAAGCAGTAGTCAAACGCAAACCTATAAGTTCTATAAAAAAAAATCTGATGTGTTATTTTTTGTCTAGTTTGCTTGACAGTTTGTTCAAAATTAATGAGTTGAAACCATTCATAAACAAAACTTAACACCAAATGACCTTCATTGTGATAACTGCGAAGCTTTAGAACTCTTTTCCTGAGTCACTTTTTTCAAAGCCCCTCTCAAATATTAATTTAATTTTAATTTTATAACTTAATTTTATGGCTAATAATCATTTGTATTTTGTGAAAATTTTAAGTGTCTAGTAGCTACCGTTATTTAAGCAAAAAAAACACGTTTATTAAGACACTGTTGGATATTTTATTTTTAATATTTCTTAATATAGCGGCACGGAAATACATATCTATTGAAAGTTTCAGCTTTCCAGCTTTTACGGTTTCTGAGATATTTACAACCTGGAGGCAGACCGACAGCGGTAGTACCTAATATTGAGGGTCCCGTTTTTACCATTTAGATACAAAATCCAAAAAAAAATGTTTATGTCATGAAAGTGACCTACTTTCTCGTTTTCCATAAATCCGTTCCCTTTCAGTTGGTAACCCCAGCATCAACACGTGACATAGAACAAAGAAAAAGCTGAGAATAACTTAATTTGACCACTAACTCACTAGCCATAAGGAAGAAAATAACAAAATAGGGCATCTATCATCGTCTTACGTAAACCGTTCCAGTAAACAGAGCGACATATCATTGTCAATATGTTATTGCTTTTTTGCTGCAAATTAGCATCTGCTGCAGCCGATTTAAAATTTAAATTCACTGTAATTAGCCTTGACACTTTAGACCTTATTGTTCAATCAATAAGTACGCTATTGGCACATTCTTCTTGATAGGGTAGGCCAAGTTCAGTTAAAGTTGGAAATATCCAGTTTCTGCTTGATATCCGACTACTTACTATACTGGATTTCCAATAAGAACTGACTATTTCCAGTTTCTACGTTTATTCACCTACAGCAAAACAAGCTATTTGTGTCCAGATAATGCATGCAAGAAAACGGACGAGACAATCGATTTATCTTTACGAAGTATTGCGTGAGCTTTGTTTACTTATTAACTGACTTCAAAAAGGACGAGATTATGTGTTTGACTGTATTTATTTTTTTGGGTTCCATACCTAATAGGTAAAAACGGGACCCTATTGCTAAGCCTCCGCTGTCTGTTTGGCTGTCTTTCACCAGGCTGTATCTTGGAAACCGTGATAGCTAGAAATCTCAAATTTTCACAAGTTTTGTATTTCTCGTGCCGCTATAATAGCAAGAATTAAAATAAAAAATATATAATATTAAGGCGAGTTCCCATGCAAAAAACATAATTTTTAAGCAATTTTTTACTCAATCTTATTACGTCATTTGGTAGACCCTCCAAACATTCACAGCATATTTAAATATGTATTATTTTCAAAATATTAATAAAGTTAAAATAAAATCAACATATAATGGGGGCTCCCATACAACAAACGTATTTGTACTCGCACTTGACCAATTTATTTGTTTCTTTTACATCTAGCGGCATCGAAACTTTACTTTTATGCGTGTACGTAAGGTATTTGAGGATTTGTCGGAAATCTTAAAAGCTAAGTTCATTTGAATCCGATAAAAACGAAAAGCGTACCGAAAAGCGGGTACGCTTTTCGTTTTAACGGATTCAAATTTGATGCAGTGCACTATCATCGGTGACAATAGAATATTGTACCAAGGACCTGTTCTCTGATGATGCAGTTGGAAGACAAACATTAAGAACTTCTGTAAGTGTTGATTTTTCTTTTGTTTTTTTTTTGTATGTGACACATTTCAGCTATTAAGCTCCAAACCAAATCACTTACAGTTTGTATTATGGTCGCTACATATGCTACTAATATATTAAATGCTAAATTGTGCGTGTGTGTTTGTTACTTCTTCACGTTCAAACGGCTAAATCAAATTTGGTGTGAAGATATGTTAGTCCTTGGACTAACATATAGGCTACTTTATATACCGAAAACTATTGTGGATCTCGTGGCACGCAAATAATTTCTAAATATTTTAACTCATTCACGCTCAAACGGCTGGACCAATGTTGATGAGTTTTACTATGAAGATAGATTAGACCTTAGATTAACACATAGGCTACTTTTTATCCCGGATTAACTTATTTTGTCCCGGATTAATGCGGGTAGCACCGTGAGGCGCAGCTAGTAAGTACATAAATGCGAAATGAGGGTAGTGCTACAAAAACCTGGAGTCCGCGCGTCGCGGATCGAGGCAGTCGCTCTGGAAGCGTATGGGAGTTAACCCGCGCGTACCATCACCGCGCCGTAGTACACAGTTACTCGCGGAAATCTCCAAATTAGTTTCGCGCGTCGTTTCACGTTTAGAGTTTTACTGTGCCGTGTACAGAAAAACTGTTTTGAACTTTATACAAAGAGCTACGATACAAGGCTACGTCGACGTTGTTATCTACCAACCCGCCGTCAGACGCAAGCTGCGTCGACGATGAAAGGTGTACCTTTCATCCACGCCCCTATTCCAATTTTCGCATATTTTCTTGTGAGTGTCAAAACTTCCATACAGCCCACTCACTCATTTTACATCGAACAATGTATTAAATTGTAGTGAAAATAATATAAGAGATAAATTAGAATAATAAACAACTTACCTATACTTCGGCGTATATATATTTGGTACAATTTACAAACAATTGCTTGTAAATTGTACCAAATAGACATTAGTGACGTCACGGCCCAGGTTGCATATCATTTGAAACGGATAATATTTCTGAATGTTGGTTGATAGACAACGAATTAAATATTCGATTTCAATATTGAATAATCTAACTAACACACAAGTTTTCGCATTTATTAATATTAGTAGGATGTGAATCGAATAAACATCATAATATATGTTACATTTCAGCGTACCGTCCAGATAATGAAGGTCAAACCAAGTTACACAAATGGAATTCGATATCATTTTATTGTGCATTTACGCAGTTGCCTGTTTTCTAGAAAATTATCAAGAAAGCAGGCAACTGCGCTCAAGTTATTGAAATAGTTTTAATTATTCACAAAACACCGTCTACTCAGTTCTCCCTACCAGAGCCACAGTATTTGTTTGTTTGTTTGTTTTGTTTAAAAATATCTTTATTTACATAAATTAAACTAGTTATAAACATTAGTGTACATTTTTATCCTAATATTTTATAACCATGTCTATTACACGTTTTACAGGATTTAGAAGCCTTTTAAAACATTTATCTGCAGAATGAATTTGAAAACTGATCCTTCTTTACAATTGGTATACAATATTATATATTTATTTTTAATTACTGTACGCTTAGTATGGCACTACAATTTATTACGTAAAAATTAATTACAAAATTTTAAATACTATGTTACTTTTATAAATCATAACCCTTATAATGTCCTCCTAATTTACTCGTAATTGCTTCCTTCTACAAGGCCCTTCTCTCTTTATATTTGACCCACATCTACACCATAATTGTGGAGAATGAATTATTTAATTATTACTTTTATAGGTCAGCAAGTATGCAGGTGCAGCGGACCATGCACCTGCAAGGGTTCTTCAAGGTCCCCAGACTAGTGCGCACTTGCTTACAACTTACGATGCTAAAAATAAACACATCCTTGAATGCGTCCGGAGGGTGATCAGACAGCTGACGCCAAGCTTTTTTATCAAGCCTTTTTATTTTTAGTAGGTAGCATCATCGTTAATTTGCATTGTGGTTGAATATTCTCTGGTACGTAGCTTGCTAACCACATACCAGAAACTATAGCCATGAGAGAGTGCCAGAGAATATCTTCTTCTAATCTTCTTTCTAATATATAAAATTTCCATGTCACAATGTTAGTCACCGTAGCCGTTGACCGATTTTTACCAAATTTTATATGCGCATTCAGTAGGTCTGAGAATCGGCTACTATCTATTTTTCATAGCCCTGAGTGATGAGGGTTTTTCACCCTTTTAATGTATTTCTTTTATTGTTTTTATTTTTTTATTTTGTGGCATTAGAAAAAACATACAACCCTAAATTTTTATTTTTTCATCACCATTTTTTATGGGCATTTTAGTAATTTAATCATTTTTCATCCCGCTTAACTGTACTTAAGGCAAAACAACGTTTGACGGGTCAGCTAGTAGATAGGTATATACAAAGAGTACAAGACTTCCACAAATCATAGAGTAGATTACAAGACTTCGACATATCTAAAAATTTAACAAGAGTAATTAATAATTATATTTAAATTTTGATAGATAGTGACATTGTAGATTTGAAACTAAACCTTATAATGTTATTGTAAAAAAAAAGCCATTTATTGGCTTTTTTACTTTTACTTTTACAAGACTTCAAGTTGAAAAATCTTTCGCCAAGCACCTAATGGTGTATTCCACAAGCCTGCTTGACAACCTCAGAAAAGGCATGCTCCACCTTAGGTCAGGATGTCGCTAATTCCTGTGGTGACGCCTGCTGGTGAAATGCCTCGCTGCAAAAAAAAAACGGAGGAAAACAACAAAAAAAACATCAACACATTCGCTAGTTTGCTCGTTATCCCACTATGGCTCATCGTTTGCTTAGTTTATTATTAATACAGTTCCTATTTTCTTGAATGAACTATTTCATATTGTTCCCATTGTTTTTTCATACGAACATTATACTCATAGTAAATTAAATTAGGATAATTAATTTGGTATAAAAAAAGTTCAGGTTAGTTGAACCTAATCATCGTAGTTAATTGTTTTGTAAAGCACATAACAAACTTAAAAGAGTAAGTACCAGACCAAGTATATCAGTTGTGTAAGCTACCATAACACAAACTATAAATTGTTCAGTATGGGGTTAACCAGCCGTGTGTGAAATGTGTCCTATATAAAACAAAGTATCAAGAAGTCATTTTAATAATAAAAATAAAGGTAAATCATTTACCGGCCATTCCAATGAAAAGTAAACTAACAATGACTCTGACAAGCATGGTCAAAGGAAGTATAGACGGAGCAACAAATAAAAAACCAAAAAAGTAAACTAAGTACTTAACAGTAGGTTAAGTACTGCGCAGTTTGTTACTGCGCAGTAGACGAAGCTTCCTCGTATAGTTTTATTTTTCGATAGCATAAAACTGCATTCCTCGATGCAGCGCGACCCTCGGACCAACTGCGTCACAAAATTCCACACACATGGTCGTTATAGCCTATAGGTTTCCTGTAGAACCGGTAGGCCTTGATCTTACAATGGAACCCTCGCAAATATGCCGGCAGCTAACCTTGGGCTATTTTTAAACCACGCTTGCATTCGAGTCCCACCGAGCCGCTCCTTCCGAGTATTACGTAATGCGAAATTGAAGTTTTCTTTTTGGTTCTCCTTGAAAAGCGTGTGGCCCTGTCATTTTGTTTTATACTCTTTGTTTTGGCTGGAATATTTTATTTCTTTCCTCCGAACCGTAAAAGGAAGAGGCAATGAAGGGTTAGAGCTTTTTGTATTATTTATGATGCGTAATAATGGCCATTTGCTTTCGGCACTACTGCGATGTTTGAAAGTGGAACAGCTGCGGAAGCTTCAATATTCTCGTATAATAATAATATACTGGTTTTGTTATTGGTTACGGCTTTGGATATTATCACATCTTTCACTTTGGTTCATTACACATCTATAACAATAATAATAAAGCTTGTACATAACTATTGTGAGGTATTTTATTCGCGCTGATGCTATTATCACGGTAGGTTGCTTATATCCCTTTTTTTATTGTGTTGTTTGTGCAGTGGAAGAAATTGATAAAAAAATATACACTGGTATTGCATGAAACATGTTTATCTTGTTCACTTAATTACTTTTGTCGTCTTGTTCAATATGATAGTGTTGTGCTGCAACGAGATGGGGATACGAGTTTTAATACTTGATTATCATTAATTTGTTTATCTGAGTGCGTGAAATGTCTTTTCTTTTCCTTTTTTTTTCACACGGCTGGTTAGCCCCGTACTAAACTATTTCTAGTTTGTATAATGGTTGCTAACACAATTGATATACTACATATACATACATACATATTTTATATAGAAACATATTTAACACCCAGACCGACAGCCAACAAATTAAGTTGAGTTGAGCACAAAGATGTTGGCCGTGCCGGGAATCGAACCCGTAACCTTCTGATTGGCAGCACGGTATGGTAACCATTACGCTTACGAGGTCGTCGAAATATTTTTTATGCATGATGGTGTAGGATGGAGAGCGCTTGCCCAGAAGAAACTATTTCGCTCTCACGCCCTTGAAGTTAGTAAGGTTGTATTTCTGTGGGAACAGATATTCCGGCACGGAACCCCACAGTTTGGCCGTTCGTACTATAAATGTGAAAGCGAATAGCTTAGTACAAATTTTTGGAATTTTCACTGTATATTGGTACCTCTTAGCAGTATCCTTGCTCGTACAATAAAAATAAAGCTTAGCAATATCAGTGTTCTCTTGTACGTTTCTGATAGGCCAACTTCTTCTAAATAAAGTAAATACTTGTTTAATATAAAAGTACTACATGGTTTATAAGTAATTACAATGAATTCCTTCAAAGTCCCATTTGAAAGAATTCCTGCGATACTTTTACAAAATCCATTCTAAGAATTATTCTACAACGGGCAATACCGATAGGTTAAATTAAAATATTCAAAATCTATGCCCCGAATGCAGATTATGTTCCCATATCATGTTTGGAACGATAAAACTCCTACTGTTTCTTAACAGAGCACGTTTCTTGGAACTATTCCGTCGCTAGGAAGCAGTTTTTACTTCACGATTTTTAATGAATAGTAATCTTTAGCAAAAGAAATAAATTTAAAATAAAATTAACTCTATTAGTACCCATTTGGCGGCTTATAAATATACTAACTGACCCGGCAAACGTTGTTTTGCTTCACTTAGGGGTATGTATAAAAATAGATAGTGTAGCTTATAAAATATGACACGTTCGTAGATTTACCATAGCAGCGCCATCTATTGATTACTTACTCGACCCAGTCGAAAGGTATCGACATCTGTTAGAATAATTTGGAGTTAACAGATAATTGTGACTGTCAAATAATAACAGACAATAATTAGCAAAAAATTAAAATTGCGACTATAATTAGAGATTTAAACTATCCTATCTCTCAAGTTGGATCGAACTGCACATGGTGTGCGAATTTTATTATAATCGGTTAAGTGGTTTAGGAGTCCATTGAGGACAAACAAGTTTGACACGAGATTTATATATATTAAGATGTATGTGTAAGACTTAGCTTAGGTATTCAACACGATAATTCTTCTTCTTCTTGGTATGAGCATTTGACCAAGCTCTGTTGTCGAGAGTTTTCATGCCGCCCTATGACCTCTTACTTGGCTTTATCTTGAATGTGCAAAAATCTTGAATTTACAGTTTTTCGTTGTAAATTATAAATGTTTTTTTAATAACTTAAAGAACGCCTTCAGAACAACTCTAAGAATATTTAATACTTATTTTGGTACCTAAATATTTATACTTACGACTGCTTGTACTAATACTGACAGCCAAAATATAAATTCATAGATATTTATTAACCTTATCACATTTCGTAACAATAGGTACGTCAAAATATACATATCATTTATTCTTACAAACTACTACAATGAATTCTATTTAAATATTAAATATATATTTAATATTATGGTCTATGTTAAAATTCCTATTATATATAAATTATGATTGATTGATTACTATACACAAATGAACACTCTGCAAGAGGCAATCTCATATTATATTCATTTATAGAGTAAAATGCATTTGCCTTAAAAAACTGCTTAATACATTAAATTCATTAAATATTTATTTTTATATCATGCGTGATCTCTGAATCATGCAAAAATAATTCATCCTAAAAGAAATCTTGACATATAAAGAAAGGGCTGTGTTTCGACTCTTGGTGTTGCTGAACTATACTTTATTGGAGATATGTGTGTGTGTGTATTGCATAACTTTTCGGTTAACAACGGCACACACTGTGAAAGATTATTGGCCGGAATTTAAATTCGTGGAATATTTTTAACTATGTTTTAAAAGGTCTTTGTATTGTAATAATAAATATAATGCGTTTATTTGTCTCATATAGCATGTTCTATATAATGAAAAACAAAACTATGAAATTATTTTATACTTTTGTGGTCATTAGACCACAGTAAAGCTTAACATCAGGCAAGCTGCAATCATACGTGAGTTTATTCCGAATGAAAAAAACACAAAGGCAGTCCGCGTATACCGTTGCTTAACTTCGATGATCGCGTCAGACCACCAGTAGGTAGCCGAACTACAATACAAAATAGTTATAAATATAAGGACACATTTCAAACCCCATAGTGAAAGTGATAAAGTGATTGGTTAGCCCCATACTGAACCATTTCTAGTTCGTAGGTATTATGGTTGCTAACACAACTGATACATACATACATACTTTGTATACATACATACTCGTATTTAACACCCGATTCGACAGTCAACACATTTAGTTTAGCACAAAGATGTTGGCCGTGCCGGGAATCAAAGCCAGAACCTTCTGATTCGCAGTCCGGCATGGTGACCATTACGTCTTGGTTTGAATGAATTGGTAAAATCATATCTTAATATATATAAATCTCGTGTCACAATGTTTGTCCTCAAAAGACTCCTAAACCACTTAACCGATTATAATAAAATTCGCACACCATGTGCAGTTCGATCTAACTTGAGAGATAGGATAGCTTAAATCTCAAATTATAGTCACAATTTTAATTTATTGCTAATTATTGTCTGTTATTATTTGACAGTCACAATTATCTGTTTACTCCAAATGATTCTAACAGATGTCGATACCTTTCGACTGGGTTGAGTAGGTGATCAACAGATGGCGCTGCTATGGTAAATCTACGAACGTGTCATAAGCTACACTATTTTTTATAAGTGAGGCAAAACAACGTTTGCCGGGTCAGCTAGTTATTTATACAATTTTATATACTCGGTAATTGATACACTCCTTATAACAACATTTTTATTCTTTTTATTTATTGGATAGGGCATAACGTTCACACGGCTCGCGGCCACATGTTTTTCATTGCGCATTTTTATTCTTATTTCACGATTGTTGTAGTCTGCGGCTTTACTCGCGAGAAATTTAAACTAATTACCATAAATTGTTTGCTTGTTGTGAAATGTGGTTATGATACGTATTTGACGACCTCGTTGGCGTAAAGGTTACCATGCCGGTCTGCTAATCAGAAGGTTCCGGGTTCGATTCCCGGCCCGGTCAACATCTTTGTGCTTAACTAAATTTGTTGGCTGAGGGTCTGGGTGCTAAATATGTATTTATATATTATATGTATGTATGTATGTATATGTAGTATATCAGCTGTGCTGTGTGTGTGTAGCAACCATAATACGAGCTAGAAATGGTTCAGTATGGGGCTAACCAGCCGTGTGTGAATAAGTTAAAAAAATGTACATATGTACTTCACACTTGTACATGTGTTTATGTACGTTTTTTTTTGTTTTTGATGTGCAATAATGTTATATAGTATCATCTTTCATTAAGGTGACATACACATACTCGTACGAGAAGTATTTCTTCCTATTTTTTACCCTTTACAGCTAGGCTTTTTTTGACTTGGGGGCCGCGTAACTACTGAGTTAGCGGTACTCCGCCTTAGGGTAGAGTATGACTAGTCTGGAGTAACTAGTAAGCTATCGGAACACAGTGTTAGATGCTTGGCGACAGATTTTTATATTTGAGGAGTTGCTAGCCAGGCGAGCTAGAAAATGTCATACCATGCACCATGCTATGGTTCCTTTGTCGGAGATCGAACCCAAGACCTCCGGAACGTGAGGCGGACGCACGCCTGACTGATCTGTTATCGGTTCTCTTCTTGTAACTGTCGTGACAAAAGTCTTATGGTGTAATTTTGTTATAGTTAAGTAGCCCTTGCTTAAAGTATGTATAATATAACATTTCAATGATTATTTTTTTTTCATTTAAGTTTATTTTAATACCTGATATAGTGATTCAGTGTTACCAATGCTATTTTCAAAAGCGAGTGTGGCTCGGTGGTAATTACGTCTGCTCTTAATTCAGACGGCCCCTGGTTCGATCCCAGCCCTACACCAAAGACTTGTTTTTCAAGTTATGTATGGATTTGCACTCGCTTTACGGTGAAGGAAAACATCGTGAGGAAACCGGCTTGTTTGAGGACCACAATATCCAAAGACGTGTGTCATCCGCCAACCCGCACTTGGCCAACGTGGTGGATTATGGCCTATAATTCTTCTAGTTAGAGAAGGCCCCGAGTCCCAGCAGTGGGAACGGTACAGTGAGCTGCTTATGTTTTTTTAATGATATTTTTGAGGACTGCTTTGTAATTAATCTTCCTACGTGCAAGCTTTTTTTTTTAAATGCCAACAAATTGCTCACAAAAAAAATATTGTGCAAATATGTATCCAAAGACAGACGGACACGTCTATACGTTTAGTTATATAGACTAAAGAATGACATCATGCGACTGTAAATTGGAGCAATTTTCGTATCAATCCGTGATCATCATAAAACATGGATTTGTTTGTTTTTCATTTTATGTACTTAGCTTACGTACGGGCGAGAATAGAATGATTAATGTAAGGGTTTATACGATTAGTAAGTGGATTGTGTAATGAGTTATATTTATTTTAATTACCCTTAAAGAAAATTGGCTGGGAAAAACAATGCCTAGATTTTATGATAAAGTAACTTAGTTTAGTAAAATAAAATATAACTTAGTTTATAAAAATAAAAACTTAGTTTAGTCAACGTAATATGTTAGTTACAGTTTATTTCAAAAGCCTAAATATACTTTGCTTTAGCGTGGAAATAACCAGCTATGCTACTAAGTTGCTACTCAGTTTTTACGAAGTTTTTCTTTTAAATAATCGAACATGTTTTTTGTATTTTGTAGTTAAGTATGTACATTCAATCCAATAAGGAAATCAAAACGACGAGTCCACAATAGCCCAGAAGGTACTATCGGAAGCATTTGCAACGCAATAAAAAAATAAATTGCCCACTCCACCGATTCAAATGGGCAATATTAAAACATTAATAAAATCATTTTATAGTGCCGCATTGTGCCGTAAGCACAAAGAGATACAAAAGGGAAGTGATTAAAAAGACATAATAATATTATAATAAAAAATCCCTTTTGATAAACCGTCACTGTAACGACAGGGAAATATATGACGTCAGTAAAAATATAAATATAATGGGGCACCTCGTAAACCCTACATTTGAATAGGAGAGTAACATATCAAAAATTTTCAGTGATCCGTATTTTACGAGTTTGTCGTAAACGTGTACTTAGCGGGGTGAAATAAAAGAGCCCTTATGGGCCGTGTTCAAGTTTCGGTGTCAGGCCAAAAGCGCTCCTGCTCTGTTTGAAAAACTGTGCGTTAAGAGCAAAATAACACTCAATGCCAGTGTTTCACAAAACTTGGTTCTGTGTTAGCTAGAAGGGAAAGTTTTATTCCGACAACAACATTTCGTTGTTATATGTAGTACGGTTAAAACTTGCAGGAAATATATTCATATTTTAGCCAGATCTGCGATGGTTACGTCACCTAAGTCAAAATAGTTGTAAAACAAAGTTTCTTTCATAAAATTTGTATTTACTTACGAGTGTCTACGTAATATTTTGTTAACGTCACTATGAAGAAAATAATTAGTGAAATATAACTTCAAAATTTAACAATTTTCACGAGGATCACAAATCAGGACTTATTTTTAAGTTAGACACGGTAGTAAGCTTTAGTGTCCGCTGGAGAAAGCCATGACTTTGTATTACAGATCTATGGTCAAAATTTTACTCATATGGGTATTTATATAGGTCGCAATATTACAATAAATTTTTGGAAGGGTCACGGCGCTAAAGTTTAAGACTCTCTGGCTCACATTTACTATACTGTGAACATACAAGGGGCCGTAATCAGTTTGCAAGCTCGCGTTTATCGCATACAATTTTCTTTTCAATATCAACGTTATTATGCTCATTGCTTTTATTAAATCGATTCTTTTTTGCGTGGAATCCAGTTTATCAAAACACGGAAATGTTGCGAATGTTGTGAAGGGAGGTTTTCTATTTCTCATCTGAACGCGCCATCGTGACTAAATTATCTTGATTACTATACATTGCAAGATAATTACCAAACTTATTGACTCTGTACTTGATCACTTGATTGTAAATGTAATTGAATGTCACCCAAGCCCTTGTAAAAGTCCGTTAACAACTTTGTCACGAAATTACTCTTTAGACAAAAGTTTTTTATTTCAGGTTAGAGCAAGAAAATACCAACTATTTAACAATAGTACACGGGATAAAGCTGCTATAAAAAGCATTAATATAAAATTAACTCGTCCCTAAAGCAACCGGATGCCCATTGAGCAGCACAATAAGATTTGCTCATGTTCAACTTGGCTAAAAGGAATACAGGTGGTCCAACAATGAGTTCCCTGAGGGACGCCCTCCTTTACTATTTTAATAAGAAAAAAGATCTCCTTTCACTCCGCTGAATTACTTTGAAACGAATAAATAAATGAACTGTTGGATCTCGAGATTGAATTAGAAAAGAATTTGTGCGTAATAAGAATCGCTCCATTCATAAAAGTTATGAGGGCTATACACAATGAGTGTCGAAGGCTACAGAGATGTCGAAGTAAAGAACCTATAGTTGACAATGATAGAAGGTATCGGAGTGGAAAAAGGATCAGTTTCCTTTGATGTCACCTCGAAAAGACTTGTAAGGAGCCAATAGGATTGAAGAAAAGTTACGTTTGGGAAAATTGGGTTTGATGACATGAAACGACATTATTCAAAATACCGCCATCCGGTGAAAGGTTTTCAAAGGACGGACATATTGGAAAGAAAATGAAATGAACATTTAGATGGCTTCAAATGGGTAAATGTTATAGAGATGTTTACATGTTGTTTGATATAGTACATCACAGTAACTTCGAATATAAAAAAATGCTTACAAAAAAAAAAATAGTTTAGTTTCATCAAAATTAGTAAATCTTAAATTGTAGTTATTCTGAACAAACAGAAAAGTTCATTATTATAGCCTTTTTAGATTCTAGACTAGTTTTCTCTCACCTTACCTTTTACTTTCTTTTTTTAACTATTTTAAAGTTACGCTATAAAAAGCTCGGGGCGAAGCTCAAAGTCAACGGTGCATTTTTACGCACGCATTATGTTTAACGTCTAAAAATCATATTTCTTTCCCCTTTGTTTTACGGGCTTTTCATTGCAGCCACTTTACGAGCATTGCGATGGTTCGTACTCTTAGTTTACAACCGAGCAACCGTAGATTATAATTTGACGGAGACGAAATCAGCTCAGCAGCTTTGTCTAGTGAGCCGACGTACAATGCTGTTCAAATGTTATGCGATTTGGGCCGTGACGTCATTAGTAACGAGTGGTACAATTTGTATAAACATGTACAAAAGTATTAAGTTTCTCGTATTACTCGTATAATGCGATGAATGTGTCTTTCCATACACAATATTATATTTTAGAGTCTTTGCAATTCTACCAAATGTCATTAGTGACGTCACGGCCTGGGTCGCATAGCATTTGAAGCATATTAATGTGATTTAATCAAATTATAATACATTACAATTTACTAATAAATTAATGATTTTTCATATTGTACGCATATATAGGTTATACAAACATTATCATTCGGTAGTTGATATATACCAATGGGAATCTCTAAGCACCATAGAGCTGTTATTATGATGGGGCCGAAAGACGATCATGATAACTTCTTAACTAAACAAGATATACTCATCGACTTTGGGCTTATTAGTAAGGAGCAAATCCACGACCTTGGCTTCGCTTCAAAAACATTTAATCAGAACTTATTCATATAGGATTAAGATAACTAAACAATTTTTGAACTTAAAGTAATCGGCGATGTTTTTACTTCTCTTGAAATGTTACCTCTACGCAAATTTGCTGAAGTACTAGAGTCAAGATTGCGTGTTTGATACTAATTAAACGTTTTGATGGCAGGTCGGAGATACGTGATTCGTCTGGACGCGCTGAGTAATGTGTTTCTTACTGCATTTTTATGGCGCTTACCAAAGCAACTTTCGAGTCTCTCGATCTATACAAACTCTTGTATCTCTACCTACAGGGATCTTAAAGAACTAAGTACTATGTAACTACTCAAGTAATGGCTACTTTATACTACGTAGCGCCTGTAGCTCGGCTAGCTAAGGTGATCTGACGCGATCATCGAAATTAAGCAACGGTCGATGTGGACGGTGTTTGGATGGGTGACATGCACAAGACCCTCGTGTTTCAAGTGGCATTTTGATCTGGGCTACCGTACGTCGGATGGCACGTTAAATTGTAAGTCTTGGTTGTTAGTCTTAGTACAAGGAGTCGTTAAGCCAAGTCAGAGGCCTTCGGGCCACTTAGCTCATACGAAGAAGAAGATGATGGCTACTTTATTGCTTACAACAAGACTATCAAATATTGTGTAGAAAATATTTTTACTAGAAAGTACTTTCTAATACTTTGTATGGTATAATAAGTGTAAATTATAAAAATCATAAGACCCTACGACATTTTGTTGTGGCGGCCATCTTGAATTTGTGTATGTTAGTGTACAGTATTCATTCTACTAGTCGAACTCTTTAGTTGATATCCTTATTGAAGTTGTGAAAATTATGTAATCCGTCATTTTGAGGCGGCGGTCAAAAAACTTCAGACTATAATATTTTTTCTAGTCTTATAAGATTAGTTAAAAAAAAATTTCGTTGTGTGAGGCGCTTTTTCTGTTAGTAGCCAGTTGGCCAACTAGCCAGCTCTGTACGACAACAACGAAGCGAGTGTGGCTCGGCGGTAAAATCGCCTGCTTTTCAATCAGACGGTCTCTGGTTCGATCCCAGCCTTACACCAATTACTTGTTTTTCAAGTATAGATCTGCACTCAATTTACGATGAAGGAAAACATCATCAGGAAACCGACATTTTTGAAAACCACAAATCTGCAGACGTGTGCCATCCGCCATCCCACACTTGGCCAGCTTAGTGGATTATTGCCTACATATCTCTCCTCATAAGAGGCGGTGCCGAGTCCCAGCTGTGGGAACGTATAGTGGGCTGCTTATGCATGCTTATATGCCAGTAACTCTGTACAGTGTAATCTAATAGGTCGTAGTTTTATTTATGCCATTGGCTCGTGCTTATACTCTAGTATAATGATTACTAGTCTGGGAGATATAAGAATAGAGACGGTTAGCAATAAAATTGTTTTACGTACATCGTTGTTTATCTTCATTAGCTCGGTTATAGAAGTACCTAATTAATCTGTTCAAGTGTGACTAATCTTTATTGTAATATCACTTCTTTGAATAGTAGACAACGCGGATATTTTTTTTTATTTTTTTGAAATATCCTAAGTTGATAACTTTACAAATACTGCTCAAAAACATTATGATTATTTTATTTATAAATAATTATTTATTACTAGCACATCGTCCTGGCTTCGCACGGGCTATAAAATAATCTAAGTTGCTAAGGATAATGTATCTTCCCAACGGTGAAAGAATTTTTAAATCGGTCCAGTCGTTTTGGAGCCTATTGGAATTTATAGCGTCAAACATAACGCTACTAACAAACAACTAACATACAATTATATAATGTAATATATAATTATATAATTTTTTAAGAAACATTAAAATTAGGCTTGTTGATGCAGAGCCGTTTCTCTTGCTTTGCTCGCTCGATCAATCAGCGTATTGATTAATCAATAGGTACTAAGTGCCAATGTCTGAACACTAAGATTGATTGCAATATTTTAATACCAGAGTTATTAAGGTACATCACGCGTCATTAAAGAAAACATTTGAAAGTGCATCTACCTGAAGTATTATCTTTCTAGTGCCTGGAAGAGATCACTTTTAGCGATAAGGCCGGCTGTTCGACACTAGTTTTGAGCTTCTTTTGTGAACAATTTAATGTAATAATGAGTGTGTGAAATAAAAAAAATATCTATCTATCTACCTCTAGCTCATACATTTTTGGTTATGCGAGTGAGAGGAACGAACTTTCAATTGTTTTATTTATTGACTCGAGTTATGAGTTATTTTCTCTTGTTTAATATGACTATAGTACTTCGGATTTACTTGTCGTCAGAAATTAATGACGTGTATTCCATAAATCGTTATAACGACATAGGAGCAGGACAGGACGTGGGCAGGACATGGATGAGGGCAGCAAGACCGAGACGAATGGCGTACACGAAGGGAGGCCTATGCTCAGCAGTGGGCGATAGAGCGCTGAAAATGATGATGATGGTGATTAAAAAAAACTATTGAACCAAAATAGTGTAAACTTACCTTTTCATTTTAGACTTCAAGACAAAGGATACGACTAAGTCCAATAATAAACTGCCAAATATAGGTATTGCAGAAAAATAAATGAGTGTAGTCAATATTTAGCCAGCACTTAACCTAAAATACTAACATCAATACAAACGTATTAAAATAGGTGATATTAGCCTTAAGATTAAATGTTACATTAGTCATAATAACGCTGTGTGAACATACTTTGTATTTATTTTATGTTAATAAAGAAGGTTAAAATCAATCAAATCAATACAAACGTATTGTGCGCAATTTGTTCATACAAGTATACAATAAGCTCAAAGATCTCTATGTCCTTCAAACTTGTACAACGCCATAAGCAACGGATATAAAACATGCACCCATAATAACAATCACCAGCAGGATTCAAATGGGATTTACAAATATAGCGCCTTATGTCACCGTGAGTTGATTTTTAGAGATCCGTACGTCGAAAGATAAAACGGAGCCTTCAAAGTTAAATCAAATCAAACAATTATTTTTGGTTAAACATATCCATATATCCATAATGCTTATAAAATTAAATAAAAGATAACACAATTTAAGTTTACTTATATATGACTGTTTTTCAATGGCCTTTTTCTCAGACGCGAAAGATTTTGGGAAGAAATTAAAAAAATATATTATATTCTAAGGTACCAATATGCAGTGAAGAAATTTAGTTTATAGGTCAACGTGTTTAAAAGACATGACATATATTGAATTTTTGTGCGAATTTTAACGACGGAAAAAACAGCGCATGTAAAATATGTCACAATACCTGGATGATGATGTGATAACATAAAAAAAAATTCTTTGGCGCTATAGATCCGTCACAATGATCGCTACCCGCCTTTTTTTACACATTTCACACACGGCTGATTAGCCTCATACTAAACCATTTCTAGTTTGTGCTACGGTTGCTTACACAACTGATATAACATGTACCTACATACAAACAGACCGACAGCCAACAAATTTAGTTGATCACAAAGAAGTTGGCCGTGCCGGGAATCGAACCCGGGGCCCTCTGGTTGGCAGTCCGGCACGGTAACCGCTACGCCAACGAGGTCGTCTTTGTGGGGGTTAAGTTGTCCACCAAACCATTGGAGGAAATGGGGATGCTATAATAATGAGTAAAATGCTATAATGTCCAATCATAAATTTACCGATAGTGCCGAACCCTTCGAGCGCAAACGAAGTTCTCACCTGTCCAATTATTTTATTTAAATTAATACCGACTGTAAATCTTGTGACACTCTCGTTGTGCCTGACTTTAGGGATGTAATACGTAATATTTTCCGTAGCCTGCCGGATGTAAATTCACTTACGTATTTTATTTTATTAGTGTCTGTAAGCTCTTTGTCTAATGTAGGTATATTACATCGGTATTCGTATTTGCGTAATCAGTATATTTGACAACAATAACTTTGTATTTGTCTGATTAAATTATTCGACATTAGAGCGAGTGATAAATATTTGTACGTTTGTTTCGTAAGGATATACGTATTTGTCGACATGTTTGTGTATTTGTCAATATTTTCGCCGAATACAGCAAATAATGAATAGCAAATACGAATAGCTATATGAGGTACCAGTATAAGATCTTACAAGTCTCAGCTATTTACCGTAGGTTGTTAGGGCTCTTTCTGTAGTGGTGAAATACATTTACGACATTGTTAAAAAACTATATAACTTTTTTAGTGTTCGTAGTCCCACAAGAAACCCTTATAATTTCGCTCTCTGTCACCCCTCAGTCCATCCGTATATGCGGTCTTGCGTCCTGTATCTAACTTCTACAATTTGTATAGAGATAAATTTATGGTTGGCATACGTTATTAAAATATGATAAAATTAGCTTTAATGATATCATTAAGATTCAAGACGTGGATGAATTGTGTGAAGGAGGATATGAATGAGAAGGGAGTGAATGAGGAGATGAAGGCTGATAGAGTGGCGTGGAAGAGAAAAACAGGCTCTACCGACCCCACCTAGTGGGAAATGGTAAAGAAGAAGAAGATTTTGAATGAGGTAAAAGAATCAAAATATGTATATGATAAATATACATAAAATGTTTCCTTAAAATGGTTAGCAAATGTATGTAATGCGTCAAATCTTGTTTTTATTTTCACAACACAATAATATGTTTTACATTGCAAGAGTCGTTCCCAGACGCATAAAGTAAGAATGATTTCTTTTTTATTCAACCTTGAGAAACTTGTTTACGAGTAGGTCTTTTAAAAATAAGGTACTGCATACCTGGGAGATCGTTTAAAGTTATAAATACCGAGCAACCTTCACCATTCTTAAAATAGCACTCGGTCAAGGCCAGCCTTGAGTGCAACTTGACCAAGTAAACCAGTCTCAGATAAGTACTCATACTTATACTGGCTAAGATTCAATAACTAGCCAAGAGCGAGTTGGACTCGCACATTAATGGTTCCGTACCATTGTTGTACGGAAGCCCCACTTAAATATTATTTTTTAATTAAATTATTTAAAAACGCTACACAAAGGTTCACAAAATTCAGCCTAATTTAAATACAGTCAATTGGGATAGAAATTGACAATTTGACAACCAGAGTTGTGACATGATTGTCATGGTTACATTAAAATAGTTTAAGTATTTATGTATTAGGCAGCGAAGTTTTCTAATCAACCCTCGTATGTTCGTTGTATGGGAGCCCCCCTCAAATATGTATTTTATTAAAATTTTATAATATAATTTGATAGCTAATATACATTTATATATTTTATGAAAATTTTAAGTATCTAGCAGCTACCGTTATTGATTTATAGCAAAAAAATACGAAAAAACCACGTATATTGTATGGGGACCCCCCGTAATATCTTTTTTATTTTATTTTTAGTATTTGTTGTTATAGCGGCACGAGAAATACATATCTTGTGAAGTTTCAAATTTCTAGCTATTACGGTTTCTGAGATATAGCCTGTAGACAGACAGACAGAACAGTGGAGTCTTAGTAATAGGGTCCAGTTTTTACATTTTAGGTACAAAACCCCTTAAATATAAGGTTTACATACTTAAATGTGTATGCTTAATAAGTTGCCGCGTAGCATTATCATGTCACATACAACAACAGAATCTTCATTATTGTACCAGTCTCATAGTTATAAGGCTTTCAAACGATACTAAATGGATGAAAAAATATGATATAAATTATGTAATAAGAGTGTATTAATATCTTCTAATCTATACTAATTACTAATATATAAAATTTCCATGTCACAATGTTAATTACCGTACTGCTCCGAAACGGCTTGACCGATTTTTACCAAATTTTATATGCGTATTCAGTAGGTCTGAGAGTCGGTTACTATCTATTTTCCATACCCCTAAGTGATATAGCTGTTCACCCTTAATTTTTTGACGTTTTTTTATAATGTGGCATTAAAAATACATACAACCCTAAATTTTTACTTTTTTATCACCAACCCCTATTTTTTATGGCCATTTTAGTAATTTAATATTTTTCATCCTGCTCGATAACTGATAAATTATAGTGTTTTTAACTGTACTTAAGGCAAAGCAACGTTTGCCGGGTCAGCTAGTAGGTATATACATTTAAGAAATTTACTCATCAATTTAAATTTAAGAAGTTGAATTGAAAGAAAGAAAGAAACATTTATTTTGTGACACAAAGACCATAAACAATATAAAAAAAATGGTAATTGACATGACATGATGATTTGATATTACTTATGTAACCATAATATGAAGAATAAAATGATCCGGCCAAAATCGGAGTCCGGCATAACTAGTCCCGTCAGTAAATTGGAAACACCTCGGTCGGGGGCAGGATTCTATTCCTGTGCCTGACACCACATCTCGCGCCCGGAACGCGTTGCTCGAGACACGCAACCAATGGTTATATCCCCACTTGACGGCGCATTGCTTTATCCCTTTTCAGAAACAACTAAGTGATATGTCTAGTCTTTAATGATAGTGCATGAGTCTATGTCTTTAATGACCCTATTCATAAAGTAGGCTAGTATAGGTCTGGCGGGTTTTAGTTATACAAAGTTGTCACCTTTTTTTTTTTTTTTTTTTTTTACGTGAGGAAATGCATTTACGCATCCCCAACACACCCGAGGAGGTGGGTGGGGTATGTCGGGCTCGATGTCAAAAGGACATCCCTACCGACTAAAACCTCACGATGACCTCCTCACCGGAAAGGGCGGGATGAGGTTCCGCTTCTCGCATTAACCCACCACTCCGCCCACCTCGGCTAGCCTGCGAGGCTCCTTCTCTGGGGATGAGTCCCCTTGCAGTGCACATAGTGCACCGCAACCACCTCGGGGACCATAAGTGCAATGGACGCCGGACAACCCCGGTCCGACGTCCCAGGTCCCCCGTGACGGGTCAGGTCTGCGGCCCCACCGCGTCCGCCATCAACGGTGGCGACCCCGTCGAGGCCGCGGCAGGTAGGAAGAGTGGCGCATCGTAATACCGACACTTCTCTCCTGCCACGGCCCCACACCTTCGGCTGCGGTGGGTGTCTCCAAAACCACACCGCAGCCCTCCTCAGTTGCGAAACCCCCCCGGAGGGAGGTCCCGCAACCTACTGGTGCCACTCCATCTAGAACTTGCATGGGGGAGGACAAGTCTAGGGAGCGGCCCGCCTCAGGGACCCTCTTCGCTTCACCGTGGGTGACCAGGCCACGGTTACTGAGCCCCCCCGCCTCGACAATGCGGGGCCCCACGGGGGGGACAAAGTTGTCACCTAGTATTTACAGTTACGTATGTGGTTCCGGTTTAAAAACAAATAAATTCCTATATACATGTTTATAGAAAAACAATATTTTATGCTTTAAGATACATCTATCCTACTACTATTATAAAGGCGAAAGTTTGTATGTATGGATGTATGGATGGATGTTTGTTACTCTTTCACGTAAAAACTACTGAATGGATTTGAATGAAATTTTACCACAATATAGCTTATACATCAGAATAACACATAGGCTATAGCTTATACATCAGAATAACACATAGGCTACAATTTTTGAGGTTTTTAATGTGAGATCGTAAAAAAATCACATTTTTTGCGCTTACATTGCAAACGCTGACTGAATCCTACAAGATAGATCAAAACAATTTACTACAGTATTGTACAACTTAAAAAGGTCTACAAAAAAGTCCGTGATGGTATATGTTTATCTCTTAGGAATAACCCACAATAACCATTTTTTATCCTTTACTTTGTACGAGAAATAATGGCTTATTTACGAAGCGATTTTAAGCAATACACTATTAATCCTTATCAAAATAAATTATTTCATCAATAAGAACAGTTTGTGTTGATAATATTTGGTCTTTGAATGATTAAAATTGGACGTTTGGTTTTGAAGTTATGGTGAAATTAAAATATTACGATTTCTGCTGCACGGCCCGTTGCGAAGAGGGCGTGTGCGGGGGAGGGGTGTTTAGATCTATGAGTAAGGTACCCGCGCCGCTCAGTCGCGAGGTTGGCTCCCATCGCAGCGGTCGTGCGCAAAGTCTAATAATTTTCGGGTTTTTTTTTTTGATTTTGTTCTTTTAACTACACATACGCAAAAGTTCTTCTCAGAGCTAAACTTTTGTCTAATATATAATACTAGCTGACCCGGCAAACTAGGTTTTGCCTCACTTAAGGGTATGAAAAATAGATAGTGTAGCTTATATGACACGTTCGTAGATTTACCATAGCAGTGCCATCTATTGATTACTTACTCAACCCAGTCGAAAGGTATCGACATCTGTTAGAATCATTTGGAGTTAACAGATAATTGTGACTGTCAAATAATAACAGAAAATAATTAGCAATAAATTGAAATTGCGACTATAATTTGAGATTTAAACTGTCCTATCTCTCAAGTTGGATCGAACTGCACATGGTATGCGAATTTTATTATAATCGGTTAAGTGTTTTAGGAGTCCATTGAGGACAAACAATGTGGCACGAGATTTATATAAATTAAGATAAGATTATTTATTTTATATGTATGTTTTTTATTTATCTTTATTTTACACTACGTCCTTCTTTAGTCATTTATAAATTCCTTTCCATCCAAAGGTTGTCTGGATGAGATCGCTTTAAGGCCGCCGTTAATTGTTTTTTACTGTGCCTTTTTTATTTATGTGTCCAATAAAGAATTATAAAATTTCCATGACACAATGTTAGTTACCGTACTCCTCCGAAACGGCTTGACCGATTTTTACCAAATTTCATATGCGTATTTAGTAGGTCTGAGAATCAGCTACTATATATTTTTAAGGCAAAACAACGTTTGCCGGGTCAGCTAGTGCTATATAAAAAAGTTATATTACTCTGCATGAGTTACTCTTTCTTATACATTTTTAACCGACTTCAAAAAAAGGAAGAGGTTATATTATATTCGACTGTATGTGTTTTTTTATGCAACCGTTGGATCGCGGCTGCGGCTCCCGGATAGCTTATTCAGCCACCAGCGAAGGTGCTCACCGACGGACGCTGCTTTAATCATCTGATGAAGATGTATCAAGGCCCATGATGATGATACTCTTTCGCACCCTGTGCACTTCTTCATTTTTTTCATATGACCTAAGTGACCAATGTCTGGTGTCCAGAGTTTTCAAGCCGCCTAAATGCCTCTGACTTGGCTTAACGCTTGACTTATACTCTGCGTACTTATGTCTAAATAAAAAAAAACATTCTGTTTGAAAGCTTCCTTTTTTCTACAGGTAAGGTCGCCAGTTAAGGGACTAGATTTTAAGCAGCTTAGTGATTTCTGTAATTTATTTTTAATAAGTGTTGATCTATCTATCTATCTGTTTTTTAGTAATCCGCAAATTACTCAATCAGGAATTCATAAATTATGATGTACCTACTCGCAAAAATTTAAACTTTAACACCACGTCGTACTGTCGTCCGTCCTGCTTTGCCGCACGGACACATTATCGCTCTGTCCTTTGCTAGCACCCTGTCCCGCGACCGCAGAGGCGAGTATTAGCGAGCGCTAATATTAGACCTTCCTTGCATCGGCCATCAACTGATACATTATCGTTGCATGCAACTGCTTGTAATTACAGTTACGATTTACGCACCCATGTTGTGATTAGTTACGCGATCTTGTTTTGTCTGTTTGTGAGGGAGTGATTAACACGTCCTTGGGGGAAAGTTCCTATTGAAACCCGTTGTTTTAGCTCGCGATGATCACTGCTCTGTAGACACTACACTGCTTTGTAGACACAACAATGTAAAAGCTTTTTTGCGTAAGGTTCATGATAGTTAAGTAACTGATAATGAAGCTTACTTTTTAAATTGAATTTTTTGAGGTACTTGTATTTATCAAAAAAAATATTTTCAGCTTTAGGTACCCAAAGCCCTTTGGGTCCGTCCGTCTGTTATCAGTCTGTATCTCATTAATCGTAAATAGCTAGACTTTTTATAAATAACTATTTTTGATCCGCTATTATAATTCGCACTATGAATTGATTGTAAAAAAAATAATGATTTTCCATCTATCAAACGTGATTGCATTTTTTTCTCTGTTATCATGAAGTTAACTGGTATATGTATGTATATCATAGACGCTTGATATATTCACAAAATATTTGTTATGTCTGTCTTGCACTTGGACAGTTATTATATACCTTATTAAAAATTGCTCTTATCTAATTAGTTTCGTCTATAAAAGGTTTGAACTGAGATATAATACCAAAAGTTTACTTTTCTAGCTTTCACCAGCTTACAAATCATACCAGTTCAAAGCAGTTCAGATAATGTTTATTTTTATTTATACGTGTCTCATATTACGTTGATGTGTAACTAAATATCAGTAATGGTGCTTATAGTCAATATCCACTTCACAATAGCATTGATTGACGGTTTCAATAGTAACAAACATCGTCAAAGAAAGATATATTTTTTATTAAACCGCCTCTTGAACTTTCGAGTGGTAAGCATTCGATGGGAGTAAAGAAGAATGAAGAATATTTAATATCAAACGCATGTTCGTAGTGAAGCGAAAATTATGGAAACACAGATATTTACCATTTTCTCTGCAAAAAAATGTTTCGTAAAAAAAGAACATGGCAAAAACATGGGTGCCAAATACACCTTCGCCTGTATAGATAAAAAAAAATGTTTCTGTGAATGAGAAATGGTATTTATTTAAGTACGGTCAGTCTGACAAAGTGTAATTAAAGTAAAAAAGTGCTTTAAATCAAATTACTAAAGAATAAACTTACTAATTTTCTATAAGTCTTAAGCCGGCTGTACACATGGGGCCAAGGTGTTGGGCCAACGTGTAGAGAGCTACTTGGCGGTATGTTGGCTTAGTTGGTCTAGTTGGCGCCAACATTGGCAGGCCATCCGAATAGTGTCGGTTTTTAGTGCACACATCAAAGGATCTTGGCGCGCTCCGCAAATGCAGAATGAGCAGTAAGCCAATGTGTGAACAGGAATCTTGGTTTCCATCATTTTTGCCCAACACATTGGCCCAACACCTTGGCCCGATGTGTACAGCCGGCATTAGCCGGCTGTACACATGGGGACAAGGTGTTGGGCCAACGTGTAGAGAGCTACTTGGCGGTATGTTGGCTTAGTTGGTCTAGTTGGCGCCAACATTGGCAGGCCATCCGAAAGCCGGCTGTACACATGGGGCCAAGGTGTTGGGCCAACGTGTTGGGCCAACGTGTAGAGAGCTACTTGGCGGTATGTTGGCCTAGTTGGTCTAGTTGGCGCCAACATTGGCAGGCCATCCGAATAGTGTCGGTTTTTAGTGCACACATCAAAGGATCTTGGCGCGCTCCGCCAATGCAGAATGAGCAGTAAGCCAATGTGTGAACAGGAATCTTGGTTTCCATCATTTTTGCCCAACACCTTGGCCCCATGTGTACAGCCAGCATTACAAAATATTTTAGTCAGAAATGTTGGTTACAACAAGAAGCGTATGAAAGCACCAATATTTTTGTCACGAAGCTTCCTATAGCAATGACGCAATATGAACAAAGAAACAATATTTTGTTCTGGAGTTTCTCGACGGCTGTCAGCAGGCGGGAGATTTACACCATATCTGTCAGATTTAGAACCATGGAGACAAAGAAACCTTGTCTCAAACCCGCGGCACCGTGATGTCATGCTTCTTTCCGTACTTAATTAATAGAACCGCGTTTACGACCTGGCATGCCTATGGTTTCCAAACTTAACAAAGTTTAACGCGCATTTTCTATACCATCTATACCAATGTTATAAAGACGGAAAGTTTGATTTTTTGTTTGTTTGATTGACGCAAAAAAGCTCAGAAACTGCTGGACCAATTTGAAAAAATATTTTACCGTTGGGCAGCTACATTATCCCTGAGTAATATAGGCTATATTATATTGTTTTTCTTTGCAAATTGCGAGTAGATTATTTAATTTTTATAGCCCGTGCGAAGCCGGGACGATCTGCTCGTTTGGAATATACTAGTTAGAAGTTTTTTTTTTACTCTAATTAAATCGGCGCTTTACCACAATTCATCTGATAGTAATTGATATTAAGGTCTACAATGGAGCTTGAAAACTCTCAACACCAGAGCTTGGTGCCTTAACTCATACAAAATTGTGATAACTTATATTGTTGCTTTATCTCTCTCCCTCTCTTTATCAAATTATTATTATTACGCCCTAATATTGAAAAAGAGACAGTATATACAAGATATATTAATTTTTAAAGTTGATTTGATAAGCTGCAGTTTTTAGTAGTAGAAGATATTAGTAGGTACAAATAATTTGACACTTTGTTATGTCTTTAAATTGCAACTTGATAGCTTATGAATCTATGTTTTGGCTAACTTCCTTATTTAGCTGATGATGGCTCATAAACTAAAGTAACTACTTATGTCTTTGGGAATACGCAAAAAAGGCAGTGGACGGAGACGATCTACTCAGTGTATGGTCGTTTTCTTTCTATCATACCTATCTTTAACAATATCTTTGATTCATTGAAGAATAATTAGAGTTCCAAAACACGATTGCTTACTATTTTGCTAGATAGTTTTATACTAGAAAAAAAGAAGTTTTGAATAAGTTGCTCTATTTCCTAAAAATGTTGTTACTTACTTTTTGTTCAAAAATGTTTTGATTTTTTTAAATTTATTTTAAACCTACTTGGATGTAAATTTACAGATTCTAAAATGTTGAGGACATCTTTCTCAACAACAAGTTCGAAGATTCCGCTCGAAGTCAATTTCAAAGAAAAATAAGACTAAGGCGTGTCAGAGTTTATGGACCGTTGTGTGTTGGAAAGCGAAGTCGAACGGTTAACTAATTCTTTGTTTCGAAATAAATCTCAGCGAAATCAGTTTACGAGACTGACTTTTGGCTGGATTACATTCACAAAGTATTTAAGGAACAATTTCTTAGACTGACATTTGGCTGGATTATATTATTATTATTATCCTCTTATTTTTACGCATAATAGGCTTACGCTTGACCGCAACTCACCTAATGTTCAGTGACATTGCAGTGTAAGATGAAGCGCGCTTGACTAGAAAAAACCGGTTCACTCTCGCCTTAAAGACAGTAAGGTTGACAGTCCTCCAGATCGTCAGATTTGCATATCTTAGAGCTATTTTTCGACAAATTAGTCGACACTGACTAGTTTCTTGAGAGTGTAATGTTTATTTTAAGAAGTACAGGATTGGACCAAGTGGCTCTCTCTGTGAGAGGCTTATGTCCAGCAGTGGACAAGCATAGGCTACTGATGATGATGATGTCGGCACCCAAATAAATTCAAAAGCGCTCGTTAAAATACAGTTGTCTGAAAGTTGTGGGGTTCTTAGTGGTCTGTTTATTACCACACTGGGCGTTTACTTGCGTTTTATAATAGCTTTAAGTCGAAAAGCCAGAGTAGGTACTTTTAATGGCCTTAACTTATAATTTTAAGCCGCGAAACGAAATGTGTCTGGCTACAAATCTTATTTGAAACGAAAAAATATTACGGTACTTAAGGTATTTTTTTTTCTTTGACAAATTATACTGTAAAATCAGATGCCAAGCGCCTAGCGGTGTATTCCGGCAGCCTTCTTTAGAGCCAATTATTCTAGACTAGGCATGCTCCAAGTTCGACAAGAATATCAGCCGGTACAGATATAAACCAACGAAATAATAGATATCCTAAATTCGTTGGTATAAGCTTACCTACTTGAATGCTCAATGTCTAAATTTTTTGGCGAATGTGGAACGTGTTCCGGGTATTAAATGGTGTAAAAGGCTTGAGACATTTAAAGCTCTTATTGTATGGTTACCTAATCTCGTGATAAACCTTCGAAATTCAAAGTTCTCTAAACCTTCATGACTGAACTACAACCTTACTGTCTTCAAGGCGAGAGTGAACCGGTTTCTTCTAGGCAAGCCCGCTTCATCTTATCCTGGAATGTCACTTAACATCAGGTGAGTTGTGGTCGAGCGTAAGCCTATTAAGCGTAAAAAATTATGACAGTCATGCTTTGTATACATATGATGGGCATAATAGTACCTATATATCTATACCTATCTGAATATCCGATTCAAATTATGTAGATACATTCAATGTAGATACAAAATATATCCAGGACAATGTATCGGGGATATATTATATCACTAAGATTAGTTTATTGATGAAATTATTATTTTTGCAATTTTATTTTACAGTACTTCAATCTTGACCAATTTGATTTCCTAAGTCACCGCCTAATTTTTTGTTGCCCACAGTATTTGTACCACAAAAAGATATTCGAATATTAACATCTTTTTATTCGGCTTTTTAAAATAAGATACTAAACTAAAAGCTTCGCAGTTGATGCACTTTGATCCTAATTCAATCATATTGATGCTTGGAAATGCTTTCGCGATGTCTAGACACTAATTGACATAATGCACTTTAGTTATATCTTGTTATTTAAAATTGTAAAACTATTTTTGATATAATGAAGATCAGAATAACATCGTAATTTCATAAAGAACGTATCTTTGAAAAGTTAGAGACGAGACGTAGGTAGTAAACTTAAGTAATTTCAGTGAGAGGGTGTATCCTTTCAATAGGTGTACCCATTGTTGATAGAAGAAATTGAATTGAAAAAACTACATTGTAAGGCTCTCTTTGTACCTATCTATAAAGCTCAAAAACTGTTTAAAATAGCTTGGGAAGGTACCAGCATCTATACTCTCAGCAGACGACACACTTGTATCAAAATTCTAATTCAAATTCTGTTCGTTGACATAAATGACACTTCCAGTTCAACCTAACGTGTCATTTACACGCGTACAAAAAAATGTATAAATAAAATCACAATACTAAGACTTTTATTATGACTAGGCCTTAACCCTTAATTTGCCGAGACTTATGTATGTATATGTATCATAAAGATTGTTTGTTCTTAAAAAGGTGAACTATTTTAAAATAAATGGAATCAAATTAAACAATCCCTCGAAATAAAATTAAATAGGGAAGCCGTACTAACTTTGCTTACCCTTATCTAAGACGCCTTCTCTGGCTCTGATTTGTAGATAGTGGCATGAGGCCACTATTCAAAAGGTTCGTTTAGATAATTTAATTATACCAATGAGTTTAGTTAAACTCAGCACAGCGGGTTTTTACACGCTTTATATTAGCTTCACCTTGTATGTAGCCGACTTCTTTGGGCGCGATTTTGACCCACTTTAAACGGCCAGATTTCGTTGAAACTTTGTAGATTTATTGAGGACCAATGACAATACACTAATTTGATAAAATTCAGGTTTTCTATAAGAAGCGTGTTTATTAGTTTTTTTTAACTATTAATTATTTGAACAAAAGAAGCAAAACGATTGCAGCAATCTCTGCTTATACTATCGACTAAGAAAGTGTAAGGTCAGAATAACTACGTTCATTCAAAAGAAAATTCTACAAACTAAGGAAGAAGGCATTGGTGTTAAACACACAGCCATCATTTCACTGTTCATAAAATAGCACCTATAGCTTGGTTTACTAAGGTGATCTGACGCGATCTTTGAGGTTAAGCAACTGTCATGCGGACAGTCTTTGGACGGGTGACCATGCACAAGACTGTTTTTTGAAAAGTGTAATTTTCACCTGGGTTCTACCGTGGGTTGGATGACACGTTAAATTGTAGGTCCCAGCAGTAGTTAAGCTAAGTCAAAGGCCTTCGGGCGGTTTGAAAACTCTCGACAATAGAGCTTTGACAGAAGAGAAGTGAAATACCTGTTACTCTCACGTAATAAAATAAAAGTTCACACTCCCAAACTATCAAATAGCCACTCGAACATGCACAAAGACACTTGACACAACTTTACTTCAAACACGTATCTAAAAGTTCCTAACTAGAGATTTTCTCGTCCACTCTAACTGACAAACGCTTTGAGCTCCCTCAAACTTGTTAGAAAAGTAAAAAGTAAAAGGCATTAAGAACACCAATGCACTGCTTCTTAACTTGAGACGCGTATTTCTTCTTCAGAAAAAATCAAAGAAGACAGATGATGATCTAAGGGAAAGAATATAATTAAAGCTCCTGTCTAAACTTGTAAATTATATACGATAAAGCAAAATATAATGACGCTAAGCCATTTCAAATACCAGACAGTTGGCATGGAAGGTTATACATATATGGTACTGCTTAAGGCACTGCTATGAAGTGTAGGTATAATATGATAACCTACCTTCTTCTTCGTAGGTATGAGCTAAGTGGCAAAGCTCTGGTTAGCTTTTCAAGCCACTCAAAGGTCTCTGATTTGGCTTAACGGCTACTTGTACTAAGACTAACAATCTACAATTTAACGTGTCATCCGACCCACGGTAGCAATCAGATGAAAAAGCCACTTGAGAAACGCTAGTCTTGGTTACGCATCCAAACATCGTCCGCATCGACCGTTGCTTAGCTTCTATGATCGCGTCAGATCACTTTAGCTAGCCAAGCAACAAGCGCTACCATACAAGATAACCTACCAAAGTCATTCAAAAATCAGTTTTGTGGTTCGAGCACAATAGGCTAGAGTAACAACGTGTAAACTCACAATTATCCACCTTTACAATATGAGTGTGATAAATCAAATACCAAGCACCCACTAGGTTTTGCAGATACGTTCGCAGTCTGCGACGGAGGCACTCGATTTAATTTACATCTCTGCACCAATTGTTCCCAACTCTCAGAGTTCGTCGGCCGCCCTCGGCCGCCCCGTCTCTGATTTATTTTCCAACAACCCTTAAATGGATTTCGGTTCCTTAGTATCTGTTTTAGACTAGCGACTTTAGCGACGAGGCATTTTTATTGCATTTTTTTTTTGCCGATGATTACAATTTTTGTACGAATTGGTCCGTATTGTACGAGTATGTAGAATTTCAATAATTGGCCAAGTGCGAGTTTAATCGCGCATGAAGGGTTCCGTACCATTGTTGTATGGGAGCCCCCTTAAATATTTATATTTAGTAAATTTTATAATTTAATTTGATAGCTAATATACATTTATATATTGTGTGATAATTTTAAGTGTCTAGCAGCTATCTTTATTGATATATAGCAAAAAAAATACGAAAAAAAACACCTTTACTGTATGGGGACCCCTCTTAATATTATTATTCTTTTTATTTTTATTAAATTATTTGTTGTTATAGCGGCACGGGAAATACATATCTTGTGAAAGTTTCAGCTTTCTAGCTATTACGGTTTTTGAGATACAGCCTGGAGACAGACAGACAGCAGAGTCATATTAATAGGGTCCCGTTTCTACCTTTTAGGTACGGAACCCTAAAAAGAAGTTAAGGCTTTTGAATAGTGATAGGTGGAACTTTAGATGACAAGGTTTACGTCACAGGGTATCAGGGTCCAGGACGCAGATATACGAGTAAGCAAGGGTTTTATTGTGCAATATACTGGTCACCATGACTACCAATTTTAATCCAATTTAACCCTTAAATGGACAATGTTGTTTTTAAATAGCATACTAAAAATCACACACAAAATTTACCTTCTTTATAAAGTTTATAAACAACACTCACATTATTGCAAAAAAAAAGTATAGTTAATTAGTGTCTAGATTTTTTTACAAATTTTTCCTAGACAGTAATACATGTCTATTACACAAATATATTTTTTTAAAACGTGAAACAAAAACTTTCTTGTAAAATGACCGATGGATACTTGCCTCTTTTGTTAAAATCCTCGGTTAAAAATTCAGTTTTATTTGTTTAGTTCGGAGTCTTCCTGATATTCGCGAGAAAAAGCTAGTTCGTACAAAAAGTAACCTAACCTTCTGCTACAAGATACATAAAAGTTTTTGAAGGTTTTAAACCCATCAAATGTCAAAAAGTGTGAGATAAAATGTTTTTGTAAGTCGTGGCATAAATTTTATATCTTTCATTTATTTTTTGCTCTAACTCAACGGTGAAATATAGTTAGTACCACTAACTATTTTTCTGCACAAGACTATGTGACCGATTGTATGTCAATGTTACAATCTACGTTTTGCACTCGAAAAAGTAATTAATTATGAAATGTTGGAGAAAGAATTTGCGTAGCTTTTGAAGGAGCTAGTTCTATTATTCAAAACTAGACGTTGTAGTTTATTTTCGGCGTACCATATCCTTTTTTTTACTGGTTATCCCCATACTGAACCATTTCTAGCTCGTATTATGGTTGCTAACACAACTGATATACTACATATACATACATACATATTATATATAAATACATATTTAACACCCAGACCCACAGCCAACAAATTTAGTTAAGCACAAAGACTGGGCCGGGAATCGAACCCGGAATCTTCTGATTAGCAGACCGGCATGGTAACCTTTACGCCAACGAGGTCGTCGGTTTTTCTGTGAGCCGTGCTTTATATAAACAAGATAACTAGTGTTTTAAATAAACAAAATAACTATGCACATTTGAATGATATCACTTGCCTTTAAGACTTAATAAAGAGTCGACTTTCCTGTATCGTGACCATAACCAGTTGAGCTTGAATAGCTGTAGGTACACAATTGTGGTTAAAAAAAAAGAACACCTAATGCGTAGGTAATTTACGAGCATAAGCAAAGCATAACATAGCATGAGCAGCCCACTATAATCGTATAGGATCCGAGTCCCACTGCTGGGACTCAAGGCCTTCTCTCACGAGGAGAGAGATATAGACCAGACCAGATACGCTGGCCAATTGCGGGTTGGCGAATGACACACGTCTTCTGATATTGCGGTCCTCAAACATGTCGGTTTTCTCACGATGTTTTCCTACGCGAAGCGTGTTCAAATCTACACACAACTAGAAAAACAAGTCATTGGTGTAAGGCTGGGTTCGAACCAGGGACCGTCTGATTAAAAAAGTAGAGGTTTTCCCACCGAGCCACACTTTTTTTACGAGCACACACGATAAATGGTTTGAACATATCTTATCTTAATATATATATATAGTCTAGTCAACGAGTTCAAAAACGTGTTAAATAGACATAAAGCTCCTAAAAATATGTGCCATAGCTCATTTGATGCGGAATGACGTCTAGAAAAATGTTTGGTGTAACTTTTTGAAAAATGGACAAAAAAATATTTTTCACCGAGGTTTTTTTCTTCAAGTGTCTAGATTACACTATAATTTATTCAAATTTTTAAATTGTTATTTTAATTTGTTTTAGAAAAACGAGGGTAGGCGGCCCCGCAACAGTTTCTGGCTCCGTATTTTTTAATTGTTTTTATTAGTTTCACGGCGTTTTTCGTCTTTATTTTAGAATTAAGACGTTGATCTTTTTGTAACAGAAGCGCTCCGGGTGTTATTTTGACAGTCCAGGCAAAATCAAGGACGAATGTATTCAACATACGGAAGAAGTTGGTGATCACAATATTGTGATGTTTTTCGACTGATTCTTCAGAAACCCGTCGTTTGTGTGCTCAATCAGTGTTCTACAAAAAGTGCTTATGTGATTTTGTGAGAATTTAGTGAAAACGGAGAGAAATTTGAGTTTTAGTTATATCATAAGAAAACCTAAGCTTAATTATACAAGTAGCGCCATCTATCGAGCCGACACCGTACCAGATTGGATCGTAGTCAGCTACGGTTCAATACAATTCTACTCAACCATAGATCAAGTCGTTTGGTCGAAGATAGCTCAAGCTTAACTGAGTTCCGTCGGGAATACACAGATGGCGTCGTCGTGTCGATTCTAGTCGAGCCGGTTGGTGATGCGAATGCCGCGTTATCTACGTACCTAGTTAATATACTGAGACTAAGTTTGTATTTTATGTTTGTGTAATTTTATTGATGAGAACGTAGACGTTACGTTTGGCTTTATGTACACAGTTTCTTTACGCAATTTTTGACATTTTAACATAATACATTCTTTTGTATTATTTAATTTACTTTATTAATATATAATTTAATTGTGATTTATTTTCTCTATTGCAAAATTAAAATTAAATTAAATGATTAATTTTAACTATATTGATTAATTACTTGTTGACATTTATTTAAATTATTGATTAATTTTATTTATTGGTTAATCCTTTTTATTGACATTTTGTTTTGATTTTGTGATTGTTATTTCGATATAAATGTGAATATTGTTATACTATTTGTAAAAAAAATTACTCGCAACATGAGTGTAACGACTACACAATTATTATGTCCTCACTGCCCAGAGTCTTCTCGCTTTTTTTCTGCACATGGGTTAAAGGTGCATATAGGGCGTATGCACAAGCAAGTACTGCTTACAGATGTTGCCGCGCGGGTTCCTCCAGCCAATACAAGTAGTACTTCGTCAGTCGGACAGGGGTCGCCGGCGCCTGCTCAGGGTACCTTAGAAAGGCTAGCTTCTTTTAAAGGTAGTATACCTGTCCTCCGGCACATCCCTAAAGGTGCCCGGAATCAGGCGGCCGGTAAGCTTAGCGACATCATAGATTCATGTATTACTAGCAATGGGGTAGATGAGTGGGGAGCTTTGCTTTCTTTTGCGTACTCAGCTCTGAGAGTGCCCGCGAGGGAGTCGCCCGGCAATGTAACGTCAAAGGTTAAAAGGAATATTTTGTCCTCGGGTGCTTGTGAAGAAGTAGAGGCAGCTGCGCCGACGTTAACTACCAGTTCTCGCTCTATTCAAAAGAATATTGAGTCGAAGGTGTTCGAAGGCGATTTGAGAGGTGCGGTTCGCATTTTGATGTCGGACGATTCTTTCGCTCAGCGGGATACCGATACGCTAGCTGCTTTAGAGCTGAAACATCCGGGTCCTTCGCGTCCGCTCAGTTTTCCTCCAGATCCGGGCGTAATGTTTACTGCGGTGACAGTTACTGTTGAGGACGTGATATCGGCACTTGGCTCTTTTTACGCAGGTTCAGCGGCGGGCTTGGACGGGATCCGACCGGCACATCTTAAAGAGTTGACGTCGGTGTCGGCTGGAGAGAACGGTAGGCGCCTCGTTGGGAGTTTAACCAGGCTAACAAACTTTTTGCTTAGTGGTCAGTTAAACCCACTTGTGTGTCCGTATCTGTACGGGGCCTCCCTCTTTGCCTTGATTAAAAAAGATGGCGGCTTAAGACCGATAGCAGTGGGCAGCGTTTTTCGCCGCTTGACTGCCAAATTGGCTTGCCGCTGTGTCAAAGAGGATATGGCTAATTACTTGCAGCCACATCAATTGGGATTTGGCACACGCCTGGGTTGCGAGGCTGCCATCCACGCTACGCGTCAGTTTGTGATGAGCTCGGAGAACGAAGGATCTATTTTGCTTAAGCTTGATATTCGCAACGCGTTCAATACTTTGGAAAGAGACGTTCTTTTGAGCGAAGTTATGGATAAAATCCCGTCTCTCTACCCATTCTTACATCAAGTCTATAGACTTCCTTCTAATCTTTTCTTCGACAATAATCTAATTCTTTCAAAAGTGGGAGCCCAGCAAGGAGATCCGCTTGGTCCGCTAGTGTTTAGCTTGGCTATTCACAAAGCAATTTGTGATCTCAAATCTGCTTTTAATGTCTGGTATCTTGATGATGGCACTATAGGGGGTAATCCGGTAGACGTGTTACAGGATCTGGAGGCATTAGTTCCCCGCCTCAGAGACTTGGGTCTGGAGGTGAACCCCTCGAAGTGTGAGTTCTTCCCGTGTGGTACCGAGGCTCGGACACACTTCTCCTGTTTTAATTCTCTTCTTCCTGGCCTAAAGGAAATATCTACTTCAAACTTGAACCTATTAGGTTCCCCAATCTTTCTTTCTGGCGTTCCTGAGGCCATAAACGCAAAAAAAACCACTTCTTCTTTCCGCTCAAGAACGTCTGAAAGTCCTTTCTGCACACGTAGCGATTATCTTGTTGCGCATGTGCTTCGCTCTTCCGAGGACCACTTACTTAGTGCGTACCACCCCAACCTGGCTCTGTCCGGAGGAGGTTGCCTCCTTTGATGAGGCTGTAAAGGCGGTAGTGGAGTCGACTCTAAATGTCTCCTTAGATGAGACCCAGTGGAGTCAGGCGACGCTACCGATACGTTGTGGTGGCCTCGGGGTGCGACGTGTTCGTGATGTGGGTCTGCCGGCTTATCTGGCGTTGGCACATGGGGTTGCAAACCTTGTTACTGTTTTACTCAATTCTAATGGTAACGGGGGGAGCATTCCTTTTGTGTCTGATGCTGTATCAGCTTGGTCGGCCCTCAACATGGGTGCTTCAATCCCCGTGTCAGCACATCTTCAGCGGGCGTGGGATGATGTCGGGGTAAAGCGGCTCCAAGACGACCTTTTAGAGGGAGCCACGGGAGCTGATAAGGCTAGACTGCGGGCTGTGTCGCAACCGGAATCTGGGGCGTGGTTGCAGGCATTACCTTCGCCTCACCTGGGCACATTGCTCGATGACAACTCTCTGCGGGTGGCGGTGGCTCTCCGCCTGGGCTGCAAGGTGTGTGAACCTCATATTTGCACCTGTGGCTCCATGGTAGAGGCCAATGGCCATCACGCGATGAGTTGTCGTCGTTGCGCTGGGAGGTTCTCGCGTCACCATGCTCTTAACGACATAGTCCGTAGGGCCCTTATATCGGCGAACGTTCCCTGCGTACTTGAACCCCCCGGCCTTTGCAGATCGGATGGGAAGAGACCGGACGGTTTGACTTTGGTGCCCTGGAAGAACGGCAAGTGCCTGATTTGGGACGCCACTTGTGTCAGCACTGTAGCCGCCAGCCACCTCAGTCGCACCGTTCACTCTTCATCTGCCGCGGCGGAGGACGCTGTCTGTCGGAAAAGGGTCAAGTACGCTTCCTTGGAGCTGCTTTACGATTTCGCACCTTTAGCAGTGGAGACTCTGGGTAGTTGGAGTAGTGAGGCGAAGAAATTTGTCCACGAGATAGGTCTTAGGTTAAATAACATCACCGGTGACTCCCGCTCCGGGTCGTTTTTGGTGCAGAGGTTGGCCATAGCTATTCAGCGCGGTAATGCAGCGAGCGTGATGGGCACCTTTGCACCGGGGGCGATCAGGGGCGGGTTATTTGATTAGTATTAGTTTTAGTTTTTAGTGTGTGAGATTTGTATTGGACGTAATTTTATATAATTTTATTGAATAAATTGTTATTTAATATTTAAAAAAAAATTAGTTGATATACTGGCTTTTTAGGCGACGCGCCTAAGCCGTAACGCCCTCGCGGAGCTTAATTTTCAGCGTTAATTTTTTTTAATAAATAATATAGATAGAGTTCCGGGAGTTAGGACTTTTTTATTGGAAATTTTCTCCTCTTTCATGTTCTTCTTTCAAAATTCCTTAAATATCATTATTTTAAAAGTTATTAACAAAAAAGTAAATACCTTTTTTTTTTCTTATTTTGTTAATAACAATCTAAGGTAAGCGCGTTTCACCGTAGACCTCAATGTCACTTACCATCAGGTTAATTGTGGTCAAGCGCTGACCTATTTAGAGTAAAAAAAAAAAAAAATACGCAATTATTTATGTGATAAAAAACCCTTAAAAAACATTTTTCTAGACATCATTCCGCATCGAATGAGCTATGGCACATATATTTAGGAGCTTTATGTCTATTTAACACGTTTTTGAACTTGTTGACTAGACTAATATAAATCTCGTGTCACAATGTTTGTCTTCAATGGACTCCTAAACCACTTAACCGATTATAATAAAATTCACACACCATGTGCAGTTAGATCCAACTTGAGAGATAGGATAGTTTCAAATCTTAAATTATAGTCGCAATTTTAATTTATTGCTTATTATTGTCTGTTATTATTTGACAGTCACAATTATCTGTTAACTCCAAATGATTCTAACAGATGTCGATACCTTTCGACTGGGTTGAGTAAGTAATGAATAGATGGCGCTGCTATGGTAAATCTACGAACGTGTCATATAAGCTACACCATCTATTTTTCATACCCCTAAGTGAGGTAAAACAACGTTTGCCGGGTCAGCTAGTGTACAATAAAAAAGATATGAACATATTATGTACATATACAAATATCTACAGATTATCCCACAGGTAAGCAGGTAGGTACTTATGTGAAATTCCGTCTGCAACGAAGTTAAAGCCTTAGAAATCTCGTCGTTCGCTCGTTTCTTTCATAACCACGATGAGATCAGTCATGCCAATATTTGCATGTGTGAGACGGCTTGAGAAAATCTTTGCGAAATATGAACGAAGAAGCGCTGGCAGGTATTTTTCTGTTCTCGCGAAATGTGGAAACTTTGCGATGGAATTCTCGAGGACGTTATTTGCAATGGTATTCCAAGGCGATAATATACCGTATTGAGCCGCGCAATACATACATATTTGAGCGAAGCGCCTCAACCACGTTAGCAAGTATTTCACGAAATAAATATTAACACTCAAAGGGCTGACATATAGTGGCATTATTATATGCACCTTACCGTTGTTCGGATGACACGTTAATTTGTAGGTCACAGCTGTTAGTGCGAGCAGTCGTTAAGCCAAGTCAGAAGCTTTGAGGTGTATGAAAACAATAAAAGGAAGTGTTTTAAACAACAGAGCTTAGCCACTTAATTCATACGAAATTATTAAAATAAAAACAAACTAAAATAAATCAGTTTTTTAAATCACACCCAATGTTAGGAATACATTAATTCTACGCAAATGTATATAACATCTACTTAAGTGGGATAAAGTGATGCAGAAAATAAATGAAAAACATACGAAGCTACTGTTTAAAATTTTATTTTGTACCGTATGTGATCTGGGTCTTGTTACTCGAAATCATAGGCAATTATAATATAATATTTTTTCTATACCTGAAATAAAAACTAAATAAATACTATTAAACGTTATAACTTCGTAATGCGATTGCATATCCGGAACAGGATTATAAAAGTAAACACAGACGGAAACCTTGCAAGGTAACCTATTTGAGAAAATTGCGCAGTGCCAACTTTGCCCTCTGCAGTCAAAGCAAGGGGATAGCGAATTAAATAGCGGAACCCGGCGGAATTAGATCTGGTCTGCGGATATGAAAACCAATATTGACTGTGGATTCCATCTAACGTAAGGATTTGCGGTCTCTAGACGACTATTACAAATAAGTAGCTATAAGCAGTCTAGTAGTTAAGTCTGTGTTAATTTTCCGGAGGCTAAGAGGGTTCAAATCAATAAAATCTAGTTTGCGACGAAGTTGTAGCTACGCAGCCATTCGTTATTAGATTTGCAGTAATTTGAACCGATTAGTGACGCTAAGTTACTCGGGTGTGATTTGCATAATTAATTTGTCAGGCGTTATCTTGCATTAGCAATATTAGATTTTTTATTTGACCCCTGTCGCAAAAGTGACGGCAATTATAAGATTGAGAAAGTCTCTGTCCCTCTCTTTTCCTCTTTCTCTCTCTTTCTGTGCGTGTGTGTGTGTTTGTTTGTGACATCGTAGTTTCAGATGGACCGTTTTTCATTCATAATTTTGGTTTCAATAATATGATAGTCGGGCTTAGCTATTATTATTACCTATTATGTATTATTTTCAGCCCTTTGTGTCCCACTGCTGGGCAAAGGCCTCTCTTCCCTCCTTCCAGACAGCTCGGTCTTCAGCTTTGGTGGCCCAGTTTGTGTCATGTTCATGTAGATCATGACACCACCTCAGTCTGGGTCAACCCCGAGGTCATTCTTAGCGTTCTTATTTTTGATGAAAATTGATCCAAAATGGCTGCCACTGTAAAATAGCAGAATAAATAAAAACTTTTAAACAACATCCCCCTTTCTTTTGATCCCATATAACGTTATAGTTATCAAATGAAAAGGTTTACTAGAAGAAAACACACATAAATTAATTTCAAATCCTAGATTGATTTTCTAAGTTCTTAATTAATACTTTTTATCATCGACAAGCTACGTCTTTCCAGTGTCCGGGACAAAAATCAATTTAGGTGGTTAGAATTTTAGCTTCAGAAAAAAGCACAAAATAAATGTTTAACTCACGCTAGCCACAAAATAAACGAGAGGGGACGTGTCCCACGCAATTTCAATTTCAAAGCCCTAAGGCAAACATAAATACGAGAGTATTTTTATCTAGAATCTGAAAAGAGGCTTTAATCTGTGTGATTAGGCTTTCATCACATTGGTATTGATAGCTTTGCAATATACTCTCCCACACCGCGCCTGCGGTTTATTTAAAAGCAAACTGATTGAATGAGAAGGGCACGAGAGGTCTGTAGACTTTTAGAATTAGAAATCGAAAAGTCTGCGTGTTTCTGGCTTAGTTTGTGCTAGGTTAGGTATTGGTAGGCATTTTAATACTGAGGTGAACTTTTATGAATATGATTGTTTATTAGCTGTTATTTGGCAAAAAAATCCAGATGATGCAGCGCGAATTCACTCGCTTTGACGTAGCGTCTGTAGCTCCGTTTACTAAGGTGATCTGACGCGATGATCGAAGTTAAGCAACGTCGATGCGGACAGTCTTTGGATGGGTGACCACGGAGAAGAGAAGTCTTTTCAAAAGTGCTAAATCACCTGGGATCTACCGTGGGTCTGATGTTAAATTGTAGGTCCCGGCTGTTAGTTAGTAAGCCAGCTGCCAGCCAGCCGCCCGGGGTGGCTTGAAACCTCTCGACACCAGAGCTTGGCTACTTAGCTTATACGAAGAAGAAGATTCGCTTTTTCATTACACGAACGAGAATAAAGGCAGCTCTATAACCTCTTGAGAGATTTAGCTAGTAGGCACTCTAGAGAAAATTTGTTTCGTCTCTTCTATATATTGTTAAATGTATTGAATAGACCATAAACGAAAAAGTAAGTCAAATTTTATTATCAGTACGTACGAGTACCTTAACGATTTATGGGCAAAGGCCAACAACATAATATAAAAACGAATTACAATTTGCTTCCCCTAAAAATATGGCAGATTCTCTAGGGTGACCCGTTGACTCACTACCCTAGTCTTCACGAAGCAACTGTTAGGCAATCTATGTGTTAGGGGATGAAATGACGTCATCAATACTCCCCTAGCGATGAGATCACCTCGCGAGCATTGCTACTTGTTACTACGCAGGCTCTTTTGTTCAGGTTTATAACCGGCCGCGAAGATGGGTAAATTACTAAATTCATAATTATAATTATGTATTATATTTCACATACGGCTCGTTAGCTGGTGCTAACACTTACTAACAGATATACTACATATACAAACATAAATAGTTGATAACGATACATTTTGAACACCCAGACTGATAGATAACCAACAAATTAAGCTCATCACAAAGATGTTCGCTGTGCCAGTGCCTGTGGTTGGCAGTCCGCCATGATAATCATTACTTCAACGAGGTCATCATAATTATGTCAGTATTCATTATTTCAGTGTTAATTGTTTATGTATTGGCATGTAATACAGCATAAACGTAACAGATTACTGTTACTAAAAATAGTACGTGAACAGAATCTATCTATCCGCTTAGGCTAGTTTCGACAGACTTTAGTTTTGTAGCCGTTAGGAACCTAGTAATTTTCGTCCCCATTAAGTTTTTTGTCCTGTACAACAGTATTTATTACCATGCTCTAGTTTATCAGCTAAAATAACTGTGTAATAAAATACAATTACTATAATTGTTTAACGGTTTGTAGGCAAGCTTCCACACGGAAGTATTGGAGACTTCATTTAAGGAATCAAACAGGTGTTTTTTCTTTTTATTTCTAATTTCAAAAATTTCCTTCGTCTTTACTCTGACAAGTTTCAACAAAATTTTATTATTTACAATAGACAGAAAAAACAAAAGTTAACAAAAAGATTCTAGTTGGAAAGATGGGAGTATGTTCCAAATCGGAAAACATAACAATAAACACTCAAATTTCACTCCCGTCTCATATTACGACAATAACACTAAAAGAAAACTACCTAACCGAATGCCCAACGTAATAGAACGACTACACTTAAGCCACCTATTTAAAGCTCAGTCTCCCGGATTTTAAAATCAAATAACAATGAAACAAACGCCCAAGCATTAATGTAAAATGCAAACAAGATTTCCTAGCTAAACATTTATTATTATTATTTCGCATTTTGATCCCCGTGTCGCGCCCAACCAGAGTTAAATTATTATTGCATCTGTAAACAGTTACGAGTAGCAATTAAAACTAACCATAATGCCTTAGATCATGTTACTATGGATCTGACATGGTCGAATTTAGAAGGGTTACGGTCCATAACATAACATAATTTAACCCATAACATATTATAATAGTAACTAGCCTCGCCCTGTGGTGTTACCCGTGTTAATACGGGATAAAAAGTATTGTATATAAATACTTACACACTTATACACACATTTTTGCATCCTACTAATACGAGTATAATAAATGCGAAAGTTTATGTGTGTGTATGTTTGTTATTCTTCACACTCAAACGGCTTAACCGATTTTGATGTAATTCGGTATGTAGATAGCTTAGACCCTGGATTAACAAATAGGTTACTTTTCATCCCGGAGCAACGGCGGGTAAGATCGCGGGGTGTAGCAAGTTTGTAATATTAGTAGGATAGAGCGATTGTGGATCGTCGGGTGAATGTTGGACTGGATCAACTTCTGCCCTACATCAAAGATATCGTGAAGAAAACTCCCTTGTTTCAAGAACTACAGTCTGAAGACGTTTATCATTCGCCAATTCGCATGTACTTGGCCATCACGATGGATTATGGACTGTATCTCTTTCCTTAAATAACAAGTAAAAAAACGCTCCGAGTGTCGGCAGTAGAAACGTTTATTGGGCAGCTTACATTGATCTATTAACTCGAAATTTATGTTACATGTTACTACTACCATTAAAGTATGTAGGTATAAGGATAACTGGAACAATTATTATTTTTTTGTTAAGCTTGTTTAAAAAATGTTGTCTGTTTTCGTAAGTGTCCATAGGCAATTGATGATTTATTCAAGTATTTTAAGAAATAAACTTTTGTCATAGGTTTTTATTATGTTTTATTTTCACATTGGGCATTGTGTCTAAGATATAATGACTCATTATTTGTTGTTAGCATAAATGTCTGAAATAAAAGTAAAGAAGGAAACCGTAAATATATTATTGTTAAATGTTTATGTATTAATGTTCTTCTACGCTGTTGTAAACTAAGCAAAAGCAAGCTAAGCTTATAAAATAAAGCATTAGAATTTGAATAACGCCCGAGGCACAACACAATAACTTAGCTTTATAGCTAATAATATATGGCTTAAGGTAACAATGTAACGTAAAACTGATATTAGAATATAACACTTACTTCGGCTCGTAATTCTAATGCAACCTAAGGTTTTAAACTGCTATAAAAGTTGTCCAAATAGCGGCAATATGCACACCCCTTCCCGCCGAATTGCCAATTCTCTTAGAAAGGTATAAAATGAGTATTTTTTAAATGGATTTTTGAGTGCCCGCGACTTTGATAGCCAAATCTAAGTGTTCGATTTACGAAGCACAGAATGATGGATTTAGCAATCTTTTTATTTTTATAGTGCGCTGTAAAAAGAAAGTATTTAAATCTCCTTATATCAAAGGTATTATTATATCAAAGCCAGCTTTGGAGCTGAATAAATAAATAAAATAAAATATTATCTTAAATTTATTTATATTGGCATTAAGACTTAGAAAATTCACAGAAAAAATTGACAAAGCAAACTTTAGAGAACTAACTGAATTTATAAAGTAACATTTTAGTCCTTTGAGATGACATTATTCAATTTGTTAGTCAGTGTGGCATTTGGATCTCAATGAAAAAAAATGTGTTGTTGTTTTCCAAATAGGCTTCTCAACTTTGCATCAGTTCTTTTTTACTTATTGCAGCTATACGTTCGAACAGCATTGCGCACATGAGTTAGCGACATTCTGGTCTAAAATGGAACATGCCTAGTCAGAAATAACTGGATCTCAAGGATATTTCTTATTTTTCTAAGTGGCCAAACTCTGGTGCCAAGAGTTTTCAAGCTACCCGAAGGCCTCTGACTTGCAATTACAATTTAACGTGTTTATTCCGACCCACGGTAGCGCTCAGATGAAAAAGGCCACATGTCAGTCTTATGCATGGTCATCCATCCAAAGACTGGCCCGCATCAGCCGTTGCCGTTTTCATGCATTGATTACCTTAAACAAAAGAAATAAATAAATATTACGACACATTTTACACACCAACCACCAGAACCATTTCTATTTCGTATTATGGTTGCTAACAAAACTGATAAATTACATATACACACATACATATTTAATATGGATACATATTTACAACACCCAAACCCACAACAAATTTCGTTGAGCTCAAGATGTTGGCCGTGCCGGGAATCGAACCCGAAACCTTCTGATTGGCAGTCCGGCATAGTAACCATTACGCCAACGAGGTCGTCAACCTAAAGGCCCAATTATCTCAAGAATGTTGCCGGGACACATTGTTAGGTGCTTGGAGACAATTCTACATGTGCATGGTTGCTGGCCTCGCGAGCACTAGAAAAATCCCTACCGCCATACACAATATAATTCTTAAATCTGCGGTATTGACTGTATTTTATTTCTTCTAGAATTTTAGACAGACAATTCACGACAGAATCATTACGAAGTATCCAAAACAAAATCAAAGTTCGATCACTTAAATCAATCTAGAAAGCAACTTACAAACTACTAAAAGGGGTATTCAAAAACTTAACCCTTCTAGTTCGGAGTAAAGTTTGAACACAAATTGAAGTTTATACCTAAACAGGTTTTAGAATCTTATACCTAAACAGGTTTTAGAATCGATAACTTTCAATATCTCTTCATACATCTTAGGGGCTTTGCCCGGGCTAGAGAACGGCTATTTGTCTGCCGTCGCTTTGCCAAATAGCCTTATTAATGCTGCTTTTATTGTACATTTAAGAAACATGTAAAAAAAGATCGGTAGGATGAGTAACTCTATATAACCTAACAATATACGAGTATTTACCTGAGCCTTAACAGAAAATATATATAAAAGAAAATGTGTGTCATTCGTCAACCCGCACTTGGTGAAGCCTATATTTCTATTCTCGTGATAAAAGAAGACCCCGAGTCCCATCAGTGGGAACGTAAAGAGCTGCTCGTGCTTCATGCTTATGTGATTAATATTAAACTATTGTTTGTAATTTGTATTTGTGTATATAAACTTAATTTGCTTAATTTGTTACAATACTAAAATATTTCCCAAAATAAAAATATTGGCCACGAGTGAGCCGGACTTGCGCTAGAGGGCTCCATTATAAAAATACGTTAGTTCTATGGGAGTCGCTAAATATTTTCATTTTTTTTTGTTATAGCAACAACGGAAATTCATAACTTTAAAAATTTCAGCGTTCTACTATAATCTTCTTAATATATATAAATCTCGTGTCACAATGTTTGTCCTCAATGGACTCCTAAACCACTTAACCGATTATAATCAAATTCGCACACCATGTGCAGTTCGATCCAACTTGAGAGATAGGATAGTTTAAATCTCAAATTATAGTCGCAATTTTAATTTATTGCTAATTATTGTCCGTTATTATTTGACAGTCACAATTATCTGTTAACTCCAAATGATTCTAACAGATATCGATACCTTTCGACTGGGTTGAGTAAGTAATCAATAGATGGCACTGTATCCCTAAGTGAGGCAAAACAACGTTTGCCGGGTCAGGTAGTGGCTTATGAATTACAGCCTGATGATAGACAGACAGTTAGCAGAGCCTTAGTAATAAGGCCCTATTTTACCTTTTAGATGCGGAGCCCTGAGAAATGTACTAATACTAAAGCAAAAGCTCTTACTAGCAATACCTATCATGGCTGCAGAAGCCATAACTCTCCTTTATGTCTGGGCACACATTACTAAGTATACCTATCTCGAACACAGTGTAAGCGATTCGCAAATACTACGTTAGCTTTTCTTTATGCTGCAATAAAGTGGAAGATACGGTCTGTAATAGCTGTTTTAATTGCACGCGAGTTTGCCACCTGGGTCCTGTTACTTTTGGTTGATTCCATATGCTTGTAGGCTTTTGTTTTAGTACGATTCGAACAAGATATTATTGGTGGCAATTCTGGTGCACATACGACTAAACTAAATTTTAAGGAACTCTGTCTCTTTTCACCATTATTTAACAGAAAGAGACCGATCTAAACCATAGACAAAACAACTAAAACTGTCAAATATGGAATATGTAGGTAGTTTTTTAGCTGATACAATTGGATGTGTTCTAAAATCGCCTACATTTTCCATATTTGACGCGATTTTAGTTGTTTTGTATATGGTTCAAATCGTGCTGTGTCTTTCTGTTCACTTAAGATGAAAGTTTGTCAGGACAACTCTAAATTTAGTTTAGTCGCGTGTTCGCCAGATTTGCCACCATTGGCGCAGATACCTGTGGGCAGTTTCATCGTTATGACTCAAAGCGGACTTATAGCTTCGTCTTCTTCGTATGAGCTAAGTAGCCAAGAATTGTTGTCGAGAGTTATTGCCGCCCGAAGGCCTCTAACTAAGACTAACAGCTGCGACCTAAAATTAAAAGTGTAATTTGACCCACGGTATAGCGCCCTGATGAAAATCCCACTTTTAGAAGACAGATATCGGGTTCTTAAAATATGTGCGTACTGTCTTTGGATGGGTAACCGCATGATCATCCATCCAAATTCTGTATGCGTCGACCGTTGCTTAACTTCGGTTATCGCGTCTGATCACATTAGATAAGCTATAGACGCTACAACGTTTGGTACGATTCAAACAAGCAATTGTTTCTTTTAAAACGCAGACAAATTGACAAATCTTGAATTTACAGTTACATCATTAAATCAAACCAGACTCAAATAATTGTGATTTAAACAAACAAACACCCCGTTGTTTTTGTGCTGGGGGCTAAAAAAAATATTAGTAGGTAACACGTAACCCTCTATAATATTGGAAAATAAAATATAAGTGTCAGTATTCAAATGCTATGAAACACGAAATAATAGTTTATAAGTTTTAAATAAACACTTGTGATAATTCTCAGCTCACTTTTCTTTTCATATGGCTTAAGTTTATAGCCCAAGAGCCCATACGTTTCTGACCTTCGTCATTTAATAAAAGCTGAAAATTGTTCTATGTGTGTCCCTAGTAGAGGTAAGAATGATCCCCAAACATGAAGCTGAGGCAGCAGTGGCTTTGGCAGATAACTGGTAACAAAGGTGTACAAAATTCCATCTCAAATTCGTTATAGTATAAAACCTGATTTTTTCACATTTGATTCATAATAATATCAAAAGTCGCGTTGCTCATTGCCAGACGGTTATTATGGTGGCAACCCTCTGCCAGACACCTTTAAACTATTAAAATTTATGAGTATACTTACGTTATATTATAAAACATAAATTTTATATATAATCTTTTGGTGGCCTATTGAACTACTGATTATTGTTTTATGTATTTGTTATTCAAACTGTAAAAAAAAGAATAATGAATTTTGATTAAGAATTTAATAATAAAAAAAAAACTTGATAACAGTGGATGCACAGTGAAGGGCTGCATTAGACCAAGCGCTCTGTCTAACTCGCACTAGTTACTGTATACGCTCCTTGCTCCCCGAACAACTGCTCACTTTGAATGCGTCTGGCAACATGATAGAACTATCGAAACTGTCCGGCTTTTATGTAAACATAGATTAATAGGCCCCCAAAAGATTATATATAAAATTTAGGTTTTATAATATAACGTAAGTATACTCATAAATTATAATAGTTTAAGGGTGTCTGGCAGAGGGTTGCCACCATAATAACCGTCTGGCAATGAGCAACGCGACTTTTGATATTATTATGAATCAAATGTGAAAAAATCAGGTTTTATACTATAACGAATTTGAGATGGAATTTTGTACACCTTTGTTACCAGTTATCTGCCAAAGCCACTGCTGCCTCAGCTTCATGTTTGGGGATCATTCTTACCTCTACTAGGGACACACATAGAACAATTTTCAGCTTTTATTAAATGACGAAGGTCAGAAACGTATGGGCTCTTGGGCTATTAGTAAGTACAGCTGGTTTTAATTAACGACATTGCACAAGTTTCCGATTTAGGAAAATAAAAGTTGTAACGAGAAAATTCACTTTAGTATTTCTGAGGATCAAACTTGACAGGGACAAGAAAGGTGAAATATAATTGCAGAGATATTTTATTCATTAATTTTCTAAAATAGACAAAGCAAATTTTGAAAAATTGTTATATACAAAGCATAAGCACCCTACGATACGTTCCCATTACTAGGACTTGAGGCTTTCTCTCACGAGGAGAGAGATATAGGTTGCGCTCATATGTTAAACTATCAATCAATATGAAGAACGAGTGTTATTGCACAGATATTTTGAAAACACAGCTGGATTCGAACTGGGGTGTCTCGGACTGCAGTCCAACATGCAGCCGACAAGCCACACTTCCTCTCTGTGCCAATTATAATATACTATCTATGTATAGCTAATGTACTTAATGTATCCTAATATTTTAAAGGGTTACGGTTAACCTAATGGTAAAATTACATTTATTTAATTCTAATTTTAGTATTTGTTGTTAGCGGCAACACAAATGGATCATCTGTGAAAATTTCAACTTAGTATCACGGTTTATGAGATACAACCTCGTGATAAATGGACATACAGACAGACGAAGTGTTAGTCCAGTTGGTAGCTTATAAATACTTTTTTTAGTATATCAATATCTTAATATATATAAATCTCGTGTCACAATGTTTGTCCTCAATGGACTCCTAAACCACTTCCGATTATAATTAAATTCGCACACCATGTGCAGTTCGATCCAACTTGGGAGATAGGATAGTTTAAATCTCAAATTATAGTCGCAATTTTAATTTATTGCTAATTATTGTCTGTTATTATTTGACAGTCACAATTATTATCTGTTAACTCCAAATGATTCTAACAGATGTCGATACCTTTCGACTGGGTCGAGTAAGTAATCAATAGATGGCGCTGCTATGGTAAATCTACGAACGTGTCATATAAGCTACACTATCTATTTTTCATACCCCTAAGTGAGGCAAAACAAAGTTTGCCCGGTCAGCTAGTTTTTTTATAAATAGAGTACCAATTGTGGTCACACTATTTGTATTTAAAGTTAATTTTACTTAAATACCTAGTTTAATTTTTGTGTCTAATAAAGATTTATCTATCAAATCTTTTTTCTGCAAGAAACCAGCGGGTTTCAATCCTAATCCAAGGGGCAGAGTTTGCCAATCGGCATCATTACCGGCCCATTTGCGGGCCCAAATCTAGTTAGGTAACCACTGACGTTGAATAATGATTCTTATTTACTTTCGAATTCTCTCTGGATTTGCTGACATTTTATATTACGGCCGATTCTGACGGTCACCTTCTCATTATTTTTATAAATCTAAATTGTACTGATTTAACGATATACTCGTATCTACTATGTAGCGCATGTAGCTCGGCTTACTAAGGTAATTTGACACATGACTGAAAATGTGTCATTTTCGTCTGGGCTCTACCGTGGGTAAAAAGCGAGTGTGGCTCGGTGGTAATAGCGTCTGCTTTTCAATCAGACGGCCCCTGGTTCGCTTCCGGCCCTACATCTATGACTTGTTTTTCAAGATATGTTTGGATTTGCACTCGCTTTACGGTGAAGGAAAACATCGTGAGCAAACCGGCATGTTTGAGGTCCACAATATCTGAAGTGTGTCATCCGCCAACCCTCACTTGGCTAGCGTGGTGGATTATGGCCTATATCTCTCTCCTCATGAGAGAAGGCCCCGAGTCCCAGCAGTGGGAACTTATAGTGGGCTGCTTATGCTTTAAGCTACCGTGGGTCAGATGACACGTTAAATTGTAGATCCCGGCTGTTAGCTTTAGTGCAAGTAGTCTTTGCCAAGTCAGAGGCCTTCGAGCGGCTTACAAAGACTAACAGCCGGGGCCAAAATTTAACGTGTCTTGCGACCCACAGTAGCACCCAGATGAAAATGACACTTTTTTAAAAGACAGTATTTTGAACGGTCACCCATCCCCAACATTATTATTTTTGTTATTATTTATTACGTATTCCATCAGCCTCTTTGAGTTAGTTAGTTTTTCCAGACTGTCATATTCTGATGATCAAATGCCATATACTTTAGACATTTGCTGTAAAAGAACCTTTGCTTTTTATATATATTAGCATAGTCTATAAGGCTCATTATCGGCCCAACATCCTGTCTGCTCAATCTAAACAACTAGGATTGTAAATTAAGTTAATAGTTTCAGTATTCTGGTACTAGTTTTATGATACAGTTAAACTTTTATGTATCCTGGGTAGTAAAAATAAAATTAACCTTATTAGTATTTATTCATTCCAAAAGGTGAAAAACCTGAACGTCAGCAAACGACTTAGGGTAATTACCTACCACCTTCCTACATGTAACTGTTTTAGTAACAACATTATTTTGAATAACTGACCTACGTACTTGTACATAAAATGTAATTTACGCATAATAAACGGTAATACCGCTCACGTAGTCGTGATGACTGAAGTTAATCATTCACATTTCTTACAATATTGAGTTTTTTTTTTACACATTTCACACATGGCTGGCTAACCCCATACTGCACCATTTCTAGTTCGTATAACGTTTGCTAACACAACTGATATACTACATATACATACATACATATTTTATATACATACATATTTAGCACCTAGACCGACAGACAACAAATTTAGTTCAGCACAAAGATGTTGGCCGTGCCGGGAATCGAACCCGGAGCCTACTGATTGGCAATCCAGCCATAACCATTACGCCAACGAGGTCGTCTTTACAACCACATGAGCTATAAGATCCAAGCTCTGGTGCCGAAAGTTTTCGAGCCACTCAAAAGTCTCTGGTTTGAAGCTAATTTACTTGATATATTTTATGAAGCAGTACCTACTTTAGTAGCGTCATAAGATCCTCATCTTCGTATTAACTAAGTGACCAAGCTCTGGTATCGAGGGTTTTTAAGCCGCCAGAAGGCTTCTGAATTGACTTAAGACCTGAAGAATAACATAAGACCCAAACCCATTTCGATAAGTTAAGATAAGATATTCTGTACCATAATGATATTGTGTGATCACATTTAATATAACATGGAAACGTTACTTTGACCATGTTTTGTTTTTTCCTCTGTGTATTCTCGGGGTCGACACTGACAAAGATGACTTCATGATGGACCAGCATGTTATAAATGGGCCGAAAATCAGGCTGTCTGGAAGGAGAAGAGAGGCCTTTGCCTAGCAGTGGGACATTATAGACGGAAAATAATACAAATATGTAAGTGACCTTCACAAAGTTCATAAGAGAACTTGATTGAGAAAATGTGCCGTCCACATTCGTTTATTACGGACAACAAACAAACGATTGGCGAATCTCATTCGACCAGAGTTACCCTTGATTTATAGCACTTGTTCGATCAAAGAGCGGCTCTCATTTATATCAATACACGGTCGTTCTGAAAAAAGCTTTTAGCGTGAACGTATTTAGGCAAACAGTTGAATTAATGTGCTCGTTTGAGAACTGAATCACGCAGTTTGGAAGTACTTTTGCTTTGAAGCACATTTGTGAAGATTTGTGAGATTTATCTAGAAAGTTCTTATTTTAAAATCATGGCTTAAAAACTGCTAAAAGCATACTCTTAGCAGTTTTTAAGAACTAGAAACCGTTAAGCTATGGCTTAACGGTTCAGTTCATTTAGCTATTTAAGATTGTATAAGTTAATTTCATTTAAATTTGAATTGCAAACTTGTTTTATTTATGATTTACGTTTTGCTGCTTATTTATTCAAAAGCACAGAATATTTTCCTTAAAAATAACCGACGCCATTATTCAAAGTACCAAGCAATCATAAATCAACTGGAGCCGAAGGTGTTTGCGATTTAAGCTTCAATTCTAAGCGTTGGTAAAGAATAGACAATTTATGAAGATACAGAAACGCAATTTTGTTGTTTTTTGAAGTAATTAGTTAGTAAATTCCTGTTGAAATAAAGTACATATGGGAGATCAGCTAACGTAACCTTAAATGAAAGGCCGTAACTTAAAAAAATAAGTTTGAATTAATTACAAATTGAACTACTAATTAACATCATATCCTTTCAGCTATAGCGACACAACAAGCTTTATTTTTTCTTGAAATACTAGTACAATTCTAAAAAGCATTCTATATTTAAGAAAATAAAAGGTAAAGTTAAGCACTCTTTCAAAATGCGCCAATCCATGTCTGGCCACCCAGAACGTACATAAATAATGCTAGAAGCCATCGATAATGTCAGACACCGCTGATGCTGAACTATTGCCTCGATCTTTCTATATTTCAATATTTTTCAAAAGTGTTTGCTGTTCGCATGAGTAATCCTAAAATATAGTGCTTGGAAGCTTAGGAAGATGAGCGTGAATGGATAAAAATAGCTAGTTTATTTTAGTCAAAAAAATTTAGTTAGCTCGATTAGAAATGGCTGAATAGATAGCTATTCAAATGCTTGTTTTGGTGTAACTTCTTTCATTTTCGAATGAAGTGTAAACAGTGTTTACACTTCATTCGAAGTGATTAGTATTTTTAATTTTTAAATTAGTTTTGCTAAATTGCTTTTTGACAAGTGTTTTTATTGTACTTTTAATACTGCCCGATGTCAAATCACATACAGTGTGAATAACAGAATCAAGTTTAGTTGACATCAACGTCTGTGGCGAATGCAACCGATCTGCAGTTGCACTATGGATGGAGATCCGGTTCATGTACGAACGTCCAAAATTGATTGGGCTAGTATAGGTCGTCTGTGTCCTTTAAGTGAACTCTAAATGAGATATATTATAAAAAAAGGTATGTAACTTGTTCTGACACTTTTACAATCGAGTGGAACAGTTTCTTCTAGTACGCTTCTCCTTAGATTGCACAGTCGCTTACCATCAGGTGCACGGTAAATAACCTGAGTCATATTGATGACTGAGGGAATCCGCCATGTCCTGTAGTGGGAAAGTAATGAAAGCTTCTAGCCTGTCCTTACCAAATATGACGACCTCGTTAATGGTTACCATGCCGGTCTGCCAACCAGAGGATTCGAGTTTTGCCATGGTCAAAATTTTTATGATGAACTAAATTTTTAGGCTTTCGTATTTATGTATGTATATCAGTTGTGTTAGGAAACCATTATACATACTAAAAATGGTTTAGTACGGGACTAACCAACAGTGTGTGAAACGTATTCTAATATTTATTTACTATCCAAAATTATGGAAGGTATCCTAGATCTAGGGCTCAATTTGGATGGACGACTGGAATTTGACGTCTTCCCATCCTGAGCCTGAAGTTGGTCTTATCTAGGTTTGCAGTAAGTTATAGTTGCAATCCCATTGTAAGCCAACAGGAAAGTAAATAAAGGAATGTATTACATGCTCTGTGTTCTACCATCCGGTATTCCCCGGTCAATTACCAGACTTAGAGATGCAAGCGGAATACCTTTCTATATCATGAATGTATGAAATATGTTTTAATGACGTGCAATTGTGTGATTGAGGTAAAAATCAATTCTCTGTTGTGATTTATTATCCTTACTGTTATAATTGCTCTTAAAAGTGGTTTATATAACTAGTTACATTTTTATCAGTTGTTTTTTTTATAAGTGTTTTCCGTGAAGTAAGATTCACTAAAGACTGCATGTTTCGATTGTTATGAAATATCATAAACGGCTATAACTAAACGCTGTTGCAGAATATTTGTATTGACAACAAAAAAGACACTTTAAGAAATAAGAAGAATATTTTTTTTTAAGATAAGATATAGCTCAGAAAAATAATTCAGAAAAAGAATATATTACTGTAGAAGTAAAAATATATAGTGTATTTACTTCTACAGTAATATATAGTCTATGATACCTAAATCACAGAGATTGTTCACCAAAGAGTTGTAACGTAGTCTGGGCAAAGGCCACACCCTCCAAGACCTCCTCCGATCGACAATTTATTGCTCTATCTTCTTGTAAATCTGCTGATTTCTTACCTTTTTCAGGACCATACTGATATATTACTTGAACAAAAAGTTTAGCTACAACTAGAAATAATGAGTAAGAGTCTAGTTTTTCTGTAACTATATATTTTTTCTGATTAATTCTTATATTGTAGGGTAAACATATAAACAAAGACAATTTTAAACGCTGTTTAAAATAAATCGTATTAATAATCATATTAATTACAACATGAACTATGTGTTGTTATGAATTTGGAGAAAAATACTTCAAGCGCCTGCAAGAAAAAAATAATAAGTTAGAAAAACAACTTCAATTTATTAATTTTTAACTAATTTAAATAAAAAATATATGGAACCATTCAGCCAATACAAAACCATAATGATTTAGATATGAGGTAACAAAAACATACGATTAATCCCAGAACCTTCTTCTTTTTTGAATAAATATGAATGACAACAACTCAGATCGGGTAAATTACTGTGAACAGTCACCAAATTCCATAGAATTAACTTACTATGAATCATTAATATACCAGTTACTAAGAGGAGAATCAATAACCAAGGATATGGCAAAATAATAGTCTGTTTCAAAGTAAGAGCTTGTTGGAATTTTGTTCAAGGTATTTAATAATTACGCGTCTATGTTTTCCTTCACGGAAATGAATTTGGCATCAATAGCATACCACTAAAATTTATTAAAACTTACTTCGAACTGGATGTTGTGGATTTTTTTTTGGTTTGGTAGTATCTAAATAATGTCTTTGTAACCTATTTATAAATGTATGTATATAGGTAAAAATACCCTAAAAGCATTATAATCAGAACTTATTCTCTAGGAATTGAAGAACGCATACACAATGGTTCAAATTAGTTTAACATTCTGTCGCTAAAAATATTTACTTAATACAATTATTTTGCCATAGACTAGCTTTGATCTCGGATCCAGAATGGATCCCGTAAAAGGATGATTAATGCTCTTCGATTCACATATTTGCAGGGGACAAACTGTCGTATTATTTGGAGGTTGGGCAAAATAGGGATGCAAGTAATTAATCCCTTTGAGTTTCCATTTTCATAATAGATGAAACATTTTTTGCGTTGCAAAGATTTTCAAGAACTTTACAAATATATTGAAGTTATATTTTTGTGAAGTTCTTGAAAATCTAACACAGCATTAAAATAAAATTAATAAAAAACAAAAAGATTTTTTCCTCTCTCGGTGGAAAAATTGTCCACTACCTGTGCTATCCCCGCTGATAAAAAAAGCACAGAATATCTCTTCCAATACGAGTTGTACATAACATAATTACAACCATTCCTCTTGGCGAATAATATAGTATTTTGCCCGTTCAACGAGTGTATAATCAAATCTCAGCTCCAATTGGGGGGCCAATACAATTAGCAGACGAGACTTGGTAGTTAATGTGGTTAATCGTTAACCGAATTGCAAGGAAATTGCGCCCCACTTGGGGAGACGATGGGCACTGGGTCGTTTAGGAATAAAAGTAATTTTTGCCTCAGTAAATATGTCACGGGGGTGAAAAATGGTCGTGTACTTGATAGCAGTTGCTTATGGATATTTCGGATCTACAGATTTACACACACACACACACAAACACACATAGATACATATCAAACTTATAACACTACTAAAACAAGCGTCAACAAATCAATAGTGTAGGACCGGGATCGAACCAGTGGCCTGATAGAAAAGCAGACTTTTTTCCTATCGAGTGTGTCTCGATACTATTGATTTGTATTTCAAGATATCTTTCGCCTCGTGAGAAAAGGCCTCAAGTCCAGTAGTGGGAACATATAGTGGGTTGCTTATGCTATAAAATTAATCTTAACAAAATGGATGCAAAACGCCTATTTTATTTTGTGTTTTTTTTTTTAATATAAATGTTATCAGATAACCTATTGGCTTACATAACCTATTTACACACGTCACAGCGGAAGTAGATTAAATATACAATTTTATTAAACATTTCACTCACGGCTGTTTGGCCCTAGGTATATTAAACCATTTTTAGTTAGTGTTATGATTGCTAACACAACTGATACACTACATACACATACATAAATACTTTATATCGATACATATTTGACACCCAGACCAACAGTCAACAAATTTAGTTCATTGGCTGCGGCGGGAATCGAACCCGGAACTCTCTGGTTGGCAGTCCGGTATGGTAAACATTACGCCAACGAGTTCGTCGAATATAAAAGTAATAACAAAACGCATGGCACTGGGTAAAACTTGTGATTCACGTCAAATCGGATCATAAACTCGTTTTATATAGCATCTCTATACATGTTGAGTACGTGCGTATACATATATAGGTATATATGTATGTAGTTGTTTATTATGACGCTACTCACGTAGCGTTGGCAGAGTCAATCAATTTAATTACCTTTAGAAGGAAAATGGATGCTGTAGTTCTAGCACGGTATGAACTTAATGTCACTATCCCACAGATATTAATAAAGGCAAACGTTTATATGAGTGTGTGAGTGTTTGTGTATGAGTGTGTGTGTGTGTTTTTTTTACTAAAGATTATACTCCTTTACGCTTAAGTAGCTTGATCGATTAGGATGAAATTTGGTTTAGAGATAGTTTGAATCCTGTATTAACCCATAGGCTAATTTTACGCGCTGGATACATGGTTTTATTTTATTTGTAGAATTTATTCTCAGTGACATGAATTCCTAAACTAAACAGCGAAAACTTATCGAGTTTGTGCTCATTTATTTTATCTGAATGCTTCATGATATCTGATGATGGAGTCAAAAGGTCATAGGCCATTTAACTCGGTTGGCATCATCAACAAGCGATTATGTTAAATTAAAATTCAACTTTAATTAATTAATTCTGAAAAAAAAAAAATATATTTTTTTTTGTAGGAACATTTGAAAAGTATACATTCCAGTATATTAAAAAAAATGCTAAATATCAATAGATGACTGTGTAGTGACTACCTAAAATATATATATAATATGTCAACTCTGATTATTTTTAAGTTACAAATGAATTTCCTTTAAAGCTTTTCCTGTTACAATAGTTAATTAACATGGGACATAATTTAATAATTGAAGTTTCATGTATTTGCAAATTGACGAGTTTGGCTGACTCTACAAACAAATTTCCTCTTACTTTTCCCCTTTTGCCAAAACACAAAAAACATACGGGAAATCATTAAATATTTGTACCTTTATTTGCACACTGACGTGTTTTGCTGACGCTACTTGTAGGAGCAACAAAACGTATTAGTCAAGTAGTATTTAACGTAAGAATTTGACCTCAAGCAACCAGTATCAACTCAATACGGACGGGGGACCTTTGTCTCCAATATTTATTTATTATTTAAATAAAATAATTCATCACCAAACGTTTTCGACTCTACTGAATATTAACTTAGTCTTGTAACAGAACTAGTCACTATACTGCAGAAATCTGTGAAAAGGACTGACTTTGGATTTGTTTAAGTGTTGTGTAAAATAAAATGAAACCACTTTTGTTTTTTGTGTCTTCGCTGTTTTGGAGCGGAGTCTGTAAGTACTCGAACTAATATTATTACTAAGCTTAGTGTTTCTTGACTGTGAACTTCAAGATAAGGAAAATGTTGTAGTCAAACAAGACATTTACTTTGTTTGTGAACCCATAATATTACTGTAGGCGCGTTTTAATATGCATTCTTTTTAAAACAGACTATATTTCTTTTAAATCTGACTATATCATTGATGTGAAGATTGATTTTGTGATTTTTGAAGCATTACAATTAATGCAACTAAATTCTAATTATATATCCTGCTAATCATGACATCAATGTCAAATTATTCCAAACATAAACGTAATGATTCTCAATTTTAATCTGTTCGGCAAATACATATACTTAATTAGTATAAAAACGTTTATCTTGACAAAAGAGGTTTAGTAAGGTTTCTTTGAAACAAAATGTGCCAACGTTTGGAATAATTTCTTGGTAATTGTAGGGTTATTTATATTTAACACAATAAACAAAGGTAAATTGTTCCAAAATGTGAAACGCACCTTTCATATTTGTACTAGGTATAATAATAATCTATGATCTTGACACATACAATTGAGATTTTTGACATTACAACATTTATACCAGTTGGGAATCCCAAAGACATAAAACTGGAATTGCCTGTCCATATTAGTCTTGTGAAGGTTACATTATAAATGCAAAATTTAATGCTCAATTATTAATGTTGATATTTTTATGAAGTCATTCTTAAATCTTATATTTGTTTTTGTTCATCTTCTTTTAAGATATCGTACGTAAATTTTGCTTAGTAATTGTTATTGTGTTCGACAGATATTCAGTAAAATGGGATAACTTACATAATGCTAAAACACTGGAAACATAGTGGGATGATTTAGAACTCCATAGATGATTCGAATTCAAAGACTAAAATTCAGATTGTTGCATTCATTATTATGTGTTGGATAATCATTATCATTCTTATTATTTATAGACTTTGAAAAAAACTCTTAAATATTTATACTTTTAGAATTTTGTTGTAATACTAGTTTATTTTGATTCGATCTTGGTTTAACTTTGATCATAATAAATGTCATTATCATCTTCTTTGAGGTCAACGACTCATGTTACCTCAATGAATGGATTTATATTAATTAACATTGATTTGTGTTAAATTATTTCTTATAAACAGTGAAGTGAAACCAACTAAAAATCAAATTATCCTTAATGTGACAAAACACTACTCTAATTTTCTAGCATTATCAACTAACTCGATAATTGTCGAATATTTTTTGACTTGAAACTATTAGGCACATTTTTATAAACTAATATATAAAAGCGTTATTATCGATTCATATAATAAAAAACAACCCTGTTTACCTTTAAATTTTAAAATAGTATTTTTTTATAAGTTCGACTGTGGATGGACAGATAGGAAGAAGGCGGCCTAAAAATGTTTGGATTCAAAGAAAATATCAGTGTGATTATAGAGAGATATGACGAATGATAGATATGTTTAAAAGATCCGAAGATACTGTACCATCCCCACATGCAATGAGATCAAGAAGAAGAAAGTATAAATATAAACTGTACTGGCTTTAAATAATATTTAGGTGTATAAACTAAATATACTATCTGAGAATAACTATTAATATCAACAATATTTCTCTTTCCAGTATCCCAATCATCATCATGTGTAACTCCTCTCGGAGTCCGAAGTACTTGCGTGGACCTGTACGATTGTCCTGCACTATTGAATGCGTTTGAACAGAGACCTCTACCGAGCGGTGTCGTTAGTTTCATGCGACGGTCTCAGTGTGGCTTCAACGGATACACTCCAAGGGTCTGCTGTGGACCTTTACCTCAGTCTGTCAACGAGCAGCCGTCGACAACTGTAAGTATCAATTTAACATTTTTATGTCTTCTAAAAGTTCAAGGGTTTCCTCTTGACAGTTTTTGGCAAGACTTCTCAGTGTTTTAGATCAGTGGCTAATACATCAGCTATGTCAGTTGCCAGTAAATAACTGGCATCAGATATGTCAGTTACTTACTTGTACTTATATATATTTACTCTTTTGTTATACTAATGTTGATTGCTGAAATAAAAAAAAATGTATTGTATTGGTATTGACTACGATTTTAGATTATACTTATATATATGGTGTCAGTATATATATGGTGAAGTTTTATCCTACTAATATTAAAAATGCGAAAGTTTGTGTTTAAGTGTGTGTGTGTGTTTGTAACATTTTCAAGATCAAGCCGATTTTGATGAAATTTGGTATGGAGATAGTTTAGATTCTGGATTAACAAATAAGCTAATATTATCTCGGCTTAGTATTAGTGTTAATGTTATAATGAATGAAAGCGACGTTAACAGAATAGCTCGTACAAAATGAGTATATTGGATTTGATAGAAGAATCTATTAATAGCTAATAATATGTGACTCTTGAAAGCTAAAAACATTTACGATCGCGATATATTCTTAAACTTATAGAAGTTGATGTAACGTGACAATCATCAAATTGATAATAACAATTAAATCTTCAATTTCTTATTTTTGTATATACACAAAAAAAAACCTATCTGCTATTCCATTAATCAGATAACAACAAAATAATTTTCCGGAAATTCCATATACATATATTTATGGGTTTCCCATAAATATTGCAACGGATACAAGCTTGTTATCCTCGACCTTAAAATGTAATTATGATAATGAACTAGGTATTTCACCTTATATTCTTGACAGTTGTGAATAAGAAACTTCCGAGCGACGTTGTTGCAATTCGTTATTTATAGGACAGGTAGAGGATTCAGTTTATGTTGCTCCTTGTAAGGCGTAATTGCTAATTACAGCATATAAGGATATCTATCTATTTTGTAGTACCACAATGATTGTTTAATAGTTTAATGTGTCAGATTCTTTACTGCTTGAAAACACTTATTGATAAATTGTTGGTCTTCTCGGCTTGATATCGAAAAAAACGAGTGTGGCTTGATGGTAAAATCGTCTGTTTTTCAATTAGACGGCTTCTGGTTCGATCCTGGCCCCTACACCAGTGACTTGTTTTTATGTGTCGATTGCACTCGCTTTACGGTGAAGGAAAACATCGTGAGGAAACCGACACGTTTGAGGACTGCGATATCCGAAGACGTGTGTCATCCGCCAACCCGCACTTGGCCAGCGTGGTAGAATATGGCCTATAACTCTCTCTTAGTGACAGAAGGCCTCGGGTCCCAGCCGTAGGAACGTATTGTGGGCTGCTTATGCTTGGCTTAGATTTTTTATAATAAATAGGCTTGCGCTTAATCGCAACTCACCTGATGTTAAGTGATGTTGCGATCTAGGATTTAACGCGCTTCCTAGAAGAAACCAATTTACTCTCGCCTTGAAGATAGTGAGGTTATAGTTCAGAGAGAACATGGATTCCGGCAAAGAGTTCCATAGTTTTATGTTCATTAAGTAGTAAACTCATTTTTTCTTTTCATTTGTTTTCTACAGCAACCATCACGGCCAACGTACAACGACGTAAACCAAAATCAAATAGATCCAGTGTATGAGGAAGATTCTAGACCAGAGTCGAGAAATACTTGTGGTATTGACACAACCGGTGATAAAATTTATGGTGGACAAATTACTGAACTGGACGAATTCCCATGGATGGCTTTGATGGGATATCGCACTAGTAAGTTGACAAATCTTTCGTGATTAAATTAACAAGTTCAAACAAAATAGTAATAGATAGAGTGGGCTGATCTATTTATTTCTGAGATAGAATATATAGGATAGATGTGGGGGGTTTGAACAATATTGTATTGATCGCAATTCGTTAAAAGATAGACGATTTAATATTTTTTAGCTTTTGATATAGGTACTCTAATAGAAAAAGATAGATATGTAGATAAATATGTACAATGTACAAAACCACTAGAATGAATTACCTTCAGCGTAAGTGAGCCTATTTTCTAGCCATCGGTGCTGTTACGGAAAAAATCGTTTATAATCTTCTTTAAAATGTGCAATGTCACTAATTTGAAACAAACATACACCAATGACTAGTTTTTCTAGTTTTGTTTGGATCTTTACGGTAAAGGAAAACATTGTGAGGAAACGAACAAGTTTGAGGACCATAGTATATGAACACGTGTGTCATCCGCCAAGCTGCACTTGGCTAGCGTAAAAGGCCCCTTTTATGGCCTATATTTATCTTTCCTCGTGAGAGGCAGTTGGAAAGTGTATATATAATATATATACGTGGCTGCTTATGCTACGTACATCTGAATACGTTTTTTTTCCTTAATTTTAAAATTACTCGTTTCTTACAGGTTCTGGATCAATGACGTATCAATGTGGTGGTGTGCTCATTAACAAACGATATGTTTTGACTGCGGCGCATTGCATCATCGGACAGATCGAGACTAAAGTAGGAAAATTGTAAGTAAAACATACATTTAAACCTGTTTGCGTATTATTTTCTATGTTTATTAAGTAGCTACAAAACAAGGAAAGAGCAGCATTCAAATGTGACATTTCATAGACGGCCGGTTTTGAGCTTGACTACCCTAAAAGACTTAAATGAATTAAAGCGACGATAGCTTGGTCGGACGTGCAGCCGCTTTGCGACCCACAGGGCGGGTGTTCGATCCCCACCAATGAGTTCGAGCTTTCTGTGAAGGGAAACCATCGTGAGGAATTCATAGCTTGTGGTAGAACTTTTTCTAGTGCTCGCTTGGCTAACTACTCTCTTCTATGAGAAAATGTCACACCGGCAGTGTATTCAGCAGCCTTCTTGAGAGCCAGCAATTCCAGACTAGGCATGCTCCGTCTTAGGCCAGAGTGTGGTTATTCGCTCTGCTGGTCAAATGGCAACTTGAAAAGTTTAAAAAATTATTTATTTTCTATAGAATCTATATGTACATTATAACAAATTGAATTTAAGCTATGTTTATTAAAGAGAGAGAGAGAGAGAAAGATATCGATAATGTGCATCAGTGTATCATTTGAGTATATTATTAAAATTCCCATAAGGCATATTTTAAGGGACTAGGAAATTGACAGGAAACACAATTCTAAGCTATTTGTATAATACTTCAGGATCAGGATAAAGGAAAACCACTAAATAAATCTAGTTTCAAGAACAGGAAAACGTCGTCTGTTTGGTTATAGTGTCCACAGCACACTTCTAATTATGTACAAATAATTTGTATTAAATTGTATATCAATAGATAATGATTTATAAGAAAATTTTAAACTACTCGGTTTATTTGAAATGATCACATCCTGGAAATAAAAATAATATTGTAATAAGTTGATAAAATAATATTGATGTTGCGCCATTACTCGTAAATCAAATTTGGGTTCATTATTTTGCCTTCTATTGGATTGATGATAGAGTCAAACGGTGTTCAAAGAAATTTCTGAAATACGAGTAAATGAGATAAAGATATCGAGTTTAATATCATCCTAAAGAGTTTTCTGACAAGACGTGATAGTGACCAAGTTTCTATCCATGTATAATTATGTAATCTTTAATAACATAGCGCCTGTAGCGGCTAGCTAAGGTGATCTGACGTGATGATCGAAGCCAAGAAACGGTTGATGCGGACGGTGTTTGAAAGGGTGACCATCCACAAGACTGTCGTTTTCAAAGTGGCATTTTCAACTGGGCGTTACCTTGGGTCAGATGACACGTGAAATTGTAGATCCCATCTGTAAGTCTTAGTAAAAGCAGTCGTTAAGCCAATACAGGGGCCTCCGGGCGGCTTGAAAACGACCCAACAGTTTGGCTCATACGAAGAAGAAGAATAACATAGCATTTTTTTTTATTTATCCAAGGTCTACCGTTCGTCTTGGCGAGTACGACACTCAAACTTCAGTCGACTGTGTTGACAACACTTGTGCAGAGCCACACCAAGAGATCCCAGTGCAACTCGGTGTCCCACATTCCGGATACAGGGACAAGAACCGGAACAGGAATGATGATATTGGTCTGGTCCGACTCGCTAGAAGGGCAAACTATAATTGTAAGTATACCCACCACATACTATCCTCCTCCTCCTCGCGTCGTTTTCCTTACTGCTGAGGATCGTGACCCCCTCCACGGATCATCTTCTCCCGCACGACCTTGCGCCATCGACTCCGGTCATTTGCCGTGTGAATGGCTTCATGAACTTTCGTTTCGAGTGTGGCGCGAATCTGGTAAGTCTGCATCGGACTTCGTCCTCGCGGTCTTTTTTCTTGATTTTGCTTGTAATAACTAGCTTTTCAGTGTTGCTCCCATCTTTACGGGCTATATGACCGAAATACTCAAGGACCACATACTATAATAGTATGTAATTCTTAAGCTGTTCACGTAAGGCATGTAGCCTTCTAATATGGTTTTCGATGCTCGGGCAGCACCGAAACTTTTGGACTCTTCCAACTTTGTTTAGTAATGTAAGTGTGACAGTTTTCTACGCGGAAATTATATAATTCTTCTAAGCCAATACGCTCTTAGCAGAGTTGTCATGGTCGTTTGTAGTAGTGATGTATACGGCAGAGAGTACACGCCTCACGATTCCACGCCATTTCTCTCAGAGGTCATCCTGGTACACTCGTGGGGTATTCACGATTGACCTTATTTGATCAGTCAATAGAGTGGGTGACAGGCATCCTATGGATATAAGTAATATCACGCCTCGAAACGTGACCAAAGAAAGAAAGAATGCGAGACTGTATTGTTGTAAATAGACGCTGGTTATGCTAAGTTTTTGGAGTATACAGGCGTTTCGATGTCATATGCTGAGGTATGGCTGTATCTATGTATGAGTATATCTATGTATATATGTATTAAATTTATATAGATGTGTAACTGTGAATCCAGTTTCCAAAATCTGGAATAAACCGTTGGTTAGATGTTTGGCTTTGTTTCCAAGCACGATAAAACTTTTCAAGAATTTGATATTCAAATATGTGATTCTAAGATGCCAGAAGAGAAGAAGCCTCTACACATAAAAATCCTCAATATTAATGCGCACTAAACAAAAATGCGCAATATTATTTATTCATTTTATTTTTGTATACATATATAAAGGTAACGAATATATTATTGGCACCAAATATACAATATACACAGACACACATCAATTAGCTAAGTTCAATATTATCGTTTCAAATTTTATTATATTGTCCACTTGTTTCAGATTACGTCCAGCCCATTTGTCTGGTGAATGCAAACGAACGCCTAGAGGTCGGTAGCGATGTGTTTGTAGCAGGCTGGGGGAAAACCTTAAGCGGTACGTAATGAGCCATCTATCGATTTTGTAAATTCAATGTCGGCATGATTCGCGGAACGCAATTAAAGTTGGGTTTTACATCAGGTCGACGTACGGATTATCGTCTTTGGCTGTTTATGGCTGCATTAACGGTTATTACTTGTGAATTACTCAGGTTATTATGTTTATCAGTGTAGACTCGAATAACATTATTTAGAAGTGTTATAGACAAGTATGTGTAACCGCTGGTACGACTATCATTAAACACTACAGTAAAAACAATTCAGTTTATTATGTTGGGTTAGACAAGATTTCAAATTGTAGATAGAGCTACACTTTAATGTCTTGTCTAGCTGAGAATATAAAAAAATAAAGTTTATTAATATTATAGACTATCATACCGTCCCGGCTTCGCAAGGGCTCTAAAATAATCTGAGTTGCAAAGAGAATCAAAATATATCCTATGTTACTCGGGGTTAATGTAGCTTCCCAAAGGTGAAAGGTTTTTTAAAATCGTTCCAGTAGTTTCAAAGCCTATTCGCGTTAATCAAACAAATAAACAATCAAACTTTTCCTCTTTATAATATTGGTATAGATTTAAGAAAAACAATCTAAAATATCTCGATCCGCGGGATTCCTGCATCTCCGGCAAATTAGGCCGAACGCTCTAGCCAAGCTAGAAGCTGGCTAAGATCTTAATGTTTTATTTGAAACATAATAACAAATGTATTGTAATTTATCTATGGCATAACATATATATGGACGCAAATAATAGAATTTGATTGCAAATAATACAATTGTTAGAGATATATTCCTACTCGTATGATTGCATTACTCGTTAGACTCAATTTTATCAATCAAGGTCAGGCGGTCATTCTAATTAACCAATGATAGCTGTTTACGCTTAACTTCTCAACACATTTTATTACGACACGTATCTAATACATCCGCATTACCTATTATAACTAGTGTCAATAAAGAAATCATTTAAAAGTTGATGTCGTAGCGCTTATAAATAAATATGAGTGAGCAAGGAAAAGTGTTTTTTTATTATACAATCGTGTTGTATACAGTGTTTACATGGTTATTTATAGACTAAGGGTATTTTAAAACCTATACATTCTATAGTTTTGAATGTAATCTTTTCAAAATTAAGAAAAACCATAGTTGATCCGAGCTTTAAGATGGGCAAAAAAAATATGATTGTTACTTTTACTATAAAACAATTCACAAATCTTTGTGACGGTCGAATCTCTCAATACCAAAGCATTTGGCTCATTCTAGCATTTGGTTTATACGAAAATAAGCTAATGTTTACCATGTTTATATTCCCAGGAAAGAACAGCCCAGTCAAACTTAAACTCGGCATGCCAGTCTTCGACCACAACGAATGTATCAATAAATATCAGACTTTGAGCGCCACGATATCCAACAAGCAACTCTGCGCTGGTGGCGTCTTCTCGAAAGACTCCTGCACTGGTGACTCCGGCGGTCCTCTTATGAGGATAAGACCTGAAGGTGTCTGGGAGACGGTGGCTGTAGTTTCCTTCGGCCATGGCTGCGGAAGAGACGGCTGGCCTGGAGTGTACACGTCGGTGGCCAGCTACCTCGACTGGATTCAGAGCACTATGAGATCGACAAACGTCTGAAACAACTAGGCACGACCTGTGTTATCTTAGTGCCACTTTTAGTTTCCCTGAAGATTGATTGATTTATTTGTATAAATAATGTTCCTCATATCGCGTGTCACCTTTCAGAATACATTTTTCGTGTAACAGCTGCAGTAGATACTATTCGATGCTAGAATGTACGTCATAATAAAATATTGGCCTTATTATTATGTTCAAAATATTTGTCGTCAATGAAATAAATATGTATTTGTACTATATAAAATGAGGAAGCAAATTACTCGCACACAAATAAATGATGATGTTTCCACATACAGATGGTATTATTCATTAGTTTTCTCAATATCGAGGGATTTCCCAAGGTTTTACACCTGTTGTAGTTTCCAATTATGCAATTAAATGTGTTTATAGTCAATGATACGTGCAGAAGAATCACCATTAACTGGAAATAAATGACCTTCTTTCGTTAAATTTAATAAGTATGCCAATTTCCCCCCCTGTTTTGGTAGAATTTTCAATCTATATTGTAGGCATAATAAAATAAGATGATAGATTATATACATACTTGATGAATTTATGTACCAGTATAACTAAGCCGTGTATATTACACCAATACAGACGTTAAATGGATAACCAATGCACGTTAATAAAATTTGAATATTCATCTTTAGGGACTCTCAAGTGTCAAGGGACCCCTACGTTCTAACAAAGATATTCAATTAAATGTAACGCTTCATTTGCATATAGGCAAATATAGGTGTCAGTGACAATCAAATTAAGTGGCGCGCTGAAAATTCAACATGCATAATTTAATCATTAACCCTTTTTAAGTCATGGGCGCCTGGTAACTCAACTTTCGTTATTAAGGCGATGATAAATCTTGAATTTACAATTTTTTTTTATATAAAAAATCGTTTTTTTTTTTACAAATCAGGTAGACCAGTATGAAAAAAATAGTTACAAAAAATCTTTTAGTTTTTTGAACCAGTTTTTTTTCCTAATTTATAAGTCTTAGAGTTGTTCTTTAGACGGTCGTTAAGCATTTTTTCCTATATTTGGGACCATTTATGATTCGACAAAACTGTAAATTAAAGATTCTAATAGTTATTCTTGAAACGCGCAGAACAAGACTTTTTCTATTTTTTTCTTGAATATGGAGTTGACTTCTCATATAAGTTTATCTGCTTTACCAAGGAATATACAAAAGTAAATCTACCGTATTATTATTATTTATTTTTCAACAATACCCTGAGCCAACCGATAAAACATTGGAAGCCGACAAAAAACACACAGTAAATCAAAACTGAGAATATATTCATTTGCTAGAGTTTGATAACAAAACACGGGGAGGGGAAAATGGGAGCGGAATCTAAAAATTACTGCAGTTTAAAAGTAGGCGTCATCTACATAAAACAACTATATTGGAAGTGATATATTCGATGGGAACCACCCCTGGTGCAGGAAATACGTGTTTTACTTAGATATTGGTTGAATCATTTCGTATCATTTGTTTTGAGAGTGTTTTCAAGCGATATTATTTATTGATATCCATCCGTTATTCTTTTTCTATAATTTATAACGGCATGATGTTCAGATTACATTTATGACAGCTTATGTCACACATTAAGAAAAGTATATATTTGCCCAATTACTACGATTTAGCTCTTTGTTGGCTATAATACCAACCACTATAATAAATATACCATTAATGTAACAATATAACTTCTAGACCTATAATTTTCCGAACAGTTTAGCTCGCGAAGAAAATTTCGTCGTATAATGGTTTGTACTTTTTACCGACACTTCCTGACTATAAATTTAACAATTTCTTAACCAATTTTAGTCATTTTGAGTAAATTTAATATTTAATCGCTCTGCCAAATATATTTGAAATCTAAACACTTAATAGCGCTGCAAAATTTTCCCCCCTTTTATGTAGGATCCGCCTCCCTAAACAAAAAATAACGAGGACTAAAAAATTCTACTGAGTCTTCTACATGTACACCAAATTTTGTAAAGATAGTTTAGAAACTACCGCTTCTTCGAGAAAACCAACCAAGTATATACCTACATACTTACTAAGTTACATAATCTACAGACAGGCGAAACCTAAATTGGCCGCAATACAGAGATTTCGCGCGCTTAGCTACCTCAGTCAGTATATTTATATTGGTTTTAATACAATAATAATTACATTCACCAAATAAATATTATAAATATATATTTCGTTTATTTGGTTCTAGCTGCCAAAATATGTGTAAGCCCGTGCCTTGGCAGCTAGTCCTTCCCATAATATATCTAATAATAAAATACACAATTAATACAATAATAATAAATACGACATTATTAATGGTATTGACTGTATGATATTTGATATGATATCTATCTAGTACGATGACGGGAGTAACTACTATATAATTTTCAGTTTAAAACATTGTCATTATCAACCTAAGGTCCTTGATAGTACAAGTGCAAATAAAAAAAATAGTAAACCACTAAACTACGATGGCGGCCATCTTCCTTCTAAATTTATCACAAAGTATGTATTCTACTAATCAAGCCCTTTCATTTGATAACCATATTGAGGCAGTAGTGAAAAATATGTTACTAGTATACGCCATTTTATGGAGTCCGCCATCATAGATCAACTTTCTTTAAATATAGCTAAGAAAACTCACATCACACCTTTGAACCAAATAAATCTTAATCAAAATCGGTTTTCCGTTTGGGAGCTACGATGCCTCAGACACACACACACACACACATACACACACACACACACACACACACACACACTCACACACACACACATACGCGTAAAACTCATAACACCTCCTCGTTTTTCCGTCGTGGGTTAAACAGGGAAATAGCGTGACACATGCCCTTTTAGCAGCTTGTTTATTTCGCACGCGATATTTGCCATAATGATATCATTTGAATCTGTTTTTTTTACAGCAAGATCTTTATCGAGTCATGTATATAATTCTGTTGCCATGAAACCTTGACTTATTTTCATACACAGAGTTTTTACAATGAAAGAGTTAAAAGTGTTATGGCGATTGATAATTCTGGGAGTGATTTTGTGCCAAATAGGAATATGCGGCGAGCCAGTTAGTTCTATTTTTCATATTTTCTTCTCTTTGCATTTTTCTGCTATATGGAGTCAGCACAGCCTGTTTATTTTATTTTTCATATTATGTTCTACTAAATTGAGTACTTAGTGCTGAATTGTTGTTGTCACGATTAGAAATAAAGAAAGAATTTTCTATACTTGCACATAATCTATATTAATCTTTTGACATTGCTTTGAAATATAAATACTTACCAAACTATTAATAATTGTAATAAGTAATTACATGTTTAAATTTATGACGCGGTAGCCTACAAGGGACACTTTTAAATATGAATTTACCGTATTCATATATAAAAAAATATAATTATTTCATATCATCTTTATAATGGGGGCGTAATATGATTTTAAGCGTAAAGTATGTATGACAGATTGTATGCTCTCAGTGGGTGATAATGGGTTGAAAATGATGATAATGATAATGATACGTACATTGGTGGCGATTCAGCGGCACACACGACTAAACTAAATTTAAAGTAGTTCTGTCTCTTTTCGTCATAAATGACCAAAAAGAGATGGTACGATCTAAACCATAGACAAAACATCTAAAATCACGTCAAACACGTCAGATTTAGACCTGATACAATTGGGTGCGCTCTAAAATCGCTTACATTTTTCATATTTGACGTGATTTTAGTTGTTTTGTGTGTGGTTCAGAACGTGCCGTCTCTTTCTGGCCACCTAAGATGAAAAGAGACGGGGCTTCTTTAAATTTAGTTTAGTCGTGTGTGCCGCTGAATCGCCACCACTATCTTGTGAATGAAAATCAAGTGGGGTCGCGCGTGGAACTTTTTCTCTTGTATATTATTCACCTAGAGCACCTTGTCGTACAAGGGAAGGCAACAGACCACGCGTAAGGTACACTAACCAACTCAAGGCGGATGGAGGCTCCTAGAGTGAATGTTGCCGGGTGACTAAGCAGGCAGAAATGGCAAGGCGTCGTGAGGCAAATTATATCCGCCCCCTCCAGTGACCCTCCATGACGATAACTACTGCCCTGTCAAAAGCGTAACGAAAAAGAAGAAAATTTTCTTCGGACTATAATATAATCTAGCTGTATCTCTAAGACGTCCTTAAAAAGGTTAGGCCTTACTTATCAGTAACTTTCTATGTCATCTTTTTTTTTCTAGTATGAAATTGGTTTCAATGATGGAATCGTACAATGCAAAGATTTTGAAAATACGCATTTCGTCGGCGATTCCATGGAGCTAGGAAAATCCAGCGAGAATGGAGAGGACACAATGTACTTAGTAGGGTTTATTGAGTTTTTCAAAGCCATTGCAGCGGGTACTTTGGTAAGTACGTTTTGTTCTAGTAAGAATCTGTTATCTCTTTGTGTTAAATCAATTTCACGTTATAACCGCAAAATTTTATATTTTTACTTAATTTTTTGGGTTCCGTACCTAAAAGGTAAAAACGGGACCTGTCTCTCTTTCTCCAGGCTGTATCTCAAAAACCATAAAAGCTAGAAAGCTGAAACTTTCACAAAATATGTAACTCCTGTGCCGCTACAACAACAAATACTAAAAATAAAAAAAATATATTACATACAATACACGTGTTATTTTCTAATTTTTTTGCTAAATATCAATAACGGTAACTGCTAGGCACCTAAAATTTTTGCAAAATATCTAAATGTATATTAATTATCAAATTTAACGTTCGTGCAAATAAATAAATAAATGAAAATTATATTTTTATTGGCATAAAACATAGAAGATACATTTTTATTTGAACCATGAGAGCTGAATTATTATGGAACAGTGATTCAGAACCGATGGCCTCTCCCACAGAATATGACCAAGTCTGTTTGACACAATTATGATACAAAGGATTTAAACAAAATATTTTATGTTAAGATATTTATGAAACGATAACGAAAAAATACTAAATATAATGTTTATTTATATATTTATTTATTTTAAAAACCTTAAAATAAGCATAACAGATTCACTCCAATTCGCTTATCCAAGTCAATTAAATTACACACTACATTATTAAATTAAACACTACATTACATTTTGTTCATTTCATTGGTTTTAAATTTATTACATTATAAAAATCTTTAATTACATGCACAAGTTCTGCCTTATTACAGCTAAAAAGGTCAAAAGCCTGGTTCTTTTTTAACAATTCATTTATCATGAACATAGCTCTCGGTAAGGGAGCGAGATGTTAGTTTTACACAATCGAAAAATAATTGGCTCCTTGTCGTTCAGTACGTGCTTTTCTGACCCAGTTTTCTGTTTCCTCAGATCGACATTGAAATAGCAAAAGAGACAGAACTGGGTAGCGAGCCGATATTCAGCAGTTCTATGGACTTGTGCAAGAGTCTGGACGATGAGGATGCGCCGTGGGCAGCGGCCATACAGTCTATGAATATTACAGGATGCCCTATTGCCACGGTACTGCGGCTGATATTAATTATTATATGCTTCTTATATTATGAATGCGAAAGTTTGTGTGTGTAAGGTTTTTTTTAATGATAAATAGGCTTACGTTTGGCCGCAGCTTGCCTGATGTTAAGCTTGTGGTCTAAGATGTATCACGCTTGCCTAGAAGGAACCTATATACTCTAGATTCGAAGACCCCCAAATTGTACTTCTCGGGAAAAAGATACTCAGGAAGAGAGTTCCAAAGTTTCGCAGTTCTCACAATGAAGGTCGAAGCAAAATGCTTTGTGCGAATCCTCGGAACTTCGACAGTAAATCGGTGTCTCTTCGCTGAACCCCTGCTCGTTCTGTTGTGGAATGGAGAAGCGGGAATTGAATTGTGCAGCTCCATTGCACACTTTCCAAAATGTGTCCGATGAAATACATATAAGGTTGTATGTTTGTTACTTCTTCATGCTCAAACCGATGAACCGCTTGTGATGAAATTTGGTATGAGTACACATAAGCTACTTCTATCCTGGATCAAAGCGGGTAACATCACGAGCCATTGCTAGTAAGTAATGTTTTAGACGGAAATTTTTGTATGTATGGTTGTTTGTCCCTCTTTCACGCAAAAACTATTAAACGTTAATAATGAAAGTTCACAATTGTATAGCGTATACATCAGAATAACACATAAGCTGTATTTTTGAAAGATAGTGTAAATGGTCTAAAATATGTAAAACTAATTTAATGAATGATGGTTGCTGCATCTAGTCTTATCCCATTCCACTAATATAATAAATGCGAAAGTTTGACCGTTACTCCTTCACGCCCCAACGACTAAACCAATTTGGATGGAATTTTTTGTGAAGAAAACTTAAGATTGAATTAACACAAAGAGTACCCGAGTGTTTGATCCCGGATATATGTACGAAACAACGCAGGGAGCACCTAGTATTTAATAATATTGAATGCAAAAGTTTGTTAGAAAAGAGGTTCCTGTTTCACGTTCTAGCAGCTGAATCTATTAAAATAAATTTTGCTACTTAAATATTTAATTACTAATTTAATTACTGAACTGTAGCGCATGTAGCTCTGCTAACTATGGTTAGCTGTCGCGATCCTCGAGGTTAAGCAAAGGTCGATGCGGACAGTCTTTGGATGGGTGACCATGCACAAGACTGTCGTTTTCAGAGTTACATTTTCATCTGGGTTCTACTGTGGGTTGTCCCGGCTGTTAGTCTTAGTTGCAATTAGTCGTTAAGCCATAGCAGAGGCCTTCGGGCGGCTTGAAAACTCTCGACTCACTCACTCAGCGCGTGCGAGCGCGTGCGAAGAAGATGACTTAACATTTTCGAGTGGCGCTAAATTAATGAGTGATATAAATATATGTAATTTTATAAACTGTGTTATCGCATTTCAGGGAAAGTACTACTGCAATGAGTTCTTCCTTAACATGGATTTCATGAAGGACAAATTGACTCACGAATGGGAAGGTTCATATGGGGTTATAATGAAACTGAAGAATGACAAAACAGATGTCATAGCTTGTCACATGATGGGGCTAGCTATAGTGGCTGTGGACGAACGTTAATGCAATTCTTACAAAAATGTTACAAAATAAAGCGCTTTTCACGATAAAAGATTTTCACGATAGAAAATTTAATTTAAAGTTTGGGTAACAAAATGGTATATGTACTGTTCGATTTCATATTTTTATTCGTGGAAAGGGTTTTATTATTTTTGAACTTATTATGTTAATATAAATTGTCTTGCAATACATGTTTTTTAGATTATCGAGTGATTTTTTATTTAATAAAGTTTAGGAAAAGATCAAACAAGGTAAGATAAAGTCCTATGCGCTTCAAATATTAATGTTGTTAAAAATTTGGAATGATTTACTATTTGTTACGCTTTCGTTTCTCTGGATAAAATTTAGCTAGAAACGCGTAATTGGTATGAAATTTAAAATATTTTACAATATAATCTTCTTATATATAAAATTTCCGTGTCACAGTGTTTGTTACCGTACTCCTCCAAAACGGCTTGACTGATCATTACCAAATTTCATATGCGTATTCAGTAGGTATGAGAATAAGCCAACGTGAAACGTTTTTACCCCTAAGTGATAAGGGTTGTTCACCCTTAAATATATTTTTTAATTTTTTCGACGATTTTTTTTTATTTGAATTTTATATAAAGTGGCATTAAAAAATACATACAACCCTAAATTTTTACTTTTTTATCATCAACCCCTATTTTTTTAAGGCCATTTTAGTAAATTTCCGTGTCACAGTGTTTGTTACCGTACTACTCCGAAACGGATCGACTGATCTTTACCAAATTTTATATACGTATTCAGTAGGTCTGAGAATCGGCTACTATCTATTTCTTATACCCCTAAGTGATAAGGGTTGATCACCCTTAAATATTTTTTTTTTATTTTTCAACGAATTTTTTTATTTTATTTTTGTATTAAGTGGCATTAGAAAATACATACAAACCTTATTTTTTTACTTTTTTATCATCATTCCCTATTTTTTATGGCCATTTTAGTATTTTATTAATTTTTCATCTCGCTTGATAACTGATCAAATATAGTGTCTTTAAGTAAAGTAAAGTAAATAAACTTCGAGTAAAATTCTATTTTTTTTTTGAAGAAAATAACTAACAAAATTTAACCTGATTGATATACATATGCTTAGTATTACCAATCTTAAATACTTAAAATTTGCCGCGCCTTTACTTTACTGGTGAGTGAAATGCCACACTATGCCATAGACTGAAGTCGGTCTCCTGTTTCACTCACAAAATTCTTCTTCAAAGACTTCTCTCACTGTTTACACAAATTTCGTTCTTCGTTATTGTTAATGTATCGTATGTAGTAGTATTGTTTACAATTATCATTTTGCTATCTCAATGTAACTCTCTAATTAACTACTAGATGTTGCCCGCGGCTCCACCCGCGTGTAAGTCGCTTTATTGCGTAACCTCTCCTGCACATGACTGTTGTAAAAAAATGTATTTTCATATGTGCGCTACTGTGGATCGGATTATACGTTAAATTGTAGGTCCTCTTAGTACAAACAGTCGCTTAACTAAGGCAGGGGCTTGAAAAACTCTCGACAACATAACTTGATCACTTAGTTCTTACGTAGAAGAAGCTATAAAATTTGATGTACTAATAAACTAGACCCCGAACGTATGAGCAAAAAATGTTCAACAAATATGATGATGACACTACAAATATTATGTAATTTGTTCTGCTTTGGATTTCTTTATGCTCAAACGGCTCGAACAAATATGCTAAAAAATTTCGCGCTCGCTTCGCTCGCGCATAGCTCGCTGCGCTCGCGTCCGGCTCGCTTCGCTCGCGATTGGCCCTAGGACGTTTTGGGTCATAGCTTATGACACTACAAATATTATGTAATTTGTTCTGCGTTGGATTTCTTTATGCTCTAACGGCTCGAACAAATATTATGCTAAAAATTTTCGCGCTCCCTTCGCTCGCGCATAGTTTGCTGCGCTCGCTTCGCTCGCGATTGGTCCTAGGACGTTTTGGGTCATAGCTTACGACACTACAAATATTATGTATTTTGTTCTGCTTTGGACTTCTTTATGCTCAAGCGGCTCGAACAAATATGCTAAAAATTCTCTCTCTTGGCTCGAACGGAATCGCTAAAAAATGTTGAATACCTTTAACTTTAAAAATATCATTACCTACTAACCTTAAAAAATTTACAATGAAATTTTATTATACAAATAACAGACCTCAAAATCATACCTTCATTTATATATTCTAACTGTATCTAAAAAGTGAAAAATAATTTTATGCCTACACATAAGTACCATCGAAGACTTTATTTGATTAACTTATAAACATGCTATTTTCAATTTTAATTAATCCAGTATTCTTGGCGTCGGTGCCATCTAAGAAGAACAAATTAATGTTTGTTCAAATAAACAATACTAAATAGATATGATTTTGGAGTCGGTTATTTGTTTTTAAAACAATTTTATTGCGTCTATTATTCCAGTATGAGCTCTGTATTGAATATAATGCTCATTTAAAACAGGTAATTGGTGCTATGGATAAGGTTCACGCTACAGCATTAAAATATTGATGTTGTTTGTTAGTGTTCCTGTCGTAATTAATATGTGATATATAATTTTAGCCAATAAACTATAAAACTTGAACATAATATTTTTTGGCGTTTGTTACTTTTATATTCCCTTAACGTTTGTTCATGGCGCTCCATACCCATTTCACGCATATACCATACACACTTATAATAAGTAAGTAACATTTTAATTATACTAGAATTTGTCTAGAAACTAGAATAAAAATAATTAATAAGGCAAAACAACGTTTGCCGGGTCAGCTAGTTATATATAAATAAGCCACTTTTTCTAAATAAGACCAATACAATAGTACGAATTTTAAATGTATAGAAAACAAAAGAGTTGTATTTCATTCAAAAATAAGCTTATCTTATTCTATTTCAAAGCTCCAACAGCTAACCGAAAAGAAATGTCTTTTATCTGAAGCAAGATTAGCAATTTAGAATGTATTATGCTAATCCCCAAAGCACTTGCTTAAAAAAGCTAACATTATTTAGAAGTAACATAAATTCTTGCTATATTTTTAAGCGAATGTTGCAAAACAATTAATAAAGTAAACTACATTAAGTGAAAACCTAGCAAACCATATTAAAATGGCAACTAAGCAATTTGTTGGTTTCAAGACCGAGCTATCAATCTTCTAATATTAACTCAAAAAGTTCATGTAAATCTTAAAGTAGTTTACACAGATTCCATTAAAAAAAAAAACTGAATTTTTGGAATGTCGATTACATTTATCATATTTCAAAATGGTTTTGTATGTTATTAGATTTGTTGTCATAGACTTTCAAGTATGCAATTTTATTTAAACGCCACATTTAGCGTCATCCGAATTTAAGCACAGAGAGAATTAAGAATTTAATTATATATATAAGCCATATGATTTCAGAGGCTTATATCATTTTGCGTAGACTAGAATTAATTCTTGGCTGCGGTTGTGGTTAAACGATCATTATAATCTCAAGATAAGCCATAAATTATAATAACAGTCCTGTAATCCTCACTATTCTATCTCAAAATTAATATCAAAATGAAGCCGTGTAACATTTACAGTCATATTTTATGTTGGAGTTTCTTGCTCTTTAAAACAAATACAATTTCCAATTTTATCTGAATAGCGAAATTTTCGAAATTAACATTTTGCCAACTTAGCACCTATTGAATACTCTTGAGCGAGGTTTGAAAATTGATGGAATTATAGTAATATTCATTCGCAACGAGCTTTTGTTACGCCAGAATGAGCACATTGGATTTATGTAAACTTGATGTATAATTTGAAGAGTTAGCATAAAGTTTTGATTTGCTTTCGGTTTCATAGACAAAGAGTTTAGGTTTTGATGAACTCACGGCTTAATACATTTATGCATGATAAATAAAAAAATAAGTAGATTACTATAATTCACATTATTGGTTTTATATATCTAAGAAATAGCAAACATGTATATGTTTAAAATGGTGTCTATCTATCTAATATTATTGACCTAGCAAGTGAAGCTTCACTATATCGACCGGCCAAATTTATCTTCGAATGTATATATGGGAAAGAGGCGGTAATTTTAAATCAATCTTGAAAACCTTGTTAGAGCATGTTCCACGATGACTAAATCACTGATTTTTGGTGTTTTATTGATATTCTTCTTTTATTTGATGTGCATGATAAGAATTGATTTGTGTCGATAAATTAATGATGCATACTTTGTTTCAAAGAATAGTGAATAATGTCTGCCTTTTGTGACAGAGCTACATAATCATTAAATTAACTAACTGTATATAAAACAAAACTGTCTAGTAACAAAATTAACTATTTATAGAAGTAATATCAAATAAACGTCTACGTCTTCTCAATGCTCAAATTAAGAACTACAGACTCAGAAACTTTCAAAGTCCAAACAAGTGTCTCGATTCACTTCACAGAGCTCAACTATTCGCTAAATTGAGAAACCGTGTCTGTGGATGGTTCTCGAATTGACGAGAAAGGGAAAATCAAAGCGGTCACTCGACAGGACACTGCAAACTTGTCTGTTGGTACGGTCAGGAATAGAAATAGATATTTTTTTTTCATGCCCGTATAAAAGTAGACGATAGTTGGTTATTTTATTTAGTCTTTCATACAGATAGATGTGTAGGAAAAGTAAACCTTTCAAACAGATAGTTGTGTTGTTTTCGAATAGGAAGATCTAATCAAATTTTGTCAGCACTACTTTATAAATAAACTAACTGACCCGGCAAACGTTGTTTTGCCTCACATAGGGGTATGAAAAATAGTTTTTTTTTTTTAGATAGTGTAGCTTATATGACACGTTCGTAGATTTACCATAGTAGCGCCATCTATTGATAACTTACTAAACCCAGTCGAAAGGTATCGACATCTGTTAGAATCATTTGGAGTTAACAGATAATTGTGACTGTCAAATAATAACAAGCATGAGATGTTGGCGCCAGGAATCGAACCCGGGACCCTCTAATTAGCTGTCCGGCATGGTAACGGCAATGAGGTCGTCAAGCTACTTATACTTTCTTTGAAATTAGTTATTGAAATAAGATATGTAAGAGAAAATTTGAAACAGATACGGGCTCTGATCCTAGATTTGATGCTGACCCTACCTTGTAAGGAGTCATTATCACCATTCCCTTCACATTCCCAAGTAAAAAAAATGATGATGACTAAGGTAAAGTACATATTAAATCTACTTGTTTTTTATCTATAACGTAATATAATTCTTGCGCTAGCAGCAAAGAAGCTATTACTATCATTCTTATTTTACTTCCTAACAATTCTTAAATATTTTTTCGTATTAAGTGTAGCAAAACAATTTCTACCGAATTTGTGTCACCACTCAGCAAAAGACGACAAGCGACAAAAGTCCACAAAGATCGTGTGAAGTGGCTAAAAAAGCCGCACGCACGCACATCAGAAAATGTGATAACTAGCGTAAGGAAGGTAAAGGGTCCTTGCTCTTTCAAAAGGAGAATATACCATAGAGCTACTCGTACTTGCTACTGAGTTGACTCAACCTGGACAAGATAACGCTTCTTCCTTGAAAAGATTGTACAACTTTAGAACTCTCCTCTGAGTCTCTGTTTCCTGAGAAATGCCTTCTGTGAGTCTTCAAATCACTTAATAATAGGCACTTTCAATAGGTAAGCGTATGAAATTCTAAATAACATCATGTATTAAAACTAAGCAAGCTTTTGTCATATGTAAACCTGTCAGTCTTAAAAAGACCACCATTTATTAGGTTGATGCATTTTGTAAACAAGATGTATAAAAATTAAATCAGTTTTTTTCATTAATCATTAATCACCCACAAAAAGAAGATTTCAATATAATCAAAATTATTTCTAGACATAAAACTCACTAGTGCGATCAGTGTTGAAAAGAATAATGAACCATTATTTCGTTTTATAATCCTAGCAATTTTATGTGGCCGGTAAAGCTTAGACATCTAAACTAACAAGCCTTAGGACCCAAGTTGAATCTTGCTCTCAGATACTATGAGACTTGAAGTCCTAAAACTTATGTACTTTTACTGCATTGTAAATAACCCCATGCCTTTTTTTTTTTTTTTTTTTTTTACGTGAGGAAATGCATTTACGCATCCCCACCACACCCGGGGAGGTGGGTGGGGTATGTCGGGCTCGATGTCAAAAAGGACATCCCTACCGACTAAAACCTCACGATGACCTCCTCACCGGAAAGGGCGGGATGAGGTTCCGCTTCTCGCATTAACCCACCATCCCGCCCACCTCGGCTAGCCTGCGAGGCTCTTTCTCTGGGGATGAGTCCCCTTGCAGTGCACATGGTGCACCGCAACCACCTCGGGGACCATAAGTGCAATGGACGCCGGACAACCCCGGTCCGACGTCCCAGGTCCCCCGTGACGGGTCAGGTCTGTGGCCCCGTCACATGCCACTACAGCCGCAGAGAATAGGGAAAGTGGTAGTCTCCGGTTACCACTCCCTTCTCCCTGCGGCCCCACCGCGTCCGCCATCAACGGTGGCGACCCCGTCGAGGCCGCGGCAGGTAGGAAGAGCGGCGCATCGTAATACCGACACTTCTCTCCTGCCGCGGCCCCACACCTTCGGCTGCGGTGGGTGTCTCCAAAACCACACCGCAGCCCTCCTCAGTTGCGAAACCCCCCCGGAGCGAGGTCCCGCAACCTACTGGTGCCACTCCATCTAGAACTTGCATGGGGGAGGACAAGTCTAGGGAGCGGCCCGCCTCAGGGACCCTCTTCGCTTCACCGTGGGTGACCAGGCCACGGTTACTGAGCCCCCCCGCCTCGACAATGCGGGGCCCGACGGAGGGGGGAAATAACCCCATGCCTAAAATTTATAAATTACCCATGTTCTATCCATATTTTATTCATACACCTTTCTAAATCTTAAAAAAAAAATTTTCAACTCTGTGATTCGCAATAAAGCTTCGAGTGTGAGTGCTAACGACGCAGTTCTGTCTGATATCCGAGATTTGAGTCCACAATTGAGGTGTAAATATTCTCGAGAGTGCGTTGACACTTAAAAAGTAATATCGCAGCTTTGTAAAAGTGTCTTGAAGAACGTCTCCTTTTCAAGTACAGCCTTAATTGAAATGTGTTAGCGACATCTTGACAAAGCAAGAAGTGCATTTTATATGAAATTTTAGTACTTTCTTTTGAAGACTGAGTAATTATTAAAATTTTAAAAAGAGATTATAATACGTGAATAAGAAAAAATGGGTAATACAATATATTCGTACATGTAAAATAAAATAAGATAATATACTTTGTCAACTAAACTTTTATTGTAAATTCATTTCATACCATTTTCAGAAGCAATAAACATATTTTGGTATTAATAATTTGACGTTAAATCAGTAGGCGTATTAAAAACCATATTAATCTCTGGCCGTTAAAATGTTTGTATCCAAAAAGCAATTTCTCTAATTTTACTTTATCCCGTCCATCAGCGGAACTAATTCAAAAATTCTCAAACGAACCGTCCCATTTCCTTTCAGTACGTACGGAACCCTCACGACACAGACATTTAGGAAAAAAGTTAATGGCGCTTAAAGCTCGGACGCTGTCCTGTAATTACGAATTAAAAAGTTCGTCCGCTGGACCCCACTTTTTCTCATTTATACGAATGTGAATAAGATAATATTGCATCCCCAAATTTAAGAATTCATCAACCGAAACTCAACCTTTTTTCACCCTATATAAAGTCGAATTTAGATTGACGATTCAGTCAATTACTTTTAATGTTATCTTTACATACGACAGTTTTATACATATGTCTGTTTTATAAACCGAAGCGTAATTACATTTACGCGATTGCAATGGCTGTTGGAAAATAAGCAAAGTTATTCAATGGAGCCAGTCTAATTGCAGTTATATGGTTGAACATATATTTTATTTATTTGATTTATAGACGAGCAGCATTATGCTGATGTGCCTATCTCACACTGAGTTGAAATTATTTTATTAACAATTCACAAAATGTCCACTGTTCAATGTCAATGTTTAAAGTTCATTAGTGCACTGATCACAGGTTAGCAAGAGCTTTTTTAGTTTTATGCAACCAGCTATCAAGCCGGTTTTTAAAGCTGTTCACTGATGTAGCACTGACCACTTCCTCGGGCAACTTATTCCAATTATGAACCACTCTGTTGCTGAGTATATGATGCCCCGTATTAGTGTTGGCAAGATCACGCTGGATTTTCTGGTTATGGCCTCTGCTATGCTCGCAACGATTACAGCTTTTAAAGCAATCTGCTGAATCAGGAAGGTTGTAGACCCATTAATCATTTTCAAAGTATAAAAATACATGTTTATTTAGTCTAACTGCCTTAAAATTCGATTCCAATCAATGTTATAAATGTTAAAAGAAGTTTGCAAATGTTTAATAAAATTAAACATTCAGTCTAAGCATTAAGTCATAATAAAAGAAAGGAATTTATATAAAATTACTATTTAGCCAGTCCTGACAAAGATGCATGCAGTGAAAGAACAATCTTGAAAACACATCCACATGTATTTATTTATATTAGTAAAATAAAAGTATTTTTGTTCAATATTGTATTGTATGACTGGTGCTGTTTTTTAGTTATTGGTAGTGTAACGAGGACGACTTTATTTAATTTATTCATAAGCGTAGATTATTGTACGATTCTCATAAAGGAATAAATGTGAAATTAGGGTAGTACTACAAAACCTCCAGTCCGTGCGTCGCGGCCCGAGGCAGTCGCTCTGGAATCGTATGGGAGTCAACCCGCGCTTATCATCGCCGCGCCGTAGTACAGAGTTACTCGCTAATAAATATCCTAAGTAGTGTCGCGCGTCGTTTCACATTCGGATTTTACTGTGCCGTGTACAGTTTTCTCATTTTCCTTGTGAGAGTCAGAACTTCTATACAATCCACTAATTTTGTATCGAACAATTATATTTATAGAATATTCTCATCTCATCGTACCATGTTATCGACTTGTTTCTACTTTAGACAGCCTTTATAAAACACGAAGAGAAACAAAGTTTGTTGAATGCACAGACGTAAAATCCAGCACAGAAACTTTGTAAGATTCTGTTTCTTACAAACAATGCAATCGTGGGGAATACTTGGTAAACACTGTAATGGAAGTATTTAAACTGAATAGAAAGTTTTACCTTACTAGAACTCTGATCTTCATTATTGGAATAGTTTTTCAGTGCTTATTTATTATCTAGTCCATTATATAAAATTTCCATGTCGCAATGTTAGTTGCCGTACTTCTACAAAACGGCTTGACCGAGATGTTTACCAAATTTTATATGCGTATGTAGATCTGATAATTGGCTACTGCCTATTTTCCATACCCCTAAGCGATAAGAGATGTTCACCCTTAAAAATGTTATTTAATTTTTTAGCGAAATTTCTTGTTCCTATTTTTTATATAATGTGGCATTAAAATACACAGAACCCTTAATTTTAACTTTTTTATCACCTCTTATTTTAAGGCAATTTTAGTAATTGAGTCATTTATCTTCCCGCTCGATAACTGATCAATTTTACTATAGTGCTTTTAACTGTACTTCAATTCAAAATCTTAAATTTATGTTTACACTAGAATTTATTTAGAAACTAGAATATTTTTTTATTAAGAAAAAAACGTTTGCCGAGTCAGCTAGTTTAGTTATATGCGGCAGTCTTATCGGGAGCAGTTATTCCAGAAAAAACGTTCTGGAGCAGGGCAAATCACGTATTTTTAGCCAATGGCAACTGATGCTCTAATTGAAAATGACATCTACTGTTAATGGCGTTAGATAAACCAATTATTGTATTGAGCGATGGGACAGTAGTTTATAATAACAGTTGGTCTGTGGTTCCAAACGTAGGTTATAAAAAAGGGTGACATTTTTTTTGCAAGAGTTGCATATGTTTTACAGAGTCCCCTTAGTTTTATACATGTACTAAAGTTATTAAAATATAGACTCATAAACAAACATGTATGATGTGTAACACTAATGATTAAGTTTTTTTCAGTGGTAAATAAATATTTTTTATTATTAAAACATGGTTCCAAAGAATAACACTGAAAATACGCCAGTATCTGGCCGATTGCCAGATGAATGTTTTTTTAAAAGAACCAGTATCTGGCCGCTTGCCAGTTGATGGGACATTATATTTTCTGTTTGTATGTAGACTATTGACTTCTTCCACGACCTCGTTCGCGCAATGATTACCATGTCGAACTGCCAACTAGAAGGATTCAGGTCCGATTCCCGGCACGGCCAACATCTTAGTGATGAACTTAATATTGCTGTTGGTCTTGGTGTTAAGTTTCTAGCGATACAAATAATTTATGTACATATGTATACTCGTATGTGGTATAACAGTTGTGTTAGCAAACATATAATTATTATTATTATAAATTAACTAGAAATGGTGTATGGGGCTAACCAGCCGTGTGTGAAATGTGTCCCAATATTTATTTATTTCTGTCATGCACTGTACCTACCTAACTGAACTATATAAAAACTCCCCTAGTTACATCCTCGTACATGCACCAAATTTTTAAGCATACTAATTAAGAATTAAAATAACTGTTTCGCAAGTACATACATATATACACACTAGCTGACCCGGCAAACGTTGTTTTGCCTCACTTATGGGTATGAAAAATAGATAGTGTAGCTTATATGACACGTTCGGAGATTTACTATAGCAGCACCTAATCTATTGATTACTTACTCAACCCAGTCGAAAGGTATCGACATCTGTTAGAATCAGTTTGAGTTAATCAGATAATTGTGACTGTCAAACAATAACAGACAATAATTAGTAATAAATTAAAATTGCGACTATAATTTGAGATTTAAACTATCCTGTCTCTCAAGTTGGATCGAACTGCACATGGTGTGCGAATTTTATTATAATCGGTTAAGTGGTTTAGGAGTCCATTAAGGACAAACATTGTGACACGAGATTTATATATATTAAGATAATCATGGGATACAGATGTCTGATTTTCAACAACTCATAAAGCTACGTCATAATTATAGCTACTCGTATATAAAAATGAGTAACATGCTGTAATAAAATCACATTGTGTGAATGGTTGTGGGATTAGGGCCTCGGATAATACAACGTTATTCAGTTGTTTTATGACGTCAAAATAATAAGCGACATGACGTTTATGGGTGAGTAATAAAACTATGAAGGGATTTTGATTTCCGTGGTGCCATCAATTTGTCACCACCTACACGGAAACTTTTGGGTACCTAAATTTATGACAATAATGACGTTATTAAGTTGGATATTATATTATTTATTGAGTTCTAAATATATAAGACACTAGAAATAATAAAAAAAATATATATACTTTTGTAGCTCGTGTGAATTGCTCAGAAAGCATTTCATTCTTGTCTCTAAATTTGAATGATACTAATGTATCAAATATATTTTTGAATGTCTCTCAACATGCAAGTCCAACATATTAAACCGGCAGTCTACTTTACAACTAGTCATTCCAGACCAAGCATGCTCCGCCATCGGCCTTGTTATGAGCCCTATTCGTTAAATACCGTGCTGTAGAGCCATTACGCACTGTCGACTGGTCGCCGGCGACTCAGTCTCTCGGCGACTGAAACGTAGGCAACCAGGGCCGGAGACCAAGCCGAGCGACAGTATTCCAAGTACATTCGTGCAGTACATTCGGTCGTTACGACAGTTGCTCGCAGTGTGAATGCTTCCATTTGAAACCGTGCTTCTATTGGTCGCCGGCGACCGGTAGTCGCCTGTGCGTCGCCACTACGCGGCGAGTCGCCGAGTCGCTTGCGCAACCGGCGACCGAATGCGTAAACACTAATTTAAACTAAAGAAAGTCACAGTTGCCGGCGACTGAGTCGCCGGCGACCAGTCGACAGTGCGTAATGGCTCCTATAGTATCAAAAAATAGATGAGTACTTTTGTGTACTCGCACATGAAATTGCTCATAATTTTTTTTACAATAATGAGGTGTAATTCTTATTTCAAGTAACAAGAACTCATACAAATACAATGACATAATAATCAAACCAATCAATTAATGTAAAACTAATTAAACTATATCTAATCTAAAAAACTAGTGCCAGCGGGAAGAGTGAGTACCTAAAATGCCAGCCGAGTTGCCTCTTTTTATAGCAACGCTAACACGCTGTGCAACGTAGAGGCTGGCATTTGGTCAAGTATATTAGTTATTTGACACTTGTATGGGAGCCCACTTGAACATTCATTTAATTTTAATTTTATGTTTACATACTAGTATAAACGTACGTTACTTCGTTACGTACGTGCGTTATTTGACAATTAAATTTACTTAACTTTTAGTGTAGACATGCAAAACAACCGTAAACACACCTCTCATTCTTTGACGCACACTATGTATGTACTTATAACTTCACTTTTGTTACGAAAAATATTAATAGCAAAGTATTGTAACACCACATTGCTGTGATTAAAATCTACTTAGAAACGAAAATAATTAAAATCCACGTAGAAAAATCAAGAACTGAAGTACAAAATTATTCAGACAGAGCATTAAAACCCTTTTAGCTGAATAACTGTTGAAAACCCTTAAAAAACACATCATTCCCAGAACTTTTCACTGTGATTGATGGATCACTGGCTTCAAAAACAGCTTCTACTAAGAATAATAAAATTCAGCAAAAATGTTTTGTGTGAAACTTTCAGACTTAGTAAGTAGTTAAATTTTAAAGTTTGTATTTAAATGTTTTACAGACTGTTAATATTTTAATGATTAGCCGAAAGGTTAGAAAGTTAGTGGAAAGTAGCGCCTGAAAAAATAATTATGCTTTTAAAATCTAATGGTACATTGGTGTCCTAGTGAACAACCACACGAAATATTACGAGTAAATATTTTTACAATACCCTTATTGTACTTTGTAAACACAAGATGTACCGACAGATGAACGCAATGGTAGATGAGTTCTAGAGTGGAGGCCGCGTCTCAACAAACGTAGTGTAGGACGCCCTACAACCAGGTGAAGCGATGATCTGAGGAAAGTAGCGGGTAGTGGATGGCGAATAGAAGCGGATAGGGCCAAGTGGCGTGGCTTGTGAGAGGCCTGTGTCCAGCAGTGGACGAGCATAGACTGATGATGATGATGTACTTTGTGTCATTGTTACTATGATTTAGGACAAAAGAAGTTTAAAAAGAATCAAAGACCAAAAAGGTTCATAATATAATTATGTGTAATAAATTTCGTACTTCGTGTTAAAAATGCTTTTCACATCCCGTTTATAAATTACGCGTTGCATAAATTATTATATTTTATATATACATATGTATTGTGCAAGTTAGTACGAGTATTTGTATTTGATATTTGTAAAGGAAAATATTTCTTTCAACCTTATTTGGTAGTTTTTTTTTACTCTTTATAGGTTTGCGGTTGATCGCAATTCACCTGATGGTAAGCGATATTGCGATCTAAGATGGAGTACGCTTGCCCTGAAGAAACCGGTTCAACCTTGCCTTAAAAACCGCTAGATGATAGTTATGGAGAACAGGGAATTTCAATTGGTCAAGAGGTTTTACATACTGGCAATAATAACACGTTAAATGCGAATTTTTAAGAGTATTTGTTCATTCCTGTGGACAAAGAGAGTGAACAAAACCTGTCAAATCTTCGTTCACAAAAAGTTAAAAAACACAAAAAAGTTAAATACTATCACCGAGCTACGAAGCAACGTTTCTTCTAGGTACTAATGTTCGAGTATATAGTTTTAAATGCAACCCTCTCTTTCAACTTAACAAATTACGAAAATACTCGCGGAAGAATACAAGTTTAACTTTCACAAGACTGCACAATTGCGAGAAATTCAACTACGTAACCGAGGGAATGAATCTCTTCCATTCTAACAAAACACTTGCAAGCACCTCGGCTTGTCGCGATTGCAGCTATGTCTCACTAATTGTGAATAAGAACACTCACCAACGTTCCCTTTGTTAACTAAATTAAATTAATTGCAAGGAAATATTTAAATAGAAATAGTGTAAGAGATGCTGCTAGATTTTCTTGCGAGACGTTTGAATACAGGTTGAGAGAAATGAACTGAGTATCAATAATTCATTAAAAAATTAAGCGCTCTCGCTTGAACGCTTGGCTCTGGCAGAACGGGACAATAAATCATATTTTTTTAGTGCATGTTATGTAATGTAATTATGTAATTAGCTTTTATCATCTTGTAATCAATTTATAAATAAAAAAATATTAAGACACATTTCACCACACGGCTGATTTGCCCCATACTAACCACATAGATACTTTATATCGATACCTAACTAACACCCAGACCAACAGCCAACAAATTAAGTTTATCACAAAGATGTTTGCCGTGCCGAGATTCACTGGTTGGCAGTCCGGGAATGTAACCATCATGCCAACGAGGTCGTCAGATATGATGTTACAATTTCGAATACGACTTTTTTTATTATCACTGGAAAATTAATAAAGGAACAGTCCCTTGTTAGCTTGCATTAGTAAATAAACTCTCCCACGATATCTTCCTGTCCAGAGAGGCAAATACTCGGTGGTGCAATTGGCAGCAAACTCTAAAGCTTGCTTTTGTCTAGACTTTTACCAGAGACGTTTGTTTCAAACATCTAGTTCTGTAACGCGCATAATATCATATTTTGTAACGATAAGGTTCAAATTGAAAATTTTGGTCTAAATATGTAGCTGTGTTGCGAAATAGAGTTTCTTTTGTTTTTTATTGGACGTTTTATTTTCGTCTATTTAAAATGTGTGGGTAAAAGTTTAACAATTAATAGTATATAGAAAGTATTTAAAGTTGCTTAGGAATACACAAAATTATTCATAGTTAGAGAAAAGTATTTTTTTATAAATTACCTGTATACAAGTATTTTATTTTATTCTAAAACTAAATATTAATTGTTTCTTTTTAAACATTTTTTTTTTAACAACAGTGATAATAGACAGCAAGTAATGGAGGCAATTTCCACACCGGCGCCGTTAGCGGCTCAATGTCGGACTAAATCTGGCTGGACTATATCCAGTAGGGTATTAATAGATTAACTGTGGCTGATCCTTACAGGCTCTACTGCTACCTTTTCCTTCGAACGTATTTGATCGAAGACTTTTTCAGAACCATAGATAAAAATTATAGACAGCTCGTTAATTTTAACGGTTGCTATGCTGGATTGCCAATCAGTAGGTCCCAGGTTCAATACCCGGCACCGCCAGCATCTTTGTTATGAGCAAATTTGTTGACTGTCGGTCTGGATGTTCAAAATAATATATTGACATAAATGATTGATGTATGTGCATCAGTTAGCAACCATAATACAAACAAGAAATGGTTTAAAGGGGCTAACCAGGCCTGTGTTAAATGTGGTTTAATGTATATATTTATTTATTGTATCAGGAATAAGTTTAACTAGGTTTAGTGCTTAGGTTAACTACGAGGTCACATTGAATGTCGTTATTTTGATAAGCTTTTTCCGGATTTCTGAGTTGGCAAACCTTTATTTAAAATAAAGTTTGGCCAATTTGTAGGCATAAATTAAATACTTTCTAAATAACATCCATTAAACAATTAATTTAAATTTGAGATTAATTTAGAAAATTTAAGTTTTATGGCAAACTAGCTGTGACCCGAGGTACCCTTTATAATCTGAGATAACTAAGCTAATTTTTACCAAATTTCAACAAAAGTGCCGGAAAAACTAACTTGCTTGTATACAAACTTTCGCCTATACATTACTAAGAAAAGGGATATTAGGGGGTTAAGTAGTGTGATTAAATGGTTATTACTACTTATAGATTTTTTTCTACTGGCAAAGCTATTTTACCACTTCATTAATTGTTAGAATAAATAAGATCAAAAAACGCCTTTCTATTTGTTTTTAAATGTCAATAAAATTATTGAGGCGATGGTACAGACCCTAGTCGAAATTTCGTAAGCTCGGATTATCTCTGCGGACAAACTAAGCGATTAATAAAAGGTAGAAAGTTTTTAATCCTATCACACGATGAGATAGTAGTTTATTTCAAAAATCTCATTATTTTTGTTTATTACATTATGTATGTATGTAAGTGTAGTGATTATGTTATACATATTATTTTAGTTAATTATTTGACGAAAATCAAAAATGTAAGACAATTTAATTCTACTGACGAATTGTGTCGTAGTATTTAGTTACTATATAATAAATAGAAATTGAAGAACTAAGTACCAAGCAGCGACAATGCAGTCGCGTATCCTCACTTTTTTTGGTAATATTTCTCGTCCCAATAACAAGTCCATAGAGCGTCTTGTCGTATAAGGGAAGGTAGAAGGCACCAGACCGCGCGGAAAGTCACCCACGAGGTGGACTGACCAAATCAAGGCAGCAGTTGGAGGCTCCTTGAATGAATGTAGACGGATAACTTCCAGCAGGCAGAGATGGCGAGATGTCGTGAGGGAAACTATATCCGCCCCCTCCATTGACCCTCCATGACTATCAAAACAGCTTTGTCAAGAGCGTTACGAATAAGAAGTAGATTTTAAATAGAGATATCAGTATTTTCAATACCCTTTTATGGATTAAATCACCTTTGTCACTGATTAGGTACCTATTGTGACGACCTATTCAACATCTGTGTCTTTTTTAGTGCTGCTATTATTTGATTTCCAAAATTGGCTTTCCAAATTACGAGTCTGAAAATCTGTCTCAGTCTGCAAATAAAAAGCAGTAAGTACCTGTACACCTGAGCATTATTCGGGTTTCCAAATCGCCGTTCGTTCTAGACGATTTCAGGTGGATACAATGCTTGCGCTTTTCAAAGACGCATCGTTTGTACTTAGTAATAAAAGAAGAAACTTTATCCGCCATCCCACAATTGGCCAACGTGGTGGATAACGGTCTATATCTCTCTCCACGTGAGAGAAAGCCTCGAGTGCCAGCAGAGGGAACGTATAGTGGACTGCTTATGCTCATGACTTCTTTCTTTCTTTCTTCAACTCAATAATTTCAGTAACTTTAAAAAAGTATTTTTACATTGTACAGCATACATTTAATCATTCTATTTGCGCGTATATTAATTATTAATATATTTCAATCTTGTATTTCGGCAAAATTAAAAAAAGTTAATTTGCCTAAATGGAAATATATTTCCAAAGCCCTTTACTAGTCGCTTATGGATAGAGTGTTCATAGACAAAAACAGAAGGCAAATAAGCACCATACTTTAATGAAACTAAATATAAATGTAACAGTTTTAAATAATATAGGTAGGTACTTAGAGATGTATAAAGAATTTTGATGGTTAGTCACGCCCCGCGGTTACCCGCGCTAATTCAGGATAAAAATACTCTTTATGATACAGGGTCTAAGTTTTCATACCGAATGTCATCGAAATCAGTTCAACCGTTCTAGCAAAAAGAAATAACACACAAGATATACACATTTAAGACTTTTGTAGTTACTCGTATAATATTACTAGCTGACCCTGCAAACGTTGTTTAGCCTCACTTAGGGGTATGAAAAATAGATCACGTTCGTAGATTTACCATAGCAGCGCCATCTATTGATTACTTACTCAACCCAGTCGAAAGGTATCTGTTAGAATCATTTGGAGTTAACAGATAATTGTGACTGTCAAATAATAACAGACAATAATTAGCAATAAATTAAAATTACAACTATGATTTGAGATTTATACTGTCCTATCTCTCAAGTTGGATCGAACTGCACATGGTGTGCGAATTTTATTATAATCGGTTAAGTGGTTTAGGAGTCCGTAGGAGGACAAACATTGTGACACGAGATTTATATATATTAAGATAAGATTAGAAGGATGTGCCATTGAGCTAGTCACAACCTGTACCACCTACTGGACAGACAACGACACAACTTTTACAACCCCTACGAGTCTCGAATACAAATTGTTTCTCTCCAATCGTAAAATGCAAACGCCGTGATACATTTGTGAGCTGGAAATATATATTTGTTTGTGGTTTTATAATTATCAAGTGCAAAAACAGTATATTAATGTAAAGGTGTCAATGGTTCAAATAAATTTGCGTATTTGCTGGAAAGATATTATACATACAAATTTTAAACTTTATGAAATCGCTTTCACAAACGGATACTCAAATATTTTATATTACATATATACAATACTATATACAAAATATATGTATAAATATAAAGTTTTGAGAAATATCTAGAACTTGATAATATTTTTAATAAATGTAACAATAATAACAATGTTAAATGACGTAATGAGAATTGTGTAATTTTGACATAGTAATTTATTGACATTTAAGATTGATTCACTTATTATTTGTTTTAACATGTAACTAATGGTGTTATTTATAAATATTTGTATTTTGTATTTGTATTTGTAAATATATCCGTATGTATGTTTTTTTACTTCTTACAGTTAGACATTTGACTAGTAAGGCGCGTAACCACACAAGTTAGCGACACTCTGGGCTAAGGAGCATGTCTAGTCTGGAGTAACTGGCTCTCAAGAATACTGCCGGGCACACAGTTCGGTGCTTGAAGACAGACTTTTCAAGTTGAAGGTGCTTGAAGCCATGCAAACACTATTAAATTGCCCTACCACCATGCATACTGCACCACAACCATGTACTATGTGTCACTAAGTCTGTCTTACTTTCATTTGTCGTAGACGACCTCGTTGGCGTTATGGTTACCATGCCGGACTGCCAATCAGAAGGTTTCGGATTCGATTCCCGGCACGACCAACATCTTTGTGCTTAACTAAATTAGTTGGCTGTCGGTCTGGGTGTTAAATATCTTATATATAAAATTCTCGTGTCACAATGTTAGTCTCGATACTCCTCCGAAACGGCTTGACCGATTCCTCTGAAATTTGGTAAGCATATTAGGTAGGTCTGAGAATCGGCTAACATCTATTTTTCACACCCCTAAATAATAAGGGTGGTCCACCCCTCAATTTTTTTTTTACATTTTTTTGACAAATTATTATTTTTTAATTTTTTTATGATACAATATTCAAAAATACATACAATCCTAAATTTTTACTTTTTTATCATCAACCCCTATTTTTTTATGGCCATTTTAGTAAATTTCCGTGTCACAGTGTTTGTTACCGTACTCCTCCGAAACGGATTGACTGATCTTTACCAAATTTCATATTCGTATTCAATAGGTATGTGAATCGGCTACTGTGTAACGTTTTTACCCCTAAGTGATAAGGGTTGTTAACCCGTAAATATATTTTTTATTTTTTCGACGAATTTTTTTATTTGAATTTTATATAAAATGGCATTAAAAAATACATACAACCCTACATTTTTACTTTTTTATCATCAACCCCTATTTTTATATGGCCATTTTAGTAAATTTCCGTGTCACAGTGTTTGTTACCGCACTCCTCCGAAACGGTTTGACTGATCTTTACCTAATTTCATATTCGTATTCAGTAGGTCAGAGAATCGGCTACTATCTATTTTTTATACCCCTAAGTGATAAGGATTGATCACCCTTAAACATTTATTTTTAATTTTTCGACGAATTTTTTCATTTTTTTTGTATTAAGTGGCATTAAAAAATACATACAACCCTAATTTTTTTACTTTTTTATAATCATTCCCTATTTTTCATCTCGCTTGATAACTGATCAAATATAGTATCTAACTGTACTTCGAGTAAAAATCTTTTTTTTTTTAAGAAAATAACTAACAAAATTTAACCTGATCTTAAATACTTAAAATTTGCCGCGCCTTTACTTTACTGGTGAGTGAAATACCACACTATGCCATAGACCGAAGTCGGTCTCCTGTTTTACTCACAAAATTCTTTTTCACAGACTTCTCTCACTGTTTACACAAATTTCGACCTTCGTTATTGTTTATGTATCTTAAGTAGTATTGTTAACAATTATCATTTTGCCACATCAATGTAACTCTCTTATTAACTTAACCGCGGCTCCACCCGCGTGTAAGTCGCTTTATTGCATAACCTCTCCTGCACATGACTGTTGTAAAAAAAAATATTTTCATCTGTGCGCTACTGTGGATCGGATTATACGTTAAATTGTAGGTCCTCTTAGCACAAACAGTCGTTAAACTAAGGCATGGGCTTGAAAAACTCTCGACAACATAACTTGATCACTTAGTTCTTACGTAGAAGAAGCTATAAAATTTGATGTACTAGACTAGACCCCGAACGTATGAGCAAAAAATTTTCAACAAATATGATGACGACACTACAAATATTATGTAATTTGTTCTGCTTTGAACTTCTGTATGCTCAAACGGCTCGAACAAATATGATAAAAATTTTCGAGCTCGCTTCGCTCGCGATTGGTCCTAGGACGTTTTGGGTCATAGCTTACGACACTACAAATATTATGTAATTTGTTCTGCTTTGGACTTCATTATGCTCAAGCGGCTCGAACAAATATGCTTAAAAATTTTCGCGCTCGCTTCGCTCGCGCATAGCTCGCTAGGCTCGCATCCAGCTCGCTTCGCTTGCGATTGGTCCTTAGACGTTTTGGGTCATACCTTAAGACACTACAAATATTATGTAATTTGTTCTGCTTTGCACTTCATTATGCTCAAGCGGCTCGAACAAATATGCTAAAAATTTTCGCGCTCGCTTCGCTCGCGATTGGTCCTAGGACGTTTTGGGTCATAGCTCACGACACTACAAATATTATGTAATTTGTTCTGCTTTGAACTTTTGTATGCTCAAACGGCTCGAACAAATATGATAAAAATTTTCGCGCTCGCTTCGCTCGCGCATAGCTCGCTGCGCTCGCATCCGACTCGCTTCGCTCGCGATTGGTCCTAGGACGTTTTGGGTCATAGCTTACGACACTACAAATATTATGTAATTTGTTCTGCTTTGGACTTCATTATGCTCAAGCGGCTCGAACAAATATGCTAAAAATTTTCGCGCTCGCTTCGCTCGCGCATAGCTTGCTAGGCTCGCATCCAGCTCGCTTCGCTTGCGATTGGTCCTTAGACGTTTTGGGTCATACCTTAAGACACTACAAATATTATGTAATTTGTTTGGTAACGGCTCGAACGGAAGCGCTAAAAAATTTAAATACCTATAACTTCAGAAAAATATCATTACGTACTAACCTTAAAAATTTTACAATGAAATTGTATTATACAAATAACAGACTTCAAAATCATACCTACATTTATAAATTCTAAATGTAACTAAAAAGTGAAAAATAATTTTATGCCTACACATAAGTACCATTGAAGACTTAACTTATAAACATGCTATTTTCAATTTTTATTTATCCTTTATTCTTGGCGTCGGTGCCATCTAAGAAGAACAAATTAACGTTTGTTAAAATAAACACAATTAAATAGATATGATTGAACATAATATTTTTTGGCGTTTGTTACTTTTATATTCCCTTAACGTTTGTTCATGGCGCTCCATACCCATTTCACGCATATACCATATACACACTTATAATAAGTAAGTAACATTTTTATTATACCAGAATTTGTCTAGAAACTAGAATAAAAATAATTAATAAGGCAAAACAACGTTTGCCGGGTCAGCTAGTGTATCTATATAAAATATGTATAGCAACTATGATACGAACTAGAAATGGTTCAGTATGGGGTTAACCAGCCGCGTGTGAAATGTGTCCTAATATTTATTTATTTATATATATTTGTACACAAAAAATGCCCGACTTAGATGAAGACGATCTTGATTTCTACGATTTCAAGGTTTTTCGTCCCTTTGTGAGTTGCGAAACAACTAAGACACCAAAACTCCTGATTGGTAAGTGCCATGTGTGAACGTAATCCGAAAGAGGATCTGCGAAAAATTCACAAAAGGTATCCATTCTGAAAGCGTTTCTGTGTACATTTCGTCGGCCGAAACTTTCACAATACATACTCAAGTTTAAACTCTCGTAGAAAGGGGATTGTGCGATCATCTGGCTCCTTCTAATAAAAGGCTTCACGTTCTTGAAATATGTTGTCACTGCATAAACTTTACGACTTTAGTTTCGTTGCGAGACAAGATCCAAGCCGTTTTAAGCTCTCTTTCTACAGTTACGTAACTGTAATAAAAGCGAAATATTTGGCAACAGAGACACAATAAAAGTTAACAGCACGTCACATTATATGCGCAATTATAATTATTTATCGTTTCCAAATGCGTGGTGGTACGCAAATTTTATTGAGAACAATCTCGGTGCCGTACTTTAATGTCATTTCAACGAGATAAAATGTAAACGGGCCATAATTTTTGTACTCTCGAATGGAGCCTATATTCAGCTTATATTTGCCTCGTAATTTATCAAGAGACCGTCCCTCTATAGATTGAAATAATTCGAGTTATTTCACTATAGAAACCTTCACGATTTTGCATTTTCGTGATTTAGCGTGTAGCAATAACGGCGCTGCATGCAAATGAACGGGAATATTTCATTTCAAAAACTGTATTTTATCGTATGAAAAGCAAAAAGTTTGTGAATGGATGATTTGCTAAGTCTGGGCTTGAATTTTAATGTAATAATTTTGATGTTAATGATTTTGATTTTAATGTAATATTTTGAAAGGTGGTAGGACACATAAAAATGCTCGCCTGCCTAGCAACTACCGTCAAGTTAAAAAATCTGTTGCCAAGAGTGTTACGGCAGCCGCCTTGCCAGTTGTTCCAGACAAGGCATGCTCCACCTAAGCCCAAAGTGTCGCTAGCTTGTGTGGTCACGGACCCTGCTGATCAAATAAATGCCTAGATGTAAGGAGTTAAAAAAAATACTTGAATAATAAAGTTAAGAACTTTAGACAGAAAAAAACGTCAGTTTTTTAAAAAACGAACGAGGATATTCGTAGTGTATCCCTTATTTGAAGCCTATAGAATATAGTGAGATATGGCTTAGTCTCAAGCCATATCTCACTATATTCTGCCGACTCGTGAATCAAAACATTTTAATCAAAACCATTCCTTATTATCTCCCCCAATTCACTCAGGCCTCTGATATCGAAATCTCGTAATTCTCCATCTCATCTCCAACTGTAGATACGAGTACAATTTCCAATTTCGCATCAGTGCCATTGATTTAAGTATTTCCCGTATCATTTGTTTCTCCCGTGCGCATATCGCATTTTTTATTTTTGTTAAATTGCTTTCCTTTGTACACCCTCCTTCATATAAACACGCGTGTAGCTGAGCGTGACATAGATTTGTTTTTAAGCCGCGACGTTTATTTGCTAGCTTACGGCGAAATTGCTCATTCTTATAAGTTTTTGACATTATTGTCTCGAAGATGGAGTTTATTTGAGGCACTTTTCTTTTATATTTGCTTCGGTTTTGTTTGAAACCTTTCTTGTTGAAGCATATTAGATTAGCAATGAAATCGTTTTATGTAATATTTTTTTATATATCACATCTAATTGCCACGTACCTACGTGATTTCCGATCACCAGTCACTCTGAGAACTACTTTTCCACCTTAGGCTGGAGTATCACTAAATTGTGTGGTTAAACGTACTGCTTAAAAGCCTACCTATTTTAAAGGCAAAATAGACCTGAAGTTTTCAAACAACTAAAATAATATTTTTTTGTGTTTCTTTAATAATTTCTTATAAATAATAATAGGCAATCACTTAGTTATTAAGTCTGTTAATTAACAGCGTGCCGAATGAACGTGAATTACCGCTAACAAAAACGTAGAAATTCCAAACAATTTTACCTAATACGAACATCATGAATACTCAGCAATTTTCCAGCCAGCCTCGCTAAATTAAATTCGTAGCAAAACAAAAAGTCAATAAGCCCAAGCCTCGTAATTCAAATTCGTTTTTGATTGCCCGCTCACATGAAAGCGACGTCATATCCATGCTTTTAACAAGCACAAAAAATGAGCATTCATAAAAAGGCAAAAACACTCACGTCAGCATTGATGCAAAACATCATTCATTACCGGCCTGCTGACAATAAATAGATTATAACGTTACAAAAGTGCGGAGTAAGATTTCTTTCCCTCGAACACAATAATCAAAGGGATATGAGGGGAAACGAATCAAACGTCTACATATGCGAGCGATAAAAGATTGAAAATCGGGGTCATGCTCGTAGGTAGGGCTGAGTAAACGTTGTTAAGACTGTTTTCTTTCGATATCATGTCGTTACGGACTGTTGATCTTTTACGGGGATTCATAATATTATTTATAATTCAGTTAACTTATCATCGAAATAGAGGCATTAACTCTCGTAAGAACATAACTGTAGAAATTAACCTAGTGAAATGAATTAGAAAATTAAAGTTTTATTTTTAGGGTTCTGTACCTCAAAGGTCAAAACAGGACCCTACTAGATAGACAGTGGAGGCTTAGTGCCTTCGCTATCTGTTACAAGTTTGTACCTCAGAAACCATGATAGCTAGAACGCTGAAACTTTCACAAGATATGTATTTCCCGTGCCTCTATAACAACAAAATATACAAGAAATAAAAATATTAATACGGGGATTTACAATAAAATCGTTTTATTGCCATTTTTTTAAGATAGTGATACGGAACCCTTTATGCGCAAGTCCGACTCGCACTAGAAACCACTCGTATATTTTTTTTTTATCGGCAAGCATTTACTTTTAAGTACCAAGACCTCAGAAACGGAAGCAGCTGTCACGCATGAGATAATCCTGCGAGGAGCGTATAACGCACCCCAAATAACTGTCGAACCCCAGCAAAGTACCAGGCACACATGATAATGCGCAAAGTAATTTTTATATTAAATCCCTGCAAAAACATAAAAGAGAGAACCCACCAAGCGTCTCAACTCGAGAACACGTTCAAATTAGTTTTTTCCGGAGATTGTTTGTTCAGCCAATGCTTTTTTTTTGTGAAAATGTTATGAGTTTTCCTTTCAGAATCTAGTTTTTTATACAAACTTTAATTACTTTGCCCGTATTCGTACAGCTGGAATTTTTTAAATGTATTCTCAAATTGAAAATGGTGAAGTTTCCGGTGTCTTGTGGTAATTAATTTAAAGCTTAGGTGGGTGCCATTATGGGTTTTATGCTAATAGGCGGCGGCTAATATGCGACGCTTCAAAGGCAACACGAGAGGCACCAGGAGCTTATAAGCCGCGTGGAGTATCCTAAGCCGTTGAAATAACTTACCTTTAGCTGAGAGTAAAACTGATTCCGAGTACTTAGTATGATTAATTGCAAAATAATATACTTGCGTGCTCCCATACATATGAGATTTTGTTATAAGCATAAGTTGAACATTATTTGGAATTTATGTAACGATCCATTTTAGTTTTATCATTTATTCGAGCCTTTTACAAAATGCAAATACAAAAATGTTTATTTCACAAAAATATGCTTAAAATACATACACGCCTGCTTGCTGCTTTAGTGGGAGCTGTGTAACAGCAGTCGGCCTTCCCGAACAAAAAAATATTGCGAAAAACTCTAATGAACTATGTTTATTATATTTCATATCGGTTAGTAACATAACAAATTCTAAGTTGTTAGGCTATAGAGAGTCTAAGAAAAAACAAAAAGATGACGGAAGCGAAGGCAGCTTAGTTAGGCGAGCAGCCGCCTCACGTCCCGAAGGTCGTGTGTGAGAATCGAACTCTCACCAATGAGTTAGAGCTTTTGGACGAGGCGAAACATTACTTGAATGACCAGGCGAGCAATAAAAACTACTCTACCACCATGCTATAGTTTCCTCACCATATTATCCTTCACCCGAAACTCAAGCTCATTGGCGGGGATCGAACTCAACACCTCCAGGGCGTAAAGCGGCCGCACGTCCGACTGAGATATAATCGCTTCAAATATTAAAAAAAAAATAAGAAACAGTAAACACAAAATGCCTTGTCCAACCCAATATTTACTGCACGTCGCTAGCTTTAGAGTGTGTAGAAGCGAAACATTAAATTTCATCGGAGCGAACAGAGCACGGCGCTCGGGCAAGTGATTACATTACTGTCTCTGTCGGTTTTGGTGCCTCTATCAGTTTATTTTCGGAAAATATTATGGTTTACACACTTTAAATATAAAAATAATGGTAAAAGAAATAAAGCTAAGGGATAAAGTGCGAAATAAAGAAATTAGAAAAATGACCAAACTAACAGATGCTGTAGAAATGTTATGCATTTCTACAGCATCTGTTAGTCATGTCGCGAGAGCATCTGACGGCAGATGGAGCGGGCGTATCCTTTATTGGTACCCAGCAGAAGATCTTAGACCCCGAGGACGACCACGCAGACGATGGCGCGACGATATCGAAGAAGTAGCTGGAAGTACTTGGACTAGGATAGCTCAAGATCGAATGACCTGGCAACGCATGGAGGAGGCCTACACCCATATGTGGGTGCCCCAAGAATCTTCTTAATAGTATATTAATTTATTGTAATTTGTTATTAATAAACATAAGAATGTATTCATATCTAAAACTAACATAGATTTCTTTAACCCATTATATGTTTTGTAAGTTTCTGGGAATAAATGGCTTTATTTATATTTATTTATTTACACACTTTACACTTTAACAGTTTCATTAATTCAATATTTAAGAGTCTTGTCTGTGGATTTTTTTCCAGGTAGTACTATCTTCGGCCAAATCCTTGAGCTCCCTATACGACTTGACATTCGCCTTCTCCTTAATTTGGTCTAAAAATTATCTTCTACGTCTTCCTCTTCCTCTCCTGGTTTCTATCTTATTAATTCAGCTTGTGGAAACTTGTCCATTATATTTTTTCAAAGCTTAGGGTGAGTATTTAATGTACTCGTATCTATATGAATCTCTATATCCCTTAGTCACGCCTTCACGCGTGAACGGCTGGACCAATTTTTTTTTGTTGTGTTTGTTACTGTCAGGAAAAGTTTCTTATAAAAGAAAAAAAAATACAAGAAAAAATACTGAATTGGCCAAAGGATATGGGGATTAATTTACATATGTAAACTTGATTAATATAATGCATATTATATATCAAAATTAAATTTAATATAAATTATGTTATTAATTCTAAATATTTTCCCATTCCCATTCATTTTAATATATACATTCATAGTTGTAGTTGTCATGTCAGCCTTTGAACATAAAAGAGCAATAAACTTACTTTTTCACGAAGTTATTGTTGTGGCTTAATAAAATTTGTGAGTATTGTGGTATTCGTAATTTTTCACATATTCGTATAAACAAAACGAAATATCAGTTTACTGCATGTCAAGATGTCACGTCTAAGAGCTGATTGTTCGGCGCGAGTATTGCACAAAATGCAGGCTAGGTTTCGGCGATGGAATAAATTGCAGAAAGTTAGGTTCCTCAGTTTAACAGTTGTTGTTGAAATGATTGTAGTCGAATCCCATCTCTAATTATCTTGTTTTATCTTTGCTCAATTTGTCGGTGGGTATTTCATCCCTAGTTTGCAAAATAAAAAAATAAAAAAGGGGGGGTTTCAAATATGCTCCCAATTAAAAAAAACGAAAAGAAATCCAAAGTAAGGAATAATAAGTGTCCTCTGTTCATAAATATCTTAATTATTGTGGACAACAATGGACACGTTTGTATATAGACCACGTATAACAGGCAAAATAAAAATATTTTTTACGTCAGGGAAATACCTCGTCTAAGATTGTGCCATATTGACACAACAGAAATTCAACAATTATAAAGTTGAGTTACGCTAATTTCGACTTTTAAATAAAGAATAATTCTGTCTATCAGTCTAGTTCTGCTAAGGAATGGAATGGATTACCTCCTACTGTGTTTCCTGAGATATGAAACAATGAAATGAAACATGGGTTTTTTCACGGCGAGAGTGAACAGATTGTTTTTATATGAACGTGCTATATATTCGGCTATAGTTTCGCTTTTCATCAGGCGTAGAAATTATTAAAAAAAAAACTTTAGCGTAACATGCCGCAGTTACGTTATATTGGCGCTGTCAAAAAGAAAATGAACGGTTAAATCTACTATAACACCTCTGCTACTGCATTCTACGACCGAGTACCAGCTAAATTGAGCAGCGCTCCGCCCAGACTCTCATTTCCTCTACCCGCCATTGTGCACCACTCACAATACAAAAAACATTTTTTTACGAATTTCGACAAAAAAGTGCTTTGAATTCTTCCAATCTTCGCCTCCATTCAGCTCGTGGAAACTTATTGTCTGCCCGCAAAGAGTGGGCGGCTGCATCGAATTAAATGCAGCAATAAACTTAGACCGTATTAATGCGTTTTTATTATGAACTTCGCTTGGAACGAGGCATGTTTGAGATGAGTAATGGCTGCGATATAATGAACTAATGACATCAACATTTCGTAGACGAGACCAAATATTTTAATCTACGCGTTTGGATATGCATTATTAAATGCTCGTTGGGCGATATTTATAAAACTTCCATCCATTTCGTTCTTATAGCTATCATTTTTACGAAGTGTATGTATCATTTTCATAGAAAAGATACATATAATTACATAGAGAAACTCTTGAGTATGAAAACTTACAAAAAAAACGCATAAGCATAGGATAAGTAGTTGACTATAAGTTCCCACTGCTGACACTCGGGGTCTTCTCTCACGAGAAGATAGGTATAGGGCATAATCCACCACGCTGGTCAAATGCGGGTTGGCGAATAACACATGTCTGGGATATCGCAGTCTTCAAACGTGTCAGTTTCCTTACGAAGTTTTCCTTCACCGTAAAGTGAGTGCAATCTACACATAATTTGAAAAACAAGTCATTATTAGTGTAGGGCCGGGATCGAACCGTCTGATTGAAGCAGACGTTTTTACCACCGAGCCACATACACTTTTTTCAACAAAAAAAGATAGAAAAATCATTAAGGCACATGACTTCTTAAACTAACTTAACAGTTACGTAACCAGACAGTGAAGTGTAGTTTATATTTTATTAAAAAAGACTTACGTACTTTTTACCCATCAAAAACATTCCCATCTAGGCCTTTCTTAATAGGGCCTCTAAGATTTTATTTATTTTAAGCAGTCATTATTTTTGCTAAACGTTTAACGCTTATTTAAATAAACGTCTACCTTTAAGCTTTCACCTGCTTAATAATGCGAGCTGCAGTCAAAACTCTCATAATTCGACTTTCCAACTTTAAAGTTACTTAATTTTATTGCAGTGATAATAAGTATGATAACTCTTTAAGAATCATAACTCATTTAGAGAAGTTTGCCGAGATTTGAGTTTAGAATTGCCGTATTATAATAATTAATTGGCGTAAGAAGGACGTAATGGCCATTAGGTCTGCGATTAAAACAACTAAGGAGAATTAAGATGCCTGACTCAGGTGAAGACTTTAAAAAAAGAATATTTGTTCTGGCCTGGTTGTTTAGCTTTAACATTTAGCATTAAAATTGTCTAGAATCACTTTTAACTGAACATGACTCTAATAATTATTGAAATAAAATAGTGAATAATGGCAAATTGCGGTTTGTACTTCTACTCTTCTACCCTTATATAGGTTCACTTTATAGTTAAATTCAATAAATGTATCTAATTTCTTCAAGTTTTCCAGTATTTAGGCATTTATACATACAAATAAGGTTTACTTATATCTAGTTTTTCGTTTGTTCTAGCATGTTACCACGTGTCACTTTTTAAAGTATCGATTTTAGTTCATTCTTCAAGTGTTATTTAGAAAAACTATGCCTAAAAAGAAATATTTACAATAGACCAGCGCTGCATCAAGTGATGCAATACGTACAAAATGACGTAATAAGCATAGAAATAAATGTATTTCCTGCAACCCCTACATCAATCTTACCCCAGGAATAGTTTCCTCTGGCTTTTTTATGCAAATACTCAAGTCACGGCGCTCGCTAACCTGATCGCGTCTGATTTATCGAGTCTCACCTGCCTTGAAGCCGTTTTTTTAGCCCATCTAAATATTTGCAGCCACAACATCCACAACGAAAAGTTTCAAAAGCATTTTGGTATGTATTTTTGTTACGTAAGCTTAGTTATATAATTATTTTTTATTTGCACACAAATATGGTCAATTTTGAAATAAAAAGATAGCCTCAAAAATTATTGAGCCACATTATAGGGGCATTATCGCTTAAAGCGATCTATGCCAGGCAACCTTCGGATACAGAGGAGTTTATAGACGGACGTAGTGTGCGAATAATAATAGTAGATGTTATTTATTGTTGCACTATAACTGCAGTATTTTCGAATATACAATATATATATTATAACAGCACATAATATTCTTTGAAATTTACGGACGAACTACCAGAATAGAAGAAAAGTGTCCGATGCACTTGAATACACGTCCTATATTTAATAGCTTGCGGTAAATAAAAAGAAAACTTAAATTTTTAACGCCCAAGAATTTTGTTATATTAAATCCAGTTTTGTAAAGATGATCAGAATGTAAAAAACTGTATACCTCTGTTAATATACTGTTAAGAGTTGTAAGTACATGCAAACAAGTGAAAGCAACTCTTAAATCGGTTGGTTCGTCAGCCATGCCAAAAATGTTCTTTGATGAGGCAAACACAAAAGTTTCGAGTAGCAAATAATTTAAGAAGCAGATAGAAAGCACCCGTTTTTAGGACTCAGGTCGCGTACTTCGATCTAGCTATTCAGGATAGGTCTGCGTAGGATTTCTATCAGAAGTTAAGTTTGCAACATGGAAGCTGTTTGGTGAATACCGAACAAGGTGCAATTTATTTCAGTGGTAAAAGGAACGGGGGAGTTGCATCATTCCTTTACGTGTTTTTTATCGAAATTCTTGACATTGTGTGTCTGTTTCTGTTTATTTAATAATAATAATTCATTTATTAGGCATGGCCCACAAAACCTCAAGTAGTCTGAAGGGTATGTATTTAAGACTACATTCACAATATATCTAGAGAGTAAGTTAATGTTAAGTACTTCAAGAAGGTACTTTCAATTTATGGAATTACTATGAAAACTGTTTGTTGTATAGTCATTTTAGTTTTAGATTTGAGAAAGGCCACTGAGATTAGTCCACGAACCTAAACCATAACCTAACCTAACCTAGGCGTGAGTCTGTGTCTTGGCGATCCACATTTTTTCTGGTACCTTATTTGATGTTCGCGCGCTTGTTTAATTGTTACAAAGGATTATTTTATTATATCACGTCAGCGAACTAGAATAAATAGAATAGTGACTTGGCCGATAAAATGGTTCCACCGTCCACGCGTAAAATACCGCGGTGGGCGGGGCAAAACAGCTAGATCCAAATGCTAAGCGGCAATTGTTTGGAGCCACTCTTCCGTTTATTCTAGTTCGCTGCATTACGTATTATTTTAAAGAGAAAATATTCTATCCTCTTTTGATTTTTCGTGAGTGCTAAGTGGCTTAGGGATCGAGGTTATGTTGGTCATTTTACTATCATGTATACATTTTGAGTATTACCCTGACTTCACTGGGAATTTTTCTGTAACTGTTTAAAAAAATCGGATCATCCTAGTTGTCATAAATATAACTTTGGCGATCTTTACTCCGCCAATGTATTTTTTCGTAGTTATTTTTCCTACCAATCATTCACTCCATAGTTTCCATTTTACGTTAAAGTAGCTAGCGCGTAGAACGAAGCGTAAGATGGAATGTAGGGAGATTAATTGCAATCTGTCTGATGGATCAAAGATAATAAATCTATTTCCACTAATACGTGCAAAATTGAGTTGTGAAAGAGTAATTAGTGTTGCTATATATAGCAAAAAAATAAAGTTAAAAAACCATCGTCAGTATACTCGTATTTTTATTTTAAACTGTCATTCACTCTATACGTTCTATTCTAATATATAGTAACTGACGCGTGGAACGGAGCGTTACGTAGAACGTAGAGAGATTAATTACAAGCCGTCTGATAGAACCAAGATAATAAGTCTGTGTTTCCACTAATACGCGCGAGATAGACTTGTGATAGATTAATTAGTTTTGTTTTCCATTTGCAGGCTCTTTGGGATGGAAAAAGTTGTGACGTCATTAATCTTTACGATAAATTGGAAAGTGTTGTTGTATGTTTAGTCTTACTAGTATCTTTTGTTTAGTTAGTCTGATATTGGTGGCTATACAGCGGCACACACGACTAAACTAAATTTAAAGAAGCCCCGTCTCTTTTCATCTTAGGTGGCCAGAGAGAGATGGCACGTTCTGCACCATAGTTGACCACCAACTAAAATCACGTCAAATGTAGAAAATATAGGCGACTTTAGACCGTACTCACTTGTATCACCTCTAAAATTGCCTGCACATTCTATATTTGACGTAATTTTAGTTGTTTTGTCTGTGGTTCAGATGTGCCATCTCTTTCTGGCCACCTAAGATGAAAAGAGACGGGGCTTCTTTAAATGTAGTTTAGTCGTGTGTGCCGCTGAATCGCCACCAATAACAGAGATATTTTAAAATACTACTTACTCGTATTTTAGAGATAAACGTATTTTTCTACTACAGCCTTGGCCAAAAATATTAGGTACCTCCATAAAACTCGTGCACCCGTAAAGTAATTGTTAGAATTATTTGTTTAACAAACCAATTGGGTTTTTTTTTATAATACTACTAGTATTAGGTGCCTAATACTTTTGTCCAAGGCTGTACTTTATTAGTTTTAACATGTTTAAATGGTTTTTGATATTGGAAAGTTGTCTGTGATTTTTTTTAATATTTTGGTATTCACAAACGTGCCTTTTAAAAACTTTTTGTACTACTCTAATCAGGCAATTGTATTTACTCAATAATATCTCGAGTTTGGTAGATTTGTATTCATATTGTCTGTTATCGATTGAATATTAATAAATTAACTTAACTAAACAACTGAGTCTCGAGTGCGGACTTTATCTAACACACTGTATTGACAACTTAGCGGCGCCGTAATTCGAGAATCCTTCGTGCGATTGCCTGTCGCAATCTTATGGTCACTTGAGGCAGTTAATAAAAAATATGCAATTTAGTTACTAAGATTTAATCAAAGTTTCAAGTATTATTTGAATAAGATAGCCCATAGCTTATAAGTTCCTGTTATTATGTTTTTCAGTATGTCATACTATTGGCTTGATGTGCAAACGTTTGATTAGCAAACAGACCATATACCAACGGCATATTTTTCAAGTTATGTGTGGATTTGTACTCGCTTTATGGTAACTAAAAACATCCCGGGAAACCGACGTGCTTGAGGACCACAATATCCGAAGACGTGTGTAATCCGCCAACCCACACTTGGCCAGCGTGGTGGATTATGGCATACATCTCTCTCCTTGTGAAAGAAGGCCCCTAGTCCTAGGTGTGGGACCGTATAGTGAGCTGTTTATGTTTATTTACTTACTACGTTATGACGATGAGAAAAGTGGATAAAAGCAATGAGAGCTATAAAGCTAAATATGAATATTCCATATACTTACTTTACGGCGCTACTGAGTTATCGATACAATGCGTACGACGAGTTGTGCACTCAGAATTCGGGCACTAACGTCACTTGTCTTACATTGTTACATTGGACTCAAATATTGCACAGTCTTGTAGCCAATTTATGTGTACCCCAAGTCTGCAATATTTTATTGGTAATTCCATAGAATAGTAATATGGTCGACTGCTAGAAAAGGAGAAAGGACGGAAAACCGCTTTACGGCGGCACTTGAATAAACGTAGATTTAATAGTTAGCAGTATATAAAATGAAATCATAAAGCTGCGACTCTCAGAAATTTTATTGGCATGCAGTTGCGGAATTATGATCAAAATGTAAAAGTTTTATATCTATGTTAATGTACCGTAAAGTGTTTATGTACCAACTGAATTTATACGAATATTTGCGTCTGCATTTGCTAAAATAAAGATTTTGCAGAAACAGAGGTTTTACGAAGCACGTGCGCTCCATCTTAAATAACAAAATCGCTAACCATCAGGCAAATTGTGGTTAAGCGCAAAACTAAGAAATGTAAAAAAACAAAAAAAAAATTAGTTCATATATGTATAGGTAAAAGTTTTTAGACAGTGTATTCATAGTTAGGTCTTGCTTAGCTATTAAGCCGTATCGAAGAATCAATGAAAGTTCGTTTACCTGAAGTTAACTAAAGTCTAACAAAGTCATTAAGCTTTATTATAACATCAAAGAGAGTTTGAAAACCTTGCACACTAGACACACTTGCTGGTTATCTTAATCTTAATATTTATCAATCTCGTGTCACAATGTTTGTCCTCTATGGACTCCTAAACCACTTAACCGATTATAATAAAATTCGCACACCATGTGCAGTTCGATCCAACTTGAGAGATAGGATAGTTTAAATCTCAAATTATAGTCGCAATTTCAATTTATTGCTAATTATTGTCTGTTATTATTTGACAATGTTATATGATATGTTGAGTAAGTAATCAATAGATGGCGCTACTATGGTAAATCTACGAACGTGTCATATAAGCTACACTATCTATTTTTCATACCCCTAAGTGAGGCAAAACAACGTTTGCCGGGTCAGCTAGTATCATATAAATCAAAAATATAACTTCTCACGTGCTAACAGCATCAATTTGCAATCCCACTAATTCAAATACTATAAAGGCGAAAGTTTTTGTGTGTATGTTTGTTACTCCTTCACGTTCAAAGTCTCAGTTAGTCTAAATTCGTTATAGTTACGCTAAGTTAGAGGCCTTCGGGCTACTTGATAACTTTAGACACCAGAGCTTGGCCACTAAGCTCATAGGAAGATGATAAAGTAGTCCCAAAAGCCTGAGTCGTTTGGGATAAAATTTAGAGTAGATGTAGCTTAAACTCAAGATTATACATAGACAACTTTTTATAACAAATTAACGTAGGCCACACTGGGGATCGACGCTTGTATCTCATAAAACCTATACTTTTACGACTCCATTTTCTTGATTAATCGTTCGATTAGCACTTTATAAAATTGTTGACGAAAAAAATATCCTTCCCCTAATTAAAGGGCCGGTTTATCTGTAGCAATTTGTGTAATTATAGCCCTGATAGGTAGCTATTTCAACTCTTTACGACCGCTCCCATCGGGAAGATAGCGTCACTAATTGTCGAATAAAAAAGGATTACAGTTAATCCTTGTTTAATAAAAATGTTAATCATGAGATTTGCCGGCGAGTTATGCAAATGGAGGCACCGGCCCGGCTGAAGTTTGCCTTGGTAATAAGCATCTACATATATGCTGCTTAGATTTTCTTCTGTTTATATCTAGTCTAAGAGCCCGTGAAGATCGTCCTTCACCGATCTGATAACCAGATGAGACGTATTTTTTATGAAGTATTTTTTATAAACAAATATGCCTTAAATTGTTTGCCTATCGAAAAGTGCTCATGGCTTTTTTTTGCGCATGCTCGTGTATAGTCAAATGATAATTTAGCTACAATTATCAAAAATAAAAATAAAATTCTAACTGTTCAGAATCGTTGTTACTCCTATGAAGCGCATCAAAATCGAATGAGTCACCTATTTTGACTTACCTGTTTACACCTGCTTGCCAGGTAGTTATACACTGAAATGAGTAGGCAAGCATACCGAGGCATATTCTGTGTATTAAAAACTATCAGTGAAACAAATTTCATTTGGTTATCAAAAGTATGAAGGTGATGAAAAAAAAAATCAATAAAAGTTTATTTAATTAAAATAGCCATGAGCACTTTTCGATGTGCAAGCAATTTTAGGCACATTTGTTTATAAAAAGTATTTAATAAAAAATACGTCTCATCTGGTTATCAGATCGGTGAAGGACGATCTTCACGGGCTCTTCTACTAATCCAAGTTAGAAAAAATAAATTTGAAAATTTGAAGACAATCTAAAATATTTAATGTACTTCCGCTGAATATTTAATGTACTTCCGCTGTCATTTGAATACAAATAGAGATAAGGAAAAATATATATCAGACAGTTGATAAAACATACTGTGTGTTTTTCCAACCGACTACTTGTGCCACCTAACTTCCAATAAATAAATATTCTTCCATCTACAGTAAATTTCCACAAAGTAACGCCGGAGTCAATAGATTACAAACAATGATTATGTAAATGTTAATCAATACGTATAAGACACTTGATTTCGTTAAAAAGATTTGAAATTTTTAATTATTTTGATCAAGTAATGATAATATATTAAATAATAAGTATAATTGAAAGTTAATATAGATTCAAATAATTGCTAAGGAGAGGATTTATTAAAGATTTATTAATATATGATGACACACACACTAAAATTAAAAATTACATGAAAAAAAAACTACACATTAATTTGAAATTAAAAAAAAACTTACTAATAGTGAATTAAACCTAAGTTCAATCATTTCTTTGTACATTTAAAAATAAGATCTAGTTAATATGCATGTAATAAAAATAAAATAATTAGCACTCGTTCATTATTATTCGTCATTCTATCTCATACGTAATCTTATATTTTATAACAAACCCCACATCTTCTAAAGCTGCAATTAATATTACCTGCCTTAAAAACAAATACTTACAGCACCCCAATTAGTAAAGTATCAAAGTCCAAAGGCGAAGATAAAATTTGTGTATATCCATATGAATGAACGTATCATTAAGGAAAATTCTTGGGGATTATGGAAAGGGTCTGAGCACGTATCTAATTTTTAGAGCGTGGCATTACGATCTGCATACGTAGGTGAGGCTAGGGACGGGGTAAAATATGAAGTGAAAAATGTTAAGAATGTTTACATATTTAACACATCTTTAACTTGTTTGATACTGTTGATTACTTTTAAGTACGATAATTCATTATTCATTCATTAACTATCCTTTATGGCCCAGAGAGATAGATTTTTAATGCAACAATATATTGTATTTAACAATGTGGAACATACTGTTAGAGCATAGAATAATACAAATATTAACGCTTATTAACGGAGGTTAATATTTGCGATAGATTTTAAGTGATCTTTGGTTTACCTAATGATATGTCGTAATATATACTACGAGTACATTTCTGAAGACATCTTCAATGAGCTATGTTTTCCTTTCCGTATTTTATAATAATATAAATAAAACATCGACAAACGTTTGAAAGTTTCACCACCCTAGCTCATTGCACGCCTGAAAAAGAAATTTATTCTAACAATTCATGAGCTCCCACAAGTCGGATTATTGTAAATAAGCATTACGACCGACGTCCAAATTAATCTCCTTGGGTTTTTAACGAAACGCGAAAAAGTTTGCTAACTAAACTTCGCCCCGAGTTAACGAAACCCACCGGTGAAATATCGCTTTCCCTTAACAGAATTATTCAAACCAATAGAATGTTTGCACGTTTCCCTTTACAAATACGCGTAGAATATTCACCCACTTTAAAAAGGTGTGTTTGACTTAACTAATAAGCATGCGGGCTACCGCTAGGGGGTCTACAAACTCACTTTTACATATAAAAGTTTTCTCATGAGTGCGCGATGTGCTCCCAAAATATTTAATTTGAAAATTGCTACCAATTTATTTACGAAAAACGTACCTTTAATATCTGAGCTTTAATGAACATTGCGTCGAGTTTACGGCCGACTGCACGCGACCTACATAAAGCCAAAAGCTATCTCGATAATTGACTGTTGGAATAATTTAAATAAATTGCGGCCAGCGGCTATATTTCAACGGGATATTATAAATCAAAGGATTAGGAGCGAACGAAAACGGGTAAATGGATACTGGCAATAGAGATAATGCATGTTATATTCCGCATACGTTATAGGGCGATAACGACAATATAATCGCGGGGGATGCGCGTCACCCGGCCTCACACCAGGGGGTGATGGACAAAAAGTACTAAGTGCGAGTTAAATACCCTTTGTGTCGTATGCTCTCCTGGTCGCTATTCATCGAGGGTCCTCTTATTATTCAGTCGAAATTCGATTATTTTCCCATTTTGCAAAATATCCATATCGTCCCCGGCTTTTATTCTAATTGAAAATGGGGCATTCTGCCGTCACAAAACTGATCGCTCTTAACTTATTTACGTCAAAATTTGGCTACTTTATATTAAACGGTATTATTAGCTAATCAATTTTCCTTAAACCATGTCATGTTTACCAAAAAAAAACCTACATTTCGATAAAAATGTTTTTTTTTTAAAGAAAAAAAAAATTGAATAAATGCCTTTGTTTTTAGTTTCCGACTCTCCGATTCGTTTAATAGGATACCGTTTATCAAGAGCCATACGGCCTCGGAAGTTACCGGCCAAAAGTGATTACTCCATACGCAGTTAACCACAGTTATGACCGGCTTACTTCCCGTTCCGAGGGCATTAGTCAATGGCCACAGATTTATGTAATTTACTGGGTGGCCAGGGCTGGTTTGTCGTAACTAGTTGGGCCTATTTTAACGGTAGACTGGGAAAATAGAAAATTTTAACGTCGAATAAATATCAAAATAAATTTAGGGCGTCCTAAAACTAAATTCTCACCTTGTTCGTATGAAAATTAAGCCATTATAAATAACCATTGAAATAGAAACAAGCAGAAATATTGGTTATACTAAAAAGATCATTTTTTTTTTCAGTCATTTTCATGTCAAAGATGAACGAAAGTGTTACAGTTTTCCATTCTTGTTTGCATATTCTACTAATATTTATAATAATAAACGCGAAAATTTGTGTGCAAGTGTGTATGTTTGTTACTTCTTTACGCTTAAACAGCTGAACCAATTTTGATAAAATTTGGTGTGAGGTTAGGTTATAGTAAACCTTGGATTAAGCATAAGCATGTAAACCATAAGCTACTTTTTGGCTAAGATTATCGTGGGTAACACCGAGGTGCGCAGCTAGTAAAATATATTTACCTTATTAGACGCACCATATAAAACTCCATGGCAACACCGCAACCTTATTAAGCGTCCAGCTTATTTGAGGCTTCTTTCCTGTACGCATTTCTACGTGTGATCAAAGACGGTCCTGCGGCGGGTTGATCCCTAATATTTCACTCATAATTGGTTTATTCTAAGCTCGCAGCAGTTCCGTATGTTCGCTTTGATCCGACCAGTGTATTAAAGCTTTCAGTGTTGTCAAATCGGACCACTCATTGATAAAATAAGCTTTTATGCTTAGTAGTCTAAATATAAAGACCCTTGTACTCAATATGGAATAAGATGTTTTTAGTACAGTTTTTTTATTGTAGAAAAATATAATATAAAAATTATGAAATAATAAAATATTAATTCGAGTAGTAATGTATAATATAGTTTTTGAGGTAATTGTCACAAAGTTTGTGATATTGCACCAAATATAGAGCAGCAAAATATTTTAAGCTTGTAAAATAATTAAACATAATGCTGAAAATAAAAACGTATTAATGCTCATAGGCTTTAAATTTTAAATCGTTGTCTATTTAAATACGAATACTGTTCATGTACCATTAAAAAAGTAACAATATGATAAATAATAAATAAATAATATAATGATAAAATAAGATAAATATTGAAAAATTCAATTTTAAGCAAATCTCATTCCTTAAAACTCCACATCAAATTATTGACTCCTATTTAGGAACATTATATACTACAAAGGTGGGATATCCGAATTATCATCTATTTGAACCTTGCAGGCACGATGTATGTTGGACATTATTCGTCAAGATCTAAGGCTTTTCTCAATGGCTTCATTCGTCGTTTGAAAAAGAATATTGGTCGGATTTGCGGTCTTTTCAACCTTTTCAGTGATATTTTTCTCTAATGGCATCATATGTTTCGACTTTTATTGATTAACTTCATTGAATTCAACGACAGGTCTAGCATGAAACATGCTTTTTGAATAAAAATTGAAATCAACATGATTAATTTTAAATACATAAATTTCTAATAGGTACATATATCTTTTTTATTTTTACAGCTAGGCATTTGACTAGCAAGACTGAATATCCCGCAGCTGGAGCATGCTTAGTTTGGAAAAACTGGCTCACTAGAAAGCTGCCGAAACAAACCGTTAGGTGCTTGGTGACAGATTTTATTTGATTTATTATGTACATACTGATCTTTTCTGATTCATAGATTGTATTGATTTTTATAGATTTGGCGTAGGTTACTAGTCAAAAACATTAGGCACATATATTAACGCAAAACAACTTTATCTGTAAGTGAAAAAAAAAACGTAAACACCTGTCCATTTCTAACACGGATCTAAAAGGATATGCTACGTCAGAAAAAAATATGACCAAGGTCTTTTCTTCGTATGAGCTTAAGTAGCCAACCTCTGATGTCCAGAATTTTAAAGCCACCTGAAGGCCTCTGACTTGTTTAGCGACTGCTTATACAAAGATTAAAACATCGTGCGTTCCGAACGTTGCTTACATCGAAACTAAGCAACGTTCGCGTCAGAACACGAGCTTGCCGAGCAATAGGCGCTACATGCGCCAAGAGTAAATCTACGTCATAACCATACAGTCAACTTCTGACGTCATTCTAGCCAATTAATTCAGTGAATCCCCATAGCTAATTGCTTAACATGTTATTCCACTAAGTTGATTTACGCATCTGTCCCTTGTATGAGCAACTTTTGTACAGTATGACAACGATAAGCAGATGCGGTTTGAAATGTATACTGCAAATTACATACACTTCCAACACGTAAGAATTTTTAAGCTATAATTTAAAAAAAAAGTTTAACTCACGTAAAAAAATCTGAACGTAAAAAGTACCTACTGTTTATGTTGGAGTATTGAAATTTGAAAAAAAAATTATGTGTTACAGTTATAAATAAACTTTTTTGCTAGTAAAAGAGACCAAATTAAACAAAATACGCTAATTTGGAATTCTAAAAACTCGCGTATAACATGAGAATATTTCCTAAAAATTATCGTTACAAACTATTATAGTGGTCACCCTGTGAGATTGTTTTCGCTTATTGTCGCATTATACTTGGACCGGAAGTGGTCCACCCTTGTCCCTTCCATTTCCGGCAGTCACAAAGCTTTGCCAAGTTTCACCCTGTCATGAAAATAAGATATCAGTTATGATTACAATTTGCCCACTTTTGCGAGAAAAAAAACTATGGTAAATAAAATAAATATATGAAAAATATTAGGACACATTTTAAACGATGTTGGCCGTGCCGGACTCGAACCCGGAACCTTCTGATTGGCAGTCCGGCATGGTAACCATTACGCCAACGAGGTCGTCAAAATACAAAAGGTACCATAGCCAAATAAATTATGGGAAGAAGAAGCAGAAATGCGTTACAAATACAAAAACGATTTATTGTCGAATATAATAGTTTTATGTCATTAATTAACTGCATAAAACAAAACAAAGTAAGAGATGCTCTAAAACTTTTATCGTGGCATACACAGTACATTATGTCTAAGAATGGATCCTCTGCACGATTATAAACAATAAAATATTATTTAAATGATGGGATTAAGAATTGTATTGTATGTTCAAAATATTATAATGATAATGATGAATGTCCTGATATGTGAATGTATGTTTTGCCTCGATAAACGATTCATTTATTTATTATTATTATTTAAGATCATATTCGTAGGTTCAATGGACATTACATGAATAAAGCTACTACTAGACACTAAATTCTATTACTTTAATTATTTAGACAACCAAGCAAAGGCCCATTATGATAAAATTAGAAAACACTTCAAATAAATTAGTCGCTACATGAGTACTAATAAGAGGACCCTCTTCAGTCACGATTTAATGGCATCGAGTCTAGATTTTAGAAGTAAATGCGCACACCACGCTTATGTACTTTATTTAAGTATACGATATTATATACTTATAATACTAAATAGTAATAACTAATAGTTTTACACGAATTTAATTGTGTTTATTATAAATTATTCATTATATTTGTAGCATTACAATTTTAACATAAAGATAATTATATACGATATTAATACCAAAAATTTCTGCAATCACTGTTTTGATTTTTTTTAACTTCTTATGTCAATAATTCATGGAAAGACATTGCTCGCTACGCTGGCTCAATAAATCTATTTGAAATCATTTTTTAACAAAATAGATTTTTTTCATAGTTTATTTATATTGAAAAAAAGACAGAGTGTGCGCTGGAACTTATTTCAACGTTCAACAATAAATTGTTAGGCTAGAAGATAGTATTCATTAATCTTGGATTTAATTTTAAAAAAGCGAAGAATAAACGATCATCGAGCCTGATTTTATTTCAGGATTTTCGCAAGTCAAATCCTTATTTCAATTGAATAATATTCTTTCATGTTTTTATTCTTTATTAACAGCAAATTAAATTTCACAATTTGTAGTGCCATGCGTTAGCGTTTGAATTTTAACATTTCTTAGTACTCACAAAATTTTATCAGCAGTTTTGAAACATTATTTAAAATTCTAAGTGACAATTAAACAACAATAAAAAAAAAATTAACAACAATTACTAAGAAAAGTCTATAACTGAACAAAATACCAACATTTAAGCCAAGTCAGAGGCCTTCGCGCGTTTTCAAAACTCTGGACACCAAAGCTTGGCTACTTAGCATTGAAAATTGACATTGAATTTTATCATATACTTTTGTAATGATATCATATTATTTGACTTGTAACTTTGGTGTTATCAATAAATGATTTGTATTTGTATTAGCTCATATAAAGAAGAAGAAGAAATATGAAATATTTAGGATTTAATTAAACATACATATCCAATTATTTATTTATTAGGCATTTTACATCTTATTGAGATGAGGAGCGTCTGTGAGCCAAGGTATAGGTACCATTAATATTTTTCTTCCTCTTCAGTAATTAACTTACATTTAATATATAGTTAGAGAACGAAAGTCTAACTCGAGGGTTGATTGGTAGAATTCAAGAAAAGCACGAGCTTATAACTAAAACTCTTTGCAGAGTTGATTATTTCTTAACAAGCTGGTTATAGAGACTCTGGGTTCGTTTATTTCACTTTGATTTCACGGCTAAGGCGCTTTGATTAAGAGCCTGAGAATTTGATCCGAAGTTGTAATCTAAATAAAACTTTGAGACTGAGATAATTAATTCAATTTCATTGATCTTTTATATCAATTTGTTCGTATTTATTTAAAATTATATTTATACATACGGCATGTCTTTTGTTTTTTTGTGTACTGTCATAGAATCGGTTGACTGGAAGAGATCGCCTTCAGCGATTAGGTTGCTAGTTATGCACTTACTTAAGTTTTTGTATGATTCTTTTATATTTTTCATGAGGTTGCTTGCATAATTTTCGAATTTCATTGTTACGAATTCTAAAATGTAACGCATGATTAAATTATCTAGATACTTAGTTAGTACCTACATAATATATCTTGCACTATATGGATGCCAAAAGTAATAATTGATTTAACTTCATGCATTCTGGAATTTTCTTTTTTTGTATGGGTGAAGTGGCCGAGCTCTGACAGTACAAGAGTTTTAAAGCAGTGTGAGGACGAACATTTTAAATGTTTAGATAAAAAATCTCAAACTCCTTAAACTTTAAGTGAAATACTTTTGCGGTTATAATAATAGCGAAGATTTTACACTAAGATTTAGAAAATATGGTGATGTAAATATCTAAAGGACTATATTGGCTGCCAGGTTTGTCCCATAGAACTCTTCTTCTACTAAGGAAATTACGATATTAAATAGTAAACGAATTTCGGACCCCTCTTTCCTTTCCGCACGTCCAAACTATTCATTGTAAGTGGAAATAATTACGGGTCTCAAGTAATTGGGACAAAACCCCTTGTTCATAACGTCCCAGAATCTGCTAGGGACAGCATTGTTGGACTCTATTTTGTCCCGTTTCGTCCCATTTTCTGTGCACGAACGGTCTTAAACTGACCGGAGAATCTCATATTGTTGGTAATGATCACGTTGTTGATTTCGTATTGTGTTTGGGAACTAAAGTTGAAAATAGGCAGATTAGTAGTAGTGGGTGGATTTGATATGGGTAAATTGGTATTATTGTACTTGCGTTTATAACGGATGAGCAGGGATGAGAAGTTTTGCTATGACAAAAAAATTGTTTATTATTATTTTGTTCAGCTGTGCATCGTTTTTTTAAAATCATTTATTTAATTTTATACAGGGTTTTAATAACCTATGTGACATAACAGTATATCGTTTGTGGTATTTTCTTACCTACCTCTGCTACTATGGCAATTAAGTGCTTTATTTGTAAAACAATGGAAGTAAAATGTTCGTATACAATATTTTCTCCAAAATATTCGTAATTTACGTTTAACGGTACATATACCTACGTAAAGGTGTTGTGTTAACATAATTTTATATCAAAAGAATTATTATTACTTGCGTGCGAGTCATATTAATAAAATACAAGAAAGCGTCAGAGATTCTCAACATATTATGACGTAGACGTCAGTTAAGAAAAGATAAAGTTGACCACTAATAGGGGATTCAAAATTTTATGTGGAAAAGCATTTATGATCATAATGAAATATAAAATACATTGGTATTTTATATTTAATTATTTACAAGTGACTTCGAATAATAATAAAAAAACTCAGACTCAATCATTTTTTTATAAATTATTTTTTTAGTTAGTCATTAGCAAGCATGTAGTACACCACACCCAATTATTATGTACTCGTATAAAGCGTATAAAGCGATAGATAGATCCATTTTCTTCATCATTTTGGAAAAAAAATGTATCTATACAATTTAAACACTTCATGGGCTTGCGCGTAGCCTGAATTCACCTGATGGTAGACAAATAGGAACATAGGGCGCGTTTGCCCATTTGAAACCAGTTCTCTCTTGCCTTGAAAATGCTCTTTTTTAGGTTTAGGTACGGCGCTTCAGGCATACGATAAATCTCCAAGTTTGAGACTCTGCGTCTCCACTGGCGATTGTCCACACATGTTATTAAGGAATGCTCGTAATATCGTGTTTCTATTGTACACTACTGCATTCTGACCAGTAATGAAATAAAAACATGCCCGCTTACTGGGTGGGGGAATCAATTTGTGACGCCGCTCATATTACATTTATGGAACACAGAGGTATTTATTCTTGGGCTTGTGAGCTTTTGGTCCTTACGTCATAAATATGAAATAGTTTTACTCCCCTTGTGATTTTTACTTGTTCAGTACAAGACTAGTGACATTAATATTAATGAGAAATTGTTATATTCTATTGTGTGTGAAATAACTTACCTATTGTAGTGCCTGTAGCGCTAACTAAGGTGATCTGACGCAATCATCGAGGTTAAGCAACGGTCGATGCGGACATTATTTGAATAGGTGACCATCTAACAATTTATCAGCTGTGTTAATCTGACAAGGCTGACTTTAAAAAAAGAGGCATTTTCATCTGGGCACCACTGTGGGTCGGATGGCACGTGAAACTGTAGGTCCTGGTTGGTAGGCATAGCACAAGCTCTAATTTGGCTTAACGACTGAGCCACATTAGATAATTTTGGGTATCATGGAAACTCTCAACACCAGAGCTTGGCGACTAAGCTAATACGAAGAAGAACTTACCTTTTTGTAGTTCCAATTTTGTTTTTCAAAACCAATATCAGATAAACGATGGCGGTAAACCATTATATTCATCAGGTACTCATTGCGTCAGACGTAACCTCTCCAAACGGGAGGTTAATAACTCACGAAGTCTTATTTGCAGCATATAACGACATTAATTGTATACAAGTTGCCTTTGTACCCAGAGCAATATAATTACCGGAATAGGCAGCTAGCCAGACAGATGCTGCTAATGGAAGTATACCCTATTTGTTATAGCGGCCCTATTACGTATTGTTTTGCTATTGCTATCTTAGCTTAACTTTCATCATGTTTTGAAAAACTATTGTACAGGTGAGAAATACATTTTATTTTATTAAAACAACCGATTCATGCCATATCGGGTTACAGGTTACTAATGGAAACTCTAGCATACCTAGAAAACGAACGTTTGTTTTTGCATTGACAAACAATGCATAAAATCTTTTGTTTTATAGTTAACTGTTTTACTTTCCATCCACAAGATAATATAAGAGAAGTTACTTCTGACGTTCCTATTTAATACATTTATAAAGATTGTAATTCTAATACGAAATTGTAAAAGAATCGTAAGACTAAAATCTCAAACAAACCAGTTCATAACCAACTTTTTATTAACATTTTAAAAACTCTTTGTATGTTATATAACAGATACGTTAACTATGTAAGATAACAAATAGAAGAAACATGTATTACAACATTTAACGATTTTGTTTTAAAGTCTATTGCTTTGATTGCTATTAGTTTAAAGAATAAGAGCCACTTTGTACAGTGTAACGGTAACGGTGTTTACCAAACGTAATTATTGTCCGGGTCCATTTTGCAATATGAGATTTAAAGCCGAAATTAAGTGAATTAGAAACTGGAGAATAGGATAGGTGCCGATCTCTGCCCTTTGGTTGAAAGCGTATACCAAAATTGGACTAACTTTTGATGTGGACCTCGGCATAAACTAATTATAAACGGAGATGTCTACTTTGTCATAAACGATCTGACTTCTGCATTAAAATTCTCTGTGCTGCAATTGCCAGAGTTCTTCAAGAAAAACACACAGTGATTTAGAATTAAGATTAAATAATTATTTTGTTGGTAAAGAATATGTAGCATCTGTTTCTCGACTTACTTAAGAGATCAGTCGCGATCAGCGCTATCAAGCTACGGTCAATGAGGGCAGTCTTTCAATGGGAGACCACGCGAATTACCGTTATTTAGTAAAGGCATTTTTATTTAGACCCTACCGTTGGTACGACGATGCGTTGAAATGTAGGTCTTACCTGTTAGTTTTAGCACAAACCATCTTTCATCCAAATCAGAGGCCTTTGAGCGGCTTAAAACTCTCGACGCCAGAATCTGTACACTTATAAAGAAGAAAAATGACAATGAATTTGGTGTTCCACTTGGTCGCCCATTCCTCATGATTGAAGGTTGAGACTCCTTTGCAGAATTTATTCACTGGGAGAGTTCTCTGGGGTACGTACGAGTACATCTTTTTGGATGCCCGGGTCCTTCCATAAAATACACGTCCTCGGATTTCGTAGTCTTTAAACATGTCGGTTTCCTCACGTTGATTTCCTTCACCGTAAAGCGAGTGCAAGTTTACACATAGCTTAAACATCAAGTCATTGGTATAGGGCCGGGATCGAACCCGAGGCAGTCTGATTAAAAACTAGATGTTTTGCCACCACACTTGTTTTTTTATTATTTTTACATATTTATTTCAGCCAATATAAGTACTATTCATAAAAGTATTATTACTTATACATGCTGAATTCGTAATATTTGCTAAAGTTTGATTTAAATCGCAATCAGTAGTAAGTTTTGGTATATGCGGTGGAAGCTTTATGCCAAGCTTAGCCAACAGGTCAAGCGAGACATTCTTCAAGTCCACATTACTTGGCAGTTCAACTCCCGCAGGCCATTTAAGACCAAATTTATTTAGTATTTTGAGCCAATCAACTTCTATTTTGGGAACAATACTGTATCCAGCTCCGTAAACTATACCAAGAGTTATGACGAACAACGTCGATAATCTGCAAATAAAAAAGAGACACAAATAGTAATAAATTTCGACAAATTTACGTGCTTTATCATTTTTCTTTCCCTTGACAGGTTTGCGTTTGATTACAGCTTGCCTGATGTAAAGCTACGCGGTAGTCTAAGATGTGGTACGCTAACGAATTGTATGACATTTTATTAATGGTCACCCATCCAAACACCACCGCCCGAATATTCTGTTACTTAGCTTCGACGATCGCGTCAGATCACCTTAGCTAACCGAGCCACAGGCGCTACGTAACCTAATGAGTATGAGCGAGAGACAGAGAACTTTCAAATGTTTGCTTTATTTAATCGTGTCATAAATTACAGAATGCTAAAAATCGGATCTTAAAATAGGCAAACACTTTCACTTACCCTGCCAGAAATAACATTTTGATTTAAATTTTGTGTAAATGAGAAATTAAATTGCCTGGTACGTAGCGTCGTAATACTAAATAATTTGATCATTTTTAATTTCTCGTGTGCCTTTATGTCAAATACATGTAGTTAGTGGCTAAATATCGCGAAGAGTCTGGACAAAGAATTGAATTGTTGTTCACGAAACGCGTATACACAAGCAGGTTCCATAGAATAATTCCTACAGTTTCTTTCAAGTACCATCACACAATGGCTACCACATCAATTGTCCTGTAAACATAAAAGAAACACAAATCTGTAGATTTCTCGGAAACACATCGAACAATAGGTTGGAATATTTGCCTCTGTTTTCTAAACACACATTTCTTTTATCAATGTTCATCTTTGACGCTCTTCTTTGTCCACAATTCCTTTAAACAGGTTTCCTAGTAACTAACGTGAAACCTTCTAAAGTTTTTACCTTTCGTATATTATCTACAAATAACGTTTGGTCAATCATTTTTAAAATTTGCTTTTTCATTCAACAACTATTTTAATTTTAATTTAATTCATAAATTAAAATTTTACTTAATTTTAGGTTGACGACAATTTTGCGATTAAAATAAAATAGAGCACATAGCAAGCTTATATGCCACGCACTATTTTTTGGCAGCAGCCATCTTGGTCTGACTTTCATAAAATATAGAAGAGACCACACATGACCTCACACCTTACAACAAATAAAAAACTTAATCAAAATTGGTTCGTTTTAGGGCTTAGTTAAGTTTGTCGATACACAACAAAATGTTTGGAGAAGCGATTTTTTAATTCCTCAACTTTAAAATGTCGTACAACAAACTCGGTGTTTTCTAAGAATTACATAAACACTAATAAAACAATCTGGGAATACTGATATAGACCGTTTAAACAGTTTTCACTTGCGATTAAAAAATGTAAAGCTCCACTAAAGTTTACATGCAATTACCAAATATCTCAATAACTAATATCCATGTTCACTCATTGTAAAACAATCCTGCAATAAGTTAAAACAATTTGTTTAAGAATTATTTAACAATATTTATTAAGTTCTCTCCTCACTTCTAGGAATATATGTGCACTAGATAAGTTGAGTTTATGATTAAATACTTGTAAATAAAGGTTATTTGAAAACAAACACTTGCGAATAGATATTTTATTAAAATATGTATATGTGACATTATGATGAACTAGGCGTCAGCTTAATGATTAATATCACGCCCCAAATAGCTGGCATTGAAAATATGTAATTATAATCAAATATGTAATTAAATTCCTGGCGTAAACACAGTTACTACCCCGTGCCGTTGAAGTGAACATCCTCGCTCACGATAAACTCCCCGCGCAAATCCGGGAGCACAGTAAAACGACGGCAATTACGCACTGGGTGGCTTAGTTTAGTGGTTTGTTGCGTAGTGACAGCCTTAGCAATCCGATTACGGTAATTGCCGGAAATCTTATCGAGCGGTGGATTAGAGAACAGTAATTACAAGTGAAGCTATGTATAATGTATCGTTATGTATACTTATAAGTATTATAAAGAGTATTACAATCATCATCATCATCCACAGCTCTTCTTATCCCACTGCTGGGTATAGGCCTCCCTCTGCATGTTCGACCTGCGTCGATCTGTTGCAGTCCTCGTACAGGTAGAACCTGCGACTTCAGTGATGTCGTCAACCCATCTCGCTGTATAGAGCTATATCGACCATCTCCTCGCTTACCAGCTTTACGCTTCTCGGCCACCACTCGGTAACGGCTTTACTGTACCTGTCATCACTGCTTGTACTAAGACTAATAAGCGGACCTACAATTTCACGTGTCATCCAAACCACGGTAGTGCTCAGATGTAAATGCTATTTTTTTAAGGAGAGTGTTGTGGACAGTCTTCCCATGGTCACCGTATGCATATTTTCACGCTTGTCGCAATCAGTGTCAGATGTTGAAGATCAAATATTGCAATGCTATAAACTCAACGTTTTGAAATATTGCAACTTACTTTTACAATGTCCCTAAGCTTAATATTCTTAACCGCTGTTTGGATGTCATAAAAACATGAGTTGACCTAATGTTAACGTTAACTTTGATGAATTTGATAGAAATCTGTCACTTAGCCATTTGGATGTTCGCGGGCTGTAAATGATTTACAATGTTTGATTCATGTCACTTATTGACACATAATTAATGAGACACGCGCTTCTAAATAATTTTAGTGACACAAGCATCTTAATGAACATCAGCGAGAGATCAAACGCTGTTAAACTAATATTTACTTCTGGTCCTCGAAGTGTAACGCTAAGAGGTATATAATACTGGTTTGGTTTCAAAAGCAAAACAATTTCAGGGCAAAATTAAATACATCTAGTTCGTTAAATTTGTGCTGAAAAATTCAAATGTTCAGTTCAGAGAGTTCGTTACCTGTTTTTAGATAGAAAAACATATGTTATTCCCCAATATTGTTCGGAAAAAAAATCTTTTTTTTTTCCTTTTGTTTTTTTTTTTTAAATCACTATATTATATTTATTTATTAACAATAATGGAAATAAAAACACACACACACACAAAAACCTTACAAATAGTAAATTAAATCTAAATCAGTGTCCGCGGGTAAGGTGCCTAAAATGCTGGCGGCATTACCTCGCTGGATCACCAAGCTTGTACGTTGGCCACGGTAAGCGCCAGCTCTTGGGCCATTTGTTCTGTCCACCAGCCGTTTGGACAGATCAATAAATAACTTACGGGCGTTTCATATTTTTTTATCAAATAGCAAATCAATTGTCATTCAACTCCAAAAAGCTTTAAAAACTGCTCAGAAAGGTTTTGCGTTACTTACTAGCAAAGTGTATACGTATATACAAATATCTAAAACTGAAATATTTAGTTATATATATTTTGTTTAGTTATGTACGAACATTTGAGCATAGTCGACAAAATGTAACATATTTGTTTAGACTAAAGTATAAATTAATATTTTATAACAAATACTTTTAACTTGTTACACACAGAACTCTAAAAGTAATATTTATTATAAAAATAAACTCTACTTATACCTTATTGACTCAGGCGTTACTTTGCGGAAATCCATTGTAAATAGAAGACAAAGTATATCACAGCGGAAGTACACTAAATATTTAATTTTGTCTTCTATCTACATACCGTTTTCTAACAAATATTATACTAAAATTGGATATAAAAAATTCTACTTCACATTTTGCAAGAAAAGCTGAGAACTTCGTAACTAGATCTTTGGCAAATTTTGAACGCAATAAGTTGAGATCCTTACAGCCTGCGGCCACAAGTCGCCGATAAGTAATTAAAATCCAAAGACGTAGAGTGTGCTGACATTGTCTTGGGGTATTTGCTTTGTCCGCTTGACGTCTTATGATTTCCTGGTAGCTAAAGGTCTGGCTTTGAACTGTCAAGACTTATTTGTTCTCTCTATGTGGTTTGAAGTAGCTATTTACGGCTAAAATGAGGGTGCTATGTGTTCTGAATTCAATGTTTTTTTTTTGTTGGTGGCATCATTTGATCTCCTGGATCTATTATAAAAATTATGTATGCTTTGGTTGGAAGCGAATTCTTCCCAGGTGTGGTCCTATTGTCACCATGTCACGATCTAATAATGTTATCATAGAAACATTTAGGACAACCCTCAAATTTCATACTGATGTATAATTTTGTATTTACTAACTCGAATCATTTATTTAGAACCTTGATTGATTTAATTCAGAATTTGGTAACCAATGACATGATTATAGATTAAAACATAACATTGACATCTAGTAAGAATATATGATATACGAATTTGCAAATCACTATACACATCTACAAAATTAAAAAGGGGAACAAAATGAGCATTTGGAAAAGATATAATCAAAGTTGGTTGTTCAACAAAAAAAAAATGTTATCTATTATACTGCCAATATGTAACTGTAATCTACGGCTGTTAAGTCTTAGTACTCGTACAAGAAGTCGTTAAGAGGCCTTCGGATAGCTTGAAACTAGAGTTTTAACACCAAGGCTTGGCCACTTACCTCATACGAAGAAGCAAAAGGAAAAGACTATTTTACTTTAAAGCAACTCACACTCACATAGTTAATCTTAATATATTAAATCTCGTTTCACTATGTTTGTCCTCAAGGACTCCTAAACCACTTAACCGATTATAATAAAATTCGCACACCATGTGCAGTTCAATCCAACTTGAGAGATAGGATAGTTTAAATCTCAAATTACAGTCGCAATTTTAATTTATTGCTAATTATTGTCTGTTATTATTTGACAGTCACAATTATCTGTTAACTCCAAATGATTCTAACATATATCGATACCTTTCGACTGGGTTGAGTAAGTAATCAATAGATGGCGCTGCTATGGTAAATCTACGAACGTGTCATCTATTTTTAGTCTATCTATTTTTCATACCCCTAAGTGAGGCAAAACAACTTTTGCCGGGTCAGCTAGTAAGTAATATATTATAAAAGCTTCAAACAAAATCAACTAAATTAAGCTTACTTTAAAAATCATATCACGCTCTAATTGTCGGTTTGAGGTAAGTGGCAAGCCGCGTCGTGTCCCCAATGAAAATATTTGCCCTCAGCGGTCCCTTTACATCTTGTGTAGTATGAAACAGATTAATGTTTACAGTAGGCTATTTGCACTGTTCTTCATAAAAATGCCCTGAACAGTGGCAAATAAACAAAGGGCGGCATAATAACGTTTCGTGTATTTTGAGATGGTATCTACGGTAATCCTTCTTTTCGTGGTTGAATTTACATTTGTTTTTCTCGGGATTTGATATTTATTTGGACGATAGGCTGAGGTTTATTAATGTTTATCCCGATTTGTTTTTTTGTTTTTATTACTGGTAATAAACAGTTCAAAACTTTTTTATTGATTTTTGTTAAACGCTTTCCATTTAGCCGTCTCTAAAGTAAGCATGTCATATTGTATCAAAATGCATCTTATATTATTTTACTTTCAAAGACACAAACTAATCGTCCATAAAAATCTATTTAAATATATAAAGACCAATATTTTCTAATAACTCGGCTTGTTTATTATCTTATAAAACACAACCCCAAACTACAACATCAAATTATTACACTGGCAATTCAATTAACAAAGTTGTTAAGCCATCGATGCATGACATTATTAAATTCTGTTTTAGTTTAAAATGTGGTTCGTATAACTAAAATTTATAGCAAGTGGGGTTAGATTTATCGCCTTTCTCTCAAGGGGTTGGAATATGGTGACTTAGCGTTTCGCGACGCAACCCTTAAATCTTTAGGTGAAATATTTACGGGGTGTTCTGTTCTATATACCTACTAATTAATTACAATGTATTACAGTTTACCTTTAATATTTAACGTTTCTTCAGTAGGAATAGAGAAAGATTTTTGTTATTATTTTTATCTTATTCTAGAGAATATAATTCACGTCCTTTTCATTGATTTTTGAAAAAATGTGTATTTGAAAAACAATTAATTGATTAATTGAATCATGTCTCTCTGGGTTATTAAAAATTATAATGAAAAACACGATATAACTAATGTAATCAAACACTAAAATAAATTATTTTAAAATACGAGTACTTTTGTTCAGAGTTTCTATTTGACTGTTGAAAAAACAATTAATTAGAATCAGGTTTAACTGCGGTGATTTCTCTTGCGAATACAAAATTCCCTAAGGTCAGTATTATACACACCTATGAAAGTGTTAAAATTAACACTCTGTATATTTCATTTCGCACTGAAAAGCGAAGATTAGACAAAGTTTCGAATTAAATTAAATTTAGTAGATTATTCCTTTAAAATAAAATTAAAACGATTCTAGTGGTTTCTGTTGCGGTCGAAAATAAGATTTTATGTAAATTTGTGCACATAGGTATTTTTATTACAATAGATATTTAATACTATATACATAATCAGGTATGTGCACAAAAGGAATGTAAATTTTGGCTAAAACCAAATACAATGGTGCTTAGATAAAGATACATAAAGAGTGTGCAATAATTCACATTTATGTGTGAATAAAACCTATTATCACTAGCCGCTTTTGTTGTTAATAGTATTTTATATTATTTATGTGTCTTTGTAGCTCGTTGAGATTATAATTATTCTAAAATATTGTGTTGAGACCTTTTTATATTTAACCACCAGATGCAAAAACGAAGAGAAGTTTTACAAGTCTGTAATTTGAATGCGTATGTGTCTGTGTCTATAGTGATAATTATCGTAGCTCTCGAACGATTTAACGGATTTTGATTTCTTTTTTTTTGTGTCAAAGGTCTGTTAATCGAAATTGTTATTAGTTATTTTTTGATGAAAAGAGGCCTAAGATTGAGGCTGCCAAAGAACATAAATCAAATGAAAGGCGTGATTAAAATACTTACATACACTTTGATAAATTTCATGTTCAAAACAACCACCATCACATTTTTTTAATTGAGTGTTTTTTTATACATTCAATTTACATTTGTTTACTATTTTGTCTAAGCATATAATACGAATACTATGAGTTTTTACAATTTAGGCAGTTTAAATTAACTTGTATATATCACTTTTGAAGTTTGTCTAAGGTCTGTAGTTTTTGTTGTTTGAAGTCCGTAATTTACCTTAATGCAAACCCAATTAGACCATAAACAAGAACTAAACACTTCCCAAATTCAAATCTGAGGAACATCTACCATAAAACAGCCGGCCATTCCCTTATAACAGGGTCTTAGCTACTTTGGCAGTTGTAGCTAATTGCACTTGAAGACTTGGTAAGAACGGTGCAGGATCTGCTAAACCCCGAAACGAGTGCTATGAGATTTATTTGGCAAGATAAGAAGGGCTTAGCCGGTTTGCAGGAAATTAACGCGTTTGGCAAATCCTTTTTGCGAATCGCCAGGACTTAACTGTTTGATATAATCGAATAAGTTGCTGAAATGTTACGCGTATTGCCTGATTGTGTCTTTATTTCATGTCTGAGATATTTCATATTATTCTGAAAGATTTGAGAAAAAACTAAATAATTATTCCTTAAAAACTTGAGTTCCTCGAGTCAATAAAGAAAACATTCGAAAGTTCACACTCATTTTTTTATTTTTTTTACACATTCACACACGGCTGGTTAGCCCCATACTGAACCATTTCTAGCTCGTATAACGGTTGCTAACACAGCTGATATACTACATATTATATATAAATACATATTTAATACCCAGACCCACAGCCAACAAATTGAGTTAAGCACAAAGATGTTGATGGGGCCGGGAATCGAACCCGGAACCTTCTGATTAGCAGACCGGCATGGTAACCTTTACGCAACGAGGTCGTCAAACTCAAACGAGGTTGTCATACTGACACTCATTTGTTTATGCAAGTGACAGGACATAAACTTTCAAATGTTTTATTTATCGATGAAAGTTGTAATATTTTAGTTACTAGCATTTACTTTGTTTTCAATATAAGTATTAAAATGAATACGCTATTTGACACATAAACGACAACTTTTTAGGTACTGTGAACAATATTGAATATTTGTTTTTGATCTTTAACTTTATAAGTAGGTATTTAATACCGAATAAAAGTCATATACAATATTACTTAGGTGCAAACAGTAACATGTTGTCTGTTTCACTTAAAACAGATGTAGACTACTAAAGCGCAACACAGTGATTAGATTTCACGTTTCAACCCACACTGATGTCTCTTAAGGGGCAACGCCTAAGTTAAAATCCCATCCATACAAATGATTTCCACCGATAGCGATTATAGGTAAATTAGATGAAAAATATAAGAAAATACAAAAATATTTACATTATATAATGGCGGCCATCTGTTTTGAAATGTATCATGGTTTAGTATTTATATAGTATTCTACTTCAAGCCTTTTCATTATATAACCTGTATTGGGAATTTTCCAATAAAATAAGTGATTCACCATTTCGTGTATGTGTTAAGATTTTCATCAAATGTACCAAAGGAAGTTAATATATAGCGCCTAAATTGTAAAAACTCATAGTCATATCCTCACACAAAATAATAAACATTTTTAATTTTTCTATGTAACTCGATGTAAGCTATTCGTAAGTCTTTGTGAAAATATATTTTTTAATATCATTACTAAACAAGTGTAAATTAAAAATATAAAAACACCACCCACCCACCTTGTATACAAAACAATAATATCGATTCATCCGTTCGAGATTTACTGAGCTATGGACAGAAACACACACAGACATTCACACATATACATACACACAGAGACGTCAAACTTATCCAATATTTTGTTATCTAGGACAACAAATAAAAAATGTGCTAATGAAGGCTGACTCTGGATCTTAACTTAATATTATATATGTGCCAAGTCACAAAAAAACTGCAGCACATTTTGAAGTCTGCAGACTGCTATCCTAAAAGTTGCATGGGATTTCGGCATCGACGTTGTCCCTTAAATCACGTTAGTTGATATGATTAAGCTAATTCAATTTCGCTAAGGCGTTTTCAGGTGCTTTAGCTTGTACTCGTGCGACTGTGATTAGAATTAAATTCTACAGTAAGCTCAGTCTGCGGTGAGATGAAACTGCCAACGTAGCACAGTGGCGGGATAGATAAATTTATCTGAACGATAAAACAGATAGATGATATGGCATTGGTCTGTTTAGTTTTTAGCCCCGATCCAAAAACCACGTGGTGGTCTCTCTCTCTCTCTCTCTCTCTGTGTGTGTGGCATCGTATCTCCCGAATGGTTGAACCAATTCTAGTTTTTTTTGTTTGAAAAGTATTGTAGTCAGAAGTGGTCATAGCCATGTTTTATGAATATGGGTCTTAGGTGACCGCCGCCCCAAAATGGCGTACCTATGATATATTTCACAACTCTAAATAAATAGGTATCAAATGAAAGTGCTTAACTAGTAGGACACACACACTATGATTATTTACAAAATCTTCGATGGTCGCCATATAAAAAAACTGAGTTTTTTTCTAAATATACTTCTTACTCACAAACAGATAATGAATATAAAAATTGGCCAATTGGTGTATAGCAAACAAATCCGAACGAATCATTAACAACCTTTACAACAAATACTAACTTAATTTCAGGCGCATATTGTAAATATTATGTATCACTTGCATCATTAATGTATTATAATGAATTATCAACGTGTTTAATATGAATCTATCATTATTATTTTTTATTCTAATTGTGTCAGTCAAATTATTGGATTATTTTGGGAAGGACTAGCTGCCAAGGCACGGGCTAGCGTCTATTTTGGCAACTAGAGCTTAATGATTAAAATATGTATTTTTTATGCCAATGAATTTTTGAAATACATCAAGGGTAAACGAAAGCATATCGAGGTTTCTTACAGTGTATCAACCCGATAAAAAAAAACTAGAAACTAATTAACTGGTTTCAGTCTTGAAACGCTTCTCGTCACGTTCCGCGGCGGATGCATTTTGTATGAGCTCCTTAGAACACTTTAAATTAACTTGGCTTAATTAAAGTCACTCTGTAAATACAGTAACGTAGTCGTAGATTAATCAGGAGATCGTCAAAGGGCCTCGATTAAGGTTCGCTGGTTACAGCGAGACACAGAATGTGTTTACATGTGAAGGTCTAATTTTAACTGACTTAAATAACCGGACGTTCTCAATTAATAATAATAATAAATATTAGGACACATTTCACACACGGCTGGTTAACCTCATACTAGAAATGGTTCAGCCATTTCTAGTTCGTGTTATGGTATCAAACTCAACTGATATACTACATATACATACATATTTTATATAGATACATAGTTAACACCCAGACCCACTGTCAACAAATTTAGTTAAGCACAAAGATGTTGGCCGGGCCGGGAATCGAACCCGGAACCTTCTGATTGGCAGTCCGGCATGGTAACCTTCACGCCAACAAGGTCGTCAAATTCGACGATGTATTTTTCCGATATTTTTGTGTTTGTTTATAATAACTAACGCAACTCCGTTAGTAATAAATATTATTTCTCAAATTTCGACGTAAATGTAATCTATAAAAAGACCTAAAAATACTCTATCTACGAGTACACAAAGACAATTTGGTTACACTTTTAAGTGAAAACATTATGTTGATAAATGTAGAACACAGATCTAGAAGATCGGATAACCAAAACGGCTCAAAGCTATAACTTTACTGTCGTGTCGTCAGACATACCTACCCAAAAATAGTTATTTAATATAATATAGACTGTCCTTTTAAAAGTAGAATTTCCATCTGGGTGCTACCGTGGGTCGTATGACACGTTAAATTGTAGGTCCCGGCTGTTAGTGATAGTACAAGTACAGTCAAGCCAGCCTTCGGGTGACTTGGAAACTTTCCTCTCCAGAGCTAGGCTACTTCTTCGCTCATACAAAGAAGATGCCGAACATAATAATACGAGTATATGAAGTCGGTTAAAAACAGTACCATAATTGACTAGTTGACCGGTTTACCATTGTATAGCCAAAGCTACTGAGTGTAGAGACTTAAAATTTTAGCAAAGAAATATCTATGCAACGTATACTAACAACATAGCTTCTCGTTATTTCGTAGTACTTGCATCTGATTTTACGCAGCAAAAACAAGGAACAAAATGCCCTGTTATTATAATCATGCAAATTATGTACCTACACAAAAACATAACCAAAAACTGCTCGCAGAATAATAGACCGTCAATGAAGGGTTACAAGCCCCTCGGGATTTAATATCGGATTCGCGAGGGTATTTCAAGGTCAAAATCAAACATTTAATCTACCTCTGACTATAACAGCCACTTTTTTCCAATTTGATGCTTATAACAGCTGAATAAGGTTCATTTTATGCCGAGTTTGTGAAGTATATGCTATAAAGAACCCTAGTTGCAGTACAGAGCCATTGGTTCATAAATTTAAACATTTTAAACTGGCCTTAAAATATATTTTTAATCAAATCAAATGTAAAATACGACAGTCACACAAACAAAAATATCAATACTTATAAACACCATTATACAAGATGTTTATGTCTCAAAGCTAAGAAGACTAAAACATAATATAATTTTATAACTAGCTAACCCGGCAAACGTTGTTTTGCTTTAAAAAATACATAGTAGCCGATTCTCAGACCTAGTGAATACTCATATAAAATTTGGTAAAAATTGGTCAAGCCGTGTCGGAGGAGTACGGTAACTAACATTGTGACATGGACATTTTATATATTAGAAGAAAATATGTTCAAACGTTCCAATTTATGGCTAAACAAATGTATATAGTAGTAGTAGTTAAAAAAAACGTTTTTCGTCCAGCGAGGTGCGAAACAGCTTCGCTCTGGCCAAAGGTGGATCGTGCTTAGTTTAGAATAACTGGCTCATATTTATTATTAATAATGGAAGAAATTGCAATATTTATTTGTAATTCCTCTGTGATCTGAATCTAAATTAATGTAAGAAATGAAAACATAAAAATACTAAAAAAAAAGATATTTTCGTTGCGTATCTCAATTTAATTTCAGTTTACAGCGGAAGTACACAAAAAATCTCAGATTTTCTTACATCGTCAATGGATTTTCGCTACGTAAGCTAGTTCCACTAATCGATAGGTTATTATTATTAACATAACAAAATCAGCCCCGCACAGTAACCCTGTATTTAAAATACAATATAATACGATTATCAGCGTGTCCCCTTAACACAGACAAAATCAATAGCGTCTGCTGTGGGGTAAATGCAAAATGCAAAATAAAAGACAGTACGGTGCGCAATGCGGAAAAGTTAACACACACGCATATTTTTGCAAAAACTCGCGTAAAAATATTTGCCAAGTACGAGTTGGGCTCGCGCATGAAGGGTTCCGTATCATTGTTGTATGGGATCCCCACTTAAATATTTATTTTTATTAAATTTTATAGCTAATATACATTAATATATTTGTGAAAATTTTAAGTGTCTAGCAGCTATCGTTAGTCATATATAGCAAAAAAAATATGAAAAAAACACGTTTATGGTATGGGGACCCCCCTTAATATTTCAATTTTATTATTTTTAGTATTTATTAATATAGCGGCACGGGAAATACATATCTTGTGAAAGTTTCAGCTTTCTAGCTATTACGGTTTCTGAGATATATCCTGGAGGCAGACAGACAGACAGCGGAGTCTTAGAAATAAGGTCCCGTTTTTACCTTTTAGGTACGGAACCCTAAAAAGTAAAAGTAGAATTCGCGGTTGTTTTGTTTTCGTTTGTTGTGCTGGTTGTTTGTTACGGTCTATGAATTTTTATGCTGAAGCTTTAGGTATTTGGAAATTACTTTTACTATGAAAACTTTTAATTTAAGTTCGAAAGTACCAACGGGACCTTATTACTTTTGTTTTATTATGTTAGTGTTTATTTATTTATTATTACGATTTCGGTTTCCAAGTGATCGTTTGTCCGTCCGTTTGTTTGACATTAGGCTTTACTATATCGACCGTGATAGCTAGAGAGTAAAAAAATTCACACATCATGTATATCTGTTGCCGCTACAAAAATACATAATATGTATGAACTTAAATTAAAATATAATGAAAATGTGAAGTACATCCCCATTCATCATACGTGAGATCTCTTCATGAAATCATACATCATACAAACGATTATTTGTAGGAGTTGCTATCTACTTATTATACCTATTTATAATAAAAACAGGTCAGGGATATAGGTCAACATATTTCATGCTGCGTAGAATATAAATTGCGCAGAAAAAAACAAGAGAACAATGGTGTAGTTTAGATAAATCTTTTATGATATTTTAAGAAAATGATAGGCTAACTATTTATATGTAGGTAAGAAGTTCATTAAAAAAATATTCATGAGTAAGGCATTTTATTATTTGCTAAGAAGGAATTCAATCAATCAAAGAATAGAAATACCTTATCAATTTTATTACATCGACACCCTTATAAATACATATACTCGTAATAACGAGTACCATAGTTAACAGCCTATTTATTTTAAAAAATAAAATTTTATTGCATAAAAACAACATTATTGTCTTCATTCTCTACAGCCAAATGATTCCCGTAACCCACTGGTGGGCATAGGTCTTTCTTTGCATAAGCCATTTGCGGCTATTTTGTGCAAACTTCTATTAGTTCAACCCCGCGTTCAACCCCGCTCAATAAAGCTCCAGATTTCGTGTCAAAATTACATAAAATCTTGTTCAAAACCCTTATAATTACTTCTACGCAACACACTTTGATTAATAAGAGCGCCCCTTTGAATAACACGATATTTTACCGCCTGTTCATAAGCTTTCGTTCGATATAGACAGTCCATAATGCGAAATCGGCGAGATTCGTGGTCATAACACATCGTTTCAGAGACGCATTTAGACAGGTATAAGCCATTAGGGAATAATAAAACACCCTTATCGGCCCATTAGGTGGTCGTAAAATAACAGTTAGTCATGTTATAATGTGATGAATTGTAATATCCGTGTTTTTCGTAGAGCAGCTACGATTGCTACGAGATTGCGCACACATCGCTTGGAAACGCTACAAAATCATCTCTGCTAGTGTCTTGCTATCTATCATAATAGGTACTTTATTGGATGTTGGCTCTTGCCACACAGATTCCATATTTTCAATGTTAGGTATAATAACTATGAGTTTCTCCTCTCATCTTCAGAGTTAGCTCGGTCTTCTTCATAATGCTGACTATGAGAATAAAATCATAATTTATTTCAGACTTAGTCCACATAACCATAATATCATCATGGTAACATACGCTAGTAATTACAAAATTACTAGTTACTCCAACGCAAAAAGTCACCATACTTTTCTTAGCAAGCAATACTTTTACGACAAATTTCACATATTATGTAGGTTTATTTGGTCATTGTTATTAGTTTACACCTAATTTCTGTTAGATAAAGGCCTTTTATAGGCACGCCACTCAAAGTGTTCTTTCTCTCACTTAAAGGTGTACACTTGTATTATTCACTGTTTTTATTTATCTTTACTTTGCAAAAAATATAGTAACCGTTAGAAAGATGCCAAAGTGAATGAAAGATACTTGTCACAATTATACGAGTAAATTATTTTGACGTTTAGAGAAAGAAATAAGGCAACAGTAAGTATGAGGAAAGAGAAAAAATAATTGGCCAAGTGCGAGTTGGGCATGAAGGGTTCCGTACCATTGTTGTATGGGAGCCCCCCTTAAATATTAATTTTATTTCAATTTTATATTTTAATTTGATAGTCAATATATATTTATGTATTTTGTGAAAAAATTAAGTATCTAGCACCTACCGTTATTGATATATAGCAAAAAATACGAAAAAACAAACGTTTATTGTACGGGGACCTCCTTAATATTTTAATTTTATTTATTTTTAGTATTTGTAGTTATAGCGGCACAAAAAATACATACCTTGTGAAAGTTTCAGTTTTCTAGCTATTACGGATTCTGATATACAGCCTAGAGACAAGACAGACAGCGGAGGCTTAGTAATAGCGTCCCGTTTTTACCTTTTAGGTACGGAGCCCCAAAAAAGTATTTGAAAAGGGTTGTTACACATAATGTTACTTTCTCATTTTTCAAAAAGAACTTTAAATAACTCTCCTCGGGGTGTTCGCGTCACCTTTTGAGTAAACGACAACATCAATCACAGTGTTACCTAAATCCGCGAAATAGTTTATTCTCCCTATTTCTTCGCTCTGGCAAACGTCAGTCAAATTTTAAGAAAAATAACCCCTTAACTATGTTTTAGGGCTTTGACGAATAAAATACACTGTAGTATTTTTTTACTTGCCAAGCCATATGATGTAACTTTGTTAATCCGGTATAAAAATAGAGCATGTTGTGGGAAAAAACTGTAATGTTTTGGAAACTTCCAATTGTTTAAAACAGAAATAGTTTTGAGGCTTCTCATAAAAGATTATGCGCTAGCTCGTAACAAAATGTTGAAAGCCTTTAATTATTCTTATACCAATATCTCTTTGCTTCTTTTAATTATCACGAAACACAGAATCAAGGCAGTATTTATAAAGCTCACGACGGATTACTTTAGATTTCCATGGTAGGTTAAATACGAGTCAGTTTTCTGGTACTTTCTTTGCACAACCCTAAACGATAAGAAAGAAACATCATACATCACTTACATTGCACAATGCAAATAACTAGATGTCGTTGTATATACAGTACATACTGCGTCCCACTGCGTTACCTGCGATAAAGCAACTTAGACGTTGATGTGGGCATTAAATTGTATATCAAAAGGCTTAAAAAGAATTTATTATAAAGATTATCTTACATCAATAATGAATTTAATATTATACAAGTCAATTATTATAAAAGTAAATAAAAAACAAAGAAAAAAAAAACCACTCGTAAAATTAATTTAATAGGCCACTCCGGATAGAACCTGACGGCAACACTTGTGGCATTGCCGCGTTGTATAGCTATAGATAGCCTTTGCGCAAGGCTTAAATAAAGCGGAAGAAATATGTTATAAAAATGAAATGTTTTTGTTCGGTCAAAGATAAAACCACAATCATTTACCCCAATTTAATAAAAAAATGAAATTATTAACCATACAAAAGACCATACAGCATTTGATAATCATTGCTTAGCGTGGTCTATAGCTGTGCTAAATTGGCGTAACTGAAATACGACAACAATAACGATTTGTTACGCCAACTTTGTCTTCTCACGAGACATTTAGTTTTTAATCGTTTTCTAAATTATTGCTATGCCAATTTTAACCTTTAACGGATTGTAATTAAAGACTTTTACGAGTACATAATATAGAAAGTAACTTTGACGTACGATTTGCTACATCAGCATCTACAAAAAAATAATGAGTTGGTTGAATTATTATAAATCTGAAAATCAATAAGCAATCTTCTTTTTGTACTAAAGCACTCGTAGGTACTTGCTCCCATAACTCACTTTACCAAAAGGCATTAGTAAAATTTATGTTTTCACTTTTCACCTATCGAAAAACCAATTTCAATAAATTTGTTTTTAACCCAATCAATGAGCAATTTGGTGAGTATTCATAAATCAGATATAGAGAGGCAAGTTATAAATGAGGTTATATTCTAGAGCTAGCTGCGGCCCTCGGTATCACCCGATTTACTACGAAGATAAAACTAGTATATACATTAATTTAGAGTCTAAACTATGTCAGTACCAGATTATATCGAAATTAGTTCAGCCGTTTGAGTGTCAAAAAGTGACAGACATAAACACACTCACACACAAACTTTCGGATTTACTATTAATATTAGTGTATCCTGAAATACGTGTACGATTATGTGTATATTATTATATTAAACCGTATATGTAAATTATGTTTTAATTTGAACCAGTGCTTGAAGTAAATATTTAAATGAGCATAATAAATTGTTGCCTAAACTGATTTTGAGGAAAAAAAGTTTTGACAACGCTATATATTACTATATTATGTAAACCACCACAAACCGCGTTCATATAAAGCTGTTCCGTGGAGCCGTTTCGATGTTATAACGTACCATACAGACAGAAAAAAAATCCATAAAAGGTTTTTTTGTTACTCATCTTAAATCACCATAAAATCAGTTTAAAAAATAAAAAAAATATTGTACAGACACTCCATTTTTATTCGTATTATTGTATGTGTTGATAATTGAAAATAGAAAACGTTATTACGAGAAGCTCGGATTTATCTGTACAATTTTAGTTTCAGATAAATTGGTTTCTAAAGTTTCTTAATTAATATAAACTTTTAGCTGTCATAGATATGAAATAATTTATTTATCTTAATATTTAACTTGAGTTTCGAAATATGAAACGGTTGATTTTTGAGCCTTTGTCCATTTGTTAGGAAACCATAGCATGGTGAAGCATTTTTTGGTGCTCGCTGTATTTACTGTCGAAGTTCCGAGGATTCGCACAAAGCGTTTTGCTTCGACCTTCATTGTGAGAACTGCGAAGCTTTGGAACTCTCTTCCTGAGTCTCTTTTTCCCAAGAAGTACAATTTGGGGGTCTTCAAATCTAGATTAAATAGGTTCCTTTTAGGCAAGATACATTTTAGACCACAGTCAAGCTTAACATCAGGCAAGCTGCGGTCAAACGTAAGCCCATTTATCATAAAAAAAACGAAATTTGTCAGTCTCCTCGACAGCCAGCTATTCCAAACTAGGAATGCTCCACCTTAGGCCAGACTGTCGCAAATTTGTGTACTTATGGGCCCGGTTAGTCAAATGTAGTGCGAAAACAATTAGAAAGAGACAGAAAAGATGGCGTCGTCCACCCAGATGGGTTGATGTCAATGAACTTATGTGTAAAGTTCATTGGTTAACGTGGTATTTGTTGGTCCTACTTGAACGAGATCAAATCAAACCTGATCGGAACAGATTTATAATTATTAATTTAGTTAATAAGATTTGCGAGTTTAAGGTTTTTCTGCCGTATGCGCCTTAACTTGGTGATGAACTAATGACTTGTACCTGATCACCTTACTTAAAGCGCTTTAGGAGCAAATTAGTATACTTTGAAATAAACACGTCCACTCTGCGTAAATAAATGGGCTACGGTTAATTCAGTTTTATTAACTTTAATTCAGTGTTGACAATCGTCAAAGTTTCAACACGCGCCCCGCTCCCTAGTTTTTTTTTATAAACGTGTTAAATTAAATGTTGTGCTTCTAGATGTCATCAAAAAATTCAAACAAATCTTCCTTTATTCTGCAAATAATAATATTATTATTTATACAATTTAGACATAATAACGATTATAATATTAGACAATACTGTTAATTGTTGATTTTATATAAATTAATTTTGTAAAGCTTAACTGCCGGCACCGTACTTCAAATACGCGACTCTAAATCAGCTGAAAATGTATCTCCGTGAATAGAAGTTAATGAGCTGTTTATATTCCAAGAATATCAAGGCATGTCGTCAATGGTATTGGCTCTTTCGTAGATATTGGGTACAGTCTCGTGAAAAAGTGCTAATGTTAAGATACATTATGTTTATTTCATATTGATATTAAGTATTAAAAACGTATTGCATTTTTTATGATTGCATGAGTTTATTGACTATATTTATTTCATATCATTAAAAATATTAAAATGTCCTCACGACGTTTTTTTCATCGCAATGCAAATGCAAATAAATTCCTAAATAACTTTTTCCTCATATGATTCACGCTAATGGGAAAACTAATGTATTATTTTAAAAAACATACTTATAATAAGTTTTGCGTTTTGTCGACACAAAACTTGCACTTCAAAAATATGTTTCAATATAATTGCACATATACCAGATTCCAACTCATTCGGCAAAAACATTTCCAATTTTTATAAAGAGCAGAGTTATGAACTGTACTTTCATTGTTCACCCTTGAGGTAAGGTGTGAAGGCAATTTACTTCGATATGAATTTTTCAACAAATTACGGTCTTAAATCAATGGGGTTTGAGGTACGATGATGATTTTATTACCTACACATAAAAGTACTTAATATCGCTGCTTTCGTTTTTTTACGGTTAATTCATTTTTATTCATACCATAGAAGCCGTATGAACCAAATATGTCTTATGATCATGTTAAGAAAAGCAAATCTTAATATATATAAATCTCGTGTCACAAATTTTTGTCCTCAATGTACTCCTGAACCTCTTAACCGATTATAATAAAATTCGCACACCATGTGCAGTTCGATACAACTTGAGAGATAGGATAGTTTAAATCTCAAATTATAGTCGCAATTTTAATTTATTGCTAATTATTGTCTGTTATTATTTGACAGTCACAATTACCTGTTAACTCCAAATGATTTTAACAGATGTCGATACCTTTCGACTGGGTTGAGTAAGTAATCAATAGATGGCGCTGCTATGGTAAATCTACGAACGTGTCATATAAGCTACACTATCTATTTTTCATACCCCTAAGTGAGACAAAACAACGTTTGCCGGGTCAGCTAGTTTATTATAAAGATCACAGGTCTCAATATCAATATCGGTACGCAATATTGTAATAAAATCTAAAGTTATGACTTTAAACCTGGCTCTCAATAAGGCGATACTTCGTTTATTTTAAATCTTCACCCTCTCCATATATTTTGTTTATTTTATACCATTTTATTGGTAACCGATGGTATAAAGCCGGGATAAAATTTCAATTGCCACCGCCGCAGACAACCACCTCGTGTCTCTCTAGTTTATTTATTGTGTTGAACCTCAAAAGTACTGCCAGTGGTTAAATAAAGTCTACTGGAAGAGGCATTTTTTTATATACGTTGCTTTTAGAAAGTGTTGTTAAGAAATTGTTACTAAACAGATTAAAGTAACATAGAAAATATCATGCAATCTTTAATAATCTTTGTTAAAAAAAACCCAAACCATTTATTGCTGAGTAACAATATGGTCATCTTCATTATATCCCCGGCTTGAAAACTCTCGACATCAGAGCTTCGCCACTTAGCTCATATGAAGAACACCATGAAGATTTTTACGAAGTATCATCTTTTCACAAAAATAGTATTTTTAATATATTTAACTTCGATTTTCTTTAAGCATATAATTTAAGATCATATCATAAACGAAATAAAAGTGAATGCAAGTTGTCGTATTTTTTAACATACTAGCTGAAGGGGGGCAAAGGTTGTTACCTTTGCCCCCATACGTAATGTTTACTCATATTTGTATTTTTATCTTAGGTGTGAAAAACTTAATCTGCTTGATCACAAGCCATTTCTATTAAAACGATATCTAAAACCAGTAAGCCGTCGCTTCCACTCGAAAAAATTCAATCGCACCTCGCATTCTCCAATGAAAATCCTCGAAATACGTGAAAATCACAAAGAATCTACAAAATACTCTCGTGCAGAAATGAGATACGTTTTGGCTAGATCCTAATTAGGTTCATTTAACTCGGCCAAAGTGAAACCTTGGTTGGAATGGTTAGCTTTCAAACACGCCCGTTGGGACAAACGTAGGTAATGAATATGGATACAGTTTAAAAGGTTTGCTTAACATGAGCGATTAGATTAAGTAAAAACTCTTTTACCAAAAATAGTTACATTAAAAAAAGAGTAAAATAGTTATTTCTCGATTATGTTGTTGTATGACGATTCCTTTACAGTTCAAGCAGAGCGGCTATGGAATTCCTTACCACTCAACATTAAGAAAGCTCAGACGATTGATACTTTTAAAAAACTTGTGGAAGAGTGGTATTTATCTTTGCTGCCCTGAGACAATTCACTTTCTTCTTTCAATGAAATACTGTTTATTTATTTATAATGTTATTATTACTAAAATAAATTGGTACGTTATGTATTATTATATTATATATATTTTATGTATGTATTAGGCTACATCTTGTAGTATTAATTATATGTACGTTTTTTAAATATTTTTTATTATACATTACGTTCTTCTTTAGTTGTTTATAAATTTATTTCCATCCAAAGGTTGCATGGAAGAGATCGCTTTAAGCGATAAGGCCGCCAATTGTGGCAAACTAGTTTTAAGTTCATTCTATTTTACTGTGTCTTTTTATTTTTGTGTCCAATAAATAATTTATATGTCTATCTATATTTTCATAAAGTGAACAGTAACGTAAAAATATATCGTATGAACATGCAATACAAGTGCATGTAATACAAGTCATAAATGAATATAGCACAAAATACTCGTAACTATAATGTAATTGCTAATACGTTTTTGCAAAAAAAAACTCAATAAATATATTATAAACAGAAGATAAATAATAATAATAGTAATTCATCTTTCTTTATTCAAAAATAAATAAATAACGCCATTCAGCGATTAACTCTTCAAAACACGAGTAACTCATAAAAAAAGATACCTGATAAGTACAAAAATCGCAAGCGACACTTTTTGGGGTAGCGAATTTCCGAAGTATTTATCTGTATCTAAGCACATAAATTCGTGCAACAGTAAAATAGGTATCTGACACACATATCCGACACGTGTTTGGCGATAAATTCGGCAGTCGGTCCCGTTTGTCATTATTGTTTATTAAAACGACTTTTTAGGGATCGGATTGAAAGTGTTTTAGAGGGGAAATTATGATGAGTGGGTTTAGAGGGTATTTATCGCTAAATTAAAAAAAATACGTATTTAATTTTTGATTGGTTTGTATATTTTGTAAAAATATTATACCTTTATTATTTTTAATCGTTTATTTAGCGCTAAAAGTAGTACTTCTGCATACGATTTTGAAATACTACTACATACACAGAACGAATTCCAAAATACATAATGTGCTTTGTTTATTTTTTTTATTGCTGCACAATGAACTAAATAATATTTTAATTCTAATTAATAACAACCAAAAACAAAAAAACATGTGTCTTCGACCTTCATTGTGAGAACTGCGAAGCTTTGGAACTCTCTTCCTGAGTCTCTTTTTCCCGAGAAGTACAATTTGGGGGTCTTCAAATCCAGAGTTAATTCAATATAAATAGTAGTAGTACAAATAATAGTTAGTTCCTTCTAGGCAAGCGTGTTACATCTTTGACCACAGTCAAGCTTAACATCAGGATAGCTGCGGTCAAACGTAAGCCTATTCATCAATAAAAAAAAAAAAAAATATTATATGCTTGTTTATTTTTATTCATGCATAGTATTTGCAAATCTCATGCTCATTTTGACTCAATTCTCTAACCCGTAAAATAATGAAATTACTTGAAGCGTCTGCTATCAAAAGTCCTAAATTTAACCCTACGTGAATTAAAACGTCCACATTTCTGCAGTAAAATTCGTATTTTGAATAACAACGAGTTATTGTTCGCGTCGCTGCAAACCAACATATGCGTGATACATGCCCGATAAGGTAAGATAGTGATGCGCTTTCTCTGGCTATTCGAACAAAAAATTGGAAAATTAACTATATTTAACAACAAACCACCAATTTCGTATACAAAAAACAAAATTGATATGAACTATCTATCAGTTATTAAAAGTAAGAGTACTGAAGCAACAATCAGTCTGATAGTAAATCTCCTCTTTTTATAATCAGTTGGCTAGTACATAAAAATGTTTAAATATACTTGTGTAATATATGATGTCTCTATAAATAAACTTGTCAAAAATCGAAAAACAAACTGTGGTTTTTCTTCTGTTATTCGTGTTAGAAAGCTTACGTAGGTACCTATTTAAATATATCTTTACATTTTTTACTTTGATTTGATTTATGTAGAAGGTGTCTTACGTAAGGCGTCAGTTCGAGAAAAGTATACGTTACGTATATGTAAGTAACTACGCATTATATTCTATTATTCGTGTCAGAATTCAGACCTAGCAGCTAATTTAAGATTAAAAAAAAAATGTGACACAATTTCAAATATAAACGAATATCGACAGTAAAAGCGTTATTTTTTTTCAAATAAAATTTAATTACTATTTTTAATTCGATTTTCGACTGCTGTTTCCAACCCTAAAAAGGTATAGTTACAATACATTATTCATGATACGAATGCAGAAGAGACGTCCAGAGATAATCTCCGGTGATTTACGATGGGAATGCAGCGTTTTCACTACTACAGCCATATTTACATCTATATACATATTATACAGTTATATATTTACATATTTTTTGCTTAAAATGGCAAGACTGTTGAAATAAATCTGTGTAACTGACATAGGTTATATAACGTTATTCAACATTCAATTTTTACAAAAATGTCTAATTTAAGCCAGTTCCCCAATTTCTCATCTGTCTATCAATTATGATAAAAGGTGCATAAAAAAAAATGAATAAAAAAGGACGACAAAAGTCTTTAAAGAAAAACTTGATACCCTACTAATATTACGACTTTATGACAATAACATTTAATATGCTGTTTTTCTCGTTTAAGATATCACACAATAAAACTTGTTAGAAGTAAATAAATAATAGATAAATATTAAACTCGTATATTAATTAAAAAAAATATTACCAATAAGCTCTGCCTTTTAAGTTTTTGAGAATCACCTCAAAAGTCAATGACTTTTACTGCACATCTTTTATAGATCATATTCCTTTAATACCATCTGAAGCCGATTACTTCGCAAATCCTTACTCTCACCGTAATTTCCAATAGTCGAGTGCCGAACTCGTAAATGGAATATAAACATTATTACACGATAAGCTTCTAAAGGGCCCCAGCCAATCTTACGCACGAGATTTCCTCCACAATATTGGAGCTATACGTATGTTGCGGATACTTAAAATGTTAGAAACAGTACGAGCAAATCTGCAAATGTATCTTCTTTGTCTTAATTTATTCCTCCCTGTGAAATTTAAGACCTCAATATTTTAAACAAATTCTTACATTTTCGACTTTTAATTGTTAAGTTTTTTAATTTGTATGATTCTTAGCATATCCATTGAAGATTTGGCACTTATAATATACATATACTAGCTGACCCGGCAAACGTTGTTTTGCCTCACTCAGAGTAAGAAAAATAGATAATAGCCGATTCTCAGACCTACTGAATACGCATATAAAATTTAGTAAAAATCGGTCAAGTTGTTTCGGAGGAGTACGGTAACTAACACTGTAACATGGAAATTTTATATACAAGAATATATTAAATTTTATTATTTTTATTGCACTCTGGTTGATAACAACTATTTATATCATATATGTGTGACTATTTTTATTGACGAATTATATGAATGAATAAAAATAGATTTTTAATACAAACTGTTTTTTAACGACGTTTGTTCGATCGTTGGGTAGATTTTACATTGCACATTTTATAAAAGGGCCATACTGTTTCACAATGTACGGGCGCCTAATCACAAAAGGCTTACACCCCTTTGAGAATCTGACTAAAGCAGACGTGAGAATTCTTATACGTATACCTTTTCTAATCTTCTTGCACTTTCCATCGGATTCGGATCGTATTTACGTCTCAAAGAGCCGTCTGAGGGATTGTGAGACGGCCAACAAGAAATCTAAACTATTTAAAAAAGCTTATAATATTTTTTTTTATTTGGTATTTTTTTATGTTATCCGTGATTTTTTTTTCATAAAAAGGTTTTTTTTTTTTGGTTTAGGAGGTAACACGATCAAACTATTTTACGTACCTGATTGTATTTTAGATTACCCTCTATCCTCGAAACGGGTTTCTGCTCCTTCCAAACTTCACGTGAAGTCGCGTCTCAGAAGAAAGCAGCCACCATCATTGAAAGCACTTTATCTGTTGCCAAAAATTGCGTCATTGATATAAGATTTTTTCGAAGACAAAAAAATCTTTTATAATTGAATCACAAAACAGTTTCCAGGACTTGCTCGGCACTCGCGGTTCGCGCGCGTTTTTCCATCTCCAATTCATTCTAAGCACTTGGAACTGGAACTATCCAGCTCTCTAGAACCTTCGACCTGAAGCTAGGACGTTAGTGCTAAAAGGCTGCCGGGTATTGACTATGGCCCACTGCAACTGATCCAGTGGCCCACTGCAACGCGCGCAACTGGCCTCGGGTGATAGCGAAAGTAAATCGATATCAGCTCTTGCATGGTGTTGGTTCCTGAAAGATCTAGAAGCTTCGAGAATTTTCATGTTCTATTGGATGAAACTGCTTTATATAACCATGGAAGACTACTATAGAACAGAATGAAATTGAATTGAACTCGTCTTTGTATTTACTGACCAACTTTTCTTACAAATTTTCATTCCTGTATATGAAATTACTAGCTGTTTTCCCACGTAATATCAGGATAAAATGTTGCCTATTTCTTAAACAAGGACTAACCAATCTCCATGCCAGATTCACAAGTGCTATTACTAGGTATTTTAAACTGCATGGATTGAATTTCTAAGATTTTGTAGAAACTGCTCGATTAATTTTCTAAACTATGTAATCAATTTTGCTGTTGGACTAGTCACAGAGCTGATTTTCGCGAAGTCTACAGAATAGAAGATTCGGAGAACCAATAACAGAATTTCATTAATTTATGCACGAAACAAAGGTCACACTAACTTTTTAATGTTGGAAAAGTGCAACGGGTTTCGGCGCATTTAAAGCTGATGATGACTCGCCAGTGACGGTCCGCATGATAGTGGTCCCCAATGATGGCCCCCAATATTGGTCTCCTATATTGAAACTCGTTGGACTTCTTAAGTAAGTGTGGCCGTTGTTTTGTGAAAATATGCCTTACGAGAACTGCTTGCTAAGTGTGATAAATTATTATTATTAAACGAAATATTCTATAGTTTTTCATGTTCCAATGGTCACGTACTCGTATTTTTGTTCAAAGTTAACAATACCTACTTTATTTCTTATCTTTAAATATATTGTGCAAACAATAATTTTAAATGAAACCAACAAAGCAGAAAATCTAAATACCGTGTGATAATCCTGTTATCATCGGCAAGCAATTCTTAATTAATAACAATAAATTCCTGAGCACCTTTGTTCTTTAGAAATGGAGGAAGCGAAGTGTGAAAGATTAGAAGGGGCCAAGATCGCTTCGGAGCGTATTAATTAATGCTTTCATGTTAAACGAATAAGCAATCTTTGTTATAAATTTATCTGCAATGCCCATATTTTACGGTGAAAAAATAAGCAGTTTATTTTTTGTTTAGTTTATTTTTTATTTATATTTTCTTATTTATACAGGTTGAATGGCAGCCCTTCACGATTAAGTGATTCTACTTATACTCTGAATTAAAAAAAAAATGGATTTATATTTTTTTCAGATTTTATAGAGGTCTGGCCTTGCCTTCTTGAGAGCCAGTAGTTCCAGACTAGTCATGATTTACCTTCAGCTGTGTTGCTAGCTTGTGTGGTTATGAGCCTTGCTTGTAATTTGCCTAACAATAAAGTTTAAAGAAATAAATATCTCTGTTAAAATACACTATTAAATCATTTTTCATACTAAATAAATTGTTTTAGTATAAAACATCATAAATGTTTTTATAATTATATATCATTTACATACATGTTATTATAATTATATAGAAATAAATATAGACACATTCAGAAACAACTTCTAGTTATTGTAAGTTTAAATATGAGAATGATAATATATTTACTGAATTAAATTAGTAGGTACATACGTGGAATTAGAAGCTTATAAGAAACTTATAAACTAAACATAAATAATGCATAAATGCATAAACCAATGGTCTGTTATTATTATTACCTAAAAAGCGAGTGTGGCTCGGTGGTAACAACGTCTACTTTTCCGTCAGACGGCCCCTGGTATGCTCCCAGCTCTACACCAATGACTTGTTTCTCAAGTTATGGGTGGATTTGCACTCGATTTACGGTGATGAAAAACATCGTAAGGAAACCGGCATTTTAAGAACCACAATATCCGAAGACGTGTGTCATCCGCCAACCCGCACTTGGCCAGCGTGGTGGATTATGGCCTAAATATCTCTCCTCATGAGGGAAGTCCCCGAGTCTCAGCAGTGGGAACGTATAGTGGGCTGCTTATGTTTATGCTATGCTAAGTGCGTCGGGCAAACAAGGAATCCTGTTTTCTAGTGTCAACGTCTTTGTAAATATAAAGTTTTAATTATAAACTATACATAAATTTAAAGATAAGATAAAGATAAATAATTTATTGGCCTTACAACATCTCGTCGCATTTGGCAAGTCATTCATTACATTTATATTTACATTGGATTTAAAATAGACAATTACATTATATACATTATTACTTACACACACATTATTACTTACATATACATTATTACTTAAATTAAAATAAAATAAAAATAACTAATTAAAATCTATTCAGTCAACTTAAATAAAGATTCTACTAGGTACATTGTCATGAATTCCTTTAAGGAGTACAGTGGATTGTCTTGAAAAAAATGTTTCAGTGTTGTACATGAGACTTACGATGGAATAGATACTGTCTAGTGATTATTACAAACTTAAAAATAATATAAATATAAGTAGGTAAGTTCTTGGAAATCAGCTTTTCAAGTAAACAGAACTGAACTTATCTTACCGTGAAGAAAGGCTATTGTTATCGGCACTTCTGCATATCATATTCAAAACTTTTGCATCTCATATAGAGAAATTCTTGTTTTGATTTCCTTACCCTTAGCTCCAACACAAAATGAATTCTATAATCTTGCAATTAAGGTGTAGATTTGGTTGTTGATGCGTCTGTACGCTGGACTGAGTTGCAATGCAGATCGAATTTGTCTGCAAAGTTTGAATGTTTCAGTGTACGCTATACAAGGTGGGTTATAACGTTCCTGTATGGTCGAGATGAGGAGAGTTACGGTACTATTCGTGCCTGTTTGTACACCTGGATGTAGTTTGCTATAATTATATTTTGCTGAGCTTCAAATCACCTTCGTTTTGTGTTTTGTAGTAATATGAACGCGTCTACCATTGAAGATCTACTATAAAGCCTTAGATTTGAAGAGATTGCTTTATTTTCATAGCTTTTAGTAATAAGGTCGCCATAGTTGCCATAGTCGCACTAGTTATAAGTTATTGTTTAGTTTTTTTCTGTTTTGCAAAAAAGAGTTTATCGATTTTTTTATTTTGGAAACGAGAAGGGCCTTTTTTGTAAGTGTTTAAGCAGCTAACTATATATTCCCACTGCTGGGTCTCGGGGCCTTTTCTCACGAGGAGAGAGATATAGGCCATAATCCACCACTCTAGTCAAGTGCGGGTTGGCGGATGACACATGTCTTTGGATATATTGTAATCCTCCAACATGTCGGTTTCCCCACGATGTTTTCCTTCACCGTAAAGCGAGTGCATAAAATATCTAAATAATACTTGATAAAAGGACTATTTCAAAATAATATAAATCCTTTTTACGAAGCTTACTACGAAGTAACTTACAAAGTATTATTTGAAACATAATACAAATTATAAACTAATAAAATACGTGATCTTTAAGCATGTAATTGGATCACAATTCGAGATCCCCAAAGTTTCAGTAAATCTCTTGATTGGCTTCATCTAAATAAAGCTCGAGTTTAATAATCTTAGAACTGAGTTCAATAATACCTGCTTTGTTTTCGAACCAGTATCTGAATCTAATATATTTATGTTTCAGATTGCGTTTTTAAGTACTTAAAATGTTGTTAACTAATTGAAAGTATCATATAAAAATACAATCAGTAGTTATAGCAAATGCAGCTAGAAAATATGTACAAATAAAATAGTAAGCAAACAATAAAATATACGGTTGAAATTATTGTAAAACTTGCTTACTCGTATGTATGTCTCGTCTAAAACCTATAAAAATAAGGTTTACATGGGTTAAAAAGCAACCTTTGGACCATATAAAGAAGTTTTTCTTGATCATCGAGGCCTTCCCTCATGAAGATATAAAGGTTGCTTTTTGTTCTATAGACGGTCTAAAGGGTTTTTTGAACTTATGTTTTACTGTATACCTATACCAATATTATTAAGAGGAAACACTTTTATTTATTATTATTTACATATTTATTGACTCTTCTAACATTTAAGTTTTTCACTATAAATCTTATATATAAAATTTCCATGTCCACGATGTTAGTTACCGTACTCCTCCAAAACAGCTTGACCGATTATTACCAAATTTTATATGCGCGTTCAGTAGATCTGAGAATCGGCTACTATCTATTTACTATACCCCTTTTGTTTATTTTTTATTATAAAGAAATAATTTATAGGGCAAAACAACGTTAACAATTAAAAATAATATAAAAATTTAAATATAAAAATATTGTAAAAAACCTAAAAGATAGCGTGACACTGGCAGCGAGGCAAGGCATTATTATTATTAAACCGATAGAGATGTTATCTATACTAATATTATAAAGCGAAAGAGTTTGTTCGTTTGAACGCGCTAATCTTAGGAACTACTGGTGCGAATGGAAAAAAACATTTTGTGTTGAATAGAGCATTTATCGTGCAAGACTGTAGGCTATATTATATATATTACGCTGCAACTAATAAGAGCGAAGAAATAAAGGAAAATGTGGAATAAACGGGGAAAATTATACATCTTTGAGGGCTTCCGTTGCGTGCGCTGCGAAAACGGTTCAAGTTATCAATAAAATATGTATAAAAGAATTTTTCACGACAGTATATTATGTCTATCTTTTAAATGGCATAGTTTGCCAGGTCAGCTTGTTTTATGATATTGTATGTCATCGTCTTAAACAGAGAATTTTCATCGCTATCTCTCCGTACGTCAGACGCAGGTGATAACCGGATGGAGTAATTAAGACACGGCTGTTAATAACAGAGCTAAGTTTGTCGGCTCGTGACTTCAACTGTCACTCGCTGATGGTGGAAATGAGTGTTCTGATTGAAGAAAACAAAGGGGTGTATTAGTTGGGGTGTGATTGAGAATTTCTTTGTTTAGGAGTTTAGGAGATTATTGATTGCTGTTGGTGAAAATGTTCGTTTAATTTGGAAAGTTCATATTCTATTTTATATATTTATTTCTTAGGTGGTTTGGGCATGTGATAAGTAAATAAATGTTAAAACACTTTTCACACGCGGCTGGTTAGTCCATACTAAACGATTTCAAGTCTGTATTATGGTTGCTAACACAACTGATATGGTACATATACAATACAAATTTAACACCCAAACCAACAGCAAACAAATTTAGTTCATCTCAAAGATGTTAGCCGTGCCTGGAATCGAATCCGGGACCTTCTGGTTGTTAACACCTACGCCAACGAGGTCGTCAATGTTCAAATACATTGTCACGAGTCACGAATGGATACGATTTTTTTGTTGCCTTGCTCATAATGTTTATATGACGTCATTATACAGTACATAGTTTCGAAATAATGCCGGCAATACTAAGTGTCTAAGTCGTAGTTAGTTTAATTTAAAAACAAAACTAATATTATCACGTCAAATCAAGATCAGACGAGACTGTGTGCCGTAAATGTTAGAGCTCAAACAAACTCTTGACCAATTAATTAAAGTTATTCAAACTCTATACCTATAATTCTGGTCTGACCACGTCCCTCTCATAAGTCAGAGCTGAACCAAACTGACCATTCAGACGAGCATTAATTTGAGAGGACTTCGGGGAAAACTTTAGGTGACCTACGGGTCCGCTTCTAAATTAGGGAGCAGTCCAACAAAATCATTTATATCAATTCTCTGCGACCGACGGAATTATTAAAACCGCACTCTGACCGCGTACTGTAAGGTTTCTAATTAACTCCAGTCTGGATTAAATTTCTAACGCCATTTTAAACTTTATTTCAATGCGGTTAAGGAGGTTAAAATTAACACTTAGTGGAAGCAGGTGTTCGTAAGTTACGCCTTCTAACTTATGTCGCTTGCTAGTTGACTCCTTGCGAACGAAATAAGCGTTATGTTAAACACTGGCTGCTCGTAGATTCACGTGGCGTTTTCATAATAATTACTGGGTTTTATATTTTCTTAAATTTAGGTAAGTATTTTATTTACTTTGCAGCAAGAGATTTTATTTTTATTAAAATTCCAAAGCTTTTTTCCCATGCATTAAAATAAAATTTATTTAACAATTTTTATAAACAAAATGTCTCTGACATTTTTACGCATTCTTTAAACTGAGTACTGCGATTTAGTTTTTACACTTACCACAGAATCGCTGCATAAAAGAAACTTCACTTTTACGTCACTCGATCTTCCTTTGTTACTGGCAGCAATTAAAAACGAACGTTCGAATTTTAAAAGCTTCAATAAAACTTTTTAAATGTTTCTGCGGTTTTTCACTGGAATTTTTATATATTTTCTATTGAACGTAGATTCAGTACGCTCTAGAAGGTAACAATTTACGGTTTAAAAGAAAATGTAATGGCTTGTCGTTTTCAGGTATATTAGGGGTGATAAATAAGCTATATTCACTCCACTAGCTTTCCCACAATTTCTTTAAGACTGAATAGATTGGTTTTAAGAAAGAAATATATATTGCAGTGACCATATTTACCGCAGGGTTAAGAAAATACAAAAGATATTTTAAGCTATAAAGTTTTTGGCTGGAAGGCCATCAAATCCCATTTCGACTCCCCTGGACGAGGCCCAGAGATAGCCGCTTGCTTGCTCTGGTGAGACTCCCAGGGTACATACGGCACATTCCCCAGGGTCAATGTCCCTTGGAGTCAAGCCTCCGCGAAGAAGAAATTCCTACAGGCAGGACCCCCAACATCTCGTTAAACAAGAGAAGAAGAACCTTCAAACGAATCGACAAATTTTGAAAACAGATATTTCATGTTGTTACTAAACTCAGTTACAGAAAGTATGTTATCTAAAGTAAATAGGTTCCTTCTAGGCAAGCGTGATCTTAGACCACAGTCAAGCTTAACATCAGGCTAGCTGCGGTCAAACTCAAGCCTATTTATCATTAAAAAAAAACCTTTGTACATGGTATTTTAATCTTTTTCCTGTAATTTATTTTATTTTGTATGAATAAGTGTAAAAATTTCGATCTAGGGTTACCAAAAACAAATATACCTTTACGTTAATATCATAGAATGTCTGTAATTTTTGTATAGACTGATTAATACACTACTTTAATTGTAAGGAAACTCGTTTATTATTTTACAAGGCACTCATTTGGTACGCAGAACCGTTTGCGCGTTTTAAGGCGGTACAGCGTCATCTAGTGACAATTATTGGAACTACCGATCTACTTAAACACAGACACTTTTTATCCGACTTGAAAATGAGAAAGTTTTCAATTTCATTGGTACAAAAACTCTACGATTTTTTTAATTTTGTTCTAGATGAAGGTTCGTACAGTCAAAACTAAAGCCTACTTGTGATTCAAGTGGCGTCGGTCAACCCTTGCCGCGGGCCAAAATTATACGTTTTGCCAAATTGTCTGTCGGCCTATCTGGATGATTTCAAGATGTCTGCTCTATGCTCTGTACGGATGGCATAACAATTGCATTTCGCAATGTTAGTAAAAATAATCGTGGAAAAAAAATTACAGTCTTATGAGTTCGTACACCTTTAACGGTTAACCTTACTTTTACGGTACTGTGAAAAATTTAGAAAACACTTCTTGATTTCTAAATAAAATAAATCTTTTTTACTTTGTAAACTGTAAGGAATTTTATATATTTGCACCAAACAAACGGTCACATTTACTTAAAAAAAATTTAGTAAGTGTGACCGTTTGTAACGTGCAAAATATATATTTTTTTTCCTATGATTGAAGTGGCCACACTATAGTGTCGAAAGTTTTCAAGCTAAGAAATTCAATGCAAATACGTGTAAAGATAAATTAAATTAAGAACAAGAAATTAAATGTAAAGTCAGGAAATAAAAAAGTTATGGACTGTTTATATCGTACCCCCATCCATAACTAGTTACTTGTAGACACTTCAATTTCACCGTTTCCAAAGATGACAGGCTTGTTAGAGGCAAGCAGCAGACGGAAAACTTGCTTTTCCTCCCGACT